>JAWDJD010000007.1:6560000-7760000 GCA_035047305.1 Bradypodion pumilum
TCTGTGGACATGTGGCAGGCATGACTAAACAGGCATGACTAAACATGATTAAACACAGAACGCTGCTTACCTTCCCACCGAAGTGGTACCTATTTATCTACTTGCAATTTCTTGCTTTCAAGCTGCTAGGTTGGCAGGAGCTCACTCCATCGTGCAATACTTGGGTCTCAAACTGCTGACCTGCCAACCTTCCAGTCATCAAGTTCAACATCTTATCTTTAAAGTCGATTTTAAACTGGAGTCAAGTATCGCCTTATTGACAGAATTGGATAATATAAATATGAATACAAATAAAAAAAGAATTGTTATCCATAATGTTAAAAGAGGCAAGATTATGTATAGCAAGAAAGTGGAAAAGTGATTTAGTGTTGAAAATGGATGAATGGTATAAGGAAATGTGGGAAATTGCCTTGAATGATGAATTGACATGTGAATTGAATGTAAAGAAAGGTATTTTGAAAGAGAACAAGTTTTGGGAGGCCATTTGTGGAGCATGTTTTAATATGGAATAAAGGAGACAAACCAGTACCTCAGCATATGAGCTTCTGGAAAGATTGAATTAAAAATCTGATCCTCATGGCTTGTATCTATCACTGGGTGTTATAAATTTTATTTTATAATATATTAGATTGAACCTTATAATTTTTTTGGAATGTTAAACATACAATTAAAAATTAATGAAATAATGAAAACATAAATGTTGACAAATGATACATAGTATAGATATTCATGAAATGACATATAGTTGTGTGGTATTCGTTGTAAGACGGTATAATATAAATGAGGTTCAAGAATTGGTATTGTTTACAATGCCATCATAAGAGTATAAGCAATTTAAAGTATTAATTTGTTTTTGCTCTTGTTTATGTATCTTTTTTCTCATATTTTGTATTGTTACTTCTGTTATTTTTTCTAAACATTAATAAAAATTATTTTAAAAAAGTTCAGCATCTTAACCACTAAGCCACCACGTCCCTTCCAGACCTGGTAGTGATGGGTAAAGATAAGTCATGCTCGGAGACAACTTCACCAACAGATGCGACCCGGTGAAAGAGGAAGGTTGAGTTGAAAGCCATAGGATGAAACCCTTGCAAAAGAAAGGGCCTACAACATTCTTGAGAAGAGTTTGTGTGTCCAGTTATTTTATTTTTCTATCTTCTGTCTAAAGGAAAACAGCCCCGCAGGAAAAGATGCTCTTCATGTATTCAGAAATATCTTACACAGGTCATTTCACCCTCACAGCACAAATTCATTCCTCTTAAGGAACTGGACCCTACATGCATACTTTCAGAGACATGCGTGAACAAAAAGTGGAAATGCAAAGACCTTGAGTCACATCCCTTGCTCATTTATTCTATTTCTGTAGTGTACACTTATTCTACTATGCGGGAGAGTAATGATTTTTAAATCTGGGCTCCTGTCCAGAATGCCAGAGCTTAGACATTTTACTTTCTTGGGTTAGAACTGCTGGTCAAATTTCCCTAGAAAGTGCGGTATGGTGTTGATAGTGGGGAACTAAAACGAGGGAGGTGTAGACCCATACAATCAATTATGAAACTTAGTGGTTAATCGTGGATAGTCCAGTGACCATCTCTCCCTTTCATCAACCTCACAGAGTCGTTGCAAAGACAAAAAATAAATAAATAAGTGTGGCCAGCTACATAATGCTGCTGGAATTCCTTGGGAGAAAAGTGGGTTATAATTGTGACACGCAGAGGGTATTTTGCCAACCACAATGTTTAACTCAGCAATCAAATGTAATAGTGTGTGGTACAAACAACACATGGTATTAAGCAGCTGTGATTTGGTCCAACCATTTTGCTTTCTTAATTAAAATTACTGCTCAGGTGTATCCAGACTGAATAAAGAGGGAACAGGATGTATTTATTTTGGCCTAAGCGATTTTCCCGCAGAAAACTATGGCTTGGCTTAGGAACCACTGGAATAACACTAGATTTGTCTCTGGCAGATGTGTACGCTGTGTGTGTGTAGAGAAGACTTCTTTAATGCAAAATCTAATAATAATAATAATAATCTGGTTTTAAGAGTGGAATCGGGAGAAGTCATGACGGTCAGAAGGAAGAGTCTGCAAAAGGTAAAGGTTGCCCTGGCTCGAAAACTAGTTGTATCCAACTCTAGGGTTCAGTGCTCATCTGTTTATAGCCAAAGAGCCAGCACTGTCTGCATTTTCAGATGTTTCTGTGGACATGTGGCAGGCATGCCTCCAGGGCCGTAGCCAGGATTCCAGATGTGGGGGTGGGTGAATTTTCCCCCCAGGATGGGCAACAATGTCACACACACACACACACACACACACACACACACACACACACACACACACACACACACACACACACACACACACACACACACACACACACACATATATATAAACACACAGCAGGGAGCTTGAGGGTGGGCAAACTGCTAATTCAGGGTGGGAAAATCCCACCCTGGCCACGGCCCTGCATGCCTAGACATTGGAATGCACAGAAGGCTGTTTACCTTTCCCACCAAAGTGGTCCCTATTTATCTACTTGCAATTTCTTGCTTTCGATCTGCTAGGATGGCAGGAGCTGGGGCAGGGACGAGAGCTCACTCCGTCGTGCAGCAGGCCGGTCTCGAACTCCGACCTTCCAGTCTTCAAGTTCAGCGTCTTAACCACTTGAGAGTCGGCACAAAGCAACCACAAAAAACCTCAGACAGACCTCTTCCTCTCTTAACAGTGGCGCTATCTATCTGTCTAAAGCTGCACTTGCAAGTGACTAATCCTTACCTCGGGCATGGCCAGACATGTGATGCAACTTCAGGGAAATGCAGGCAGGATGTCTACAGGGCCATTCACTGGCCTGCGTGTCTTTTTGTTGAAATGCTCGAAGTGGTAGCCGTGTTAAGTCTTCTGTGCAAGCACAGGTTAAACAAAACAGAGAACAGCAAAAAAGACAAAACAAATATGTTGTGGCACTTTAAAGACTTAACTCCTGTGTTTCAATGTGAGCTTTTGTGGACTTGGTCCATGAAAACTCACGTTTTCAATACAGGAGTCAGTCCGGAAAGGCCAGCCCGGCTAGAGATGCGGATGATCGCCTGACCTACCGAGGGGCTACGTGCATTTCCTTTGCACACGCGAGTTTTGCCTGCAGACGTGAAAGCTACATCACGCCGGGGGGTGGGGTGGGGCTGTTTTGGACTTCAACACGTGCATTAGCCTTCCCTTCCCTCCCTCTCTCACCACTCACCCTCCCTCCTCCCGGTGCAGAGTTACAAGTGCAAGAAGTGCCCCTTTCATGTCGGTGGGAAAGACAGCGTGTCTTGCACTGCCTTGTGATCAGGTTACGGTAGAGCGAAGGGAAACGGTTTTGACCGGCCGCATTCACACGTGCGCGCAGACACGCGTCAGCCCCCCCCCCTCCCGATTTCCCCCGAATGCAGAACCCACTTCTCGCCCGGTCTTGTCCCGCCGAAAGCGCCTCTCGATTGGTCGGGAAGCCTAGCAGCCCCGTCCAATCAGAGCACCCCATGGTGACCTCATTCCCTGGCCGCCCCAGGTCTCGATTGGCTGGCGCCGGCCCCGCCTCTCCGGCCCCACGTGGGGAAAGGGGGGGGGGATCCCGGTCCCGACGCTGATTGGCCGCGGCGCTGTTGGCGGCGGCTCCGCTGTTGCTGAGGGGAAGCGCGAGTGGCCCCGGCCGGGGAGCCCATGAAGCCAGGAGCGGACCCCACAGGTGAGTTGATGAATATGCTAATGACATGCAAATTCCGAGCCGGACAGGCTGTCCCCCGAGAGGACGTGAGTTGGCAGCGCAATCTACCCCCTCTCTCTCACCTCAGGAGTTGTACTTTGCAGTCCTGTTTTGGAGGGGGAGGGGATGGACTGAAAATCCGTAGCAGAGCTTGATGGGAGTTGTAGTATTTCCTGGGGGAAATCCCCAGGATATCCTGAGGGCGAATCGCCTCTGTGGACTACAAACCCCAAGTGGCCCCGCGGCAAGACTTGGCTGTGGAGACGGCACTGTGCCGCAAAGCATGATGGGTGCCGTAGTCGGTTTTTTCTCTCCCTCCCTCCCCTCCACCGCATTCCTCAGCTTTTCCTACGGAAGAGAGTTGAGTAGGAAGACCGTCTCTCGCCTCACTCAGGCATTCGGCAGAAGTGTAAGTGTAACTGCGCGGTGCATCCTGGGAGTTGTGGTTCTTTCCTCCTGAGGAACTTCTCGCTTCAAAAACTACGATTCCCATGAAGCACTGCTCCCTCTTCTCGCCTCCCTGCTTTTCCGTGGGGGGCATCATGGGAACCAGAGTTGTTCCTGAGGAGGCCTGAGCGGATTAATGAGCTGGTAGCCGTGCTCTTTGAGGACTACAAAACCCATGACGCTCCCCCTCTCCCTCTTCTTCCAGGGCCAGGTAAACAAGCCGCAGCTCTCTCCACCTATTGGCTACTGTATGCTTAGCCCCGCCCACTTCTTCCCCAGGCCGCCTTTTTACGGGCTACTGTAAGTGCTCGTCCCAAGGGAGGGGCAGGGATGCTTTAGAAGGGGCCTTTGCCCCACCCCCTTTGGGCGCTGATAGGCGGGGCTCCCTGTCATTCTGAGGAAGGTGGGGGGGGAGAGAAAAATGCGCAACCTGTGGTGAGAGCCGCGATTGGCTGAGCTGGAAATCTGTCAAAGAGTTGTGGGTGATGATTGGACGGCGGCTCCAGCTGGTCCAGATTCATTCACCATTTTGTCTGTTGGAGTAAAAAAAAAAAAGGGCTGAGAGAGAGAGAGGGGTTCAGACTGGACCATTCGCCAAAGGGGGAGGGGAGCAACTGGACTGTACCAAGACTGCCTTGGACAAAGCTTGCCGGCTTTACCAAACTCCTTGGCCAGGTAAGGAGGGGCGGGAGGTAGCAACTTTAATGCGACCCCCCCCAAGGGGGGGGAGGAGAGAGGGGGGGATCTACGAAGGGGGGGGGGAAACATCTTCACCATATCTTCCCAAAGAAAGAGGAGAAGGAAGTGGGGTACGCTGATTTCGCAGACCCCCAGGTATTCCCCGGGAGGTCTTAAGTCTGCTGTCACAAAATGGGGTCTCCGGGGGTTGCAAGGCAGGAGGAGGCAGCAACTGTCCTGCTGGTCTACTTTGGATTGCCCACAACTTTTAACACCCCTTCCCCAAGGGATCGGGCAGGAGTCAGGGATCCCCCCTTTCCTGCTTCTAAAAAAGGGATCGAGGAGACACAGACAGACAGACAGACAGACAGACAGACAGACAGACACACACACACACACACACATCAACTTTGCTCCTCTTCCCCTGCCTTAGGAATCCAGGGATCGATCGACTGGGGAGAAAGAGAGAATCATGGGGTTGCAGCAGCTAAGTTAGCGGTTAAGATGCTGAGCTTGACGGCCAGAAGGTTGGCCAGGTCAGCATTTCGAGACCTGAATGCTGCGCAACAGAGTGAGGCCCCCCGCCGTCTGTCCCCAGCTCCAGTTCGAAAGCAAGAAATTGCAAGTCGATAAATAGGCACCGCTTCGGTGGTGAAGGTAACGGCGTTCTGTGGGCTCCCAGTAACTAGTCATGCCGGTCACGTGACCAAGGAAATGTCTGCAAACACAGATAGCGCTGTCTCTTGGGCTGTAAATGGAGATGAACGGCAGACCCTAGAGCAGGGGTTCTCAACCTTTTTAAGCCGGGGGGCCGGGTCATGTTCCCTCAGACAGCTTCAGGGGCTGGACGACCATTTTGCCCTTCCTCCACTACGTGGCACTTCCAGGTGTGGTGGAAGCAGTGCGGGGGCACGTGAAATGGCGCCGCGGGCCGCATGCAGCCCACAGGGCAGCAGGTTGAGAATTCCTGCCCTAGAGTCAGCCACGGCTGGCTTTCAAGCGAGGGAGCCGTTTGCCTTTACCTATGTCTTTTTTTGGGGGGAAAGGCTTTTAAGCAATAAGGGATCCAGACAGAGATGCAGTACTGATTATTATGGGATGGAGAGAGAAAGTGGCTGGAAGGCCAGGCCACTGCTTTGCATGGATTTGATTGAGGAGATCTGGACTGGGGACGTAAGAGTTGCATAATATGGGAGGGTCTTTCGGAACCGGTGATGTAGGTGTGTGTGAGTGTGCGTGTCTGTGTGTGTGTGTGTGTGAGAGAAATAAGGTGGCAGTTAACCACTGTTGATGTGGGACAAGATTGCATTGCAGAGGCTGAGGCTTGGAAAAGATGAAGACACCTAGCTACAAAATATGTAGACAAATAGTTAAAGAGAATAATAATTGCACGTTGTTAAGTCAATTCTGATTTTCACCGATCTTTTCCAGGGTTTTCTAGGTAGAAGAGGATATACAGAAGTGGTTTACTAATACCTTCTTCTGGGGGTGCCCTGAGACTAGGCAGCTTGCCCAAAGCTACACAGGTTGGGTTTCCTCCCTGGAGGCAACGAGGTGGTGGTGGGGGACTCGAACTCCCTTCTGCAGCCAGATACTGTATCTAAACCACTGAGCTATCTAAACAGATTTTCAGTGCTCTTCTTTCATTATAGGTAAAGGTATCCCTTGCTCAAAAGCCAGTCATATCCGACTCTAGTGCTCATCTCTGTTTCAAAGCCAAAGAGGCAGTGCAGATGTTTCCGTGGTCATGTGGCAGGCATGACTAGACACCGGAGCGTATGGAACGCTGTTACCTTCCCACTGAAGTGGTCCCTATTTATCTACATGCAATGTCTTGCTTTCGAACTGCTAGGTTGGCAGGAGCCTGGGACGAAGGCGGGAGCTCATTCCGTCCTGCAGTACTCGGGAATCAAACTGCTGGCCTTCCGCCTCCTAGTCAGTGTCTTAGCCACTTGAGCCACTGCAGTCCACTGTCATTATACTGCAACAGAATGCCTGCCCTGTACCATTGGTGGAAGGGTTTTAGAGGGCAAATCATCTTCCTCAAAAAAAAAAACACGCAGGGACCTGGGATAAAGTGGGACGCATGGAAAACATATTTCCAGTAGTTCAAAATAGAGTTACGAGGTGGAGGTCAGTTGTGAAGAACTGGCAAAGATTTTTAGTGGGAAAACTGGCATTTGGGAGATGGTTCAGAGGGACGATGTAGCGTCGGTCCTTCTGATTAGTCTGCAATGGTCTTGTTTTCCCAGGACGTCTTTTGCCCTTCCCTTTTTCTTGGTCGGTGTTGGTGGGAGAAAGGGAGGAAATTTGACCTTGGTTCCCTGCTAGACTGTGTTAGTGGAAAGGCTGTTTCAGCATTCCTTTGAATCTTCCGCCCAGCTCAACCCAGCAAATGCATAGAGATTCCCCGACCCCCAGGCCTCCAAGTATTTCTGTGTTTCTCCACAAACACCCCAACACACGCAAAGAGGAGAAAAGTGAAAGTAATTTAATTTCATTTAATTTTTCAATTTTTATCCCGCCCACTCGGGTAAACCCGACTCAGGGCGGCGTACAAGAATAAAAGACATATAAAAACAGATTAAAACCTATAAAAAAATCTTTAAAAATTGTGTGGAAGGAGGTAACTCTACCCTCCCCAACTGGGGGGGGGGGGATACAAAGCCAAAGTAATGAGAATATGTGTTGGCTTTGGAATCTAGTAAGCACATGCAATTTATTGGGCTACCTGTTGTGAAGATAGACAACTGACAACTCTGTCTAGGTGGCATGCTCTGGATTTCCTTCTGGAGATCACCATCATACCCAGCATCAAAAATCCTCTCTTTCTCCTTTACATGGTCTCCAATATGTCCCCAAATTTGAGGAAAGGAGTGATTTAATTTCACACTGCTCAGATTCTAATGGTAAAAATGCTAGAACTTAGAGTACTCTATTCTCTTTTCTGTGATTGCTGAAGAAGGGATATGTATGTCTCAAAGGTGTGCACCTCTAGTGATTAGGACATGAAATTAGATCCGGTTGAAACGTACCATCTCATGCGCTCCAGACTAGTTGAATATTAATACTGACTTTTCTTATAGGAAATTTGTGCGTATACACATGTTTTTTAAATACATCTAATTTAAAACTTATCTTTTCTATACAGTTCTGGAAAATGTTTTCCTGTCCCTAGATGTTCTTATCCATGGTCTCTGGGACATGCAACTTTAAACATGTAAGTGCATGCACATTTCATTTCTAAGGGGCTGCGGTGGCTCAGTGGTGAAGGAGCTCGCCTTGTTAGCTGGAAGGCCGGCAAGTCTGCAGTTTGAGACCCGGGTACTGCATGATGGTTTGAGCACTCGTCTCTGTCCCAGCTCCTGCCAACCTAGCAGTTCGAAAGCAAGAGATTGCAAGGAGATAAATAGGGGCCACTTTGATGGGGAAAGATCTTGGGGCACATGAAAGGAGCCTCATTGGGGCGTTCCCTGAACAGAGTTTCTCCAGCAAAAGTCCTTTCAACCCAGAATAATTTCTGACACAAAATTATTACTACTGTATTTCATTTCTGAATACCATCAGGCTGGAATTGAGGAGTTCTGAGGGAAGAGTAAAGGGGTTGAAAAGTAGGATTTGGGACAAATAGTGGAGTGGCAGGCTAAGGCCACGGAGATAAGTAGCATTGCCCACATACAAATAAGAATAAACAGAAGATTTAGGTTTAGTGGGATTAGGGCTAGAGAAGGAAAAAGCAAGAATGTTTTTTTAAAAAGCATTCTATAAAGTTCCTATCTTTAAAACAATTATACTGTACTTGGCTAGAAGGCTAAAAGAGGTAGAGGGTGAATAGGTCAGGGAAAAATGAATGGCCCACAGCCTCCTAGTCTTCTAGTATGGCCACTGTATTGTATACTTCCTAAAATACCTCTCTTCACCCACCCAGAATTTCATCAAAGGGATTGGAGGAGGAATGGCATCCAGAAAGAAGAGTTTCTGGCAAGATCAGATGCATGTTTGGTGCTGGCAGGGACGGCAGTGGCTTAGTGGTTAAGATGCTGAACTTGATGACTGGAAGGTCGGTAGGTCAGCAGTTCGAGAATCAAAAGCTGCGTGACGGATTGAGCACCCGCTGTCTGTCCCGGCTCCTGCCAACCTAGCAGTTTGAAATGAGAAGAAATTGCAAATGGATAAATAGGTACCACATTGGCGGGAAAAGGTAACAGCGTTCTGTGCACTCCGGCGTCTAGTTATGCCTACAACCTTTGCTCCTGGCTGCTTTATTATGTCATTCACAGCATCCTGGCAGAGTGAAATTTAGCAGGGTTTCTCTTAATCCACATCATGGGTGACATAGTAGAGTGGGGGAACATAGCCAGTTGTCTTATATCAGACCAATGAGCCATTTAGCCCAGTGCTGTCAGCATGAATTGGCAGTGGTTTCATGTGAGATCATTTCTAGTCCCAATTAGGGACACCAGAGATCGACTTCAAGCGCACAGAGCAGATTCTCTGCCATTAAGAGCCAGTCCTCCTCCGAGTTCCATGTTTGGCTTGCTGGAGCCTTAATGTGCTGAGCCCAGGCCTGCCCCTTGTAACCCTCCCTGTCTTTTATCTCCTTAGCTATAGGGGCTGCCATGGCTCGGTGGTTAAGAAGCTCGCCATGTTAGCTGGAAGGCTGGCAAGTCGGCAGTTTGAGACCCGGGTACTGCATGACGGATTGAGCGCCCATCTCTGTCCCAGCTCTTGGGATGCCTTATTCGGGCATCCTCTGAGCAGAGTTTCTTCTGCAAAAATAGATAGATAGATAAATCTTTATTGCCATTGTCCTCTTGTGGGAACAATGAAATTTCTCAATCCTTTCAACTCAGAATAATAATAATAATAATAATAATAATAATAATAATAATAATAATAATAATAATAATAATAATAATAATAATAATAATAATAATAATAATAATAATAATAATAATCCCATTAACTCCCTGAATCTGTTGATTGAGTGCAACCCCAGCATGCAGTGACCAGAGAGACAGGAAAGGATAGCCTAACCTAAAGGAAGTTGTTTTGCATTGTTTGCTTGTAATTACAGTTGGAAAGGTTCTTTCCTGCCTCAGGGATCACCTGGCTCTATTTGCATGTGTTTAAGGCAGGGGTTCTCAACGTTCCCCGCCGTGGGCCAGACCTCGCCCCCTCAGACAGCTTAGCGGGTTGGGCATGTGGACCACCCTGCCGTAAATGCTGCTGTAAAATGCGTCTACGGCTGTCATAAACAGGTTTACAACAGCTGCCGGTGCATTTACAGCCTGCTTTCACCGCTGGTGTAGCGGGTGCATTTACAGTGCATTTTTGGCTGTTTCTGCTGCGGGGGGAGTGAAGGCGGTGGGCCACATGAAATGGCACTGTGGGCCGGGTCCAGCCCATGGGCTGTAGGTAGCGAACCCCTGGTTTAAGGTCTTTGTTTGCTCTGGCCTTCTCTTTCTTGCTTTGTGCCTCTAAAGAGAAAATATGTCCTTTTTTAAGCTCCTCTGTCTTTTAGGTCACATGGCTGAAAGAAAGCTTTGACTTGCTTCGAATGCAGGAGTGCCCAAACTTTTTGAACCATGGGCCGGCCACGTGGTTCAGGGGGCTGGTCACTATGGCCCGGGGGCCGGCTCCAGCTCCGACAAATCATCCGGCCCACAAAGCCCTCGTCGCTCCTGGAAGCGGAAGCAAAATGGTCCCATACCTCCGCTTCCAGAAGTGATGAGGGCTTTGTGGGCCGGATGATTTGACATCGGGGCCCAGATGCGACCCCTGGGCCATAGTTTGAGAACCCCTGTTCGAATGCAATGTTACTAAGACTCCTGATCACATGTATTTTCTGACCTAATTTTGTGAGTAAATCATATTCTTTTTTCTCTTAACAGAATCAATGTCCGGACTGGGGCGAAGATGAAACCAGTGAGGAAGGCATCCAACTCCAACTTCTCTTCAAGCAGCAGCACCAGCACCAGCACTCACTCCCCACCTTCCACTCGGACCAAAGCTCATAAATGCAAGACAGCCCCGGAGGAAGGGTCCCGGCTGGAAGAAGGAGTGGAAGAAGGGAAGGAGGTTCCAGGTCAACCCCCAGCATTTGTGGGGGTCCGGCACGTGATGGACCCCAGCCTGCGGGAACTGGCAGGAGCTCAGGACGACCCCTACAAACTGCCGGAAGGGGAAGGGGACCGAGGTACTGAGGCCAGTGGAGTGGAAGCTTCTTTAAACCGTAAGTCAGCGACATTCAAATCCAGGGCACCCTGCAGGAAGTACCCAGGGGGAGAAGAAGCGAATGAGACAGAGGGTCTCGCGCCGCCCCCGGAAGAGGAGCCCCGCCGCTGCCCTTCCTCTAGCACAGACACGGCCAGTGAACACTCTGCCGATGAGAATGACAAGGGGGTGGGGGGCGCCATCTGGGGCGCAGCCCCCCACGAGTATGATTTGCAGCAGTTGCGTTCCCAGCGGGTGCTGGCACAGCGGGAGGGACTCTTTCAGCTGGCCATTGTCAAGCAGATCCGCCGAGGGCAGGACTTGGGGGTACAGTTTGTAGGGGATCATGTGATGGCGTACTACGAAAGAGCCCTGGGCTCAGGGCCAGTGGAGGTGGTCCTGGATGCCATGCCACCGCCGGAGGCTTTGACGGTGGGCACGCCTGTCTGTGCTTGCGTCGACGCTGAGGAGACCACTTACCGGGAGGGCACCGTGGTGGAAGTCAGCGCCAAGCCGGCTTCCTATAAAGTCCGATTTGCCCGTCCCATGGTTCTCCCCGGACTTGGGGGGGCTGCTGCCCGGAAAGACTCCGCCTGGGTCCCGCGATCTGCCCTCCGTCTCCTGCGTCCCCCCTGGAGCTGTGAAGGCAACAACCCCCCTGAAAAGCCGCCTCCATTGCCAGTAGAAGAGGAGGTGGCTTTGGCCGCCCCGTGCCCAGACCCAAAACAACCGGAAGACGCTGAGGTCTCCAAGATCAGTGCCGGGGTGGTGCGGGTGGAGGAGAAGTCAGTGGTGGTTCCTGTCCAGATCCTCTCGCCACCCAAATCGCCCGCCTTCCCCCGCCTCCCTGAGCAGCCTTCCCCCCTGCTGACCCCTGAGGCAGGCGGGAGCCGGAGCAGCAGTGTCATGTCGGTGGATAAGTGCAGCACCCCTGGTTCATCACGCTCCCGCACGCCTCTGACTGCGGCTCAGCAGAAGTACAAGAAAGGGGACGTGGTCTGCACTCCCAACGGCATCCGCAAGAAGTTCAACGGGAAGCAGTGGCGGCGGCTGTGCTCCCGCGAGGGCTGCATGAAAGAGTCTCAGCGGCGGGGCTATTGCTCCCGCCACCTCTCCATGCGCACAAAAGAGATGGAGAGCCTCTCGGAAGGCCGGGCTAGTGGGCTGCGGGAGGGCAGTGCCGAGTTTGACTGGGACGACACCTCCCGGGACAGCGAGGCCAGCAGCGTGCGTGGGGATTCGCGCCCTCGACTGGTGGCTCCCACGGATCTTTCGCGCTTTGAGTTTGACGAGTGCGAAGCGGCCGTCATGCTAGTGTCCCTGGGCAGCTCTCGCTCGGGCACCCCTTCATTCTCGCCCATCTCTAACCAGTCTCCCTTCTCGCCTGCCCCCTCCCCCTCCCCCTCGCCCCTCTTCGGCTTCCGGCCGGCCAATTTCAGCCCCATCAACTCTTCACCTGTCATCCAGCGGGCTGCTGCTGCCCGTAGTCGCCATGTCAGCGCCAGCACCCCGAAGGGGGTAGGGGGCACGGTGCTGAGCCCAGAGATGCTCCACCACGCCACCTCCCGGGAACGCCACCACTCCGGCATCACCTTCCAGACCAACCTCACGTTCACGGTGCCCATGAGTCCCAGCAAACGGAAAACTGAGTCCCACCATAGCAGTACGGGCTCCACCGCCGATTTCCACAAGAACGATAGCCTCGACTCAGGTGTCGAGTCCGTCTCGCACACCCCGACCCCTTCCACCCCGGCCGGCTTCCGGGCAGTGTCGCCGGCCGGAGCGGGTCCTTTTTCCTCTCGTTCCCAGCAGGCCTCTCCCCTCCTTCTGATGCCCCAGCCAACCGGACTGACCTCGGATCCGAGTCCTACGGTTCGGAGGGTGCCGGCGGTCCAGAGGGACTCTCCGGTCATTGTGCGCAACCCAGATGTACCGCTGCCTTCCAAGTTCACCGAGAAGCCGTTGGAAGGGCAGGCGGGCAGCCCAAGGATAGGCAAAGCTGGCTCCAAGGAACATTTGGCAGGCAAAGGGCAACTACAAGTGCCGGTGCCGATCAATGTGGGCCGGACTCTGCCTTCCAGTGTGGTCGCGGCCCCTGAGCAAGCCCCACCGGCGTTCAGTGTCTCCTCCCCCTTCCAGCCTGTGGCCTTCCACCCTTCTCCCGCAGCCCTCTTGCCCGTCATCGTCCCGGGCGAATACACCAGCCATCCTGCTCCGAAGAAAGAGATTATCATGGGAAGGCCTGGCACAGGTAAGATGCGTTGATTTCTTCCCTGGGGGCGCAGCAGTTAAACTGCTGTACTGCAACCAAGAGGCTGTGAGTTTGATCTTGATCAGGGCTCAAGGTCGACTCAGCCTTCCATCATTCCATGGTCGGTGAAATGAGTACTCAACATGTTGAAGGCAAAATGCTAATTAACTTGTGAACTGCCCAGAGAGTGCACTAAGCCATGTGGGGCGGTATATAAGTGTGATTGCTTTGCTTTTCGCTTTGATAGGATAGAGTTTTTAACTGGACTACATGCGCGTCTCCAAACAGAGTAAACATGATTTTTTTAAAAAATCACAAAAGGAATTCAGGGCATGAGTGTGCATGTTTTTCCCTTGCTCTTAGCTTTACTACACATATGACCATTTTTCCCACCCAATTCTCCCGGTGGTTCTAACTACATAACAGCAGATTTGTTTACAGAGTGAGTCATTGCTAAAGGTAGATGGGAGTCACCTTTTGCACAGCCTGGTGTAGAACTACTAACCTAGTTGCCACAGGTGACCAGGGATTGCACACTGGAAATTTGGTCAGCTGCCATTTTATTTGGACAACAATGAAGGCAGAAAGAAAGCATTCACATGAGTCCTCGCTTGGATATCAGCTGATATCAAGCTTGGCTTGAGCTGGATTGTATTCAAGGTGTCAAATAATCCTGATTAATTGTCGAATCAGAGCCTGGAAGAAAGAGAGAGGAATCTTTGCCCAGGGCTGACATGGCATCTAAGGCCAGAGAAATACAATCGCTTGCTCTTTTTCTCTCCCTTTTGAAAATGGATATACAGTATGCAGATAATAACCCCAGCTCCAGGAAAGTCACGGTTTCTCAACCTTGGGTCCCCAGGTATTCTTGGACTTCCGTTCCCAGAAGTCCAAGTCAGCACACCTGATCGAGGATTCTGGGAATTGAAGTCCAAGAACATCTGGGGACCCAAGGTTGAGAAACCCAAGTCTATTCTCCTGAATTTCTCACATGCAGCCAGCTGTTTCCAAGTTCATTCTTGGACATAGAAGAGGCCCGCGCAACATTGGCCTTAGGCGATTTTGGAAGCTAATTCACAAAACAAAATGCTTCCCATTTCTGCAGTTTTGGGCTACAACTGCAGAATTCCCTTCTTCAGCACCGACTCCGTGGGAGTTTAAGTTCCAAAGTCTCAATTGTCCCAAACTCTGGTTGTTATTGCATCCCTGGGTAGGTAGTAAAAATTGAAAGGATTCTCCAGACCACACCTGAACCTCCATACACAGCTAGTGGGTTGCATCTGCTTTGGTTAGAGTAGATAAACAACCCTCTCTGGGATCTCTTCTTCTTCTTGTGCCTTATCTGATTCCGGATACTGGCAATCATCATGGCGATCAGCCATGAAGACTGTCCTGCAACTATAATGTAGTGGCCTTTCATCTGCCTTCTGCATCACAGCATGACCCCATACCACTGAGCCAGCTCCACGAGTCACTTTCTGGTCCAGACCCCTTTTGGCATGCAAAGTCCTCCTCAGCCCCAGGCAGGGTTGATGAAGCTGCTGACCTCCATCAAGATGGATTCAAGTGGGATTTAATCCACTTGGGGACCATCAACCTTCCCTATGGACTTCGGCAAGGCCACTACTCTTCAGGGTGGTCAGGTTAGTAAACTGCTGCCTGACGCTCGACATTGAGCCGCTGGCAGTATGGTCTACTCCTATAATGGTGAACCTTGGCACTCCAGATGTTCTTGGACTTCAGTTCCCAGAAGCCCAAGTCTCTGTGAATCCACACAATGGGTTTACTGCGTGTATGTGTTGTAAACCCATTCGTATGGATTCACAGACTTGGGCTTCTGGCAATTGAAGTCCAAAAACACCTGGAATGCCAAGGTTTGCCATCACTGGTCTACTCTATTACCATAGCAGGATAACCTGGCCAGACTTGCCTGGGGTCTCTAGTTCATTCAAATACAAATAAACACGGGAGCTTTTTAATTGAAAGCAGCCTCGAATCTGTAGAACAACTGCAAATATTTTTTCCCCCTTGACTGAATATGTTGGAGGTCTGAAGTTGTTATTCTGGTCTTATCTGCAACAAGAGGATTTTTAATGGAGGAGGGAACCAGAAATGTAAACGTGTTTGCTTAAGCACTGGTTTGGGTCTGTTCGAGCTGGTGTTGTGAGAGGTGATTTCAGGTGCTGCTCGATTTATGACTGGTGGTTGGGACAGGCGTTGAAGGCTTGTAAATAGCTGCAGCAAGGAAGGATTTGTAAACCAGTCAGCAGTTATCTCTCTTTCTGGACTAGTGTCTTTCATGGTCTTGTCAAGGTTGCCATACTCACAGTGTGAGCTGGACCTCTTCCTCACAAGATGCTCAGGAGTTGATCTTGCAGCACGGTAAAGGGCTTTAGGTACCATATGTGTGGGGTGTACAGAGAAGACACATACCTGTCAACCGTGGCTCCGGACAATCCGGGACCTGTGCAGAACGGTTCTGCGCAAGTCACCTTCTACGCTTGCGTAGAACCCTTTTACGCTTGCATAGAACCCTTTTACGCTTGTGTAGAACCCTTCTACGCATGAGTAGAAGGCTACGCATGCGTAGAAGGGTTCTACGCAAGCGTAAAAGAGTTCTACGCAAGCGTAAAAGCCTTCTACGCATGCGTAGAAGGCAACTTGTGCAGAAGGGATGCACAGTACCTCTTTCCCCCCGCTGCCAAATTCCGGGGTTTTGGCAGCTCCGGGTGGGAAATGGCGCAAATCGGCGCTGAAAAACGGGAAATCCCG
The DNA here is from genome assembly GCA_035047305.1 of Bradypodion pumilum. NCBI lineage: Eukaryota > Metazoa > Chordata > Lepidosauria > Squamata > Chamaeleonidae > Bradypodion > Bradypodion pumilum. Next base: position 6,576,108 of record JAWDJD010000007.1, read on the forward strand.
GCCAATCCGGGAAGGTTGACAGATATGAGCAGACATACTTGTAAGTACTAGGAGGCAGCTGTGTTATAGAGTCCAGTCCCGTGGTTTCCCTTGTATTTCACCCACTGCAGCGGATGGTGATTTGAGAAATCTGGGTTGAAGCAGCTGCAGTAAGCCAGCCTACGTCTAAGAGATCTGTTCCAGATGTTGTTTTTTTTAGGGTATACGCTGGGATGGCTCTTGTATTTCTATGTGCAGGCTGACCATACAACCTGCGACGTGGGGGTCCAAGCATCACAGTACACAGACCTGTCTGTGCAGATGGGCGCAGAACTCTGGTGTCAGGAACTCTTATATGATATTTGCCTGTCAGCATAACTGTACTTGGGACCGTGGTGGCTTAGTGGTTAAGACGTTGAACTTGATGACTGGAAGGTCGGCAGGTCAGCAGTTCGAGGCCTGAGTGCTGCATGATGGCATGAAACCTGTCTCTGTCCCAGCTCCTGCCAACCTAGCAGTTCAAAAGCAAAACAAATGCAAGTAGATAAATAGGTACTTTGGTGGGAAGGTAAACAACGTTCTGTGTTCTTCAGTGTCTAGTCATGCCTGCCACGTGACCACAGAAACGTCTGAAGACGCAGACAACGCTGGCTCTGGTTATAAACAGATGAACACTGAACGCTAGCGTCAGGTACGACTGGCTTTCGAGCAAGGGTGACCTTTACCTAGAACTGTACTTACCTAAGCAGGTTAGCGATTGTATGTTTTTTCTGTATCATCAATTTCTGGCATGTATCTTTATAGCTGCTGCGTCTGAGTGCACATCAAGTGGGGTATCATATGAAGCTGGCAATAGGTACAACACAAGAGGTTCTGGCTGGTGTTAACTTTCCATTGTGTTCTCCTCCGTGAATGTTTTGCATCTTAGTAAGATCCAGAGACCATCCTGTTCTTTGCTATCTTCAGATCTAGTGGTGGTTGTCACCGATGTCATAACAGGGAAGAGCATCCCCCACACTTCTGGGCGTTCATGACCACTATCCTGTTTGCACTAGCTAGCTGTAAAAGTTTATGGATGGCCGGGATTGTCTACTTGGCCTTTGCGCTGCTTTCTGCATTTCTTGGCCACACGCTTGGCGTTCGTTGTCTCTGCTCGCTCTTGAGCATCACTTCCCCATATGTTGGTGACAAGCAGGTTGTGGGACACAATGGGCCATAGGATCACAGAGTTGGAAGGGGCTTTGGAGGCCATCGAGTCCAGCCCGCTGCTCAATGCAGGAATCTGAATCAAAGCGGATCTGACAAATCCGATTCTCTCTTGAAAGTGTTGGAGCGTGCATCATCTTTTGGGAGTGCCATCATATCCCTTTTCAAGGCTAAACATGCCAAGTTCCTTCAGTCTCATATGGCTAAGTTTCCAGTCCTCTCATCATCATTGTTCCCCTCCTCTGGACCTGCTCTAATTTGTTTGCATCTTTCTTAAGGCGCTCTTCCCAGAATTGGACGCAGGACTCTAGATGTGCTCTAACTAGTGCTGAATACAGGACGACTAGTAGCATCTCACAGGTTTTGGAGGCTAGACTTCTGTCAATGCAGTCTGTAACAGCGTTGGCCTTTTTCGCGGCTACAGCACACCCTTGACTCATATTTAATCTGTGATCTCCCATTATCCCAAGATCCTTCTCGCCTATAGTATTACTGAACCAAGTCTCTCCCATCATGTAACTGTGCATCTGGTCCCCCGCCACCCCAAAGCTGTAAAACTTTGTACTTTTACAAGGTCAATACACTTGTTCTTACTCAAGTCTATGGACACAACCTTTACACTGCTGTAAAGGTTCCCCTTGCTCGAAAGCCAGCCGTATCCGACTCTAGGGTTCAGTGCTCATCTCTGTTTCAAAGCCAAAGAGCCAGCACCATCTGCTTCTGCAGATGCCTCTATGGTCATGTGGCAGGCATAACTAGACACCGGAGCGCACGGAACGCTGTTGCCCTCCCACCGAAGTGGTCCCTACTTATCTACTTGCAATGTCTTGCTTTCGAACTGCTAGGTTGGCAGGAGCTGGGACAAAGACGGGAGCTCATTCCGTTCTGCGGTACTCGGGAATCGAACTGCTGACCTTCCGCCTAGCGTCTTAGCCACTTGAGCCACTGCAGTCCCTAAAAACCTGTACTTCAACCTAAAGTTTGTGAGTTCAATCCTGACCAGGGATCAAGGTTGACTCAGCCTTCCATCCTTCTAGGGTCGGTAAAATGAATCCCCAGCATGTTGGGGGGGGGGAGGCTAAGGCAGGGATTCCCAACCTTTTCAAGCCGGGGGCTGGGTCATGCTCTCTTGTTCTGCCTCGAGGGCCGGATGGACATTTTACCCTGCCTGCAGGATGTGGGTGGCCATTTTGTCCTAACAGCTTCAAAGGCATGGCCATTTTGTGTCTTGAATGCCCTTGGAGGGGTGCCCCCCCCTGAAATGGCACTGCAGGCTAAATCCAGCCCACAGTCCTTAGGTTGGGAACCCCTGGGCTAAAGGAGAAGGGTGGGGGGCCAGGGAGATGACTTAAACATGCAAGGTTAGGAGTGTGGAATGCGCTTCCCCAAATCCCGAGGCTTTGCCCACATCTTCCCGCAGCATCAGAAATACAGTTTGCAGTGTCTCGGCAACTGGTAACCAAGACTACCGTCTCCCCACCTCTCACTCCGGAGCCCCATCTCTATTTTTATCACCAATGGGAGCGACTAGATCCAGAGGGGAGAATGTGAGCAAATGTGTGGGTGCACAGCTCTTGGGGACGTGGAAGGAGACTCTTTTGGGCGTCCCCTGAGCGGAGTTTCTCCCGCAAAAACCCTTTCAACCCAGAATAATTTCTGACACGACATTATTATTATTATTATTATTATTATTATTATTATTATTATTATTATTATTATTATTATTATTATTATTATTATTATTATTATTATTATTATTATTATTATTATTAAGGGAGAGTTGCATGACAGTGTGTGCAGCATAAGGCTTCGTCTGTGTGTGTTTTGGAGGTTACTTCATGTACATAGGTGTTGAACCCTGGTGATCCCAAATATTCTCATTCCCATTGCAATGCTCTGGAGAGGTAGCTATCTTCGTCTGTTGCAACAAAGACAAAAGTAACCCTTTAAACACGAAGTGATATATTACATCATAAGCTATTCTAGATGCTATTCTGTGGAAAAACATAAGTTTGTGGTATGTTTGAACCACAGTTGGGTGTTCCTTGGTAACGGCAACCTTGTGTTGCCAGCTGATTTTTCTTGCACTAGGTCAGGCGAAAAGGAACTGCAGAATGAACTCGCCCCAAGATGTCTTCATAGAATATCAGCTTGCAAGCATGAAATCAACATATACCAGACATGGAAGAGTGTGCCCTAAGGGTTGCTCAAGTTGCATCATAAATGTGCTGAGTACACGCGGTACAAGGGCACATGCAACGGACACATGCACGCTCACAGCAAGATGGAGCACACAGAACGTGCCTCCGCGTCAAAAGATAAGCAGCTGGTGGGGAAAAAGCCACCAAGCAGATCGCTTCCCTTACATAATATTCAAAGTTGTGTCGGGAATGCAGAAATCCTTTGCAGTGGCGACGGCGAATACAGCCCTCCCCCCCCCCCCGTTTTGTTCAAATTTACACAGGAACAGATAGACATAGGTGTATACCGATGCTCGCTCTGCAGCTTTTGGTGTACATGAGGTCAGTGTCAAGTTTTTTTATATATATATATATATATATATATATATATATATATATATATATATATATATATATATATATATATATATATATATATATATATATATATATATATATATATATACACACACACACACACACACACACACACACACACACACACACACACACACACACACACACACACACACACACACACACACACACACACACATATTTTTTTTTCCACCGTGCATTCATAATGTTGGGCTATCTGTCACTTGGAGTAGACAGAGCATAGCCAGGATGCAACCCTTCAGTCTGGTGTCAAGGGCTCACATGACTCAATGTTTTTGCGCATGCTAAGAAATGAATATTTTTCACACAGACTGCTAGCAAGTGACACAGAAGAGTTCTTGCCCCATTTCCTGGCATTTCATTTTGTATGGGGAAGGATTTTTCTTTTTTTCTTTCCCAGGAAGGAACACTCACTCACATAAACCCTTTTCTTTATGCTGACGTGGTTTAGCCCAGATATAAGATAACCACTTTGTATGACTGCTAATAAACAGAGAAGGCTAGACAGGAATTAAACGAGTCCCTTAAAAAGTGCTGACTTTTATACAAATTCTACTCAACTAGGAGTGTTTTTCAGTTTGACAAGGGTCCTTATCCCCTAAAATTAGAAGTGATATATTTTTTTCCTTTCTCTTTATTCCTTCCTGTAACTTCTTTGGATATCAGCCATATACGTGCGAGTGAGGGTGGGTGGGTGAAGAGAAAGCACGCATGAATGTGAAAAACACACATGCTAGACAACTTTTGTCACACTTCTGAGGTTGTTTGTTCCTATTTATGGGAATAAAATGCAGGGGAAGGGTGTTGACACTCTGGAATAGCTGCATACTAAGCTGTCCTTAATTCTGGGAAGATAGGACATGGCATGTAAATAATGCGCCCGAGATCGAAATAATTAATCGGCGACGGCTTTGTCGCTGACCACTTTTGTGTCATCCCATGTTTTTGAAAAGTGATGCAAGAAAGGTAGTGGGATTTTGACAACTCAGATCCCAAATGTAACACTTTCATACAACTGTGGCTTTCCCCCATCAGTTACTTATCTCAACTCCTTACTATCTTTTCGGGGCTCTAGTTAATGTCAGCTAAGCCGGTGGTTCTCAACCTTTGGGCTGTGCCTAGTTTTAGACTTCAATTCCCAGAAGCCCAAGCTAGCTTGAGCAATGGCTAGGGCTCCTGGGAGTTGAAGTCTAAAACATCTGGAAGGTTAATACTGTACTGAGAAGTGTCGAACGAACTAGGCTATATCTTTTCCTCCAACTGAGTCAGCGTATGCTGAGTGGGCGGCATACAAATCTAATAAACCAAATCAAATCAAACTTTTCTGCCCACTCTATGGACTTGATTCAATCTGACTTCAGAAGATCGAGGCGCAAATGCTCAGCGCAGCCTGCCTGGTTTCTCATCTTGAGACTATTCTTTCCTCTGATACAAATCAGATGGTATACTTAGTACCTCTTCCTTTAAGACAGGCCTGTATACTGCAGTGGCTTAGTGGTTAAGATGCTGAACGTGACGCCCGGAAGGTTGACAGGTCAGCAGTTCGAGAATTGACAGGATGGCCTGCCATTGTGACGATGAATTAAAACACAGGTCGTGTTCTCTTTGAGCAACATAGATGGGGAGTGAGGATAGTATTAAGCATTTCTACCCCCACTTTGTTCTACCTGTGTCTCTTGTCTTGTGAATGTCCTACTTTTTGGCTCAGAAGTTGTTTTGCTTCTCTTTTGCTCTCAATGAGCACCAGATAGAAGTGATGGGGGGGGGGGTTGCTACAGATGGCAAAATCCGAACAAATATACATCCTTTGTTCGCTGCCTTCAATATGTGTTGATAAATTAACCCTGGTGGGGTGTCCTATGCCTGTGGTGGTGAACCTATGGCACGTGTGCCAGAGGTGGCACTCAGAGCCCTCTCTGTGGGCACCTGTGCAGTCACTGCAGCACAGTTTGCCCTGCCCCTCTGCCCAGCAGCCCAATGGGAGCTCTTCCTCCCTCCCCCACAACACAGAGTTCACCCCACCCCAATGGGAGCGCTTCCTTCCTCCCCTGTTGCTGTGTTGGCTTTTGTTGGGTTTTTGGTTGGAGTTTGGGCACTTGGTCTCTAAAAGGTTCGCCACCACTGTCCGATGCTTTGCGTGAAGAGCAAGAATACGGTTTCGGGTGGTACGAAATCTCTGTATATGTTCCAGTACTCACTGTGGAGTGTGAAGAGTGTTGTGGGTGGTACTTTATAATGTGTAATTGTTATTCTCTCCTCTGCTAGTGCCATGGTCACTCTCTCTGCCCTTGGCACGGCACCGTGCGTGCGGGGAGTGGTGTGTATTGTGTCCTTTCTCTTCCCCCCCCCCACCCGCCCCACCCATCCATTCTCTCAACAATAGGATCCTCGCCCAGGCCTGGCCTTGGGCCCAGATCTAGTGTGTATGGAGTGTGTGTGTTCCTATGTGTCTCCTCACTTCACCTCATAGCCCATTGGTTGTCTTGCATGGGGGAAAGAGGCTGTCGGCAGCCCACCCACCCCCAGCTGTGAGTAGAGGCTGCACTGAGTCAGCCTGTGCGGAGGAAGGGGCTGTGCTACTCAGAGGAGGAAGAGGCGAGGGTGAGTCATAGGGGAGCCGAAGGGAGACAGATCTTGGGAAGAGGCAGGGAGGGGTTCTACAGGGCAGGACAACCACTGTTCGGTCTCATCATCACAACCCCCAACACACGCAAAACCCACACACACACACACACACACACTGCTCTTTCCCGCCACCCTGCTGCCCCAGGGAGGATAGATTATCCCAGGAATGCGTCTGTGCTGCAAGCTCTTAATCCTCAACCATGCCGGGCAGGTTGCCAGCAGGAGCAGCTTCGCCAGAGCGCAGGAGAGGGAGAAGTCAAACTGGAGTGGCTTTAATTCAGCAGTAGCATGGCTATCGTGGTCCCATCGCGACACGTCCCGTTCACATGCTCGGCTGCACTTGCTCAGCCGGAGGCGAGCAACACAGAAGTGCAGCTGATGCACGTGCCGAGTCTGTGCAGGCACACAACTAGCTCCGCACACAACACCTCGGCGAGTCCATGTGCGGCTCACCTGCCTCTTTGTGTGGGCCAGCTGGTTTGACTCTGCAGGAGTCTGCAGCTTTTGCAGCGGTTTAGTTTATGCGGGTGGGCAATCCAGATCTCAACACAGGTTGCCGGTCAAAGATTGAGAAGGGCGTCCCGGAGCATCAAACTCTGCATCCTAGCAAGGCAAAGGTCACCAGGCCTTTACAGGCTCATCTCCATTTGCAGCCAAAGAGCCAGCGCTGTCTATATCTGCTGACTTTTCTATGGTCATGTGGCAGGCATGACTAGACACTGGAGTGCATGGAGCACTATTTACTTTCCCATCAAAGTGGTACCTATTTAACTACTTATAATTTCTTGCTTTCACACTGCAAGGTTGGCAGGAGCTGGGATAGACGACAGAAGCGCACTCCGTCGTGCAGCACTCGGGTCTCGAACTGCTGACCTGCCAGCCTTCCAGTTGTCTTAATCCATTGCAATGTGTGTCCTCCCCCCCTCCCCCCCCCCCACACACATTTCTTTGCCCTGTTCAACCGATCTTTAACATGGCTCCACTCCACTTGGTTGCACTTTGGTTTGAATTACTCCCTCTTTTTACCTTTCGTACCAAAGTGGTACCTTTTCCTTATCAGGAGCTGGGACAAATGACAGGAGCTCACTCCGTTGTGCAGCACTCGGGGCTTGAATTGCTGGCTTTCTGGTCGTCAAGTTCAGCATCTTTTCTGCTCGAAAGCCAGTTGTAATCCAACTCTAGCGTTCAGCGCTCATCTCTGTTTACAGCCAAAGAGCCAGCGCAGACATTTCCATGGACATGTGGCAGGCATGCCTAGACGCCGGAGTGCAGGGAACGCCGATACCTTTCCCACCCAAGTGGTACCTATTTATCTACTTGCAATGTCTTGCTTTCGAACTGCTAGGTTGGCAGGAACTGGGACAGACGACGGGAGCTCCCTCTGTCCTGCAGTACTCGGGAATTGAACTGCCAACCTTCCAGTCTTCCGATTCAGCGTCTTAACCACCTGAGCCACTGCAGTCGCTTCTTTTCTGCTAGGCAAAGGTCTCCCTTGCTCGAAAGCCAGTCGTATCCGACTCTAGGGTTCAGTGCTCATCTCTGTTTATAGCCAAAGAGCCAGTGCCGTCTGCCTCTGCAGTCGTTTCCATGGTCATGTGGCAGGCATGCCTAGACACTGGAGTGCACGGAATGCTGTTTACCTTTCCCACCAAAGTGGTCCCTATTCCTATTTATCGACTTGCAATGTCTTGCTTTCTTTCGAACTGCTAGGTTGGACAGGAGCTGGGGACAAAGACGGGAGCTCACTCCTGCCCTGCAGTACTCGGGAATCGAACTCCCGCCCTTCCGCCTCCCAGTCAGCGTCTTAGCCACTTGAGCCATTGCTAGGTAAAGGTAAATGTTTCCTTTGCTCGAAAGCCAGTCGTGCCTGACTCTAGGGTTCAGTGCTCATCTCTGTTTCTAAGCTGAAGAGCCAGCGCTATCTGATTCTGCAGGTGTTTTCATGGTCCTGTGGCAGGCATGACTATAGACACCGGAGGAGCGCACGGAACGCTGTTACCTTTTCTCACCAAAGTGGTGCCTATTTATCTACTTGCAATGTCTTGCTTTCGAAGTGCTCGGTTGGGCAGGAGGAGCCGTGGCTAACCCCTTGCTAATACTGTCTCTGATTGTCTCCTGTCTCCCCACAGGCCCAACCCAATTAAGGGGGGGTAATTAAGGGAGTTAATTAAGGGGGCTTCTTCTCCCCCCCCCTCCGGCCTCACATTGACCCCTTCTTCTCCCTCAAGTCTTCTCATTCATCTCTCCCCCCCCCCCCTCTCTCTCCCTCGGGTGTGGGTGGCGGGAGAGGCGGGCGTGGGGGCGAAGGAGAGAGAGAGAGAGAGAGAATGAGAGGGAAAGCAAGGCTGGAGTAAATTCCAGCCAATCGGCGCCTCCCTCCGCTGCCCTCGTGATCCTCTCCCCTCCCCCTCCCCCTCCTCCCAGTTTCTCGCGGGCGGCCGGGTCATTCTATTTGCATATGACTGACATTCCAGGGGCGGCCAATGGGAGGCGGCGGCGCCTTAGCCAGTGAGGAACGGGGAGGGAAGGAGGGGGGGGGTCTCATTTGCATGTGAATGACCCGGGCGTGGCGGCAGCCAATGGCGTGGCCGGGGCTAATTGGGCATGCGTGACGGGGTTGTGTGAGTGAGAGAGAGAGAGAGAGGGGCGGAGGGAGGGAGGAGGAAGGGGGGCCGCCCGCCCGCCCGCCCGCCCGCCGCTCTTGTCCGTAGCCCCCCTGGAGGAGGGAGGAGGCGGGCGGCGGCGAATGGTGTTTGGTGACGGCGCTACTACCGGAGGAGCGGAGCACGGCGCGACAGGCGGAGCAGCAGCAGCAGCAGCAGCAGCGCCGCCACAATCCCTGACAAGCCTCTCTCCCTCCCTTCCTTTCCCCCGCCAAGAGTCGCCGCCCGCCCGCCCGCCTGTCGCCGACACAGCAGAGAGAGAAGGAAGGCAAAGGGACGGACAGACAGACAGACAGACAGACCGACCAGCCGGACAACTGGCAACCTCCCCCCCTTACCCCCCCTGCTTTTCCCTCCAGCACACACACACACACACACACACACTCTGTTTTTCTCTCTATCTCTCCCTCCTCCTTTCTACTCCTCCCTCTCGCCTTCTTTCTCTGTCTTCCGCACTCCCTCCTCCTTTCTCTCTTCCTCACTCCTTCCTTCTTTCTCTCTCTACACTCCCTCTCTCTCCTCCTTTCTCTCTATTCCTCACTCCTTCCTTCTCTCTCTCTTTCTCCCTCTTTCTATTCCTCCCTTTCTCCTTCTTTCTCTTCCTCTCTTCCTCCCTCTCTCTTTTTCTCCCCACCCATCACCCCAATCCACATCTCTATCTCTTCCTCCCTCTTTACAATCACACACACACACACACACACACACACACACACACACACACACACACACACACACACACACACACACACACACACACACACACACACACACACACACACACCGGGCTGCCTGGCCTTGTAGCTCTGGTGCCCACCTACCCACTTTTTTAAAATCTGGAGGAGTGGGAGTGGGGTTCGGGATAGTTCCCACAGGCGCCTCCACCTCCACACCTACCTCTAGGAATACTTTTGCTGAGCAGAACTGGTCTCTTTCTCTCCCCTACTACATCTCCCTCCTACTTCTCTCTTTGCATGCTTGTCCTCCTCCTCCGTTGCCACATCAGGGTTTAGTGGGCTTCCCACAGATTTCATCGCCCGCCCGCCCGCACACACACCCCTACCTCAGCCTGTTTCATCTCATCGGAAGATGCTGGGTGACTTACCTGGTGCTCCCTGCCAGGGCGGCTCTGAAGCACGACTCGCCAGTCAAGACCAGGACCAGGACAGGCTGTAAGACCCAACGCTGCCCCGTGTTCCTGCTGTGTAGCCACACGTGGCCGATTGGGTGCCGGGCCTTCAGACTGTTGACATCCAGCTAGCGGCCTGCATGGGACCAGTGAAGGCGCCCCCCTGTCCTGGAGGAGGGCCAGTTTGCTGACCCACGGCGCTGCCTCTCTCCCGAGTGGAAGACTTCTTCGGCTAGGCCATCCCTGGCCCTCCCTCCTTCACGGAGGGGGGTGGGGGCAGAAGAGAAGGGAAGAGGATGCTTTCTGGACGGGGTGGCTGAGAAAAAACATCACCCATCGTGGGGGTCGTCACAGCGGCTTACCCCCGCCTCAAGATGTTCTCGATGGAGAGGCACCCTGCGACGATGCCCCCTCTTCCACAAAGGGGCCTGGGCATGTTCGGTCAGTGGATTTGGGTTGCAAAGCGTGGTAGGAGTAATTCTGTCCGGTGTTTGCAAGTGCAGAGGGAGACGTGAAAGACACGATGTTCTATAGTGTGCTTTAGCGTTGCTGGAAAGATGGGCATCTTGGAGCCATGAATGTGACCTGAGACTGCCTTGGCTGATCTATAACTTTTTTGTAGCCAGGCTTTGAGCGTGTCTGCTGTTTAATGTTGAGATGATGGGTAGGGCTGGCGCTTCGTTGGATACAGAGAGGATATACATCCCTTTGAGGGGTCAGTGTGTCCTCCTTTTAGGTTTATAGGAAGCCCCTTTGACTGTGAATTGGAAGGAAGTCTCAAGAGTTTTTTCAACTCCAGCCCTTTTTTTTATAAGATAAAAAAGGGGATTAAATGGGGTGTGGTTTGGCCCCTCTCTTTATTCCCATCCTCAGCCATTGGGGTTTTGTTTCCAGCAGTAGATCTTCCGTGGACAAATTGGCTAAGTCAATGATGGCGAACCTTGGCACACAATTCCCAGAAGCCCAAGTCTCTGAATGGGTTTACTGCACATAAGTGCAGTAAAGCCATTTGTGTGGATTCACAGACACTTGGGCTGTTGGAAATTGAAGTCCAAGAACAGCCGGAGTGCCAAGGTTTGCCATCACAGGGCTAAGTGAAGTTCTTCAAGGAGTGGAGGTGGAGGGATTGACAGAGAGCTAAGTTGGTGCGCTCAGGATGCTGTTAACAGAGGCTGTGATAAAAGGCAGGGATCTTGAATGAGCATGGATTTTAAATATCCCAGTTTGGGTAGAAGCCTTTCTCCATGGATGCAAGAGATCTATTATTGTTTCATGGACAGGCTGTGGCTGAAGAAGGACAATGTGCAGAGTGTTTTCCTTTTAAGAGTATATGACCCTTTTGACTTGTAAATAGTGTAAATCCAGTGTTTTGTTTTCAAACCAACTCTTTGCCTTCACCGCCTCTTTGTAGATAAGGAACTTGCATTAAGAGAGAGTGGTGGCCTGATAACAATACAGTTAAGTTCACTGATAGAGTGGGGCTGCGGTGGCTCAGTGGTTGAGAAGCTCGCCTTGTTAGCTGGAAGGCCGGCAAATTGGCAGTTCGAGACCCGGGTACTGCATGAGGGAGTGAGCACCCGTCTCTGTCCCAGCTCCTGCCAACATAGCAGTTCGAAAGCAAGAAATTGCAAGTAGATCAATAGGGACCACTTCGGTGGGAAAAGATCTTGGGGACATGAAAGGAGCCTCATTCAGGCGTCCCCTGAGTGGAGTTCCTCCGGCAAAAATCCCTTCAACCCAGAATAATTTCTGACGAGAAATTATTATTAGTTCACTGATAGTACATAAATATAGACAGGACTTTCCAGTCTTAACTTTCTGTGTCCTTTCCCACATTTAGCTGCTGGGGGGAATATTTTGTTGGTCAGAGCAAGGGACCAGACAGCAGAAATCCTCAGCCTTAAGTCCAGCTTGTTGGCCTCGACTTATAGTCAGAAACCAAATCTGCTGTCTTTGCTTGAGGATGGGCTGGCTGTCAGTCATGGGATATAGTAAAGGTAAAGGTCGCTGTTGCTCGAAAGCCAGTCGTATCTGACTCTAGGGTTCAGTGCTCACCTCTGTACCCAAAGAGCCAGCGCTGTCTGCAGGCATTTCTGTGGACATGTGGCAGGCATGCCTAGACACTGGAGTGCACGGAACGCTGTTTACCTTCCCAAGGTTAATTCTCTGGCTATTGAGTGCTTGTGTGTTGGGGAGTGTTTTAAAGTTTCATGCCCTTCCTTTTCCTGATCTTCCTTTCCATCCTGCCCGTTAAATCTCTTTCTCGCCCCCCCCCCCTTTGCATAGGGATGTGGTCACCAGCCGGAGGACAGGAAGCCATTGAGCCAGCAGTTCCCGGCAGAGCCTCTCGACCACGATGCACTCAATGCTTTTAATAATTGAGTTAACTTTACAGTCAAGCAGGGGGTGGTGGTGGGAAGAATGTGACCGATTAGTCAGGAACTACAGAGGAGGAAAGAGAGATGCTGGGAAAGGCGAATCACATCCTATGGCAGTGATGGCGAACCTTTGGCACTCCAGGTGTTCTTGGACTTCAATTCCCAGAAGCCCAAGTCTCTGAGAATCCACATGATTGGGTTTACTGCACATACACAGAGACTTGGGCTTCTGGGAACTGAAGTCCAAAAACACCTGAAGTGTCAATAAATCCATTTATGTGGATTCACAGAGACTTGGGCTTCTGGCAACTGAAGTCCAAGAACACCTGAAGTGTCAATAAGTCCATTTATGTGGATTCACGGAGACTTGGGCTTCTGGCAACTGAAGTCCAAGAACACCTGGAGTGCCAAAGGTTCGCCATCACAGTCCTGTGGAAAATAGGTCTTTGGCAGGAATGGTCACGCATTCTGCTTTTACATAACATATCATTTTCAACTCCTCTACTGTTTAAATCTGTATGTGAATGTGGTGATGACATAATATAGTGTCACCAAGCAGAAAGCCAGTAATTGAAAATCCATGTACAGTCAAATAAAGACTATCCTTGCCCCCCCTCCCCAAGAATTATATGTAATATAAAGACACCGACGCTTTTTATCACGTCAGACTGTCTGTCCACGTGCCTAGTGTTGTCATCGCTGACTCGTTGCAGGTCTCCATCGTGACTGTCAGAGGATTTTGCTACTAAATGCTGTCTGACCTACTACCTAACTGTGGATACCCGGAATCAAACCTTCCATATACAAAGCACATAATGCGCTTCCTGGGTTGCGATCCATGAATGGGATTCCTGGTGTATATTGTTGTTGCCGGAGTGCTAATTATGTAAGAGCACAGCAGTTACAGAGTAGTGGTTTCGTAAGGATGGAGGCACACTATTACGAACTATGTTAGGTTGTATGGTAGGTTGTATGGTTGTATGGTAGGTGGGCATCCCCTCTTTGACCAGTCCTCCCTGCTGTGTCTGTGAAATCAAGCTAGAAGCAGCTGCTTGGGAACCTGGTCACACACACACACACACACACACACACACACACACACACACACACACACACACACACACACACACACACACACACACACACACACACACACACACACACACACACATATGGGGGGAAGATGGAAGATGTTTTGCAAGAGTGTCAAGATGAGGGATGTGCATGATATCTGTACTGCTAAAATCGAGTCAGCTGCCCATTATGAATTGTCTGGAAAAATCTGCAGTGTGTTTTGTGTTGGGCTTTGGAAAGTTACCTCTCTGGATAGAAACTTTTACCATCAACCTAGCAGTTCGAAAGCAAGAAATTGTAAGTAGATAAATAGGGGTCACTTTGGTGGGAAGGTAACAGCGTTCCGTGCACTCCAGTGTCTAGTCATGCCTGCCACATGACCATGCAGAAGCAGACAACGCTGGCTCTTCGGCTTTGAAACAGATGAGCACTGATACCTAGAGTCAGATACGACTGGCTTTTTGAGCAAAGGCGATCTTTACCTTTCCCTAAGCCATGTTGGGACTGCGGTGGCTTGGTGGTTTAGATACTGAACTTGGTGACTGGAAGGTTGGCAGGTCAGCCATTCAAGACCTGAGTGCTGCACAACGGAGTGAGCTCCTGTCGTCTGTCCCAGCTCCTGCCAACCTAGCAGTTCAAAAGCAAGAAATTGCAAGGAGATAAATAGGTACTGCTTCTGCGGGGAAGATAACACTGCTCCGTGTGCTCTGACCTCTAGTCATGCCTGCCACATGACCACGGAAACGTCTGCAGATGCAGACAGCGCTGGCTCTTTGGCTGTAAACAGAAATGAGCACCAAACCCTAGAGTTGGATACGACTGGCTTTCGAGCAAAGGCGACCTTTACCTTTTCGGCTGTTTTTTTAAAAAAATAGCTGTGTCAGTCTGTGTTTCAAGCACATCAGAGAATAAAGAAAACCAAACCGTTGTAGCACTTTGAAGACTAACTGTTATATTTTTTATGTCAGCTTTTACGGATCAAGTCCACTTCAAAGTGGACTTGATCCATAAAACCTAACATTACACGTGAAACTCGGAAAATTAGAATATCGTGCAGATGTTCATTCATTTCACTTAAAAGGTGAAACATATATGAGATAGACTCACTACACTCAAAGCGAGAGATGTCATGCCTTAATTCGTTATAATTGTGATGATCCTGGCGTACAGCGTACATGGGATGATGTGATGATTATGGGGTACATGAGATGGGGTGGGTGGGGTTTTCATAAGCTGTAAGCCATAAGCATCAATATTATACCAAAGTGAGGCTTGAACTATCTCGCTTTGCATGCAATGCGTCTCTCTCATAGATTTGTTTCACATTTTAAGTTGCATTACTGAACCGAATGCACAATATTCTAATTTTCCGAATTTCACCTGTAAAATATAACAATGAGTCTTCAAAGTGTTGCAGCATTTTTGTTTCCTTTATTCTCTGATATGCTTTACCTTTACCTAAGCAGTGTTGGCTGGGGATTCAGGGAGGTGTAGTTTAAAGAAGTCACTTCCCCTCCTCTGTGGTTACAGTCTTGAGTAAAGTGGTTTTGGGATGTGGGAAGGAGGCAGTCCAGATTGGAGAAGCGGTTGCACAATGCCTGCATCTACCAACCTGCATGTATCCCTCCTCCATGCTCGGCTTTTCCCCCAGAAGGAAAGATTGCTCAGCCTGATACAGGGGCAAACAGGAAGGAGAGCCAGGCCACGGTGGTCTTACGCTTTGGCAAGACAGCGCTTTGCAAACCATGTTGTAGTCACCGTTTCCTAGACCACACTTTTCGGGGCCGCGCGGTGCCTTCCCGCCGCAAGCAGAAGCAAAACGCGCCTTGCAATCTGTTACGCAACAAGATGAGATAGATTGTAAGCTGCCACCCCAACTATGGCCCACGGGCCAGCTCTGGCCCCTGATGCCACTTTATCCGACCCACGCCACCCTCGTCGCTCCCAGAAGCGGAAGTAAAACGCATCCGGCCCATGGGCCATAATTTGGGCGCCCTAGACGGAGGGGCTTTTTCTGCAGTACCAAGCTGCTCGGGGACTCGGTTTCCCTGTCCTTTCCCTGACCAGCCTCTGCTTTTAAGGATGCTCTCAAGCCCTTGAGCTGGAAGGAAGCCAAGCCGCTTGGCTTGGCTGGCCCAGCAGTCATGGGAGCTTGACTTGAGCTGGGCCCCTTCGCCCCTTCCCTCTCCCCCCCATTCCCCTCTTGCAGCTGTAAAATTCCTTTGCCTGGCTTCCAGCTGGGAAGGGAGGAGGAGGAGGAAGAGGCCAGGGTTGCTTCCTGGCAGAAAGAGCAGAAAGTCCCTCCTTGGCCCCTTCCTCGGGGACTAAAGCGACCAGGGGGAAGCCGTGGCACAGGATTGCGGACAAAAATCCCAATGTCTTTCTCAGAAAAGGGACAAGAAGCAAAGTAAAGCAATTTAACTTATATTTTGCAGTGGTTTAGTGGTTAAGGCGCTGAACTTGACAACTGGAAGGTCGGCAGTTGGACACTCAAGTGCTGCACAACAGAGTGAGCTCCCGTCTCTGCCCCCGCTCCTGCCCAAGCTAGCAGTTCGAAAGCAAGAAATTGCAAGTAGATAAATAGGGACCACTTCGGTGGGAAGGTAAACAGCGTTACGTTGCACTCCAGTGTCTAGGCATGCCTGCCACATGTACACGGAAGCGTCTGCAGGCTCCTTGGCTGTAAACGGAGATGAACGCTGAACCCTAGAGTTGGATATGACTGGCATTCGAACAAGGACGACCTCTACCTTTACCGCCCCATAGTGCTTTGGCGCACTCTGGGCGGTTCACAAGTTAATTAGCATTTTGCCTCTAACATACCGGGTCCTCATTTTACCAACCTTGGAAGGATGGAAGGCTGAGTCAACCTTGAACCCTGATCAGGATCGAACTCACAATGTTCTGGCTGCAGTTCATCAGTTTAACCACCGCGCCACCAGGGCTCCTAGGAAGAAGGGTGTGTGTGTGTCTTTTATTTTTGCCTGTGTGAGAGTATGAGCCAGAAAAAGCAAGACGCTGAAAGAAGAAAACCCTAGATATACCATGCTAGCATCTTATTTCCCCTGCCACTGAACCTCAGTCTCTCTCTCTCTCCCCCCCCCCCCATACAGTCCTGAATTGGCCTTCCGTAACCCTTCATTTTGTATCTCTTTTCCTCCAGTGTGGACGAACGTGGAGCCCCGGTCCGTGGCGGTATTCCCGTGGCACTCCCTGGTGCCCTTTCTGGCGCCCAGCCAGCCGGATTCATCGGTCCAACCCAGCGAAGGACAGCAGCCTGTCAGTCATCCTTCCACATCCAGCCAGAACAAAGGTAAAGGGGTGGGGGTGGGATTGAGGAAGAGGTGAGACCTGTGCAGGTTCCCCACAAAACCCTCCTATCAAAAAACAAAAACAGGCCTCAGAGTAGAACTGAGAGGGGGATTTGCAATAACATCTTGCCTGACAAAGATTGGGTTTGCTTGCCTTTCTGATTTCCACCCGTCTCCCTGAAATAGCACATGGCTGTTTATCCTCCTCATCTTTATGTCTGATTTCCCAGAACCTGCAGAGTCGGCAGCCGTGGCCCACGAGCCCCCATGCGCGTCTTCCGTGCCAGTGACGGAGGCAGGGAAGCCGAATACCTCTCACCCAGACAGCCCAGCTCCTGTTCCCCAAACGTCATCATCGGGAACACCTGGAGGGGGTGAGGTCCCATCCCAGCATGACGATGACATCCCAGTACACCCCCGTGTGGATAGTGAGACGGAGAGCGACCATGATGATGCGTGAGTAGTATGACTGCGTTTTGGGGCAGGAATCCTTTATTTTGGTTGCCTTCCCAACCATCTGGCCAGGTTGCCATTTATATACAGTGGTACCTTGAGTAACGAAATCAATGCGTTCCCCGGGATGTTCCGTATTATGAAAAATCCGTAACTCGAAACACAATGCATTACCAGAAGTGGCTGCTAGAGGCCACTGTATACCAGTTTCAAGGTGTTAGTCTTAACTTTTAAAGTCTTAATCCCGCGATGGCGAACCTTGGCACTCCAGATTGGGCAAAGAGGGCCAATCTGCATCTGGAGGCAGTGAGTGGATGGAGTAAAACTTAAGGAACAATCTGGAAAGAACTCTTAATTAGGGGTCAGAAACGGGGGATTGAAAGGTGCCAAAGGAGGCAGCCGGATGGAGACAGACAGAAGATCCTGAAATTGGGTCTGACTCGCCTCTGTTTTCTTTTTACAGATTCCTGTCCATCGTATCACCTGAGAACCAGCTGCCTTTGCCTCCCGGGAAGCGCCGTACCCAGTCCTTGAGTGCCCTGCCCAAAGAACGGGATTCGTCCTCTGAGAAGGATGGACGCAGTCCAAATAAGGTGTGAGACCTCTCCCTCGCTGCCCCCACCTGTCTCACTAACCCTCTGTCAGATCCAGGACGGCAGTGGCTCAAGTGGTTAAGACGCTGGACTTGACGACTGGAAGGTCGGCAGGCCAACAGCTAGAAACCCCTGAGTACCGCACGATGGAATGAGCTCTGAACCCTAGAGTCAGATATGACTGGCTTTCGAGCAAGGGAGACTTTTACCTCTACTCTGTCAGATCTGCTTTGATTCAGATGCCTGCCTTGAGCAGGGGTTTAGACTCAATGTCCTATACGGCCCCTTCCAACACTGTGATTCAAGGGAAAATCCATTGGCTCATCTCAGTTCTATGGCAGTGATGGCTAACCTTGGCACTCCAGGTGTTCTTGAACTTTAATTCAAGTACACCTGGTGTTCAGCAACACCAATTCAAGAACGCCCTGAGTCGGGTTTCCTGATTGGGCGGCATACAAGTGTGAGAATTAAATTAAATTAAATTAATTCCCAGAAGCCCTGATAAGTAGGATTGCTGACTTGGGCTTCTGGTAATTGAAGTCCAAGAACAACTGGAGTGCCAAGGTTAGCCATCACTGTTGTATGGCATGGTGAATAAAATTTCTTTATTTCCCCAGGGAAGCAGTTAAAATGTGTTGTAGCCTTGCACTTGTTTGAACACACGTCCCTCTAATTTTGGCAGAGAGAAAAAGACCATATTCGGCGGCCAATGAACGCTTTCATGATTTTCAGCAAGCGGCACCGGTCTTTGGTGCACCAGCGGCACCCCAACCAAGACAACCGTACGGTCAGCAAGATTCTGGGCGAGTGGTGGTATGCGTTGGGGCCCAAGGAGAAGCAGAAATATCACGACCTTGCCTTCCAGGTAGGCGTCAAAATGTGCATGTGGATTAAATCTTGTGAAAATCACAGAAGTCAGAAGAACAGAAAAAGGGAAGTTTCCACTTTTGGCAAGCAGGTTTTCAATGTTAGGCGTGACTTTGTTTACCTTTCTACAACTACCAAAGTTGGAATAAATGTTACGTGCCCACAGAACTGATACACTTTACACTAGGTTGCAGAGCTTGGCTTTTTCTTTTTGGTAGAGGGTTTTCTTATTTTTCTTCAAGTGCTATATCCGATTCCGAATATTGGTTATCCTCATGACTTTCAGCCATGAAGATTGCCCTGAGAATAAAATGTAGTGGACTTCCATTTGCCTTCCACATATGTAGTGTGACACCCGTACCGCTGATCCAGTTCCGCAAGTCACTTTATGGTCCTCAGCCCTTTTGGCACACAAAGTCCTCATAAAAGCCCCAGGCCAGGATGGATGAAGCTGCTGCCCTCCATCAAGAGGGATTCAAGTGGGATTTAATCCACTTGGGGACCATCACCCTTCCCTGTGGACTTAGCCACTCAAAGCCGCTAGTCCTCAGGGTTGTCATGTTAATTAACCGCCGCCTGACATTGAGTCGCTGGCAGTAGGGTCTAGTCTATTACCAAAGCAGGATAAGCTGGCCAGACTTGGGCTTTATCTTCTCTGAAATACGTGCAGGTGCATTGACAACCCTTTCCTGCTTTGCTCTGAGCATGTGGCTACATAATATTTTGTCTCCATCTGATTCCCGTCTCCCCAGGTAAAGGAGGCCCATTTCAAAGCACATCCTGATTGGAAATGGTGTAACAAAGACCGAAAGAAGTCAAGCTCAGATGTGAAGCTCATTGGCCCGGGGGGATGTTCCAAGGAGACCCGAGAGCGCAGTATGTCGGAGACGGGCACTGGTGTTGTGCCAGGAGGTGAGCATACTCCTTATGCCTCTTTGGTAAGCTTATATCAGTGGTGGCGAACCTATGGCATACGTGCCAGAGGGGGCACTCAGTACCTTCTCTGTTGGCACACGCACTGTTGTCCAAGCACAGAGTTCACCCCTCTGCCCAGCAGCCCAATGGAAACGTTTCCTCCCCCCAGCACAAAGTTTGCCTCGTCCCTCTGTCCAGCAGCCCAATGGGATTGCTTCCTCCCTCCCCCAGCACAGATTTCACTCTGCCCAGCAGTCCAATGGGAGGGCTTCCTCACTTCCCCCAGCACAAAGTCCTCCCCATCCCTCTGTTTGGGCACTCAGTCTCTAAAAGATTCACCATCACTGAACTATGTCTTGCTCTTACCACTTTTCCAACTTCCTGCCAGGCCCTTCGGAGATGCAGGTGCTGCTAGAATCTGAGGGCAAAGCAGTTATCATGGGATCTGGGCACGGCCACGGAGAACGTATTCTGCCCACAGCAGGGCCTGGTGCACAGCGCCCGCGGGCGTTCTCCCACAGTGGGGTGCACGGGCTAGACAGCGACCGGGACTGCCAGGTGTTACAAGAACTCACCCAGGTATGTGGATGTTGCACGGTTTGATCCCAGGAGCCTGGAGGTCTCTGCAGACACATAGCCTCTCCACAAGGAAAAGACCACTGCTTCCTGCAAAGGTGGTCAGCCCTGATGGCGTGGTGGTTAAACTGCTGTACTGCAGCCCAAACTTTGTGAGTTTGATCCTGACAGGATTTAAGGTTGACTCATCCATCCTTCCAAGGTCTGTAAAATGAGTCTCCAGCCCGTTGGGGGCAAAATGCTGATTACTTGTAAACTGCCCAGAGGGGGTGCTAAGTGCTGTGGGGTGGTATGTGAGTGTGATTGCTATTGCAAAGTTAGTTTGATTTACCACCTTTATATGGCCATCTTGTCAATAATAATAATTTCATGTCAAAAAAATATTCTGGGTTGAAAGAATTTTTGCGGAAGAAACTGCTCCAGGAATGCTCCTTTCATGTCCCGAAGATCTTTTCCCACTGAAGTGGTCCCTATTGATCTAATTGCAATTTCTTGCTTTCGAACTGCTAGGTAGGCAGGAGCTGGGACAGAGACAGACGCCCAATCCGTCATACAGTACCCGGGTCTCAAACTGCCAACTTGCCAACCACTGAGCCAACGCAGCCCCATGATCTTGCCAATAAACTTTGTGGAGGACGCTTGCCTATCAAAAAACAAATGTTAACATAGCAGAGTTTATAACAAAGGGATGCAGTTTCTGATGCCTCAAGAAAAAGGTAGTGTTGTTTGGAAAATTGTGCAGGGCAAATTCTTAAGGTCTTAATGAACCTAGAAAACATAGGTTACTAGCAGGGGTGCCCAACTTCGCCCGGGTGGTCCCAACCCGGCTAGCTGAGTGCCAGTGTTGCCCGGGAAACTCACTGGCCAGGGGTGGGCCTGTGATGTGAGCTCGGCGATGACATCACAATTCCCCCCCCCCCCCGGTTGACCTAGCACTGGGGCAGATACAAACCCTCCTGTCGAATATACCCCCCCCCTTTGCAGATCAATTTAGGGGGCAAACCCCCTCCATAGGCTTCGGGACCCTGACAGTGACCTGCTCACGTGTGCAAGGTACCTGTGTGCCGAATTTCATGGGGTTTGGTCAAGGGGTGCAGCAGCCCATCCCGGATACGGTACCCACACCTCTGCTTTATAGGTATAGATTAATAATTAATAATTAGTTTAAGATTCTATATTTATTAATGCCACCTAGGTAGGTATTTTAATAATGTTTATCATTTATTTTTATTATTATTTGGATGTTCTGTTTGATACTGCTTTTTGGTAGGCTGCTCTCTTTTGTTGTTGTAAGCCTCCTGAAGTGGTGCTTGTACAAATTGTGGCAGGATATTAAGTAAATAAGTAAATTAATTTAAATAAATTAAAATAAATTAAAATAAACGGTCTTCAGGTCAGGGAATTCCTTGGCAATTTTGCTAGTTTCTGTGCAATTCCTTCCTTGGCTAAATCTCTCTCTCCTGTGGGATGTTTTTTGAAGCCTGCACTTCTAGTCTGACAATCCTTGGTTTGTGGAGCTGTCAAAGTCTCATGGATTTCTGCTTTTATGTTTCAGATGTGTTCGGGACAGTCTCCCTACGCTAGCGGGAAGGGGCAATATGGGGGGCTGGGCCCCTCAGGGTCCCCCTTTGCAACTCCCGGCGAAGGTTCCCGCCACGTCCTGCACTCGCATCCCTCCCGCATCTCCCGTTCTCAACGCACCACCAGCGAGGACATGACCAGCGACGAGGAGCGCATGGTTATTTGCGAAGAAGAAGGGGATGATGATGTCATTGGTGAGACAATCCATGTGCAAAACACAAGCAAAAACCAACTGTCACCTTACTAGAAAACCATATACCATTGGTTCAAAGTTAGATTGTGGCCAAACAAGAACCAGCCCTTCCTCCTTTGCCACCCAAATGTTTCATTGAACCTGGTTATTTGCCCACTACTGGCTTGTATTCTTGCAATTACTCAGGTTGATCTTGCACCGAAGCTATCCTGGTATAAAGTTTTCCCCTCCCAGTGAACTGTTGCAGTAATTTCAAGCACATGCGTCGTCTCTCTCAAACCACTGCTATGTAGTGTTTGCATTGGGCTCATACCTTTTAGAGCTGCAATAATCCTACTTCTCGGATAATATGCCCCCTTTTCTCTCTTCTGGGTAGCAGAAGGGAGATGTCGGTTGGGATACCGGTGGTGAGGTATCTTGTTGAAACATTTCCCTCTCTTTCAGCTGAAGATGGTTTCAACCCAGTAGACGTTGACTTGAAATGCAAGGAGCGGGTGACTGACAGTGACAGCGAAGGGTCCTTGGGCGATGAATCGGATGGCAAGGTGAGGCACTCCAGATTAGGCCTTACAGGGGCTTAGAGGTCATTGGGGTGTGAAAGTGCCCTTTCAACAACATATAGTAAAACCCCGTATAACGGTTGCATCGTACAGTGATGAAATAGTACGATTGCCTTAAAAAAAAATTTGTATCGTACAATGATTTTCATCGTTGTACGATACAATTTTTTTTTAAAAAAGGCAAAAGCTGGGTGGCGTGGGGGAGCCTTTCCCATGCATCCCCCAAAGCCCCTTTGTGAACTGGCATGCCCTGGGCTGCTTTCCTCCTGGGAAGTGTGTTCCCAGGGGGAAAGCAGCCCAGCGCTGTTAGCAAAAGGGATTCTCAGTCGTCCCTCTGCCGTTTCAGCAAGTGGAACACCGAGAATCCCTTTCGCTAACGGCGCGGGGTGCCTTTGGCCGGAGAAGCACTTTTCCAGGGGTAAAGTGCTTCTCCAGCCAAAGGCACCCCTGCGCTGTTAGCGAAAGGGATTCCCGCTGGTCCCCTTGCGCAAACAGCAGGGGGGGCAACCGAGAATCCATTTTGCTAACAGCGCAGGGTTGCTATTGCCCTGGGAATTGCTTTACCCCTGGGAAAGTGCTTCTCAGGGCAAAAGCAACCCTGTGCGGTTAGCATTTCCGTGGCAAAAATAATTGTACGGATCATCGCATAGGGAAAATCGCTATATGATAAATGTATCGTACAGTGATTTTTTTCGTACAGTGATGGACCTATTGATAGCCTTGCTAGTCTGCGCAAGCGTATATGAGAGTAAACAAAACAGTACAGCAAAAAAAGACAAAAATGTTGTGGCCCCTAAAAGACTAACTCCTGTATGTAAATGTGAGATTTTGTGGACCAAGTCCACTTTGACAAACCCAAGTTTGGGAGCCATTGCTCCAGAGCCATGATGGCGAACCTTGGCACTCCAGCTGTTCTTGGACTTCAATTCCCAGAAGCCCAAGCACCCTGTGAATCCACACGAATGGGTTTTCTGCGATTCATCCGGCCCACGCTGCCCTTGTCTCTCCCGGAAGCGGAAGTAAAACGCGCCCGTACGGAGGAAGGGTTAACCCGGAAAAGCCTTAACCATATGGCCGTGTCTTACTTCCGCTTCTGAGAGCGACGAGGGCAGCGCGGGCCAGATGAATTGCAGTAAACCCATTTGTCTGGATTCACAGGGTGTTTGGGCTTCTGGGAATTGAAGTCCAAGAACAGCTGGAGAGCCATGGTTCGCCATCACGGCTCTAGACATTTGGAATATAAGCTCCTAGCGTTCCTGTCCATTGGAGGCATGGACCGGGATTTGTGAGAGCTGGTGCCCAAGCATGCAAAGGTTCAAGTTTGCAACCAGTTTTTTGTGATGTAAATAGAAGCCCTGGTGGCACAGTGGTTATAACTGCTGTCCTGCAACCAAAAGATTGTGAGTTCGATACTGACCGGGGATCAAGATTGACTCAGCCTTCCATCCCTCCGTGGATGGTAAAATGAGAACCTGGCATATTGGAGCAAAATGCTAATTAACTTATGAACCACCCAGAGAGTGCACTAAGCGCTGTGGGGTGGTATATAAGTGTGACGGCTTTGCTTTAATGCTTTTAACGAGATAGTCTTAGCAATCTTAAAAATAAATATTTTAAAGAGGCTGGTATTATCTTGGTTGCCCATAATGGCCTGAAGGAAAATGCGTGATTTGCCCAAAGCCTCCTTGCAGAACTGAAATGAGGACAGGGAGCTTCTCCTGGTACAGGGCTTTGTCATTACTTGGAGTTGATCTGGCTTAGTGGTTAAGACACTGAACTCGATGACTGTAAGGTTGTCTGGTCAGCAGCTCAAGACCTAAGTGCTGCACAACGGAGTGAGCGCCCATCATCTGTCCCAGCTCCTGCCAACCTAGCAGGTCGAAAGCAGGAAATTGCAAGTAGATAAATAGGGACCACTTTGGTGGGAAGGTAAACAGCATTCCATGCACTCCGGTGTCTAGTCATGCCTGTCACATGACAAAGAAACATCTGCAGATGTAGACAGCGCTGGCTCTTTGGCTGTAAGCAGAGATGAGCACTGACTCCCTAGAGTTGGGTACGGCTGGCTTTCAAGCAAGGGAGACCTTTACCTAGAAAACAAATGTGTGATGGTGGGAATGCCTGAGAAAGTCCCTGTTTTATTTTAACAACGTGCTGGTTTTGCTTGCAGGACTTTGGGCGGAAGCCTTTCTCTCCGGTGATCCATTCTGCCACATTGCCCGCTTCCTCCGGTGCCTTTGCCCCTTGCCGTCCACCACCGCCTCTGGACTTAGAGCCGCCACCCCCGCCTCCTCCTCCTCCACCAGGTCACGACCAGCAACAGGGCCCCCCCAAACCCCACAGCCCTTTTCCAATGGCCCCCAGCCCCTTCAAGGCCCAAGAGTCCCGCGGAGGGCTCCGTCCTCACAACCCTCCGGCCAAGCGCCTGGAACCCCGCTTTGACCCAATTACAGCTGCTGCCCCCTATAGGCGAAGGAGGGCAGACAGTGCGGGGGGATACCAGACCACCCCAGAGTCCGGCGCGGCCCCCTACACCCTCTCCACACACTCCATCCTCTCTCCGCCCAGCGGCCTGGTGCAAGCCGTGGTGCTTCCGGATTCTGCCCGCTTGTCATCCGGCACGGTGCTGGTGACGGCCCCCTCCATGAATGCAGCAAGCGTCGGCGTGATCGGCTACAGCGGGACGCCCAGCTTGGTGCGTACCGCCTCCACCGTCGTCACCAACGTGGTCAAGCCCGTCAGCAGCACTCCTGTGCCCATCGCCAGCAAACCCTTCGTGCGCGGCTCTGGAGAGGGGCTGCCGATGCTCAGCCCACCCCCGGCGGACGGGAATGCCAAAGCGGAAGGGATTTCCATGGGGCGGATCGGTTTGCTGTATTCTGACAAGAAGACGCCGCAGCCCTCTGCCATGCCCGGGGTTCAAGCCGCGGCATCTCATTTAGTCGCCGGACCCCTGATCGGACAAGGCTTGACCGCCATGGGGAAGGGGAACCCAAACCAAGGCAGTGTGGTCACCAACTTGCTTGTTGGGACTCAAGGGTATGGGCCAGGAACGGGCGGGGGAGCAGCTGGCGTCCCCGTGACGGTGTTGCCCCCTGGTGCCATCGCCCAACAGCCTTCGGTCCAGTTCATCACCCAAAGTCCACCCGGACAGAATGGCCCGGTACCTCTCGGCATCTTGCAGCCGCAGGGCATCCTGTCAGGGGCACCGGGCAAGGCGGGCAGCATCACTCAGGTGCAGTACATCCTTCCCACCTTGCCTCAGCAGTTGCAGGTTGCTGGGGGCAAAGTGCCAGCGGGAGCAGGCACCCCCGGGGCGGCCAGCATTCATTTCACGTTGCCACCAGCCAACGGGAAGGTCATCACCGCACCGCAAGCCATTCCCATCATCCAGCCTGCGCCAGGAAGCAGCAATAGCAGCGTGACTGTCGTGTCCTCAGCCCCGAAAGGTAAGGGGGTGGTGTAAGTGTATTTGTAAGTGTTAATCATAGCTTTTGATTAATATATATTTTCCATCACCAAGATGTGTTCTCTGTTGTTGGGATTTTAGAGACGCTTAGGTGGGGCATGGCCAAAAAAAGGTTGGGAACCACTGGTTTCATTGCTATTGCAGTGGAACCTCAGGTTACAAACGCCTCGAGTAACGTAATTTTTTGAGTTACAAAAGGAAATCCATTGAAAATAATGCCTCGAGTTACGGAGTTAAATCATGAAAAATGTGTAACTTGAAGCACAGTTTCTCATAGGAATGCATTGAAAATCAATTAATCTGTTCCAGAGGTCAGGAAAAAAAAAGGTTTTCAATGCATTCCTTGGAAAACCGTGCTTCGAGTTGCAATTTTTTGGTAATACGAAATGTCTCTTGACCACGGAAAGGTCTGCAGAAGCAGGCACCGCTGGCTCTTCGGCTTTGAAACAGAGATGAGCACTAAACCCTAGAGTTGCATACGACTGGCTTTTGAGCAAGGGAAACCTTTACCTTTATAATGGAAGGAGCTCTGCTCTGTGGGTTTTGCTTTGCCTAGGCTTGCTCTGTAATTTCCCCCCTGGCTAGAGGATTCTGGGGACTGCGGTGGCTCAAGCGGTTAAGATGCTGAACTCGCTGCCTGGAAGGTTGGAGTTCGATTCCCGGGTATTGCATGTCGGAGTGAGCGCCTGTTTCTGTCCCAGTTCCTGCCAGCCTAACAGTTCGAAAGCAAGAAATTGCAAGTAGATAAATAGGGACCACTTTGGCCGGAAGGTAAACAGGGAAGGGATAACAAGCAGTAATATCAACCTAGCAGGTAAACAGCGTGCACTCCGGTGTCGAGGCATGCCTGCCACATGACCATGGAAACATCTGCAGAAGCAGACAGCGCTGGCTCTGATGAGCACCGGACCCTAGTGTTGGATATGACTGGCTTTCGAGCTCTAGTCCAAAAAGTAAGTTTTCCGAGTTGCACTCTTAATGCTCCACTGTGTGTTCTCTCCTTCCGCCCTGTCTACAGTCCAGTCGGTGTCTCCGGTCCAGGCTCCGTCTCCTGGCAGTTCAGCCCACTTGGTCTCTGGGCAGGTGATGCCTTCTGCCGGGCTCCAGATGCAAGGCAAAGTCCTGGTGCCCATGGCTGCCCCACAGGTCACAGTGCGGACCAACCCCGCTGCCCAGCTGCCTCTCGTGACTCCCCCTTTCCCGGTGCAGAACAACAGCCAGACAGCAAGCAAGGTTTGTGACCACAGAGGAGGCGGCGGGGTGGCTTGGGAAGTCTTTTTCGCTTGATTGTAATGTGCCACTGTTTTCATTGCATGGTGGGTAAAAACGTGCAAATGTTCACTCAGTGCAGTAATGCAATTTAAAAGGTGAAACAAATATATGAGATAGACTCATTACATGCAAATCGAGATAGTTCAAGCCTTTCTTTGTTATAATATTGATGCTTATGGCTTAAAACTTATGAAAACCCCAACAACCCCCCCCTCATCTCATGTACCCCATAATCATCACATAATTTCATGTACGCCATGATCAAATTGTAATGAATTAAGGCAAGACATATCTCACTTTGCATATAGTGAGTACAGTATATCTCATATATTTGTTTCACCTTTTAAAACATTTGCACGATATTCTAATTTTCCGAGTTTCACCTGTAAAATCCAGGACATGTTTCTTGGCAAACTAGAAGCAAAGATTTCAGAAATCTCCCCTGGAAGTCATAGGTGAGCATAGGAATGGATCTAATGCAGTGATGGCCAACCTTGGCACTCCAGATCTTCTTGAACTTCAGTGCTCAGAAGACTTGATCCACAGGTGTGTTGACTTGGGCTTCTGGAGAACACCTGGAATGCCAAGCTTGGCCATCCCTGATCTCATAGATCACTCTCTCCCTGCCATTCCCATTTTAAAAAAATATAAACCACTCTTTCCATCTCTAGTTTGGAAGTTTCCAAGCAAAGTCCATGTGCAACATCCGAATATTTCTCATGGGCCACAAGAAGGCAGGGCAGCTGCTCCAGATGTGTCAAAAGTAAAAATTCACAGCCTGGAAAAGGGCATTCAGCTCACTATTTTTTTTTAATTCCCACCATTTGTATTTTTCTTTCACTCATATATAAAATAATAATGTCTATAGGTTTATTATGATCACTATCGTCAGTCCAGTATGAGGTGCCAAAGTTGAGTTTCTCAGCCAGATCCTCCTTTAATGTCATTTCTTGTCTAGTGAACTCCTTCCTCCATCTTCTAATTTGGTTTTGCTCTTGCCTACCCTCTAGGACAATGGTGGTGAGCCTATGGCATGCATGCCAGAGGTGGCGCTCTGAGCCCTCTCTGTGGGCAACCATCCAGTTGCCCCAGCTCAGTGTTTGCCCCGCCTCTCTGCCCAGCAGCCCAATGGGAGCGCTTCCTCCCTTTTCCCCCAGCACACAGTTCACCCCGCCCTTCTGCCCAGCAGCCCAGTGGGATTGTTTCCTTGCTCCCCTGTCGCCGTGTTGGTACTTCGTGATAAATAAGTGGGTTTGGGGTTGCAGTTTGGGCACTTGGTCTCTAAAAGGTTCGCCATCACTGCTCTAGGATGTTTGTTCTTGCCATAAAGCTCTTCCTGGATCTGAGTCAGTGGACTCGAACTCATAGCCATTCAGGGGATGTCGCCGGTCATTCTCTTGCTTAGTTCTCTCGCCGTCCACTGCTACTCCTCTCCTTATCTTAGTTGGAACAATACCGATAAGAGATATTTCTTTTCCTCAACTGGATGTAGGTTTGCGGCATCCTGTCACATATACTGATCAGGTTGTTTCTTCTGTAGATGCTGAGTTGAAAATGCAAGACGTTAAAGCTAAATTACTTTTAAAATTGCATTTGAATCGTATGAATCAAGGGGAGGATTTATTATTATTTTTGCTGCAGAACAAAGCACAGGCATAAACTTTTTTTAATCGCTTGATGTCTTCCAGCTCCTGCTAACCCAGGCTTCCTTCCCTTTTCAGATCATCCAGCTCACCTCGCTGCCCGTGGTCCAACCTCAGCCCTCTTCTCAAACCACTGCCACCTTAGTCCCCCCGCTTAGTCCAGCGGCTATGCAGAGCACAGTTGCCACGGCGGTTATGGGCTCTCCGAGCCAAACCCAGAAAGTATTGCTGCCGTCCTCCTCCACCAGGTACCGATTTTGCCATGTCAGTTTGAGGCGCCCGATCCTGATGACACCGGGAGGGCTTGTCTTACGCTTTTCCCTCCCCTCTTTCTGCCCCCAGGATCACCTACGTGCAGTCAGCAGCCGGGCATCCCCTGTCTTTGGGCACCTCGGCCTCCCACACGCAGCCTGGTGCCCTCCCAGCCTCACCTTCCACCACCTACGTCCAGTCCCCGGTGGGCCCAGGCCCTGTGACGCTGGGTTTCACGGCTATCGGGCCCAACGGGCAGGCCATAGTGCAACCCCTGCTCTCAGGTAAGGCTGCCTGAATGGGTTAAATCGGGGTTCCCAACCTAAGGCCTGTGGGCTGGATTTGGCCCACAGCACCATTTCATGTGGCCCCACTCCACCCCTCCAAAGACATTCAAGATAGAAATTGGCCACCCCTATGAAGCTGTTGGGACAAAATGGCCGCTTCCATCATACAGGCAGGGCAAAATGGCCATCCGACCCTTGAAGCTGTCTGAGAGAGCGTGACCCGGCCTCTGGCTTAAAAATGCTGGGAACCCCTGGGTTAAATGATAACCCATGTAAGAATTGGACAACCCTCTTGTCAGAGGGCCCCTTCCAACTCAGTGATTCTATGATATTAAGTGTGCCATTATATTCGGACTGTGGTGGGGGCTCAAGTGGTTGAGACGCTGAACTCGCTGACTGGAAAGTCGGAGTTCGATTCCTGGGTCCTGTAGGATGGAGTGAGCTCCCACCTCTGTCCCAGCTCCTGCCAACCTTGCAGTTTGAAAGCAAGAAATTGCAAGTAGATAAATAGGGACCACTTGGGTGGGGAAGGTAAACAGCGTTCCGTGCACTCTGGTGTTGAGGCATGTCTGCTACATGTCCACGGAAATGTCTGCAAACGCAGACAGCACTGGCTCTTTGGCTATAGATAGATGAGCACTGAACCCTAGAGTCGGATACGGCTGGCTTTCGAGCCAGGGCGACTTTTTCCTATACCTATATTCTGATTAGCAAACTAACTGGGTGTGGCCTGGATAGCACAAGTGTTAGGTGGATATACAATGGGTGACATTATTAACATTGCCTTCTGGGAAGGGATAACAAGCAGTAATATCAACCTAGCAGTTTGAAAGCCAAAAATTTGCAAAGTAGATAAATGATACTAAAGGAAACCCGTGACAGGTTGAATATTAGGAACAACGGCTTGGTGGTTAGAGCAGTGCGCCAGTGGAACCTCGAGAGGTGGTGAGTGCTTCAATGCCTCGAGAGGTGGTGAGCGCTTCAATGCTGGAAGCGTTGGAGAGAGAACTGGTCCACCCCTCTGTCAGCTCTACATTGAGCAAGACGTTGGACCTGATAGCCTCCGAAGGCCCCTTCCGACTCTGCAGTTCTAAGACTCTATGGCAGTGATGGCCAACCTTGGCACTCCAGGTGTTCATGGACTTCAATTCTCAGAAGCCCAAGTCTCTGTGAATCCACACGAATGGGTTTACTGTGCGTCTGCGCAGTAAACCCATTCGTGTGGATTCACAGAGACTTGGGCTTCTGAGAATTGAAGTCCATGAACACCTGGAGTGTCAAGGTTGGCCATCACTGTTCCATGAGAAGGGTAGACTAGAGAGGGGGTGAGGGTTAACGCAGGCACCAGAGGCGGCTGAATTGAGTTCCATCCCTTCATCTGGCCTCCCTTCTTCTACCTCTTCCAGGCCAGAACCCTCTGTTGGCTCCAGGACCGGCAGGAGTCTCTCCGCTCCCAAACCCGCAGCTACCGGTTTCCTGTGCAGGGCAAGGGCAGGTCATTACGGCCATCTACCCCAGCCTGACAGGGACAGCTCCTGGCCAGACGGCCAACCACAGCGTGGTCTATACCGTAGCAGCCACAAACATGGCCGCGGTCGCTTCTCCCACCACCCTCCTGCCCAAAGGGGGTAGCAGTGGTGGCGGCGGCAACAGCAGCAGCAGCACTCAGACCTCCGGGGCATCCAGTCAGGGCCTGGTTTCCACAGGTATGGCTGCTGGGTGTGTGTGTGTGTTTTGAGAAGCCGCTGTCGAACATGGTGCTTGTTCTGTGGAGAGGGAGGAAGAGTGGCATGAAGATGCGTGCCTACTGTGCATTATTCCTGCAAGCTAGTTGTATTTGTAGTGGCCTGGTGGTGTAGTGGTTAAACTGTGGTACAATGGCCACAACTGCTGACATTGTGAGTTCAGTCCTGACGGGGGATCAAGGATGCTGAAGGCAAAATGCTAATTACCTTGTGAACTGCCCAAAAAGTATCTTGAGTATTGATTCTTCTGTCTATGTCCCTGTTACCCACCATAGTTTCACAAATTCTGTCCTCCTGGATAGTCACAACCATTGCACTTATATACCTTGCTCCATAGCACTTAGTGCACTCTTTGGATTGTTCACAATGCACCGTACATACTTGAGTATAAACCCACCCGAATATAAGCCAAGGTACCTAATTTTGACCTGAGAAACCAGGAAAATAGATTGACCCGAGTATTACGTTGAGGGTGGAAAATGCAGCAGTTGCTAGTGAGTTTCAATAATCACTTCTACATGATCTTCCACATAGCCTGGTAAATGGAGCAGATGACTCGAGTATAAGCCGAATGCTGTTTTTTCAGCACATTTTTGGTGCTGAAAAAAACAGCTTATACTTGAGTATATACGGTAATTAGCATTTTGGCCCCAATATGATGGGTACTCATTTTACCGGCCATGGAAGGATGGACTGCTGAGTCAACCTGGATCCCCATCAGGATCGAACTCAGAATATTTTGGCTGCAGTACAGCAGTTTAACCACTATGCCTGGGGTGGGGTGTGTGTGGCATTTCTCTTTGTCTATGATCTTAAAACAAATGTAGACCTGGGATCTGGAGTAGGATATTGGGAGTGGGCGAAGGGGTCAATCTTGGTGGGGAAACTCTAAAAGCCGTGGCTCTCCTTGTCTGTAACCAGCATTGTTTTTCCATGTGTGTCTTGCAGCCGCCCAGGCGGTTCCTTCGACGGTTGCCCGACCTCAGCGCCCACCCCTCAAGCCTCCCCAGAAGGTGAAAGCCACCATCGCCAGCATCCCCGTCGGCTCTTATGAATCAGCTCCCTCGCCAGGCTCAGGGCGGCTCCATGTGGGGCAGCAGCCAGAGTCTGCCGGTGCTCGGTACCACCGGGAGGTGGAAGCTGTGGATCGGGCTGCGCGGGAGGCAGGGCTCCAGGAACCCCCCGCTTCCCCTGCGTACCGGGGTGGCGAACAGGGCCAGGGCAAAACTTCAGAGTTGAAGCAGGATTCTTGGGAGCCAGTTTCACCTGCGTCACCCCAGCAGCCCCAAGGGACAGAGGCGGCAGTCACAGAAGCCTGGAGTCAGCGGGAATCGGCCAGCGCACCCAGCGAGGAGAGGGCAGCCCATGACCCCCTTCCGGTACCTCCGTCAGGCAGCAAAGCAACTGAGACGGTAATTCTTTTTCTTCCGTGTCTAGGCCAGACGTGAAGCTGTCAAAATGAAGCTACCTTTGGGTGAATTCATTCCGTAGTTCCTTTCGCCTGATCTCTAGTGTGAGAAAGATTAGCTGGCAACACAAAGTTGCCATTGCCCGGGGTACGCCTGATTGTGGTTCAGAATACCGCAATCCTTTGAGGAGGCTCTTTCTGTGAACCCCTAAGAAGTTTCTTCCCTATGAAGCCAGCGTTCTTCCTAATCCTGGTTTAGCAGATTGCATGCATGGTGCCTAAACTCATCCCTGTCAGAGCAAAGAAAGGATTTGAACATGGATTCCCAAATTTCGGTTTTTAGACTTCTTTTCTCTGAAGCCTAAGTCAATTCTCCAAAGCACTGACTTAGGCTTCTGCGAATTGAAGTCCAAGAACTGACGTTTGGGAAACACTGCTCTATATCAATGTATGACACTTTGTTTTCCTTGGTAACCCTATGTATAGACTCAGTGCGCATGCAGATACCCATGTCGTTCCCCTGGGCTTCCTTCTTGCTGCTCAGGGTCTCTGGGAAACTCTTGAGGGCCATGGGGGGCAATTGTCAAGGTGTTTGTTTGCGATTGAATCATTTCCACACAAGTGACTTTTACATAGCATGGCATACAACCACCACCACCACACCACTGGCTCATTTAGAGCAGGATCACCCATGCTTTTAAAAGTTTTTAACTAGATTCTTAATTGGTGCAGGTGGGAGGTAGTTTCTTAGTGTTTTTAGCAAATTTAAGGGTTTCTATAGTTTAAACATTGGGGGTTTTATGTACGCAGCCCAGAGTCACGTGTTGATTGGGGCGGCTATATAAATTGAATAAATAAATAAAATCTGCCTTGCATACACGGTATAAGTATACTGTGTGTGTGTGTGTGTGTGTGTGTGTGTGTGTGTGTGTGTGTGTGTGTGTGTGTGTGTGTGTGTGTGTGTGTACACCACACACACATAAAGGTTCGTCTGATGCAATCGTCCTCAGAAGAGGATGTTACTCGCCTCTTGACTAAGAAGATTTGCACCTTCTTTTTATATTCCAGAGATGCAAAAACACAAGCGAGGGAATACCTTGCGCCATTAATGCGCCCGATTGTGGTTCAAAACTACTACAATATTCAAGGAGGCTCCTTGCGACGATAATAATAAGGCCATAAATCTTTTTTCTTCCCTTACTAGTTTCCTTTCTCATTTCTGCTTCGAACATTTATGCTAGCCTTTGCGTTTCTGCGGACCGCGGTGGCTTAGTGGTTAAAACGCAGAAATTGATGACTGGAACGTTGGCAGCTCGGCAGTTCGAGACCCGAGTACTGCATGGCGGAATGAGCGCCCGTCTGCCCCAGCTCCTGCCAGCCTAGCAGTTGGAAAGCAAGAAATTGCAAGTAGATAAATAGGGACCACTTCGGTGGGAAGGTAAACAACGTTCCGTGCGCTCTGGTGTCTAGTCCTGCCTGCCACATGTCCACGGAAACATCTGCAGATGCAGACAGCGCTGGCTCTTTGGCTACAAACAGAGATGAGCACTGAACCCTAGAGTTGGATACGACTGGTTTTCGAGCAAGGGTGACTTTGACCTTTACCTATGTCAGTGGTGGAGAACCTTAGCACTCTAGCTGTCCTTGAACTTCAATTCCCAGAAGGCCTGACCAGCAGGAGTGCTGACTTTGGCTTCTGGGAAATGAAGTCCAAGAACATCCTGGAGTGCCAAGGTTCTCCGCCACTGACCTATGCTTTTCTAGTGCCTTTCCCGCCTTGTTTGTGACCTAAACTTTATCTTGTTTTCTTTCTTTTCCCGCTCCTCAGGCCCTGAAATTCCCCACTTCCCCTGACTGGAGAACCGCAGGTCCCGAGGCCCGCTGTGAGGCTCCGGCGCTGCCTTCTGCAGGGCCGCTCTCGCCTGGCCCCCCAAACTCTGGAGGTGGGGCTCCTGCCCTCCCTCCAGTGGCCACCTTTGCCTCGACATCAGAAGCTCCTGAGCAGAAGGAGGGGCCAGTGGTGGTGAAGAAAGTGAAAGTCCGCCCCCCTCCACTGAAGAAGACCTTTGACTCAGTTGACAAGTGAGTGATGGGGGAGGCGATGGATGGGGTAGGGACCATACCTGTCAAGTATCCCGTATTGGCCGGGATTTCCCATAATTCAGTGGCACTTTTTGTACTTTCCTGCCCGGAGCCATCGCCATCCTGTAATTTGGCGGGGGAAAGTAGTTACTGCGCATCCCCTTCTGCGCAGAACCCTTCTACGCATGCGTAGAAGGGGATGCACAGTTGCCTTCTGCACAGGTCCCGTATTGTCCGGAGCCGCGCTTGACAGGTATGGAAGGGATGCTATGGCATCGGCACAGAAGAGCCATGTATAGTGTGTCTCTTTAGCTGCGGAAAGCTTATTCCGGTATTCCTTAACGAAAGCATCAGCAGTGGTGAGCAAGATTCTCCATACGCTCCGGTGTCTAGTCCTGCCTGCCACTTGACCACGGAAATGTCTGCAGACACAGACAGCACTGGCTCTTTGGCTGTAAACCAGGGGTTCCCAACCTATGGCCCGTGGGCTGGACCCAGTCTGCGCCACCATTTGATGTGGCCAACCGCTGCCGCACCCAGAAGTGGAAGCTGGCGTGTTTACGACAGCTGTAAAATCTCATGCATAAATACAGCCATAAATGCATTCGCGGCTGTTGTAAATGCGGAAGTGAGTGCATTTATTTACGCTTCCGGGGGCATGGTCTGGCCCGTTCAGCTGTCTGCCCTGGCTAGGCCCACAGCGTAAAAAGGTTGGGAACCTGTAAACCGAGGAGCACCGAACCGTTGAATCGGATACAACTGGCTTTCGAGCAAGCGAGACCTTTACCTTTAATATCTCATAGAAAGCATGGTTTGACTTATGTAAACAAACATTATGTGCACCATGCACATCTTAAGGTTTGCATGGAGATCCAGTGCGTGTGAGAGGTGGACTCTCTGCATTTTGTGACCCTCCCCTCCCCTCCTCTCCCCCCAGCAGGGTTCTTTCGGAGGTGGATTTTGAGGAGCGCTTTGCCGAACTCCCCGAATTCAAGCCTGAGGAGGTGCTGCCCTCGCCCACCCTGCAGTCGCTCGCCACCTCACCTCGTGCCATCCTGGGCAGTTACCGCAAGAAGCGCAAGAACTCCACTGGTAAGGATTAGCCAAGGGAAGGGGTGGCGGTCACAGGGCAGGAGTCGCTGCAGACTTCAGCTTTTGGGTGATCTACAGAGCCTCTGGTAATGCAGTGGTTGAACTGCTGTACTGCAGCCCAAATGTGGCAAGTTCAATCCTAATGGAGATCGAGGTTGACTCAGCTTTCCATCCTTCTGAAGTCGGTAAAATATGTCCTACAGCAAGTTTGGGGCAAAATGCTAATTACCTTGTGAACTGCATTTAGTGCACTAAATGCTGTGGGAGGGTATAGAAGCGTAATCGGGATTGACTGATCTGCATATTTAATTGAAGCATATACCCGTGATGGTGAACCATGGCACTCTTGATGTTCTTGGGCTTCAATTCCCAGAAGCCCAAGCACCCTGTGAATCCAGACGAATGGGTTTACTGCGATTCATCCTGCCCGCGCTGCCCTTGTCGATCCCGGAAGCGGAAGTAAAATGCGCCCATACAGTTAAGGCTATTCCGGGTTAACCATTCCTCCGTCCGGGCACGTTTTCCTTCCGCTTCCGGGGGCGACAAGGGTAGTGCGGGCCTGATAAATCGCAGTAAACCCATTCGTCTGGATTCACAGGGTGCTTGGGCTTCTGGGAATTGTAGTCCAAGAACATCTGGAAGCTTCGAGTTACATAAAAAAAACCCACAAATTTAAGCAAAAGCCTACGGAACTGACTTTTTTTCGTAAGTAGGGTTTTTACTGTATTATTTATTTATTTTGGGGAGGGGTTAAAGTGTAGAAAGAACAACAACATTCCTCCTCCTTTTTCTCGTTTCCCACATAATATGCAAAGCTGCTGACGTGGTGAACTACGTATTCTGCATCCTTGGGTTGTTTGTTTCATCAGAGGTGAAGAACGGGAGGCTGGGCATGTATGTCTCTTAACGGCTTAGCAGCACAGCTGGGTTTTCCCTTTCCAGACTTGGACTCCTCCACAGAAGAACCCCTCTCCCCCAAGCGGAAGATGCGCCGTCGCTCCAGCTGCAGCTCAGAGCCCAACACGCCCAAGAGCGCCAAGTGCGAAGGAGACATCTTCACCTTTGACAAACCTGGTAAGCGATGGGCCCCTGGTAGATTTATTTTCTCCCAGCCATGCTCAAAGGAAGCTTTTAACTAGGGGTTCCCAACATAAGGCCCACGGGCCAGATTCGCCCCGTGGCACCATTTCATGTGGCCCCCACCCCTCCAAGGGCATCCAGGAAACAAAATGGCCGTCCCTTTGAAGCTGTTGATACAAAACAGCCATCTGCCCCTTGAAGCTGACTGAGAGAGCGTGACCTGGCCCCCAGCTTGAAAAGGTTGGGGTTCCCTGCTCTTAAACTGTTTCAGTGACTCTGCCTTCTTTTAGGCACAGACTCCGACGACGTCCTTGGAGAGCTAGAGTATGAGAAGGTGCCCTATTCATCACTTCGGCGTACTTTGGACCAGAGGAGGGCTCTGGTGATGCAGCTTTTCCAGGATCACGGCTTCTTCCCTTCAGGTAGGCAGGACATTGGCAATTGCTGTGTTGGGTTTGGTGAGGCCATCGGGAAAGCAGCTCTTATTTTGCACCGACCAGGATTCCTGCTCTCCCCTCCCCTCCGGAAGATAATCATAAAGAGGAAGGGCAAGATCTGTCCTCGGTCATCCCAGAGAGCAGGACACGTAATAATGGGCTCAAACTAAAGGAAGCCAGATATAGGCTGAATATCAGGGGAAACTTCTTAATGGTTAGAGCAGTACAACAATGGAACCCATAACCTTGGGAGGTGGTGAGCGCTCCAACACTGGAAGAATTCAAGAGAGAAATGGACAACCACTTGTCATATCTGCTTTGATTTGGATTCCTGCAATGAGCAGGGGGTTGGACTCGATGGCCTCAAAGACCCCTTCCAACTCTGTTATTCTATGATTCTAAGAACACACAGTTCTAGAAAGTGAAGTAAAAGCTGCTCTGAAAGTAATGGGAAGAAATAAATCAATACACAGAATACCAATAGAATTTGATTCGGATTCCTTCATTGAGCAGGGGGTTGAACTCGATGGCCTTAAACAGGGATGCCCAGATTATGGCCCAGGGGCTGGATGCGGCCCCCAATGTCAATTCATTCGACCCGTGAAGCCCTCGTTGCTTACTTCTGTTTCCAAGAGCAACGAGGGCTTTGTGGGCCGGATGAATTGGCATCGGGAGATGCATCCGGTCCCCGGGCCATAGTGACCGGCTCCCTGAACCATGTGACCGGCCCACAGCCTGAAAAGGTTGGGCATCCCTGGCCTATGAGTCTGTGTTGCTTTGAGCAATGGGAGTCAGATCCTTCTGGATTCCCATTGAATGACCCTTTATGCATCAACCGATCTGACGTTCTTGCAGCTGCTTTCGTCTTTTTCCAATAAATGTCTTCTCGGTGTAAAGGTCCTTCTAGTACAGTGGTTCCCAACAGGCCTATGCTGGCCGCATGGGATACCTGGACATGTCACTGTGTCCTCCCCTACTTATAACTTAAAGGGCCATGCCACCTTGGCAGTTTCTGCTCCCGCTTCGGCTCCTCTCGCCGGGCTCCCCTCCACCCTGTGGGAGAAAGTCCAAAGCGCTTCGGCAGCAGCACGGAGATAATAATAATTTCATGTTGTTGTTCTTTCAATCCAAGCCTTATTATCTCCGTGCCACTGCCGAAGCGCTTTGGACTTTCTCCCACAGGGTAGAGGGGAGCCCGGCGAGAGGAGCCAAAGCGGAAACGGAAACTGCCGAGGTGGCATGGCCCCTTAAGTTATAAGTAGTGACACATCCTGGTATCCCGCTGGGCCAGCATGGGCCTGGTTCCCAATGTGGGGCCCAGGCCCCACATGAAGACTTTAATTCCCAGAAACACAAGTCAGTACACTGGCTGCTCAGTGCTTTGGGGAATTGAAGTACCAGAAACAAAGGTGGAATCACAGAGCATGGTTCTGATCCATGCTTTGGGGAACTGACTTAGGCTTCGGGGAATTGGAGCCCCCCAAAACCCAAAGGTTAGGAAATGCTGCTCTAGTATGCGGTCATGTTACTGGAACTTTGCCCCGCTCCTCTTTCTTTTGCAGCACAAGCGACGGCGGCTTTCCAAGCCCGCTACTCTGACATCTTCCCGACAAAGGTCTGCTTGCAGCTCAAGATACGCGAAGTGCGGCAGAAGATCATGCAAGCGGCCACCCCGACGGAGCTGCAGCCGCCCAGCACGCCCGAGCTCGGAGTGGGCTCTGTGGGCCAGGGCGGCGCGTCCACCGAGGGTCAGCCCTTGGAGTTGGCTTTCACCCAGCAGGACTCGGCACAGGGGGCAGAAGCCGTGACGGCCGCCGCCACTGCGCCACAAACGGCCCCTCCTCCTTCCACAACATCTGTCTGGGACTGTAATCAGCAAGCGTCCCCTGGCGGAGGCGGGAACACCAGCAGCAGATGAAGGGCTGTAAGAAGCCTGAGTGAGCAAAACAGCTTTGTGGACAAGGGGGGGGGGTCTTGGAGCTTTGCCCCCCCCCTCCGCGCCGTATTCCCAGCTCATGCCCCTTCCCTGCTAAATTCGCCTCCTTTCTCAGCCCTTTTCCGGGACTGTTGCCCTGCAGACCTTTCCCCTGCTTGCCCCTCTTCTTGCAGTCGTTTCCAGCTGTTCCGGTCTGGAAGGGCCGTGGGTCTCGGCCGGTCCCTCCCCTCTGCCCACGGACCCAGTGATGCCGAAATATCAACCATTCCAGGACACAACGCCTCACCCTTAAAACGGCTGTGGAGAGACATCTGGGGAGGGTCTATGTGCTAAAGGCGATGGGGGAGAACCCAACCCCTGTCGAGTGGCCTAATCTAGTTTTCAACTTCCCTTTTAATAATGTTAAATATCTTTGGGGATCCCACATGCTCGTTGCTTCAATGTCAATATCAGGGGCAGTAGAAAGAAGTCTCTTCTTCTTCCTCCACCGCTGCAGCATTTGGGGGCCGGAGGTGGTTTACAGCCTTCCCTCCTGGACAGGCTGTTGCTTGGGTTGCTCAGAGAGTTGGGTTACTAGAGGGGTAGAAAGGAACCGGGAAGGAGAAGCGCGCCCGTGCGGATGGCTGCTGGGGTCAGCTGCGCTTGGATGGTGGGACTTCTCCCTTGGTTTGGTCACGGACTCTGTTTCGGCAGAGAGGAGAGGCGGAGGTTGGCGTTTGGAACAGAGACTTCGTACGGATGGAGCCTGAATCTGGAAAGTGGAGGATGATGGTGATGATGGGAAGTAGGGGGGGGGGGGGAACTGGCCCAGCACCGGGGGAGAAAGAAGCAAACAGATGGTGCTGATGGACGGGGGATTCTTCCCCCAAAAAAGCGTGAGTGCCCTGGTGGCCACAGCCACATGTTGACCATGTGTAAAAACCCTTCTGTATTGGGGTGGCCCCACCTCACATACTATTAAAGCTCTTTAACAATCCGTTTCGTTTGGGAGTTTGCATTGCACCCATTTAAAAGCTTTGGCCCAATGGCAACACCTTTCTGCTCATCACACCAAGTCTAGTCAGTAGCTCTTCAGGGCAGAATGAAATCTGGTCTCATTTAGCTTTTCTTGGGAGCTGCCATGGCTCGGTGGTTAAGAAGCTCGCCTTGTTAGCTGGAAGGCTGCCAAGTCGGCAGTTCGAGACCCGGGTACTGCATGACGGATTGAGCGCCCATCTCTGTCCCAGCTCTTGGGGACATGAAAGGAGCCTCATTCGGGCATCCCCTGAGCGGAGTTTCTCCAGCAAAAAACACTTTAAACCCAGAATAATTTCTGACATGAAATGACCATTTGGCTTTTCAAATACCTGAATAAGTGTTTGTGGATGCAGGGGCGCGCTTGAAATAATTTGGTAATATCTGCTGGAGGCTGAGAAAATATCATATGGCAGCGATGGTGAACCTTGGCACTCCATGTGTTCTTGGACTTCAGTTCCCAAAAGCCCTGACCAGCAGAAGTGCTGACTTTGGCTTCTGGTAACTGCAGTCCAAGTAATTTTACTTCCGCTTCTGGGAGCGAGGAGGGTGGCACGGGCCGGATGGATTGGTGTCGAGGGCAGATCCGGCCCATGGGCCGTAGTTTGGGCACACCTGAAGTGCCAAGGTGTGCCATCACTGGTGTAGAGGAATAAAACGGAAGCATCACCAGTTAGTCTGTGTTGCCAGTTTGGTGTACACGCAGTAAACCCATTCGTCTGGATTCACAGAGACTTGGGCTTCTGGGAATTGAAGTTCCAGAACATCTGGAGCGCCCAGGTTCGCCATCATGGTCCTATGGGCTTGGATCCTATGGATTTAGAAACATTTAGCCCGAATGAGGCTCCTTTCATGTCCCCAAGAGCTGGGACAGACATGGGCAGTCAATCCGTCAAGCAGTACCTGGGTCTCGAACTTCTTCAGTATTCACTGAAGAAGACAGAGGCC
This sequence comes from Bradypodion pumilum, assembly GCA_035047305.1. Lineage (NCBI taxonomy): Eukaryota > Metazoa > Chordata > Lepidosauria > Squamata > Chamaeleonidae > Bradypodion > Bradypodion pumilum. Next base: position 6,617,452 of record JAWDJD010000007.1, read on the forward strand.
ACATGCCCAAAACAGAGCCTATCTTCGTAGGGAGTGAAACTGAAGAATTAAGCCAGATAGAAATAACCAGGGAGGAGGTCCTTGCATGTCTTGTTAAACTAAACACTAACAAATCACCAGGACCAGATGACATCCATCCACGAGTTCTCAGGGAACTTAAAGATGAAATTGCTGATCTCCTAGCCAAAATATATTATCTTTCCCTCAAATCAGGCTTTGTGCCTGATGACTGGAAGGTAGCGAATGTAACACCAATTTTCAAAAAAGGATCCAGGGGTGATCCAGGAAATTACCGACCTGTCAGTTTGACATGTGTCCCAGGTAAAGTGATGGAAACCATCCTAAAAGATAGAATTAATAGGCACATAGAAGAGAAGGCGCTGCTAAAGGAGAGCCAACATGGCTTTTACAAGGGCAAATCATGCCTCACTAATCTGTTGGAATTTTTTGAGAGTGTCAACAAGCATGTGGATAAGGGGGATCCAGTTGACATTGTTTATCTGGACTTTCAGAAGGCTTTTGACAAGGTCCCACACCAAAGGCTCTTGAATAAACTTACCAGTCATGGAATAAAGGGACAGGTCTTGTCCTGGATCAGCAACTGGCTAAGGGACAGGAAACAGAGGGTAGCACTAAATGGACACTTCTCCAAGTGGAGGGTAGTAAAGAGTGGGGTCCCCCAAGGTTCAGTACTGGATCCCCTGCTTTTCAACCTCTTCATAAATTATCTAGAGGTAGGAGTAAAAAGCAAGGTAGCCAAATTTGCTGACGACACTAAGTTATATAGGGTAGTGAAAACTGTGAGAGATTGTGAGGAGCTCCAGAGGGATCTCTCGACACTGGGGGAGTGGGCAAAACAGTGGCAAATGAGTTTCAACATTAGTAAGTGCAGAGTGATGCATGTTGGGGCAAAGAACCCCAATTACATTTATAAACTGATGGGGTCTGAACTCTCTGAGACAAACCAGGAAAGGGACCTTGGTGTCCTGGTGGACAACTCAATGAAGGTGTCAACCCAGTGTGCCTCAGCAGTGAAAAAAGTAAACTCAATGCTAGGGATCATTAGGAAGGGTATAGAAAATAAGTCAGCAAGTGTCATTTTGCCTCTTTATAAATCTATGGTGAGGCCCCATCTGGAATACTGTGTACAGTTCTGGTCGCCATACCTCCAGAAGGATATTATGGAGCTGGAAAAAGTGCAGAGGAGGGCAACCAGAATGATGAGGGGACTGGAACACCTTCCTTACCATCTGAGGCTGCAACGGTTGGACCTCTTCACCCTTGAACGACGACGTCTAAGAGGTGACCTGATTGAAGTTTATAAAATCATGCATGGTGTGGACAAAGTAGATAAGGAAAAACTGTTTTCCCTATCGCATAATACTAGAACTAGGGGTCACTCCATGAAACTTTTGGGTACTAGTTCTCAAACAAATAAGAGAAAGTACTTTTTCACCCAGAGGATTACTGGTCTATGGAACTCCCTGCCAGAAGAAGTGGTGACAGCTGTCAGTCTTGACAGCTTCAAGAAAGGATTAGAGAAGTTCATGGAGGACAAGGGTATCAATGGCTATAATTATGGATACTTAAGGACAACCTCCGGGTTGGAGAGAGAGGCAGGATATCTCTCAATGCCATTTCCAGGGAATCCTAAGCAGGTGAAGGCATCTCCTTGGGAATACACTGAAGCAAATGGTGAGCCACTGTGTGAGACAGAATGCTGGACTGGATGGGCTCCTGTGGCCTGTTCCAGCAAGGCTGTTCTTATGTTCTTATGAACTGCCTACTTGCAAGCCTTCCAGCTAACAAGGCGAACTTGGCCACGGAAGATCCAAAAAGTTCTACTGATTCAACGGGGCCTGTTTCTGGTTATGGCTTTAACAACTAAGTAGTAGCATTTTGGTCACCGTGCATGAATTTTCAGCACATTTCCCCCCCTGCAAAGGTCAGCTTTGAAGAACAAGATGTAGTAGAGAAAGTTTTTAAAAGTGCATTTATAGCAACTTTTATCTGTTGTTTTTGTAATAGCATTTAATGTGCCTCTGCTAATCTTTGTGTTTCTTTTTAAAAGAGGCAGTTTAAGCTAGGCTAGATGGCACAATTCATTTGAAATGCCCATTGTGATCATAAGACAGTGGTCAGCTGAAATTCCTCAGAACATGTGCGGCTGGGGGGGGGGGGTGTTGTGGCCCTGGACATGTTGTTTAGCCGCAGCACAACAAGCGCAAGAGGAACTCCAGAATACACTCTACATCAGGGGTGCTGAAACTACGGCCCGTGGGCTGGATCCGCCCCAGACGCCAATTCATCCGGCCCGTGCCACCCTTGTCGCTCCCAGAAGCGGAAGTGAAACGTGCCCGTATGGGCGCGTTTCACTTCCGCTTCTGGGAGCGACGAGGGTGGCACGGGCCGGATGAATTGCCGTCGGGGGCAGAGGCCGTACCGCTTTCTTAGCTTTGTTGTCAGGCCATAATTAAATCCTCCATCGGCACATGTTTTTGGTAACACTCATCAGACCACTAAATGAGCCGGATTCTGTATCTCTCCAGGTTCATAGCACGTTGTCCATCAGCTGCCGCCATTTGAGCATGTCGGTCTTGCATTCAGGGACTCTGACCCTGGTCCCTCCAAGGAGACAATAGAAAAAGTTTGAGTTCCTCCCAGCCATTTCCTTCTTTAATGCGCTCCCTCCATCTTATTTTGCACGCGCTCTTTGCTCTTGCCACAAAGCTCTTCCTGGATCCGAGTCGGTGGACTTGAGGCTCATATCCATCCAGAGCATGTCGAGGGGCGTTCTCATGCTTAGTTCTCTCAGCATGCGCTACTACTTTTCTCCTTAGGTGATGAGAAACGGCCGCGGACGTCGATTGAACTAAACACGAGAATGACCCTCGACATGCTCCGAATGGATATATGTTGCTCCACTACGAAGAGCTGGAGAGAACTGCAGGCCCGGCGATATCTGGATGGCCACATGCGTATCTAAATCCAGAATTAAAAGCCAGGGGTTTTTCAACTTTTTAAAGCTGCAGGCCAGGTCACACTCCCTCAGGCGGTTGAGCAGGCCGTAAAACCCTGGCCGAGGCTGTCGTAAACGCATTTACAAGAACCGTAAATGCGTAAAAACATGTTTGTAACAGCCGAGTGCATTTACAGCTGTTCCCACTACTGGCGGTGGCGGCAGGAGGATGGCGGGCCATGTGAAATACCATCGTGGGCCAGATTCAGCCCACGGGCCGTAGGTTGAGAACCCCTGGTTTAAGCCATTATCAAAGCTTATTTATATTCATATTCACATAGCCGCCCAAGTCACGAAGACTCTTGGCGGCATACAATCTTAACCCTTATGATAGTGATCAGTGTGCTACACCCACTCCCTACTTGAACTGTTCCAAAAACTTGACTGAAAAGAAATCGCCAGAGCTCAGCAAGGGTAGATCATTTTTTTTTACTACATAAGCAGCAGACGGTTCCTGCGCAACATGCCTTGTGCCCTTTTTAAATCTTTACGGCGAGCACAGCCAAGGAAACCCCCTCAGGCTGCTTCTATAACCTCCACATCTCAAATCCCCACAGCCATGTCGCAGTCTAAAGAGCCATGCTTGAACAGATTTATTTTGTTGCCTATCCCAGGGATGGGGAACCTTGGCACGCCGGGTGTTCTTGGACTTCAATTCCCAGAAGCCCAAGTCTCTGTGAATCCACACGGATGGGTTTACTGCGTGGATGCGCAGTAAACCCATCCGTGTGGATTCACAGACTTGGGCTTCTGGGAATTGAAGTCCAAGAACATCCGGCGTGCCAAGGTTCCCCATCACGGGCCTATCCCATACGGACAATGGCAACAGCCTCCTAGTTTCTGATCTTATTGGTCCCCCCGCTCTTCCCCCAGCAGTCATTGAGTCCAGGGTATGTATGGGTTGGTCAGGGTGCCTGAGCGTGGCATTCCCCCAAAAGGTTCAGCAGCAAGCGGTGCAGTCCAGGGCACAATCTTGCGTACCCGTTCCGGGTCAGGTGGAGGTAGTCGTACATGTCGTGATGACTTATGGTCCCGTCCGAGTGCACGAAGCCCGGATCGGCATTGAGGAAGGACGCCTTGGGTAGCTGTGGCATTTTGTCCGCCAGCAATTCATTCACCTGTTGGTTTTTGTCTCGCAGGGGGTTGGGGTTCTTTCCCCGCGGTAGCAAACCCTACAAGGGTGGGACGGAGGAGGGGGGGGAGAGAGAAAGCCACACTAATTAAGCCAAGCTTAACTGGCTTAGTGGTTAAGACGCTGAACTTGACGACCGGAAGGTTGGCAGGTCAACAGTTCGAGACCCCAGTGCTGCACGATGAAGTGAGCTCCTGTCATCTGTCCTAATCTCCTGCCAACCTAGCAGTTCAAAAGCAATGAATAGGTACCGGTTTGGTGAGAAGGTAAACAGTGTTCCATGCACTCCGGTATCTAGTCATGCCTGCCACATGACCAAGGACATGTCTGCAAACACAGACAGTGTTGGGCTCTTTGGCTATAAGCAGAGATGAGCACTGAACCCTAGAGTTGGATATGACTAGCTTTCATGCAAGGGCTTACCTATGGTGGTCTTATGCCTTAAATCTCCCCCCTCCCCACCCTTCCCGGATGCTTATAGGACTTGGGAGTGTTTCTACCCACAGTTAACACTCACCAACACAACCACTCGCGCCTGGGGTTGCTGCTGATTGATAAGACGTACGATGGCTTCTATGCCACCAGCCACCTGCTCCGGAGAGTGCCCGTGGTTATTTGTGCCCACCCAGACGACCACAATCTGCAAGTGAAAAAAAGTGAAGATGAGAGGTTTCTGCTGGATGGAATGAGGCAGTCGCCCTGGAACAAAGCAGACCGACCATCCTTGCCGCTTAAACTACTCTTTTTTAAACACTCGCTAGGTCAGCAGTTTGAGACCCGAGTGCTGCACGGCAGAGTGAGCGCCCGTGTCTGTCCCAGCTCCTGCCAACTTAGCAGCTCAAAAGCAAGAAACTGCAAGTAGATCAATAGGTACCGCTTCGTTCCGTGCACTCTGGTGTCTAGTCATGTCTGCCACATGCCCACAGAAATGCAAACAGCACTCACTCTTTGGCTATAAACAGAGGAGCACCGAACCCTAGAGTTGGATATGACTGGCTTTAGAGCAAGGGGGACCGTTGCTTTTACTAGTTTTCCAGCAATAGGATCTCCGTCTTTCCACTTGTTCCGAGCCACAGCTGAAGCCCTGAATGCCCTGGCTTTGATTTGGCCCTGTTGTTGAACCTGTCACTGCAAAACCGGATGGCGTGGGAGTTTCTGGTGGCCCCTTGCCACCTCTGAATGAGTGTGTGTGTGACTGAAGTGAACTCGAGAAGGTCGGATGTGAGAGACGCGGTGGCTGAGCATCAAGGCTGATGAGCTCTTGGCATGCTTCACTCCGCTCCCATTTGGCGAGTGGTATCTATTCCGGGAAGTCTCTTTAAGTGATCTCATGCAAGCGTAGAAATTGATATGGGACACAATTCAGCGCATCAAGGGAGTATCTGCTTTCATTCTTTAAAAAAAAAAAAACCAGCTTCAGACAGTTTAATGGGTGCGAGAGAGCAACTACGGCGTAGTAATAAAGTAAAAGAGACCTCAGGACAGCGACGACAAACATTGGCACTCCAGGTCTTCTTGGATTTCAATTCCCAAAAGCCCAAGTCTCTGTGAATCCACACGAATGGGTTTACTGCATGTACGCTATAAACAGAATGTGCAGTAAAGCCATTTGTGTGGATTCACAGAGATTTGGGTTTCTGGGAATTAAAGTCCAAGAACAGCTGGAGTGCCAAGGTTCGCCCGTCACGGCCTCAAGAGCGTCGTCGTCTTCTTCGTGGTCCCTGTGAAGCCACACTAATGGGTTTTCCTGCGCATGCGCAGTTCAGTATGTCCAGCTCAAACTGCCAACATACAACCACCTCCTTGGCTTTGTCGCTGGCCAAGATTAAATCCTCATCAGCACAAAGTTTCCGGTAGTAACCGACAGACCAGTAAATGAGCCGGATTCTGTATCTCTCCACATTCACACTGCGTGTTGCTGTCCGCCAGCCGCCACCCCTTGAGCATGTTGGTCTTCTATTGAAGGACTCCCAACTCTAACTCTGACCCTGACGTAGGGGAAGTTAAATTCCTCAACCATATCTTCCTCTAATGTGATCCCTTGTCTAGTGAGCTCCCTTCTCCGTCTTCTAATTTGATTTTGCTCTTGTGAGGCATCAAGAATAGGGGTGCCCAAACTACGGCCCATGGGCTGGATCCGGCCTGTGACACCATTCCATCTGGCCCCGCTGCTCCTGGAAGCGGAAGTAAAACATGCATGCGTGGTGGTGGGATCCAAAATTTTTCACTACCTACTCTGTGGGCGTGGCCATGTGACTGGGTGGGCGAGGCCAGGTGACTGGGTGGGCGAGGCCAGGTGGACATGTGACTGGGTGGGCGATCTTCGTCTGCCTGCCACATGACCATGGAAAAGTCTGCAAACACAGACAGCACTGGCTCTTTGGCTGCAAATGGAGATGAGCACTGCACCCTAGAATCAGATATGACTGGCTTTTGAGCAAGGGAGTCCTTTACTAACCACTTGCAACTAAACAGGGCCAAACTTCACAGCAAATTTGAATATCAATCAGGGATCTTCTGTTATTAGGTAAAGGTTGTCCTTGCTCAAAAGCCAGTCGTATCCGACTCTAGGGTTCAGTGCTCATCTCTGTGTATAGCCAAAGAGCCAGTGCTGTTTTCTGTGGTCATGTGGTAGGCATGACTAGGCACCGGAGTGCACGGAACACTGTTTACCTTCCCACCAAAGTGGTCCCTATTTATCTACTTGCAATTTCTCGCTTTCAAACTGCGAGGTTGGCAGGAGCCGGGACAGAGGCAGAAGCTCACTCCATCCTGCAGTATTCAAGTATCGAACTCCAACCTTCCAGTCGTTGAGTTCAGTATCTTAACCACTTGAGCCACCGCAGTCCCATGCAAACATAAGCCTAAAATGACATTTGTGTTGGTCTTGCGGTATCAATGAGAACCTTCTTCTCTGCCTATAGTCTAGGAAATATTTAAAAAATGTGCTTTGGAAGGTGGATCCTACTCAACCCCAAGCTTAGAACAGCACAAAGCCCAGGGCCATCTGGGTGGTGCCCAGTGCCAGCAGCATCCGCGAGCCCATGCTCAGCCGGGGGGGGGGGAATGGGCTCCTCTGGTGGCAGCTGCTGTAGTTGGGGCTCCCGACATGGCTCCTCCTCCTCCTCTCCATCGCCCCCAGAACAATGGTGGTAGTGTTGGTGGAGGCTCTTCCTTCTCTTCCTCCTTCCTCTTCTTACTCCTCCTCCTCCTCACTCACTCCCTGGCCGCTGAGAACCAAGGTGAGGGTGCTGATGCTGGTTCCCACCTGGCAGTGAGGCAGAGAAGAGAAGGGACCCAAAGAGCTGCATGCCTAGCTTCTTGTCGCATCCTGGCTGCACCTGGAGTGGGGTGAGGGTGAGGAAGAGGGCAGGGTGGTGCCAGCCGGTTCTACTACTGGTTCGCCCAAACCGGCTGAATCCCAACACTGCACATGCGCATACGTGTTTTACTTCCGCTTCTGGGAGGGAGGAACTACGTGACCGGTACGCTCGACCACGTGGCTGGCTTGCAGCCAGAAAAGTTTGGGCACCCCTGCTGAAGAATATAATACTGGGCATGCCCTGGGCAGCGGCTAATCCTGTTCTGCAGGCTAATCTTTCTCACACTAGGTCAAACTAAAGCAGGGGTTCAAGCTGGGGGCTGGGTCACACGCTCTCGGTCAGCTTTGAGGGCTGGACATCCATTTTGCTCTGCCTGCACAATGGGGTAGCCATTTTGTCCCAACAGCTTCAAAGGGGCAACCATTTTGTTTCTCAAACGCCCTTGGAGGGGTGGGCCCCCCACATGAAATGACGCCATGGGCCTGAGGTTGGTAACCCCTTACCTAAAGGAACAAAGAGAGACCGCTGGTCAGAGTAGCTCCATGATCTGGATTTTAAAAACACGCAAAGCTTGTGCATACACCACGCCTTGTGCATTACCTTTGGTCGGATGTGCTGCAACTCCCCGTTCTGCAGGCGCCAGAGCACATGCTGGGTGGCATCGCCTCCAATGCCAAAGTTGAGGGCGTGCAGAGGAGAGAAAAGCTCCCTCCAGATCTAGGAAGTGGAGAGGAGAAAATACGTCAGAGCATCCATTTCCGAGTTTCCTCCTGCCCATTTTGTTCCCTGTCTGTGGCGCCACTTTTACCTCAAACTGATGAAGCAACTGCACCAAAGAATCGCCAATGAAGACCACCTCTGGCTCCTTGTCTTTGCTGTCAGCAATGAAGCGGTGGTGCTGGTTTACCGGAAGAAAGAATAGGAAAATCAAGAGGCAAAGGGCAAGGACGAACTGTTACCTCCTGCAGACATTTCTGTGGACATGTAGCAGGCATGACTGGCATACCTGTCAAGTTTTGGATTTGGAAATAAGGGAAATTTCCTGGCAAATAAGGGATACTTGACAGTTATGCTTATCCTGTGCTGCCCTCCAATGGCAGCAATAGGGCATTGCAGTCTAATTAATAAGGGATGACGGCAGGAAAGAGGGTAAAATAAGGGGTTTTCCTGGCCAATAAGGGATATTTGACAGATAAGATGACTGGACACCGGAGCGCACGGAAAGCTATTACCTCTCCCACCAAAGTGGTGCCTATTTATCTACTTGCAAATTTTTTTCCTGCTTTCGAACTGCTAGGTTGGTAGGAGCCAGGACAGAGCCTCTGTCATGCAGCCTCAAACTGCTGACCTGCCAACCTTCCGGCCGTCAAGTTCAGCCTCTTAACCGCCACGCCACCGCATTAAACTAAAACTGATGTGTGTGTGTGTGTGTGTGTGTGTGTGTATATATATATATATATATATATAGATAGATAGATATAGATATATAGATATATATAGATATATATAGATATATATAGAGATATAGATATATAGAGATATAGATATAGATATATAGATATATAGATATAAACCTGTTCTTATCCTGAATGGTCAGCAGATCTGGCTGGCTTTCTGCACCAGGCACCACACAGTGCCTTTTTGCAGAAGTGCAACTCCCGAGCACTCCCGTCTAGTTAGTGCTTAGGAAATTCTGACCCCCTCCAAACCCGATAATGAATTATTAAATTAAATATGCAAATGAACACTGGCCAGAGGTAAAGGTTTCCCTTGCTCGAAAGCCAGTCGTATCCGACTCTAGGGTGCAGTGCTCATCTCTGTTTCTAAGCCGAAGAGCCAGCGTTGTCTGCTTCTGCAGACGTTTCCGTGGTCATGTGGCAGGCATGACTAGACACCGGAGCGCACGGAACGCTGTTACCTTCCCACCGAAGTGGTCCCTATTTATCTACTTGCAATTTCTTGCTTTCGAACTGCTAGGTTGGCAGGAGAACACTGGCCAGAAGCTGCGCCTTATCCCTGTCTGGAGGACATCATCCAACAAAAAGCATCGGAGACTTCATGGGAGGGCACAGGGGGGTGCAAGGGGGTCCCCCTGCTGCAGAACCCCCCCCAAGCCCCCCATGCAGAAAGGCGCCCCCTGTCGGCCACCGGCAGGCTGCTGCTCACCAGGGAGAGCCATCGCCCGTCGCCTTGCACGTCGGCGACCGGGGTCGGGGTGCTGGCGGGGTTCTTGTCTCCGTCGCTCATGGTCCCTCGGTGCCCTGAAGGAGGAGGCAAAAACACCCGTGGCAGTTACACACACGTGTATGCGCACTCACACGTGCCTGGCACGGTATCTCAAGTGTGGACATTCCTGGGAAGGGAGGCAGCGGGCTTGCTCGGAGGACCGGTCTCTCCCCTCCTCCCACCCCAATTACGACAAGTCATTAATTCGGCCAACCTTAATTAAAAGGCTTCTTCCCTTCCTTTGCAACCCAGCGCCCTCCCTCGAAGTCAGGAGGGTTGGTTTATCCTCCTCCCTGACACAAAGGACAGGCGGTACCATTCCGAGGAGAAAGGGGGGGGTGCTTTAGCCACTGCCCTTGCTCGTGTGGAGGGTTTCTTCGTGTCAACAAAGCAGGCCGCGCCAGAGCACGAGGGCTTTAAGTGTTGGAGAACACTATGTGGCTCACTAAGGACCTTCACCTGCATTAAGTAGCACACACTCATCGTTTTTGTGAAGTCTCCCCCCTTTTGACGGAATGGTACCGTCCCCAGGTGTCCACCAAAGCCCAGTGGACAGAACCAAGGAACATCATGAAAGGGGAGACAGGCAGGCATTGCCTTTGGTCTTTCCTGAGCTGCCTCATAATGGGCCGCGGTTCCCTTCTCCTCTTTAAAGTGTTTCGCTCACAGTACCGGCCCGAGGCTTCCCGAAAGATATTTCATAATCGGCCAACTCAATCTCTCCCTCCCCCCCTTCCGTGCACAATGGTTCTTTCCACCCTTAGCCTTCCAGTATTGTGTGCGGCCGGTACCATTCGAAGAAGGGGGGTAAATACGTACGGCTTTGGTGGGGAAAGGAAGCAGTTGGTCCTGCGACGCCTGAACCAGAGAAAGCTCTTTAGGTCCGCCGAAGGATGATGCACGGTCTCGACTCGGAAAGGTTGCTGTTGTTGGGGCCGGGGCGGAACCACAAAGCAAGACAAGCTGAGGGGAGGCGGTAGTGGTCCTTTGTATCTCCCCTTCTCGCGGAGGAAATGGCGTCGCCTATCAGTGACCTTTTCCTCCGGCTCTTCCACTCTCCTCCCCCGGGGCCAGTGTGGCTGTTCCGTCCAGCTGCCGCACCTCCCTCCTGGCTCCTAGCAAGCGGTCACGATCGTTGCAGGCGGCTCACCATCGGCTCCGCGGGGCCGCCGCCGTTTCCCTACGAATCCCTGCAAGGCGCCGCCGAAGGATGCTGCCATTCTCCAGCCAGGGAGAATGGCAGCAGGGGTAGCAGTTCGAAAGCAAGACATTGCAAGTAGATAAATAGGGACCACTTCGGTGGGGAAGGTGAACAGCGTTCTGTGCACTTCGGTGTCTAGGCATGCCTGCCAAATGACCCACGGAAACGTCTGCAGAAGCAGACAGCGCTGGCTCTTCGGCTATAATACAGAGATGAGCACTGAACCCTAGAGTCGGATACGACTGGCTTTCGAGCAAGGGTGACCTTTACCTTTAAGCCAAAAATCCTGCTTGACAGCCTGGAGAACCCCTGCTGCCAGTCTGAGCTGACTGCACTAATGGGCTGGGTGGACCAACTCTCAGACTCCATAGAAGGAAGGCAGCTGGGGAAAGCTCGGTTCTTATAACAAGGGTTTGAAGGTACAGAGAAGGGCAACAAGGATGATCAGAGGACTGGAAACTAAGCCCTAGGACAGTGGTGGCTAACCTATGGCACATGTGCCAGATGGGGCACACTGAGCCCTCTCTGTTGGCACATGCACCATCGCCCCAGCACAGTGTTCGCCCCACCCCTCTGCCCGGAACCCAATGAGAGTGCTTCCCCCAGCATAGAGTTTGCCCCACCCTTCTGCCCAGCAGCCCAATTGGAAGCGCTTCCTTCCCCCAGCACAGAGTTCACTTTGCCACTGTTTGGGCACTCGGCCTCTAAATGGTTCGCCATCATTGGCTAGGAGGAAAGACTGAATGACCTGGGCATGTTTAGCCTTTAGAAAAGGAGACTGGGAGGAGATAACTGAAAGATAATCATAAAGAGGAAAGGAAGGATCTGTTGCCCATCGTCCCAGAGTGCAGGACGTGTAATAACAGGCTCAAACTAAAGGAAGCCAGATATAGGCAGAATATATCAGGGAAAACTTAACGGTTAGAGCAGTACAACAATGGAACCAACTGCTTTAAGTGGTAGTGAGTGCTCCAACACTGGAAGCATTCCGAGAGAGAATTGGACCACCCTCTGTCCTCCATTGAGAAGGAAGGTTGGACCTGATGACCTAAAAAGCCCCTTCCAACTCAGTTATTTTATGATTCTCTAAGGTTTCAGCGTTAAGTTTGTTTATTTCACTTATTTATTGGATTTCTATACTGCCCATCTGGGTGTTATCCCACTCTGGGCAGTGAACAAACAGAAAATGGATAACAATACCCACAACAAATCAAAACCCACCACCAACAAATTCATCATAGACTAAAATAAAATAAAAACTGGCATCAGAGGACATCGGGACTAAACCTAACGGGCTAACAGAAGTGAAAACAAGCAAAGTTGCCTAGATTTTTCTTACTACCTTGCACAGTTGTGTAGCAGTGTGGAGAAATGTTCATTTGAACCCACCATCTCTGGCATCCTGTCTCTGTCCTAATGTATTGTCAAGTCACATTTGATTTATAGAAACCCTAAGGGGTTTTCAAAATAAGTGTGGAAATTAAGGAGTGGTTTTACAGCACCACCCAACACTTGAGTTTTTATGGCAAAATAGAGATTGCCAATCTTGGGCATCCCAGTTGTCCACTTGAAAATGATTCCATAGTGGAAGCAGCTGCCCCTGTTCTTGGTGTACAATACATCAATCTAATCGGAAATCAGCTATTATTTTTTATTTTTATTATATTGTATGGTGTAGACATCTATTTTTGTGCTTCTTTATTATTGTATTATTATGGTGTTGACATGTAATTTGCCACCCTGAGTCAGCTTCGGCTGAGAAGGGCAGGATATCAATTATTATTGTTATTATTGTTATTATTGTTATTATTGTTATTATTATTATTATTATTATTATTATTATTATTATTATTATTATTATTATTATTATTATTATTATTATTATTATTATTATTATTTGATCTTGCAGCAAAAAGGCAAGTATTTCCAATGCCCAGTTTTTAAGAAGTAACACAATACAAGTATTCTTCTGAAAACAAGTTCCCTATTACCAAATTTCTGCAGTCAGAGATATGTTGTTCTTTATCTATTGGGAAAATCAACTCCTTTCAATCACTGGTTCGTTTTGATCTGTGTGATACTGCCAGAAACATGCGCAAATGAGAATTTAATTTGGCCAACAACAAAGCCAAGAAAGTGGCTTTTTAATTTGGCAGTCCAAAGTTTGATCTGGACACGAAATAAGAAGTTGTCACTGGTTTACACTTCCCTCTGGACTCCAACACACACACACACACACACACACACACACACACACACACACACACACACACACACACATATATATATATATACATACATACATACATACATACATACATATATATATATATATATATATATATATATATATATATATATATATATATATATATATATATATATATATATATATATATATATATATATATATATATATATATATATATATATATATATATATTTAAAAACCTGATCAAAAAAACTTACGTACCTCCCCCCTGAGCAAGCTGCTAATTCAGGGGTTCTCAACATTTTCCCACTGTGGGCTGGACCATGTCCCCTCAGACAGCTGAGCAGGCCAGACACGATGTTCCCCGCACTATAAACACTGCTGTAAAACGCATCTGCTGTAAATGTGTTTACGACAGCCACGGTGCATTTACAGCCTGTTTTTGGCTGGTTTTGCTGCTTCCTCCACTTCTGGCGGTGGCGAGAGCAAGAGCGGTGGGCCAAATGGCACAGTGCCAGCCCAGCCGTGGGCCATAGGTTGCAAACCCCTGTGCTATTCATAACTGTATCCGAATCCAAATACTGGCTATCATCATGGCGATCAGCCATGAAGACTGTCCTGAGAATATAATGCATTGGCTTTTCATCTACTGCATCGCAGCATGACACCTGTACCACCAATCAAGTTCTGTGAGTAACTTCCTGGTCCTGAGTTCCTTTGGCACACAAAGTCCTCATTGGCCCCAGGCCAGGATAGATGAAGCTGCTGCCCTCCATCAAGATGGATTCAAGTGGGATTTAATCCACTTGGGGATCATCACCCAACCACCTCCATACAGCTGTATATCTTAATATGACTGTCTTTATTTCAGTAACCTAGTTTGATGATGTAACTATTATTTAATTTACTCAAACTTCTTAAATGTTTTGGAGAAGCTACATCCCCCCCCCCCCGCAAACTAATTTTAAACTTGAAATGGGTTGATGTTCTCTTTTTTTGTTACACCAATTGCATCTTTAGTTTCTCTGGAATTTTTAGCAGATAAGTCTGTAAGCTTGAGGGTTAACTTTTTTTTAAATGAAGAACTCAAACTAGATTTGTGTTTTTTGCATGTATTAAGGTATCGAATACATCTATTTCCCAGCTCAATTCAAGCCATACTGAGCTTCAAACGATAAACAAGCCAGTCCTTATATTTCACACAACTAAACTAGAGAAGGGAGCCTTAAGCCTAACAGACACGGTCCTCTTTCTTTCTGATTTTGCTACTGCTCCTCTATGCATCTGAACTTTATATTATCCGATTATCTCAAGGAAATCCCTGTCTGCCCACTAGGAAGTAGTCCCTGTCATTATCCCTCTTCAGTTTACTGTTGTCCATCCTTCATTAGGATCCATTACAATCCCATTAACAACAGCAGCCAGGGCTCCAGATGCATTTCCCAGCTAAGGCCTGATCTGCTCAGCCTTCTTCTAAATAGTATTAATGTAAGCAGCTATGGTCCACTTAACTGGCTTGGATATGGGAGTGTGGAAGTTGTTGACTCTTATTAGAGAAGATTCTATTAGGACAAAGGCTTGTCCAGCTGAATTGTTGCAAGGTTGATTACCCTCTGAATTAGGACTGAATGGTGCTCTCTGAGTTGCCCTGCTAAGTTTGATGGACATGTTGTTCAGACCAATTACTTCTTCACAATACCTTCTCACAGCATTCTGTGGTGTGGGATGCATCAGATTATGGCACTGATAATGAAAACCTCTTGAAGAGCTTGAAACAACAGAAGGTCCCTGTTCATCTCTCTTTAACTGAAGAGTGGATTCTTGGGTGAGGCTGAGGCCATGGAACATCAGTCCATTTTCAGGCTTGACTGAAATATGATCCAATACTAGAGAATAACCCTTACTTTATTTAGCTACTGAGTAATAGCCCAGAAGGATTTTTCATCTGCCAGATGTTGGGGAATGGGGTGGGGATTAAGATCGCTTTCTCTGATTATATATAAAGAATCTACTACATGTTGATAAACTTAGATTTGCCAGACATCACCTTTAAATGAAGTTTGTAGCTCTTATTGTGATGGAATATCTGAAAACATTCAGAAGTGTTTGTACAAGAATTAAAGGGGAGGGGTTGTCTGTGGGTTGTGTTTAAGTTTAAGTTTTAAGTTTAATTTCTAATTTCTACCCCGCTTTCATAGCACAAGTGCCACTCAAAGCGGCTTACAACACATATAAATACAATGTTACAAATATAATTACATAATTACAAGAACAGATTGAAAATTAACACATTACAAGAAAAAAGAAAAGAAAAACCCATACAGTTCATCTCAAAAAACGCAAGCCCCATACTACCCCCCCCCCCCTCCAGTGGGAGCACCCAAAAGCTCCCACTTCCCCACATCCCCACAGCCAATGCCGGAGCAGGGAAAGGCTCGAGTGATGGCAGCTACCCTCCCCCATAATTGCAAGCGTCCCTCTTCTGACCACTGGCTGGACAGGACCAGGGGTGAGGGAACAATGTCCGCATGTGCCACCCATTCCTTCCCCACGCCGACCCAGCAAGGTCCGAGAATCGCTGCAGCGGCTCCCACCTGTCTCCACTCCCGGGCCGATGGCATGGCTCCGGGCGAGACAGGGAGCTCCTCGAGGGCCGGCGTCGGCGGCGTCCTTTTCTGCTCTCCGGCGGGCGGGCCCGGAGAGCGAAGGCAGCTGCGACGGCTCTGTCGCAGCTGTCACTATTTGTTATTATACACTCACCCCCAATAAATCCTCCTTGAAGTTTCACTACATAATCAGGTACAAAATGGACATATTTTCATAACTTTAAAACATAATGCCTACTGCTGTTCTTAACATTTTATTGCAGGAGTTTTCAACCTTTTAAAGCCGGGAGCCGGGTCACGCTCCCTCAGACAGCTTTGGGGGTTGGACGGCCATTTTGCCCTTCCTCCACCACATGAGACTTCCTGGTGTGGTGGAGGCGGTGGGCGACCCACATGAAATGTGGACATGGGCCACATCTGGCCCACAGGCCGCAGGTTGAGAATTTCTGTTTAATTGGCAGCCAACAGTGGTATGGAGAATGAAACACATCCCCCACGCCCCGAGTCATGAAAGCAGTAGCACAAATCTCTTTGGAAACTGATTAAATTCTTCATAGGACCTAAAATTAACTCTTGCTCATTAATTATTTCAATATGATTTGTTTATTTAAAAGCAGTAACATCTCTCATATTCCTATTTCTTAAAGAAGCAACACAGTTTTTAACAAACAAATTAAAAAGTTAACACCGTGTTACTTAAAATAAAACATGTGTTCAAATCTGCTTCACAAAATCTGTCTCTTTTCCCCCCAAACAGAACAAGTTCAAAAATGCAATGAATCTGTTAAATAATCCTGGCTTTGTATTGCCACAGTAAAAACTTAGCTAGGGATGCGAATGAATGAATGCAAAGGCTATGCTTTTGTTCTTGGGCTACTTTTGAAAGTTCACTGGCTGGGAGAAGGAATCTTCTCTAACATAACTTGCTCTCCCCTTCTCAAGTACTCTCTATAACCGTGATGGTGAGCCTTGGCACTCCAGGTGTTCTTGGACTTCAATTCCCAGAACCCCAAGTCCCTGTGAGTCCACACGAATGGGCTTACTGTGCAGTAAGCCCATTTGTGTGGATTCACAGAGGCTTGGACTTCTGGGAATTGAAGTCCAAGAACACCTGGAGTGCTAAGGTTCACCATCACTGGTACAAGTAGTAGGAGGTAGGACTGCCATTGTTCCTTACCTCCCACTCTCAGGAGCCAAGCTGGGGAGGGAGATGGAGCCCATCTGACCAATGCTTAGAGAAACACAAGGAGAGGTGTTTTCCTGATGGAGATGGTTTGTCTGTGGAAGGCTTCCTGAGGCTTGTTGAACGGACTGGCTACATGTTGGTTTAGATGGAAGGCAGTCTGGTGTTGCTTCAGCAGAACCTAAGCAGAACAGAGAAACTCTGTTAGACCTCTCCTCTAGCTGCCCCATACAGATAACAGACCCACTGCTCTTGTGACAGCCGTTCAGACAGGTCTCCAGCAGTGTCATCCTGCTATTTGTAAATACCATGTGGCTGGTCTAGGCTCACCAGGTCAGCCAGATGGAAGCATGATTGGAAATGCATTGCCTTCTGCCTGATCTGAAATGAACCCAGGTAGTTGACAGCCATTACACATATTACACTGACACACCACAGGAATTGCTTCTGGATTATTTATCCCAGACATCCCAATCCTTCACCATGTATTCTGTAGGTCACTGCAACTGTGATCCTCAAATCCTATGATCCTCAAAACTGATTTCATTGTGACTAAAAGAAGCAATAACAGGCACTCTGAAAATTGCCGTCTGCCTCACAGAGAGTAAACCTATATGACCTTCTTGTAAGGCCGGTAGATAATACAAATGCAGTAAAGATGTTTAAACAAATAATTCTAGGAAATCTGTATTAGGCTATCCAGAGAACATGCTTCTCTTGTGGCTTGGATACTTGTCCTTTAACCTGAAGATATAACCTCAGTTGAGCGGATTCTTAGTTTAGGAGAAAATACTGGGACAAAGTCTGTTGCCTCCCCCTGTCACTGAAATTGAATTGTCTGACATGTAAGACTTTGCCCAAGATAGTTTTCTGCCTTGTTTTAAAAATGTCAGTCATAGTCTGTTGATGTTGCTAATTCAGGAATGTCTCTACAGATAGAGGTTCTGAAATGTTTTTAAAAACAAGACCAGTATTGAAGAAAAGTACCCCTCTTTCCAGATGCTATATCTGTCTCTAGCCATGGTCAATATTTTATTAACATCCCTGAACATTTAAACTGCTACTGATTGCTGGGCTGCCTCATGGAGTGATGCTTCTGAAGCCTTCACAACTTCCTGTGTACATGGTGTTTTCCTCTAAGAGCTCTTATGTTCAAATGCCTATATTTACATGTAGTATTCTTATAATCCCTGAAAAGCCAACATCATTATCCTCACAGACAGATTTATGCACTTGCATAAATTTTCTAACCACTATTTTAAATGTTTATTGACTCTGTTCTGTAATATATTTTTTGTTATCTTTCCTGATTCTAACCAGTAAGGTTCATTGTCTCACTCATCTATCTGTCAACCCTTAAATTGTTACTGAGCAGCTAATAAAACTCAACATTAAATCAAAGCTCGGAAAATAATGTTTTAACCACAGCTCCCCAAATCTCTGGACAAGATGGCAACAGGAGATGCTGGTAGGAATTCCAATAACTGTAGCCCAAAAAGTGCATTAAAATATGCAGTATTAACTATACAAACTCTTAAAACACAATTAAAATGAAAAATTGCAGGAGTTTGTTCCAGATTACGAGAATTATATTACAAAAAGGCCAGGGTTAATAAAAAGCTGTCTTCACCTGGCAATGATAGGCTGTAAAGATGGAGCTAAGCAAATGTTGTGTGTATATCAGAGAGAATATACAACATATCTAATCCCTTTATACAGACAGATCACAGAATCAGTTTTTGGAACTATTTAGCCACATTTCATTCATCTTTGAGGACTCTGCTCTTTAACAATGGCTAACATTCCTTTGGGACTGTGGTTGCTTAGTGGTTAAAACGCTGAACTTGACTGGAAGGTCGGCAGGTCAGCAGTTTAAGACCCGAGTGCTGCAAGATGGAGTGAGCTCCCATCTCTGTCCCACTCCTGCAAACCTAGCAGCTTGAAAGCAAGAAATGGCAAGTAGAGAAACAGGTACCACTTCTGTGGGAAAGGTAACAGTGTTCCATGTGCTCCAGTGTCTAGTCATGTCTGTCACATGACCATGGAGATGTCTGCAGACACAGATAGCGCTGGCTCTTTGATGAGCACCGAACCCTAGAGTTGGACATGATTGCCATTCAGGCAAGGGGGACCTTTATATTTACCCAACATTCGTTTACTGATTGCTACTGCAGGCTATCTGTAACCTACCTTTTGGCTCCTCACTCCCATGCTTCTCTTTTTCTTCCTCCTCTTTACTAGGACCCCTTTCATCTTGGCTGTGCTGCTGATGGTAATAATGTGATTTCTGTGCTGGGTGAAACACTGACTCTGGGAAAGCTTGTTGCGCTAAAATATAGGGGTTGGGATTCAGCATGGACCACCTAGGAAGCATGTGCAGTTCCATCCCAATTGGTCCGTAAGGGGGTCCATTCTGCATGGGCCTGTGTGTCACAGCAACATCCATTGGTGGGACACAGAAGGGTAGCAGATGAGGGCCACCATGGGTAGTGGAGCTGGGTGGAGCAAGGACTTTAACGTTGGTCTCTGAAATCCAGCCAGCGTCTATAGCTTGTGGCACACAAATGCTCTTGGGTACAGAGCCTGAGGAGGTCTGGTAGCCTGCCAAGCTTGGGCCATAATGGTGGTGGCTGACACTGGCTGACACTCCATGGGTAGGTCGGACAGTTTGGATGCTGGAGACCATTAGAGATGTGGCTACTTGGGGGCTCCGGGGTGATGCCATGGAGAACAGGTGGACATTTTTGTACTGCTGGGGTAGACTGCTACTGTGGAGCAAAGGCAGGAAGAGTGGCCCTGGTCCCAGTTCTTCACTGACACCAATGGGTTCCGGCGGGATAGGACAGCCTTTCAAAGTTAGGTCCCTGGAAGCCTTTGCGGCACACATGCCATATGGAGGCATGTGGTAGGAAGGATGGTGTTGGGAAGGAGTGGGCATCCTAGGGTGATGAACTGTTTCTAAGGGATGGGAGAAGGCTGACGAGGCCATCAAGGTAGATGCAGAGTTGGCTGAGGTCAGAAGGCCTGAAGTAGCAAGAAGGGAGCTTGACTGAGGGGCATTTCTCAGCACCATGAGGGCTTCAGCAGCCTCCTTCTGGAGCTGCTGTTCAGAGAGGGGCGAGATGATAAATCCTCGAGTGGGCCAAACTGAAACGTGGCCAGAGGAGGGAGGCTGGAAGACAGGAAAAAGACAACGAGGAAACGGACGTTAACAGGTGGAACCAACACCACATGGACAAATTACACAAGTTAGGAATGCGAGTGCTCAGCATTCTTTATGACTCACTGGATAAACGCTACACCATACTCTTTCATCCTAGTGTAACAGTGCCAAGTGCCTTGGTAATATGGATACGACTGCAGGCCTATACGGAGAACTTTAAATTCAGTCTAGTCCTAGCTTGGCTTGAACACCTGTCATGCTGATCTTTCAATATATGTCATTATTTTCAGTACTGAGTATGTTCCAAAAAGGAAATACTGACCAGGAACCAGTCATTTAAATAATTGCCTGTGCCAAGTAAACAACTCAGTATATACTTTAGACCCCTTCCTTTGCCTGTCTGCCCTGCTCAAAGTAACTTTAGCCTATTCTAGAAGTTTAATGAACCACCAGTTGTTTAATGAACCACCATGGAAGAGGAGGCTTTTTATGTCATATGCCAGTGATGGTGAACCTTGGCACTCCAGCTGTTCTTCAACTTCAATTCCCAGAAGCCCAAGTGTCTGTGAATCCACACAAATGGGTTTACTGCGCATACGCGCTGTTCTTGGACTTCAATTCCCAGAAACCCAAATCCTGCGCAGTAAACCCATTCATGTGGATTCACAGGGACTTGGACTTCTGGGAATTGAAGTCCAAGAACAGCTGGAGTGCCAAGGTTCACCATCATAGTCATAGGCAATAATGAATTACTGCCAAATAGAAGAAGCACATCTCATCTAGAGAGGGTCTGACACTTCAAAAATTTAAGTGTTACGTCAGATTGGCATGATCACCTCATGTTCCCCACATGCCGGGGGAAGACCAAACAAGCCCTTTGCAAATAAATGTTTCAGGCAAGGAGTATGTAGTTAGTAATGATGCATTGGACATTTATATGGAAAGCATAAGTGTAGACATTATTAATTTCAAAGTACCCCTGAACAAGAAACTAAGCTATTCTCATTTTTCTGTCAAAATCAAACCCTGTTGGGACTGCCAACTAGAAATGGTAGCAACTAGGAGAAAACCTGCATCATATTTCTCTGTGTGATTTATCTCTCTTTCTTGACTTACATCAGGAGTTTCCAACCTAAGGCCTGTGGGCCAGATCTGGCCCACAGTGCCATTTCATGTGGCCTCTACCCTTCCAAAGGCATTTGAGAAAGTGGCCACCCCTTTGAAGCTGTTGGAACAAAATGGCCGCCCCCATCGTGCAGGCAGGGCAAAATGGCCATCTGGCCCTCAAAGCTGACTGAGTGTGACCCGGCCTGGGGCTTGAAAAGGTTGGGAACCCCTGACTTACATGGTAGATTGCATACTCTCAGAACTCATATTTACTTATTTCTTACATCATCTTAGTATTCCTTTCTTTGGAGACAAAGGTAGGAAAGCAATTCCAGTCCCTTTTCTAAAGTTAAGCTGCTTCTAATGTCGTGTAAGTAGAAAGACCCAAATACCTGACCTCCCAATGGCACAGCTTTGGGGCGTTTGTTCAGATCCATATTGCCACTCAGAGGGTTCAGGGCCATGCGGCTAGAGCAGCAGCAGCAGCAGAAGCAAAAAAACAAAACAGAACACATATGTCACTCCTGTTTATAAAGTTCTTCAGTATCAGCTAGTCTCCCACTCGCCTTCTGTCCTTGCTAAACCATCAACTGTTGAGGGGGAAAAGGGGCGACTGCAGCTGTCATTCTCCCAGGTTCATTTTACATTTCCTCCCACAATGTGGTGCTACAAGTAAACATTTGTTAGTATAAGACAGTGGTTACTATACTGGTATCATAAAATAAATGACACCTAATTAAATAAGTAGTGCCTTCCTCTGGAGCTATTTCGGCTATTTTAAAAGGAAGCATGGTGTCTGAAATAATACAAACAACATCAGATGCAATGCCATGCTATAGGTACACATTTTTATTTTAAAAGCGCCTCTTCTCAATCCACTCCTTTGTTTAGTTTTAAATATTCCTCTGACAGGAGTGCCAGAGATGACCATGGTACCTGGGCAGGTCAGCAGGTGCTGGTAAGCACCAAGAAGTGCCAGAGGTCTGGTGAAACATGTGTCCTGGTGCAGTCATATAACTGTCTGACATGTATAACGCTTCACTGGCATCACAACCTGCAGGAAAAGGAAAGAGGCTGTAGCAATCAAATCTGAAGCACATGAGCCAATAAAGTGAATACTCAATTCAGATTAAGATTACAGAATAAGATTCTGGACAATAGAGGACAACAATTTTGGGAACAACATCTCTTTCTTCAAGGACAGTTTTAGAATTACTGCACTTAGACTCCAAATGGATTATATTAAGTCGCTACTCAATGGCTTCTATTACACAACAGGATTGTGACTAATATGTGGAGCATTAGCATTCTTAATAACCATTGTATTTATTTAAGCGATGTTAAAGATATGCAACTAAAATGCTCAATGTTAATTAGTTTTAGCTATAGAAATAGAGGCCTTTCATAACATGTTTCTAGGCTGATTCTCATGCTAAAGAAAATTCCTTTTCTAAAGTCAAGCCATTTATAAGAGAACTCAAAGCGTTTATCATCAAACTAGGCTTGAATGACATTATTACAATTTTTGATAAGTACAGTACTTAGCAATAAATTACAATTTTTAAAGTACAGCACTTAGAAATGACTATTCGTTTTGTCCTGACACAATTTGTTCTAATAAGAGTCTTGTTAAATGACATGGTCATTTACAAATGGGAAACAGAAAGAAACAGAGTGACAATTTGGTCAGTTGGAAAATATGTATGTAAGCATATTTATAAACCAAGGGTCATCAAACTTGGCTCTCCAGGTATTCTTGGACTTCAATTTCCATAAGCCCAAATCAGCACACCTGCTGATTAGGGCTTCTGGGAATGGAAGTCCAAGAACATCTGGAGAGCCAAGTTTGATGACCCCTGAAACAATCAATCAATCAAACAAACAAACAAACAAAAAGCTAGCTAGCTAGCAAGTATGTATTCTCCAAAACTACCCAGTGTACTTGGGTAGAATTTGAAGTTGATCGTTAGTCTTTCTAGTTCCAAGATGGAAATCTTTAGCCATATAAATACATATTAGTAGAGGAACAAGATACCTACCACTTGTCCCTGGAATCTGATAGCAATGCTCTTGAGGCAAGAAGGGACAAAAGGATGGCGGGGGCATAGGAAGTTGTGGTGGGAACCAAGCAGGATGGGCTGGTTGAGGTACCCCACAGGTCCAGGGCAGCTCTGTCACTTTGGAGCAATGTGGTAGAGGCAACCAGGAGCTTTCCTAGAGATCAGTGTGCAGTATATATTTTAAAGAAAGCACTGTGTCTGGAATAATGCAAATAACATCAGATGCAATGCCATACATGTTTTTATGTCACAAAAATTAACCAAATGCCTTGTCTTAGCTTCAGCAAAAGAATGCTTGAATCAGGAGTATCTATGAAAAGGCCATGCAGTGATGGCTAACCTTGGCACTCCAGCTGTTCTGGAACTTTAATTCCTAGAAGCCTGATCAGCAGGAGTGCTGATTTGGGCTTATGATAAATGAAGTCCAAAAAACAGCTTGTGTGCCAAGGTTAGCCACTAGGGGGACTTTTTTTTACAGTCTCCATGTGTTTAAAACAAAAGTAATGCACATTCCAAAAATCAAATCAAAAACTTAAGGCAGGAACAGGTGGCATCCCTCTAACAGCGGTGGCATGAAGGGGTGGAGGCTGAAAACTGAGCAGTGGGAATATGCCCCAAAGGAAATGTCCCTTATGGCACTCACCCACAAACAGCATGGAAACAGAATAAAACACAGTCATAGGGTCTGTACAAACAGATTGTGCATTGAAGCAAATTGGAGTAAAACAGAACAAAAATACACCACCACCTCAGCCAGTAAACCCCCCCCCCCGCCCCCCGGACAAACAACATTGTGTGTTTTTGTCCCAGTTTGAATATATTGACACCAATTTCAGCTTATATTGGGTGGAAAATAGGACACAATGATGGTATACTGGGAGTAAGGCTAGTTGAACTAATGACCAGTGTGTGGGCTCTACAGGTATGTTAAGAATCAGTGACATCCCTGTTAAATTGCATGTTTCTAGCTCTTACTATTTTGGAGATCTTCCAGAACAAACAAAAAAAGTTACTGGATGATCTGGGAACTCATTGGGTTCCATTCCTTACTTAGATTTTATCTTTGACAAATCCTTTTGGCATCATAGGGGAAGTGCCCTGTAGGATTACAGCCAACGAAATGGCCTTGTTTCCTAAATTCTGAGAAGAAAGAAGTAGAGGAATAAAATGGGGGCATCACAAGCTAGTTTGTGTTGCCAGTTTGGCCAAAGAAGAACACACAGCCCAATTGATTCATCTTTTCTGCCCATAGCTTTGAAGATTACAGAGGAACTAGACCTAATGATAGGGATGCCCTCTCACTTACAAGGATGATTATATGCAAGAGCATACCTATTTTCAGTCTTAAAGACACAGGTTCCCATGTATATCTTTCATATATTTCCCCATTTAGACAGCACCACACTCATTCATCACTCATTTTATAGCCATTCAGTAAAATCTTACTGAAAATGACTCATCTGGAAAAGAAGTCAGGATTGTCAGCAAGATGGACACTTTCTTACCTTTCTTGCAGCTCTCCGCCTTTGTCTTCGGAAGTGTCCTGAGACTCCTTTGAGTCCATCCTCTGAATCTATCAAGGGTTCTTCATTTTCCTTCTTCCCTGAGTGATAAAAGGAGAAAGGTCTGTGAGTCATCACTAATTTCAAATCTGACTGCTACCTGAAGTTCAAACAAGTTCAATCGTTCCTTTGGTGTTTTGATGCATGAATCCAAAGGCTGAAATGATCAATTAATTTATTACTGAATAGCTGGTAAGCAACTAAGGTATTCTCTATGAACCAGGACGTCAAACAACAGGTTTAAGAGCTTAATCTTGAAGACTGGATTAAAATGCATGCTAGTTAATGCCCCGTTCATATTTTTCACTGGAAAAATAACTTTACAAGGTGATGTTTATTTTAAGAATTGAAGAGAACGAGTGTAAAAACCTATTCCTCTAGCCTTTATTTTTGTTGTTGTTCTATAGCAGTGGTGGCAAACCTTGGCACTCCAACTGTTCTTGAACTTCAATTCCCAGAAGCCCTAATCAGGAAGAGTGCTGACTTGGGCTTCTGGGAACTGATGTCCAAGAACACCATCATGGTTCTAGAGTACCATTTACAACTTTTATTCTCCAAAATTTCAAACATCAGTTTATAAAGATATATGAGCTGTATCTGAAAAAGTCTATTCTGAATTTTAGGAATCTAATTTTATCTCATTATTTACAATGGGAGTATAATAGCTTTTGTATTTGCATTTTATATAGCAATGTCCTATTTCTTCAAATCAATTGGATTCTCAGAGAAACGTACCTGTTCCTCCTTTGCATAGCTTGATCCCTTTCAATGGTTTGGTTAGATCAAGGGAGTTCCCTGAGTCTTGGAGTTGCAGCAAACCAGTGGCCAGCTGTTTCCTTAGCTCTATCTCTTGCTGTCTGCGCAGAGCTACCTGTGCAGCCATGACACGCCGTCTTTGTCTGGAGGGAAAAAATAATATTAAAAATCAGAAGACGAAAAATATAAATCTACCATTGGCAAAGTTTCTTAAACCCCTTTATCACGCAACGCTAATTTCCCCACAAAATATGCCTTACTCCTCTTTGGGTATGGCTACATACTGTCGTAGCTTAGTGTTTAAGACACTGAATGTGACGACTGGAAGGTCAGCAGCTCAGCAGTTTGAGACCCGAGTACTGCACGATGGAGTGAGCTTCCATCTCTGTCCCAGCTCCTGCCAACCTAGCAATTTGAAAGAAAGAGATGGCAAGTTGATAAATAGGTACCACTTTGGTGGGAAGATAAACAACGTTCCGTGCACTCCAGTGTCTAGGCATGCCTGCCACATGTCCACGGAAACTTTGGCTATAAAAGGAGATGAGTACTGAACCCTAGAGTCATATATGACTGGCTTTCGAGCAAGGGTAACTTTTACGTTTATTTTTACATGTAACATCAGAAACTTGCTGATTCTCCAATCAAAAAGGTAGCCTCTTTTGACTGTAAACTGCATAAATTATCGCTTAGAATCCTGAAAAGGAATTACTAGTCCATGGAGAGGTAGGTGAAAGGAGGGGTATTTTAAAAAGAAAGGCATGATGCCATACACCATCTTCATAGTCGTAATTAAGGAGTTTGGTATGGAATTAGCAAACCCCAAATGGCAAATGCAATACTCAAGTAGTCAGTCTACTAGGACAAAACTCTGATTTATGGAGGAAGAGTGCCACCTACTGATATCATTTGACCTACAGTGCATCACCCAGTCACATCATTAGGTTCTGCACACCCTTTTAAATTGGTTGCTTTCCCCAACGTACAGAATAAGGATACATTTCCCACACTGGCAGCCCTGGAACTGGCAATTATTCTTGTGGCCTTTCAATGGGGCCTTGACGCCATGATTGCGGCAGCGTGCACATGTCGGAGAGCGGATGAATGTGGGGAGGGTACAATCTTCTTGGGTGCTGCTGTCACTTGTGGTGGAATCCGAGGGACAGCACTGAGCACTTGGCACAGTTGTAACGTCCTCATTGTCCTCCATGATGCATGACCTGGAGGGGAGGGAAAAGGTTTAATTTTAAGGGAATTGTGTATTGCACGTTCCTCCATCCAAGAAGATCTATTTGCCACGATAACTGGATATTGAACAGAGAAACTTTGAAACTTATCCAAATACTATGCTGTTTAAATCTGGCCTACATCAAATGTAGGCTTACTTGCACCCTGCGCCTTGAAAAGCTCCATAACTTTCCAGATTTGGTGTGCTTTCAGGCAAAGCTTTTGTTATGTAATTGTCTGCCCAATACGTACAATTTTACAGGGTCTCAAAAATGTAATTTCCCACTTGCAACTCCTGTGTTTTTTCCCTGGCTTCCGTCTTACTTTTTCTGGTTTCAATTTTGACCCGCAGCACTAGCAGCTAGCCCTATGGATTCCCCTTTGAAACCTGCCCTCTTTCCTGTTTGAGATGGCTGGATGCTATGGGTGGACCAACCTTACCCAGAAGGTTGTAAACAAATGTGTGAAGGAAGCAAATAATTGTGTGAGTTTCAGAAATATCATTGCCTTTGCTGGCCTTTGGTGTTTTTCATCCTCAACATAAAAATAAAATAAAATTGATCCGAAAAATTCAATTGCAGCATTTATTCTTTAGTGACACAAATACTTTCCAGTCAGTTCATTCAAAGCAAGTCCTTCCAGTAAAGTTCACAGAAGTATATTTGGAATTGCAATCAAGGTGACTGAGAAATTAGAGGCAGGAAAAAAATGCCCTCTTGAAAATCTGCTGGTTGTAACTAACTAATTCATGGGAAGAAGGCCTGACCTGGTAAGAAGACTAGGTTTAGGGAAGTGAGCTTGATCCGTGAAAACTCACATTAAAAAAAATAGCAGTTAGTCTTTAAGATGCCACAACATTTTGGCCTTTGTTTTTATTCTTTTTGTTTTATTTCTTGATTATGCCTGTCTAGACTAATACGACTATAACTTCCAAAACTGCTTTGGTAACTGTCAGATCCAGTTGCTTCTGGATATCTCCTGTTTTAAGAGATTTAAACCCCTTGCAGAGGTTTTGCATTAGTACAATTTAAACACGACTGAGGAATATTATCTGAGAACTGCTGTAAACCTCATTAACACCTTGAGACCTGTTGGAGCCAGGGGCTATGCTGCCATGCGGAAAGACACTTGGAAAAAGCAATTACAGTGGACCCTCGATTAATGACGCGTTCGAATAGCGTCATTTTCGATTAACAACGCTACGACGCTCCCAATGTGATTATTCGAATAACGACGGTATTTGTACCGTTGTTATTCGAATAACTTTTTTGTCGTTATTCGAATAGTGACGCTACTTGGGGAACCAAGTAAC
This sequence comes from Bradypodion pumilum, assembly GCA_035047305.1. NCBI lineage: Eukaryota > Metazoa > Chordata > Lepidosauria > Squamata > Chamaeleonidae > Bradypodion > Bradypodion pumilum. The sequence continues at coordinate 6,645,538 of JAWDJD010000007.1, forward strand.
GTCGTTATTCGAGGGTCCACTGTATACTTATATATCGCCCCATAGCACTTAATGCACTCTGTAGATGGTTCACAAGGAGTGCTCATAAACTGATATATCACAATTACTGTATAAAACCAGAATGCCATGACCTTACTTTGCTGGGAAAGCTTTGTATTCTTATCGTTTATTGCTTTTGCCCATAATTTAATGTTTGGTTTACTGTTGTTGGTTTGTGTATTATATTCTGCTTAATTTTATATTGCAATTTGTAAAAAATATTTTAAATAGTTGTACGCTGCCCAAAGCGGGAGAACATCCCAGATGGGCATGATATAAATGTAATAAAACAAATATTGCACTAGGTTACTGAGGCACTGTCACTTTCTTTATTCGTATCAAAGGCATATAAAGTTAAATAAAGAATAGTGTCACTGCAAAGACTAATGCTGCTTGTGTGGCACTATTCTTTTCTTTATTTGGAAAAGTGTCTTCCAGATATTTTATAAAGGACTCAAAACGCCACTTCCTTGTCCACAGTAACCCTCCAAAAATGTAATTTATTGTGAGGCAAAGCACTTTTATTTCTGAGGTTTTTTTTAGTGTTTACCAAAACCATTCTCAAGAGATTCTGTGGCAAAAAAAATTACCCTTCAATTTAGAAATTAATAAATATTCCCATCCTTTTAGAGAACAGAACAAAAAATAAGAATAATTCTCTTTTTTTTTAAAAAAACCTATACATTCATGCCCATAACACCGTTATTCGCTACGTCCCCGCCTTCTATGCCGAACCACCCAATGGCAGCACTCGTAACATCTGTACGAGTCACTGCACAGTAATCTTTTAAAATTTCCCTCTCTTCTGGCCAATCAAAAACGGCTTCCTCGCGTCCGCACGGGCTGTACTATTGCTTTGATGGCTGTTGAGGCTAAACTGTCACATTCCACGCTGAGCCAATGAGCAGCGAGAGCGCTTCTGGCTCGAGAGAAGAGGGCGGGGGAACGAGCCATGTTTTCGGTTGGGCTGAACCATTGTGAAAATTACGCGTTAGAAGAGGGGAGGGAAAACCGGAGAGTGGACTCTACCATAAGGGAAGCGGGGGAGGTTTGGGGGCACAGCATGGGTTTAAAAAATAAAATAAAGGCTCAAGCAAAACAGTTTTGGGGTTCTGTTACATCCCTTCTCATTGCTGCCAGTAGATAACATAGGATATTTCCACCACACTGGTTCCTCCCCCCCCCTATAGATATTTCAGTAAAACAATATCACACAGTAACAATATGACATAGACAGTTCTGCTTATGTATCTATTTATTTATTAATAACCATTTTTATGAGCAGATTTGTGATGGATTGCATTGTTTAGTGAACAATGAATTCATTATACAGGGCATTAATGGAATCATAAAGATATATTTGTACAATCTTAGGATTTTATTGTATGTAATATAAATATTACATACAATAAAATAAGATTAAGAGCAGGAATTATGAAACTTTTGCACAGTTCGCAGGAAAAACAATCGCTGCAACACTCAGCAAATCTTTCCATAGTTTATAGGATAACTCACTTGATCTAGTTTTGCCTTGAGTTCATTTTGACACATTTCTCAGTTTATCAAAAGAACTTTGCTTAGCCAGCATCTTTATAATAAGGGAGATAAGGCTGTCTTACTTTATGATGTAACTTGGGCAATCATTTACCATTTTTTGACTGCAGTTTCCACGTACCTGGGAGTTAACTGCACTCACCTTTGTAGAATTGCTTCTGAGCACTAGATTTGTGTAGGATTGTGCTATTTTTAGTGTTAGGTTTTTATGAAGTAAACACCACAATGATGCTTTTGGCCCAGTCTGTTTCCTGCTGTAATTTCTCCCCTCACTTACAAGGCGTTTATTAATGTAACGTAATTAATGCATTCACCAGGACACTTCTTATAGCGAAAATTACTTTAACCGAATTTCCCATAGGAATGCATTGAATGCAATTTCCCATAGGAATTCATTGAAAACCAAAACACTACATTAACTGAAATGCGGTTTCCCATAGGAATTCATTGAAAACCAATTAATCTGTTCCGGGGGGGGGGATTAAACCGAGCCACTATTTTCTATAGATTTCCTTTTGTTATGCAATTTTTATGTTAACCGAGCCGTTTGTTAACCGAGGTTCCGCTGTACAGTAATACTACATACAAAGTCCGCTTCATACAACATCGGATTCATACAACATCGCCTAATTCCTTGAAAAAAGTTGCCTCATACAAAGTCGTGCGACTTTGTATGAGGCATTGGGGTTTTCCCAGGTTGCAATGTGCCTGGGCTGTATAAAAGGCAGGACACATGCGTGCATTACTCTTGTGGGTTTTGCATGAGGCGAAGAGTGTTTAGGAGTGGTTTTGAGCACGATTTTGGATTTTTTGGATATTTTTTTGTCAGAATTTTTAGAAGCATTCCTGGGATTTTTGCAGCATTCTTCAGGTTCTTGGACAATCAGGGTTGTTTGACATGTTTTTGTAATGTATTTAGCCTTTAGACAATGATTTCTTAAAGTTCTGTCAGTTTCCTGTCTGTTTCCTTGACTTTGCCCTGAAGTCTGTGCTGTTACAGTACAATGTATCTCTATGGAAACAACATTGTATGAGGCATCGCGGCAAGGATTTGGACGTTGTATGAGGCTAGGATTTTGCATGCCTCATACAAAGTCCAAATCCGTATAAAGTCCAAACTTGTGGAACGTTGTATGAGGTATCACTGTATCTAGTTAGTATCCTATTTGCATAGCAGCTTAGATTGTGTATGGTTCTTTTGCTTTATTAATGAAAGGAAACACCCCCCAAAATTATCTAGTAACTTCAGCAAGTACCATCCTTTCTGCCACCCATTCCCTCATAGCTAAACCAGGTCAGAGATGAACTTTTGAGCACCTGAGACTGAGAGACCCTAAATGAGAAAAGGGGGAGAAGGCAAAGTCAACATAATTGCAGTGCTTTGATGTGTGTCAGGAAACGCACAACAAAACACGGAAACAAAATGTGAATTGCTTCGCAATAAATTATATTCTTGGAGGGCTATTGTGGACAAGGAAGTGGTGTTTTCAGTCCTTGATAACAATCTGCTATTTCTGAGGAAAGGATCTGTTCCCACTGCATTTATCTTTCCACCCCAGGATGATTTTAAGGGAATAAACGCTCCACTATTTTAGTGAAGGAAGTCACCAATGGGTCAAAATGTATTTGAAGAAATAGCATGACGGTCACAGGATCCTGGATGCAGAGAGGAAAAGGCCAATAAAAGAATAACTGATCATTGTGTTTTCAAGATTTTGGTCCCTACTTAAGGACTGCTTAAAGGAGAAATTGCTTATTTTACTATACAATTTGCCAAGTTTCTGAGGGAGACCTTGAGCTTCTCTTGGATATAGTCCAATAATTGTGCAATGCCATGTGTATGTTTGGTGATAAAGGAAAGGCAGAAATACATTTGGACAAGCCACAGTATGTAAGCAAAATGTAACTTACATTACTTAGAAAGGCTGATGTTTATAAACAATTTCTTTAGACAAATTCTTGGAGAATCATTCACTCTGTTCCAGAAGTAATCAAATGAATTCAAAAGAGTATAGGGCTCCTTTGTTTCAAGTGGTTAGACGGATAGGGATTTTTCTTCCCTTCAGTTCCTTCCAAAATGTGCAGCTTTTTATCAGCATTGCAGCTTGCTCCTTCCCAGCCTGAATATGGCAGGATATCCTAGATAAATCAAGATGGTCAAAGTAAGAACAATTTTACACAAGGACATGTTTAGGTGAACACAAAAGGAGTGGATTTAAACCCACACTCCTCTGGGATTGTTACCCAAATGAAACTTCTGTTCTTGTTCATTTCCATTTAAAAGTGTGAAACAGATCTGCGATGACAGTAAAATGTTTTAAACCAGATTATAATACTGCCAAACTGATGATTACCAGATCAGCAACTGTGACCTGGGTATAGGACTTTAAAGATCAGCGTCTCATTTATTTTTCAGAGAGGTTACAAGAGCTTTTGAGCATTGGTTTTTGAATTGTGAGCTTATTTGCTTTGAAGATGTACTGCATTCTTGTACTTCATAGCAACAGACTAAATAAAAACATTAGCCTATCACAACTATGCAAATAACTATGTTTTGGAACGTTTACTTGGTGATACAGGGCTTGTTATTTCCTATCAAATCGTATCAGACTTAAAGCAACCCAACGAGGCTTTCGAGGTATGTGAAATGTTTAAGAAACAGTTTGGTCATTGCCACACTCCATTAATTTCTATGGGTGAGCAGGGATTTTAATCCAGATTGTCTCAACTCCAACCCAACACTCGGTTCCACTATACCTGCCTTGTGATGGGAGATGTACAATATCACTTACTGAGGAGTTTAAAGAAACATTTTCCAACTGTTACTCCATGTTGTACTCCCCAATACTCATTATCCCACTACTACCACACTTGCAAAATAAGATTCTGTGGTCCTTTAAAGCCCTGGGGGAAATGTGCAAGACTGTTCCAGAGAAAATAATCAGACAGGATGGAGAGCATACACAGTACAAATTGATACAGGTCTCTCCCACCCATACCTGAGACTTACTGTGGATACCTGAAACTGCAGATAACAGTGAAGCCTATATTCTACATTGCAGACTGCTTCTAGTGGTTAGAGTGTGAACTGAGAGAAGGAAGCTTGTGTATGTTTTAAAGGACACTTTTCATCCAAATTTTAGGTTAACCTAAGTTTTGGCAAACTTTGGAGGGTAGGAGTGAGAGCAAGTTTTTGAGGAATGTTGTGAATTATATTAACCTACTCTCAAGTGGCTAAGACTCTGACTGGAAGGTGGCAGGTCAGCAGTTCGATACCAGAATACTGAAGGACGGAATGAGCTCCCATCTTTGCCCCAGCTCCTGCCTACCTAGCAGTTTGAAAGCAAGAAATTGCAAGTATTTGTAGATTAATGGGGACTATTTCGGTGGGAAGGTAAACAGCATTCTGTGCTCTCCAGTATCTAGTTATGCCTGCCACATGACCATGAAAACACCTGCAGAATCAGATAGCACTGGCTCTTTGGCTATGAAACAGAGATGAGCACTGAACCCTAGAGTTGGCTACAACTGGCTTTCGAGCCAGGGTGAGCCTTACCTTTATTTAATTCATGAAATAGCCTTGATGCTGCATTATGCATTTCTTCCCAAAATCTGGTGGCACAGTAAACTGCTGTACTGCAGTCAAAAGGTTGTGAGTTTGATCCTGACAAGGATTCAAGGTTGACTCAGCATTCCATCCTTCCTAAAATGACTACCCAGCATGTTGGGGGCAAAATGCTAATTAGCTTGTGAACTGCCCAGAGAGTGCACTATGTGGGGGCAGTATATAAGTGTGGTTGCTTTTCTTCTCTTTGCTTTAATACATGGGAAAACTAATGGGAGAACTATGCTTAATCACCACAACACTGGTATTAAGCAGCCTTCCACTTTTGTTGCTTCATAAGACTACTTAGGGATTGAGGAGGGTTGGAGCTCTGTTGGGTATAAGTCACAAATGATTAAGACTTTTAGCATCTTTGATATAGTTTTAACCTGATTTTTCAAGATTAATTTATAACACACTTATTTCACCCTGAGTATGAGATGAATGTGTGTGTCAATTCCCTTTTTTTAAAAAAAATCTAGTCAATTTTGGCAAGCCAGTGTTACCTCAGTTTACAGCATGCACAATCTTTTCCTTTGTGTCCTTTGGGTGTGCATGATCCATTTTCGTAGACATACAAAAGATGGCAAAGGAGTTTAAACTGTATTTACTGTAACTGGCCATTGGCCGTAATAAAGAATTTGATTTTGATGTGTCCTTTGGGGTGATTTTGCAGAGCATATATATGTATTTCAGGATTTTCTATTGAATGTATTAGTTCTGTGGATAACTGAAACCATGGATACTCAACTACAGATATGGGGGACGACCTGCATAGTGCTAGCAAGCTACATAAAGCTCTCAGGATCAGCCAGCACTATCATTGGGCAGAGCAGGGCCTACCTCAAGCAGCAGATCTGAGGCATCATTAAATTACAGCATTAGTATTTTAGTTTGCTACTACTGATTTTTTGTGGGGCTTGGGGTCAAAAAGTGTTACCGGACGCCTCCTCATGAGGAGTTCGGCTGGGGAAAATCCTGAGGCTAGGGGGGTTGTCCTGTAACAGATGAGGAACTGACACAGATGAAGGTTCAATTCATCGGGACCCATGCGCCGCAGTGCGTCTTTCGTAGTGCGCACTTGGCGCTCTACCTGACCGTTTGTGGCGGGGTGAAACGGGGCAGCGGTGATGTGCCTGATGGCGTTCCGCTCAATAAACGTCTTGAACTCTGCAGACGTGAAGGTACTAGCATTATCGCTAACCAGGACGTCCGGCAGGCCGAAACAGGCAAAGAGCTTGCGCAGCTGTTTAATGGTTGCCGCCGAGGAGGTGCTGCTCATGGGGATTACCTCCAACCACTTGGAGTAGGAGTCGACTACCAGCAGAAACATGGCCCCGCGGAAAGGGCCAGCGAAGTCAACATGAATCCGGGACCATGGCCCGCGGGCCGTGTCCCATTCCCTATGGGGTAACCGGGACTCCTCGGGCCGAGAGCTCTGGCAGCTCTCACACGTGCCCACTAAACATTCTATATCCGCATCTATCTGGGGCCACCAGAAGAAACTCCTGGCCAGAGCCTTGGAGCGCACGATCCCCGGGTGACTGGTATGCAGTAGCTTCAGTACCTTGGCCCTCAGTTTCTCTGGGATAACCACCCGCTGGCCCCAGAGTAAGCAGCCCCTTTCCAGGGAAAGCTCTACTCTCCACCTGACAAATGGCTTGAACTTTTCCTCGGGGGGAGTAGTGGGCCACCCTTTCCTCACCCAGGAACTAACTTGGGCCAGCATCTTGTTGGCCGCCGTGGCTTTGGCGAGGTCGGCTGGGAGAATGGGGGGTGAGTCGAGAGACTCGATCAGTAGGACTTGGTGGTCCTGCTCTACCTCGCATGTGGGGTCCCCTACACTAGGGAGGGGAGATCAGGACAGTGCGTCCGCATGGGAGATCTCCTTCCCTGGGCGATAGACCAGCTCGTACTGGTAGGTGTTGAGGAAAATGGCCCAACGCAGCATCCTGGGGGAGAGAATTTGCGGTGTGGGTTTGCCGGTAGTGAAGATCCCCAGAAGTGGCTTGTGATCCGTCACTACCGTAAACTCGTGGCCGTATAAAAAGTCATGGAACTTTTTCGTTCCCGCGATGATGGCTAGGGCCTCCCTATCAGTTTGCACGTAATTGCGCTCGGCCTTCGAGAGGGACCTTGAGTAGTACGCTACCGGGGCTTCCTGCCCGCTCTCCAACACGTGGCATAGAACCGCCCCCACTCCCACCGGGGACGCATCACAGACTAGGACTACTGGCTTCCTAGGGTCAAAGTGGGTCAGGACAGCACTTGAGGATAGGAGTGCCTTCAGTTCCCTAAACACTTTCTCTTGCCTATCTCCCCACCGCCAAACTGCTTCTTTCTTCAATAATGCATGCAGTGGCTCAGCAACGGATGCCTTCCTCGGCAGGAAGGAATGGTAAAAATTTAAGAGCCCTAGGAACGACTGCAGCTCCGGTTTCGCGGTGGGGGAGAGGCGTTTTGCACAGCCGCAACCTTGGACTCGGAGGGCTTGATGCCTTCCGGGGTTACCTTGAACCCAAGGAACTCGACCTCCCTCGCAAAGAAAACACATTTGTCCCTTCTCAGTCGGAGGCCCGCTTTCTCGAATATTGAAAGGACCCTGTCTAGCCTTTGCGCTAATTCTGACTCGCCCCCCGCTGTTATCAACACATTGTCGAAGTATGGGAGGATGCCTGGAAGCCCCTTTAAAAGGCGTTCCACGAGGGACTGGAAAATTCCGGGGGCTGAATTCACGCCAAACTGAAGGCGTGTCACCTTAAATGCCCCCTTGTGCGTTACAATCATTTGCGCAGCGGCAGCAGCCGGGGTTACAGAGAGCTGCTGATATGCCTGCGCCAGATCTAGCTTGGCAAAACACCTCCCCCCATGAAGCATGGCCAGTAAATGGCTGACCACGGGCACCGGATATGCATTTGGCCGAATGGCCTTATTAATCGTACATTTATAGTCCGCACAAATCCTAACCTCCCCGTTTGATTTAAGGGCGGTCACAATCGGCGTTTCCCACTCCACCGAATCAACTGGAACCAAAATCCCCTGCCCCACCAATTTGTCCAGTTCCGCCTCGATCTTGTCCTTGAGGGCGAAAGGCACTCTTCTTGGCTTGAGGTGTATGGGTCGGATTTCTGGATCCAGGTAAAAAAAAAACTGGGGGCCCCTTGTAAGTCCCGAGCCCCTTCTTGAAAACGTCCGGGTGTGCGTTGCACACGTCCCGCATTGGGTCAGTCTCTATGGCGTTAATGCCAGACAGTTCGATTCCTAGGGGAGCGAACCACTGCGTTCCCAAAAGGCAGCACCTCCCCCCCCTTGAGGACCACTAGGGGCAGTTTCTCGGAGTAATTCTTGAACTTCACCTTGAAATTCCCCACCCCCAGCACTGAGATCCCATTCCCTTGCACGTCCCGTAGGTGTGACCTCATGGCCCGCAACTTGGGCCGCGCATCTGGGGGAATGCGCATAAACTCTTTTTGGGACAGGATGGAATAGGACGACCACGAGTCTATCTCCATCCTCACGGGGACCCCCTGTAACTGTACCTCAACGAAAAAACGCCGGTGCTCCAGGCCCACGCGGTTCACGCCTGCCATGCTGTGGTTGTCTGAGACCTTCCTGGTGCCGGCCGCCTTCCGTTGGTGCGTCTGGGAATGGTTCGAGTTGCCCTTGTCCTCGACTCGCCCGCGCCTGCACACTCGGGCGATGTGCCCCTTTCGGCCGCAGTTGTGACACTCGGCCTTTTGGAACGGACACCTCGTGCGGTCGTGGGACGCCCCACAACCGTCGCAGCAGCGGTCCTGCCGCTCGCGGGTCTGTCGCTTCTCTCCTCGCTTCTTGACCCGCTGGACGTCGTCGTCCTCGCTGGAACAGGGGTCCGCCGTGGTGGACGACTCCTCGGACGCCGTTGGTGTGCCGGCGGGCGGCTTGGGGGACCGCCAGGCCGTTTTCGCTGGTGTCCGCCGGGCCGCCTGTACTGGTGACTTGGCCCTTTCGGACGCGGCCCCTCGGGACTTGAACACTCTGACCCCGCTTCTGGCCGCTTCGGCCGCTTGGGCTTCCCGCTGTACCTCATTGAACGTGAGGCGGTAGTCGCGGGTCATGAGCTTCCGCTGAAGCTCCTTGTCCCTCAGGCCACACAGCATGCGGTCTCGGAGGGCCTGGTCCAGGTCGTCCCACTGGCATTGCACCGCTGCCAGTCTGAGGGCCGCCGCGTAGGCGGACACGGATTCGCCCGGTCACTGCTCTCGCCTGTGGAACGCGACCCGGGCCGGGAAGATCGACACGGGGGGCTGGAAATGCTCGCCCAGCAGCCCCAGCATGCGGTCGATGGACACCTCTTCCACCTTCTTGGGGGCCACCAGGTTCATCAGGATGAGCAGCGTGACCGGCCCCACCTGGGCCAGGAAATAGGAGCGCATCCTCACGTCGTCGTCGACGCCCACAGCTTCCATTGCGTGCCGGAACTGGCACTCGTAGAGCTCCCATTATTCGGGCTCGCTGACATCGAACTGGTAAGGCTTGACCTTGGGATTCGCCATTATCTCACCTTCGTCGCCAATTTAGTGTCTTGCACGGAAGACAAAGAAGGAGTCGCAGTGAGGACTAACACAGGTTTATTGGTTGATGATCAGGATGAACGTGTGGTAATGGCGGAGGTACATCACATTATATACAGTAGCACAATACATTTGAATCTGGTTGCACGGTAGCTTATTGGCCGCTACCGTCGTGACGTCGTGTGAGTCACGCCCCTCGTCCGTAGTAGTTTGCTGGTGCGGGAGAGTTCTTCTTCTGCCGGTGATTTGAGGAATGAGAACCATGTGAGTTGAACGCTCGCAGCTGCCCTCTATGGGCAGCTTACTCGCGTTCCTTTACAGCTGGGCTACATTGTAATTGTGGTCAGGTTACATTCATACATTTCTTAAAGCAACATTGTACATACATAACACAGGGTGAGAAGGGAGAAGTAAATGTAGGATTTTTGGCCTTGGATGCTATCAGAAAACTGGCCAAAATGGAGTCTTGTCTTATTGCAAATTGTCAGAAGACTAGAAGATGCTTCTTTGCAAACCTGTGAGGCTTTCATGGGAAAGCATATCAACACAGCTGTAGCACTATCTTTGTGGGAAGCCCAAATGCTCAAGGACACTTGAAGTAATGTTTATAGTCTATTAATCAGCAGACGACTGGTACCAGCTGGAATGAAGTGGAGAAAGAGAGAGAGAGGAAAAAAACCTAAGAAACCACATGTTAACTGTTTCTTCTTCTTCTGCCATATCCATATCCGAATCTGAGTATAGGTGATCATCATGGTGATCAGCCATGAAGACTGTCCTGAGAATATAATACAGTGGACTTTCATCTGTCTTCCACATCACACTTTGACCCCCATATCACTGATCCAGTTCCATGAGTCACTTTCTGGTCCTGAGCCCTTTTGAAATGCAAATTCTTCATCAGCCCCAGGCCAGGATTAATATAGCTGCTGCCCTCCATTAACACGGATTCAAGTGGGAGTTGATCCACTTGGGGAGCATCACCCTTCCCTGTGGACTTCGCCAAGGCCGCTAGTAATCAGGGTTGTCAGGTTAGTTAACTGCCAGCTGACGCTTGGCATTGAGTCACTGGCAGAATCGTCTGCTCTATTACCATAGCAGGATAACCTGATCAGACAGCTACCAAACTGACATTTGATGGGTGCTTAAACAAACACTAAACTGCAAGACAGGTGTACAAGTCAAATGCACAATCCATTGTGATTTTTGATTTTGTCACCTTAGCATACCTGTCAACCTTCCTGGATTGGCCGGGATTTCACGGTTTTCAGCGCTGATTTGCGCCATTTTCTGCCCCGCGCTGCCGAACCCCTGGAATTTGGCAGCGGGGGAAAGGAGGTACTGCACAGCCCTTCTGCGCAGGTCGCCTTCTACGCATGCGTAGAAGGGTTTTACGCTTGTGTAGCCCCCTTCTACGCATGCATAGAAGGCTATGCCTCTTGTGTAGAAGGCTACACATGCGTAGAAGGGGGCTACATAAGCATAAAACCCTTCTACGCATGCGTAGAAGGTGACCTGCACAGAACCGTTCTGCGCAGGTCCTGGATTGGCTGGAGCCGCGGTTGACAGGTATGCACCTTAGTACACTCACAGTCTTGGGGACTAAAGGATAGGAAAACTTCCCTGAAGCCTAGCTTGTTGGTTGCTTCAGATCCAGCCACATGGGACAAAGTCAAGGCAGCATGGCTGAGTGGCAAGTGTGGTCCAGTTTCTTCACAGGTGTCAAAATACTTTAGCAGAAGCCTTTCAGTTGGGTGAGACTTCAGCCTATCCATTTTGGGCCACTTTGGTTTCTACTACAACCAACATTTGTTTCTCATCTATCATAGATACTTGACAAGAGTATAGGAGGGAGAATGTGCAAATTGCTGAGATGAAATGAAACAACAAAGCAGCAACAATATAAACCTTCAACATCTCTGACTGCAATTTACTTTGCAGAAAATAGCAGATGAAATATTTGTATGGCAATTTGTTACATAAACAAGTTAATTGTATCTCTAAATAGAGATCGGCTTCTTAACACACTGCATGTATTGATAGCTCAGCGTTGGGTAATATTTTATGAGTATAATCTAGGTTGTTTTATTTTTGATAGATTCAGTCCATGAGGAAAAATATCCATTTATGAAGCCTGAGCCAAGCATCCTGTCCAGTTTAACACTGACATTTGCTCATCAAACCCATGTTAGAGGCTCAGGACTAAAGATAGGATTGTTGCGTGTTGTCTAGTTTTATCTGACATATGTCATCCGAGTGAGTGTCTGCTGTCTTTGTCCCAGCTCCTGCCAACTTAGCAGTTCGAAAGCAAGAAATTGCAAGTAGATAAATAGGGACCACTTTGGTGGAAAGGTAACAGCATTCCATGCACTCCGGTGTCTAGTCATGCTTGCCACATGACCATGGAAACGTCTGCAGAAGCAGAGAGTGCTGGCTCTTCAGCTTTGAAACAGAGATGAGCACTGAACCCTAGAGTCAGATACGGCTGGCTTTCAAGCAAGGGAAATCTTTACCTTTAAGTCTTTATTGTAGTCAGTTTTTCAGGCAGTGTGTTGGTTGTGTGATTTTGGAAATTAATAAGAAACAATTTGCTAATTTGGGTTTTACCAAATGGGCTAAGATGTTGTACCAATTACAGTACTTTGCTACCACTGCAGTATCTCTTTTCGGGTTTTCATTGACAATAAGAAAATGATTCTTCATCAGAGCCATCTCCTTCACACTTGGGACTAAAAGGAATTGAAATTGAAGGTGGAATCAAAATGTAGCTAAGGTTTCAGCCGCTACCAAGAGGGAATTATAGTACAGTCAACCCTCACATACCAATGCATTCGGATAACATCATTTTCGCTTAACAACGCATTGTTATGCACCACGTGTTCCCCCGCATAACAACGTTTTTAGTGTCGTTGTCTGGACAACAATGCTAAAATAACCTGACAACGACGCCATAGCTGTCAAGTATCCCTTATTGGCCGGGAAAACCCGCTGTCATCTCTTATTAATTAGACTGCAATGCCCTATTGCCGCCACTGGAGGGCAGCACAGGATAAGCATAGCTGTCAAGTATACTGTATTTGCCAGGAAATTTCCCTTATTTCCAAATCCAAAACTTGACAGGTATGAACGATGCTAAAAACAACATTATGCGGGAAACTCCATAGAAACCTGCATAACAACAAAACTCGCTTAGCAACACTACTTGGTAACGTTATCCGAGGGTCTACTATATTGAATTGGTGACAGTATTCACCTACGTTGCATGCTTAGTGTTTAAGGCACTGAACTTGATGACTGGAAGGTTGGCAGGTCAGCAGTTCGAGACCCTGAGTGCTGCAGGATGGGGTGAGCCCCCATCTCTCTCCCAGCTCTTGCCAACCTGGCAATTGGAAAGCAAGAAATGGCAAGTAGACAAAATAGGCACCACTTCGGTGGGAAGGTAAACAGCGTTCTGTGCACTCCGGCGTCTAGTCATGCCTGCCACATGTCCACGGAAACTGGCTCTTTGTCTGTAAACTGAGATGAACACCGAACCCTAGAGTCGAATACGACTGGCTTTTGAGCAAAAGCGGCCTTTACAAAGGGTGTGAAAAAGAACGCAAAGAGGACCCTTTCTCATACTGGGTTTTTTAACTCGGATGAACGTCCATTGCTCCTTTCCTTTGCAAATCCTTCTTAGATGCTGGGATTGCACTTCAGCCTTTTTCAGAGTCTTGTTCCAGGGGAGGCTCAGGATACTTTCCGACTTTGCCAAATATGCCTCTCTCCTTTATTTTTAGCTCCAGCAGCAGATTCTGGAGCTTGCTGGGAGAACAGCTGAATTCCCCTACATGGCTCCCTCCCTCCCCGCTTCACTGCCTACTTCTTTAACCTTCTTGCAGAAGGGCTGATTTCCCGGAAAAAAAACAGCCTTTTTGACTTTCACTTTCCGATCTCCCGTTATTTTCCTCTCTATCTGATGACAGAAGACTCATTGCCTCTCGGCCCCTGAGAAGGGGGGTGGGACAAGGGAAAGTTTTCGCTTTCGCTTGACCCACGTGCATGGATTGGGACCGGAGCGCTGGGCCATTGGCTCTTGTCTTGTCTGGGGGGGGGGGGAGAGATGCAATACAAAATTGCGAAAATTCGCACAAACCAACCCCCTACCCCCCCCCCCCCACTCATATCTGCAACGCAAAATTCATGGGTCCTGCAGGGACTGCAGTGGCTCAATTGGCTAAGACTCTGATTGGGAGGCAGAAGGTCAGCAGTTCGATTCCGAGTACTGCAGGACGGAATGAGCTCCCATCTTTGTCCCAGCTCCTGCCAACCTAGCAGTTCGAAAGCAAGACATTGCAAGTAGATAAATAGGGACCACTTTGGTGGGAAGGTAACAGCGTTCTGTGCGCCCCGGCATAGCTGTCAAGGATCCCTTATTGGCCAGGAAAACCCCTTATTTTACCCTCTTTCCCACTGTCATCCCTTATTAATTAGTCTGCAATGCCCTATTGCCGCCATTGGAGGGCAGCACAGGATAAGCATAGCTGTCAAGTATCCCTTATTTGCTGGGAAATTTCCCTTATTTCCAAATCCAAAACTTGACAGGTATGCGCCCCGGTGTCTAGTCATGACCACGAAATCGTCTGCAGAAGCAGACAGCGCTGGCTCTTCGGCTTTGAAACAGAGACGAGCACTGAACCCTAGAGTCGGATACGACTGGCTTTCGAGCAAGGGAAGCAGTTACATTTACCTCTGCCTCAAACCATCATCCAATCATTGGTTCCATTACCCACAGACTACACTCAGAAATCTTGAGTCTTGTGGAAAATGGGTTTACAGTGGTGCAAAACTAGAGATCAAAGGCACGGATTCTACTGGATCTGGATAACGTACTGCGTGTGGCTTACTGGTTAGGACGCTGAACTGAGGCTGCAACGGTTGGGCCTTTTCACTCTTGAACGACGGCGTCTAAGAGGTGACCTGATTGAAGTTTATAAAATCATGCACGGTGTGGACAAAGTGGATAAGGAAAAACTGTTTTCCCTATCGCACAACACTAGAACTAGGGGACACTCCATGAAACTTTTGGGTACTAGTTCTCAAACAAATAAGAGAAAGTACTTTTTCACCCAGAGGATTACTGGTCTATGGAACTCCCTGCCAGAAGAAGTGGTGACAGCTGTCAGTCTTGACAGCTTTAAGAAAGGATTAGACAAGTTCATGGAGGACAAGGCTATCAATGGCTATAATTATGGCTACCTAAGGACAACCTCCGGGTTGGAGAGATAGGCAGGATATCTCTCAATGCCATTTCCAGGGAATCCTAAGCAGGTGAAGGCATCTCCTTGGGAATACCCTGAAGGAAATGGTGAGCCACTGTGTGAGACAGAATGCTGGACTGGATGGGCTGTGGCCTGTTCCAGCAAGGCTGTTCTTATGTTATGTTATGTAACTTGACACGTGGCAGGTCGTTAGCCGAGTGAGCTCCCGTCTCTGCCCTAGCTCCTGCCAACCTAGCAGTTCGAAAGCAAGCAAGCAATTGCAAGTAGATAACTAGGGACCACTTCGGTGGGAAGGTAAACAGCATTCAGCACACTCCAGTGACTAGTCATGCCTGCCACATGTCCACGGAAAAGTTTGCAGATGCAGACCGCTCTGGCTCTTTGGCTATAATCAGAGATGAGCACTGAACCCTAGAGTCGGATACGACTGGCTTTTCGAGCAAGAGCGAGCTTTACCTTACCCCAAACCATCATCCAATCAATTCTGTTTTTTAGTCTTTTGGGCACCATTGGGATGAATGACTTGACAGGGGTTGGCGGAGGGGGGGGGGGGGAGAGGTCTTAACTACAACTCATGTAGATCCAGGAGGAGCCTTGGCTTGTACCCAAAAAACCCAAAGTTAATTTCCTCTCCTTCCCTGTTTTCCGAGAAAATAAGGGGAGGCATTCGAAACCAGACTTTGGCTCCCTTGCTCACTCTGCGACCCACGTGGCTTGATTCGGATCATCGGAGCGCTTGGCCATTGGTTCTTCCGTGCGAGAGAAGCCTTTAAGAATGGGAAGACTCCCCGCACTCTCTTCCTCGCTGTAGTAGCAGAGATCTCGCCCTGGGCTTCGCATCTTTTCCCATCGCCAACGAGGGCTGACTTTGGAAACTGGGCAGGACCTCCGCTTCCCAGAGCCGGGGCTGGGGATTTCACGCTTTCTTAGTCGAAACAGGTGAGAAAGGCAGAAGAAGACCCAGGTTGTGGGGCTTGATCCGCACCTTCAAAGGTAAGCGATTGTCATGGGTGAAATCGCGGTGGAGATTTCGGGATGGGAATCCACTGAACAGAGGAAGACTGGAGTCTTTCCTCCCTTGCTCTCAAGTTTTTAACCAAGTTATCTACACAAGAACTAGGGGACACTCCATGAAACTTTGGGCTACTAGTTCTCAAACAAATAAGAGAAAGTACTTTTTCACCCAGAGAATCCCTGGTCTATGGAACTCCCTGCCAGAAGAAGTGGTGACAGCTGTCAGTCTCGACAGCTTTCAGAAAGGATTAGACAAGTGCATGGAGGACAACAAGGGTATCAATGGCTATAATTATGGATACCTAAGGACAACCTCTGGGTTGGAGAGAGAGGCAGGATATCTCTCAATGGCTATAGTTATGGATACCTAAGACAACCTCTGGGTTGGAGAGATAGGCAGGATATCTCTCAATGCCATTTCCAGGGAATCCTAAGCAGGTGAAGGCATCTGCTTGGGAATAATACCCTGAAGCAAATGGTGAGCCACTGTGTGAGACAGAATGCTGGACTGGATGGGCTCCTGTGGCATGTTCCAGCAAGGCTGTTCTTATCTGAGGTCACAAACAGTATGAAATCGGGAGCGAAAAACTGGGGACTGGTGGTGAACTCCAACTCCCATTAGCCCCAACCGGTATGGCCACTGTGGCCTGAGATGCTGGGAGGTGGCAGCCACAGATTCTTAACATCTCATCTAAGAACAAGCAGCGCCACTTTTCTGTGTAAAGGTAGTTTGTGCATTGGCAAAAATAGTTAAGATTTTAACAACTAAAACTCAGGAGATGAATCAACCAAATCTGATCAAGTTAAAGAAACTGTCTAAAGTGGAAATGTCAAAAGAAATAGCTATGATATAGTGTGCTGGCATAAGACAAGGAAAATTTGTTTCTTTTCTATCAACAAGTATAATGCGATTGTGTGTGGTGTATGTAGGCAACCAGTGGGTATTAGGTATTGTACTCCAACTCCCATCAGCCCCAACCAATATAGCCAGTGGTCTGGGATGTTGGAATTTTCTGACCAAAAAACATTGTCTAAGAAACGAGGAAGAGTGGAAATGCTACTGTGTAAAGTATGGGACTGTGGTGGCTTAGTGGTTAAGACGCTAAGAGATCTTCCTTCTCTGTCTCCTGCCAACCTAGCAGTTCAAGAGCAAGAAATTGCAAGTAGATAAATAGGTACCACTTCAGTGGGAAGGCAAACTGCGTTCTGTGCACTTCGGTGTCTAGTCATGCCTGCCACATGACCACAGAAACATCTGCAGACACAGACAGCGCTGAACCCTAGAGTCCAATACAACTGGTTTTTTGAGCAAGGGTAACCGTTACCTAAATGGATAATTGCCAAAGATGTTCCCATAGTAATTTGGTGGCTAACCTTGGCACTCCAGGTGAAATTGAACTTCAATTCCCAGAGGCCCTGATCAGCAGGAGTGCTGGCTTGGGCTTCTGGTAATTGATGTCCAAGAACACCTGGAGTGCCAAGGTTAGCCATCACTGCATCTCAGCGTGTTGGTAAAAGAACAGAAAAGAATAAAACAAAAAGCCTTAGAGAATGATAGGTTTAATTAGATTATACATATCATTCAGAATCACTCACTTTACACATCATGGCAAAGGAAAGGAAGAAGGAATGAATGAAAATGTAGCACTTGGGACAACTAACAGTTTATTTCACTGTGTTTCTAATTCCAGTTCTTCCAAGGCTTTGCCCGGCATCCTTTAACCAAGCAGGATGGAAGCCCCCATGTGCTTGATAGCAAACAAGCCCAATGAGCCGCTACAGATCCACCCCGAAGCCCTGGAGATCCTGCAGGCGATCCAGCAGCCGGTGGTTGTGGTGGGCATTGTGGGGCTGTACCGGACAGGCAAGTCCTACCTCATGAACAAACTGGCTGGAAAGAGTAAAGGTGAGGGACTTTGGGTGAGCATACATGTGTTTTGAGCTGGATGAGACATGGAGGGAACCATTTCTTTAGTCCAGTGTTTTCCAACCTTTGGTTCTTGGACTTCTGTAACAATACAAGCCTTACCCTCGAGTAGGCCCTATTGTTCTTCTGAGTTACAGCTCCCTGGCTGGACAACCCGGACATTAGATATGTGTAGATAAGTTAGTGTCAAGCCAAATAACCACTCCAGTCTTCTTCAGGTGTTTTAAAAATACAGTATATTGAAAGCATAGCAAGATACAGGATACAGTCCATCAAAAGATCAGGAAGCAAAGAAATAAAGCAGGCTGCTTGTGTAAGTGATAGCCAATGGCCTTCCTTCTTTCTCAAGCCTCTACATTTTTGCTGGTTAAAAAGCACAGCATTCCAGAGAGTGTCTGCCTGTGTGCGCGTGTGTCTCTGGGTTATATCTCATCCCATAGGGTCCACCTTTGGCCCTCTCCCTTAGGGATTCCAACCAATGATCTTACAATATGACATGTCAATCACACATAAAGTTTTGGTTCTTCTAAACCATGAGGCCCATATAGTTTACATTCCAGTCCTGGTGTGAAGGGACTCCTACACAAAAAAAATCCCCATCGTGGATTTAGCTAAAGCCAAGGGTATACCTCATTCTGTCACAACTTCAATTCACAGATGCCTAAAAAGCACTGACCAGCCAATCTACTGACTTAGGCTTCTGGGAATTGAACTCCAAAAACCAAAGGTTGAGAAACACTGCTTTAGAGCAGGGGGTTCCAACCTTTTCAAGCCGAGGGCCGGATCACACTCTCTCAGTCAGCTTCGAGGGCTGGATGGTCATTTTGCCCTGCTTGCATGATGGGGTGGCTGTTTTGTCCCACCAGCTTCAAAGGGGCAGCTATTTTGTTTCTCAAATGCCCTTGGAGGGGTGGGGGCCACATGAAATGGGGCCATGGGCCAGATCAGACCCACAGGCTTTAGGTTTGGAACCCCTGCTTTAGACTGTGCTTGATCCCTTTCTTCCATACTTGAATTAAAGCCCGTGGTTTAAGTATTGGGCATATTGACTTACCTTCAGGATGGGATGTCATGAAATTCCCAGGGCGGTTTTGAGGACCTTCTTTGGCTCCCATTTTACTTGCAATAAAGCTGAGTTATATCTGCTGGAAACTTTTAGGAGTGGTAATTCATCTTTTGTTCGCCTTTTAAATAGGCTCTATGCACTGTTTAGCACTCAAAGTGTTGTCTATCTCAGATGTACAGTACTTCCTTTTTCTTTTGGGCAAACTTCAAAAGCTTGACTTCACTTTTAGCCATTAGAAAGATCACTCTGTTTAGATTGGGAAGCGACTCCTTTCCTGTACAGTAATACCTCATACAACATCGAATTCATACAACATCGCCTAATTTCTTGAAAAAAGTCGAGCGACTTTGTATGAGGCATTGGGTTTTTCCCAGGTTGCATTGTGCCTGGGCAGTAAAAAAGACAGGACACATGCGTGCATTGCTCTTGTGGGTTTTGCACGAGGCAAAGAGGGTTTAGGAGTGGTTTTGAGCGTGATTTTGGATTTTTTTGAATTTTTTCATCAGAATTTTTAGAAGCTTTCCTGGGATTTTTGCAGCATTCTTCAGGTTCTTGGACAATCAGGGTTGTTTGACATGTTTTTGTAATGTATTTAGCCTTTAGACAATGATTTCTTAAAGTTCTGTCAGTTTCCTGTCTGTTTCCTTGACTTTGCCCTGAAGTCTGTGCTGTTACAGTGCAATGTATCTCTATGGAAACAACGTTGTACGAGGCATCGCGGCAAGGATTTGGACGTTGTATGAGGCATTGAGGCTAGGATTTTGCATGCCTCATACAAAGTCCAAATCCGTATAAAGTCCAAACTTGTGGAACCAAGTTTGGACGTTGTATGAAGTATCACTGTACATCCTAAAGCTGATCCCTCCTGTGTTGCCTAAAGGCTTCTCTCTAGGTGCCACGATCCAAGCCAACACCATGGGCATCTGGATGTGGTGTCTTCCTCATCCTCAAAAACCTGGCCATACCCTGATACTGTTGGACACAGAGGGGCTGGGAGATGTGGAGAAGGTAAGTTGGGGGCAGACAGCTGGTGGCAAGAAATGCTTTCCTTCAATCTTTTAGTTTTAGGAGGAACCAGATGCGTTATCTGAAGCATTAAGAAACTTTGGGCGTGTGCCAGAAGGATTTTGCAAGGCACTCCATGTTGGGACAGTGGAAACAACAGGGATGTGCATCTCCCAGCCTTTTGCTCCTAGAGAGGAGCTAAGAAATATTCTGGGATTTGCTCTGGGTATACAGTATTCCTTATTTAAACAGAAAGCATAAGCACCAAATCCATCCAGCCCCCCTTTGCTTTCTCTTCCACTTTCTTTAGCCATTTTTTTTAAAATATTTCTTACACAGAGGAGATTAGAACTAGAGCACCCTATTGCTGGCTTCCTCTTTGTCTTCCCCTTCTGTCTTCCCTTTCGTGCAGTGTTTAGGGTGGATGTATGAATAATGAGGAGTTGTTTTGCCAAGAATTTCTGCCTCCACCAAGTGTCAAGGAAAGGTCACTTTGTTTTGCTGTCACGCAGAAGGATGGAGAGAAAACAGGCTGAAACTTTAGCTGCTCTCAAACTACTCAGCCTGTGAATAGGGAGAATGGTGTGTATGTGGGAAATCCCAATTTAGTGTATTGTGTGTGCAAAATCCCACCCTGTGTCCCCTTAGTGGGATCTTTGCTAACATTCCCAGGCTAGTTTTACAAGATTACTAAGGAAACCTTTGTGGTTCTAATGAGAGCACTTTAAGACTGTCAGCTGTCTGAGACCTTTGGGGTATGCAAACCAAGACACAGGACACAGCCTCGGGCTGGGTTAACTCAGGTTTATTGCATCGTGGACAGAGGGAACATGAGGTAATGGCGGATCGATAGCTCTTTATATACGGTAGTAATACATTTGAACGTGGTTCCATGGTAGCCCATTGGCTACTGTCTGCGTGACGTCATTGCGGGTCACGCCCTTCTTGTCCAGGTGTAGGTGGTGGCGGGAAAACTTCCCGCGCTGTTGCCTTTGATGAGTTTGGACCAAGGAGCTTGGACGCTCGCTGCTGCCAGCTGGTGGTCATTAGCTCGCGTCCTCTTACAGGGTTCATATGATGCAGCTGAAGGTTACATTGTTGCTATCGGCAAGGTTACATTGGTTCAGATACATTGTGGAAGGTAAAACCATTAGAACACAACACCCCTCCCCCCTAGGACGAGACAAAGTCTCGAGCCCACACTTAAACACACTCCCCCCCCCAGGAGACAAAGTCTCTCAGCCAAGATGGCTTATTTCGAACACGCTGGGGTCTCGATGCGGGCTGCCTTTCCCCGGGTTTGCTACCTTCTCTTTGTCCCCTGGTTTCCTGTCCTGTAATTGGAGAGGGAGACTCGTTAGTGGCTTGCCGCGGCTCCGCGGCGTTGTTGGAAGGTGTGCTCTTTCCTAGGGAGGAACCGGGGGCACTGGGGGCTAACGAAAAGCCCCTCTTCTCGCTTGGATGGGTGGGGGAACACTCCTGAAAACCCCCCCGGCTCGCAAAATCAAAATCAAAATTACATTCGGGGGCAGCGGTCGCGAACTCCTCTCCCCCTTCCCCGGCCTCTGATAGGACTGGTGTATCAAAAGGGTATGAGTCGGGGCCGCTGCTTCTGCCTTCCCCCCTTGCTTGGGACTGTTGTCCGCTGCTGTCTCCCCCTTGGGTTAAGCGGGTGGGGGAGAACCCTAACGCTGAATCCTGTTGCTGAGCCCCACTGACTGGCCTACTCACTCGGTGCCTCAGTTGGTCTGCGTGCCTCCTCCAGAGGAGGCCGGTGTTAGTCTCGACTCGGTACGACACTGGCCCCGTCTGTTCTACAACCGTCCCTGGTACCCAGGCTGGCCCTGCGCTGGAATAGTTCCTGCAGTGAACAGGGTCGCCGGCGGCGAAACCTTTCGAGACTGCCAACCCTATGTTTTTCCCTTTATCCTCGACTCTCGTCGGGTCTAGCCTGGACAGGATCGTGGTCAGTTTTCGCCGCATCAAGAGCTCTGCCGGCGAGTAGCCTGACGCTAAGGGGGTCACCCTATACGCTAAGAGGAATTGGCATACTTGGTGATTCAGGTCCCCCGGGCCCATGCGCCGCAGCGCATCCTTTGTTGTACGCACCAGCCGTTCCACTTGGCCATTCGTGGCCGGGTGAAACGGCGCGGATGTGACATGCCGAATGGCGTTTGCCTCCATGAATGCCCCGAACTCAGCGGAGGTGAAACAACTAGCGTTATCGCTGACTAAAGTATCGGGTAAACCGAACGTGGAAAAGACTCTCCTTAGCTGGCTAATAGTCGTGGCGGAGGACGTGCTCTTTACTGGGATAACCTCCAGCCACTTGGAGAATGCATCCACCACCAGGAGAAACATGGTTCCTCGGAAAGGGCCAGCGAAATCTACGTGCACTCTGGACCATGGCCCCCTTGCTGTGTCCCATTCCCTATGCGGAAGACGGGCCGCCTCTGGTCGGGATCCCTGGCATGCCTCACAAGTGCCGACCATGTGCTCAATGTCCGCGTCCAGCTGTGGCCACCAGAAGTAACTCCGGGCCAGCGCCTTTGAACGAACTATGCCCGGGTGGCTGACGTGCAGCAGTTCGAGCACCCTCGGCCGCAGGGACGTAGGGACCACCACCCGTTGGCCCCACAACAGGCACCCCCTCTCTAGGGATAACTCTAGCTTTTTCCGAAAAAATGGGTCGAATTCTGTGCTTGGGGACGATGCCGGCCACCCCTTCTGTACCCATGAACTAACTTTCTCTAGCGTTCTGTCCTTGCCTGTCGCCCTAGCAATGTCGGCTGGTACTATTGGGGGTGCGTCTAAGACCTCAATTAGCAACACCTGGCGGTCTCTTTCTACTCTCGCCTTTTGGTCGTCCGACAAGGGCAAAGGAGATCTCGAAAGTGCATCGGCATGGCTGATCTCCTTTCCGGGCCGGTACTCCAACTCATGTTGGTATGCGTTGAGAAAAATAGCCCATCGCAGCATTCTCGGGGACAGGATCTGCGGCGTGGGCTTGCTTTCCGTGAAAATCCCTAACAGTGGCTTGTGATCAGTCACGATTTTGAACGGGCGGCCATACAAAAAATCGTGAAATTTTTTGGTTCCCGCTACTATTGCTAATGCCTCCCTGTCGGTTTGTGCGTAATTGCGCTCCGCTTGGGACAGGGACCTTGAATAAAACGCTACCGGGGCCTCCCTTCCGTCATCCAACACGTGGCAAAGCACCGCCCCCACCCCCACCGGGGATGCATCACAGACTAAGACCACCGGCCGTTTGGGGTCGAAATGCGTCAGGATTGCCTCAGATGTTAAGAGTTGCTTTAGTTCTTTGAACGCCCTCTCGTGCTCGTCACCCCACATCCATGTCTCCTCCTTTTTAAGTAACCGATGGAGCGGTTCGGCCACGGACGCCTTCCGCGG
Organism: Bradypodion pumilum; assembly: GCA_035047305.1. Taxonomy (NCBI): domain Eukaryota; kingdom Metazoa; phylum Chordata; class Lepidosauria; order Squamata; family Chamaeleonidae; genus Bradypodion; species Bradypodion pumilum. The sequence goes on from JAWDJD010000007.1 coordinate 6,668,975, forward strand.
GAGGAATGTATGGTAAAAATTGAGGAGCCCCAGGAAAGACTGTAGCTCGGTTTTGGATGTGGGGCGAGGGGCCTTCTTTATGGCTGCTACTTTGGATTTAGACGGCTTAATCCCCTCGGGTGTGATCCGGAACCCTAAAAACTCGACCTCAGTTTCAAAAAAAACACATTTGTCCTTCCTTAGTCTCAGCCCCGCTTTCTCGAACACGGTTAGTACTTTGTCCAATCTCTTTGCCAGTTCAGCCTCACTCCCCCCTGTTATCAACACGTCATCAAAATAAGGCAACACCCCCTCCAGTCCCTTCAGGAGGCGTTCCACAAGCGACTGAAAAAGGCCGGGTGCCGAGTTCACGCCGAACTGTAAACGCGACACCTGGAACGCCCCTTTATGTGTAACTATCGTTTGTGCCGCGGCCGTGGCGGGGGTCACTGGGAGTTGCTGATAGGCTTGTGCCAAATCGAGTTTAGCGAAACACTTTCCCCCATTCAGCCTGGCCAAAAGGTGGCTGATCACCGGCACCGGGTATGCATTAGGGCGGATCGCCTTGTTAATTGTACACTTATAATCAGCGCAAATGCGCACCTCCCCGTTAGCCTTTAGAGCCGTTACAATTGGAGTTTCCCACTCCGCGGAATCAACAGGAATAAGAATCCCCTGGCCCACCAGTTTGTCCAGTTCCGCCTCTATCTTGTCCTTGAGTGCGAACGGCACCCTGCGCGGTTTGAGTCTTATCGGGCGGACCTCCGGGTCTAGGTCGAAGGCTACAGGGGGTCCCTTGAACTTTCCGAGTCCTTTCTTAAAAACGGCGGGATGCGCATCGCAAACCGCTTGTATTGGGTCCACCCCCACTGTATGCACTCCCCCTATGAACAAACCTAAAGGCTGAAACCACTGCGTCCCTAGGAGGCTACAACTTCCCCCCTTAAGGACAACTAGGGGCAGTTCCGCAGAATGTCTCTTAAAATTGACCCGAAATTTCCCGACCCCCAGCACCGGAATGCTGTTTCCCTGTACGTCTCGTAGCGTGGACCTCAACGTTTTAAGTTTGGGCCGCACGTGGGGGTCGATTCTCAAGAACTCTTTCTGGGGAATTATAGAATAGGAGGACCCCGAGTCAATTTCCATCCTAATAGGGGCCCCTTGTACTAGTACCTCAACGAAGTAATGGGACTGTCCCGCGGACACGCTGAACACTGGGGCGTCGTCCTCGCTGTCGTCCGAGACGCGGCCCACACCATCCTGCTTCCTCGTGGTCTGGGCGCCATCTTTGGGCCTCGCTGGACGGTCCGGTCTGGCCGAACGGTCTTGTGACTGCCTCCGGCCCTCCTTCCGTTTTCTGCATGCCTTGGCGATGTGCCCCCGACGGCCGCAGGTGTAACACTCGGCCTTCCTGAATGGGCATCTCGCGCGCTCATGGGCCGCTCCGCAACCATCGCAGCGTCGACCACCCTTTCGGACCTTCTGGACCTCCTCGCCGTCGCTGCCTTCCGTAGACGACTTTGAGGCCCGTCGAGTTGCGTGCACCGCCTGTCCGGACTTCCTGTGCACCGAATTTGCCGCCTTGCCGGCTCTAGGACGCCACTCACGCCACTGGTGCATCTCGTCCACTCCAGCATTCGTGGACTCTGCGGCTTCCGCGGCCTCTACGACCTCTGCCAGCGTGGGTGGCGGCTCCTTGTTCATCAAGCTGCGCTGCACCTCCTTGTCTTTCAGGCCACACAGCACGCCGTCCCTGAGGGCCATCTCTAGGATGTTGTCCCATTTGCAGGGGGCGGCGGCTATCCTCATGGCGGCCACGAATGTCTCAACCGACTCGTCCGGCGCTTGGACTCGCCTCCAAAACGCGCTCCGAGCGGGAAACATTGCCCTCGAAGGACTGAAGCGCTCTCGCAGCAGCTTCATGATGTCGTCCGCCTTAAATTCGCTCACCTTCTTCGGAGCGATGATGCCCACCAGCGTCCGCTTGGTTTCCATCCCGAGCATTCTGGTGAGGATGGCCCTCTTCCTCTCCTCGTCGTCTCCTTTGACTTTGAGTTCCACCAGTGCCGCCTGGAAGTCCATCTCAAGCAGCTCCCAGTCTTGCGGTTTGGTGATGTTGAACCCGCTCTGTGCCCTGGCTGTTCCGTGGGGATCCATCATCCCACCTTCGTCGCCAATTTGGGGTATGCAAACCAAGACACAGGACACAGCCTCGGGCTGGGTTAACTCAGGTTTATTGCATCGTGGACAGAGGGAACATGAGGTAATGGCGGATCGATAGCTCTTTATATACGGTAGTAATACATTTGAACGTGGTTCCATGGTAGCCCATTGGCTACTGTCTGCGTGACGTCATTGCGGGTCACGCCCTTCTTGTCCAGGTGTAGGTGGTGGCGGGAAAACTTCCCGCGCTGTTGCCTTTGATGAGTTTGGACCAAGGAGCTTGGACGCTCGCTGCTGCCAGCTGGTGGTCATTAGCTCGCGTCCTCTTACAGGGTTCATATGATGCAGCTGAAGGTTACATTGTTGCTATCGGCAAGGTTACATTGGTTCAGATACATTGTGGAAGGTAAAACCATTAGAACACAACAGACCCAAGTGCTGCACAATGGAGTGAGTGCCTTGTTAGCTGGGAGGCTGGCAAGTTGGCAGTTCGAGACCCAGGTCCTGCATGAAGGCTTGTGCGCCTGTCTCTGTCCCAGCTCCTGCCAACCTAGCTGTTTGAAAGCAAGAAATTGCAAGTAGGTAAAAAGGTACCACTTCGGTGGGAAGGTGAACAGCATTCTGTGCACTCTAGTCATGGCTAACCTTGGCACTCCAGTTGTTCTGGAACTTCAATTCCCAGAAGTCCTGATCAGCAAGTGTGGTGACTTGGCCTTCTGGTAATCTTAACCTATAAATCCAAGGGTTAACCGTTGGAACTGGCTATAGGTTGCTATGCCTCGCCCTACTTGCCTGCACTCACCCTTCATGCACACAGCCGATCTGGGTACGCAGGTCAACGAAGGATTGAGAAAACCGGCAGTGGGGCAACAGCCCCACAAACGCGAAGAAAGGGAAACAACTTCACTTCCCAACATTCCTTGCGCCGCGCCGCCCCAGAGCCAATCAGGCTGAGAGGCTCTCGCACGGCGCAGCGTTCGGAAACGCGCCGCAGCCAATCAAAAGAAAAGCATTTTAAAAAAACACAGCACAAACACAAAGCACCAACCCATAACTACAAGCCCCAGCGTCCTGCGCGCCATGAGCGCGCAGAACGCTGAGGAAGCCAGCACCCAAGAAATAAAGCAAAAACAAAAACACCGGGAGAGCAAGTCCGCCAAGCCGCGGGGAACAAAGCCCCCCTCTCCAACGGCGCCTGAAGCTCCTAATCAGAGTTTCCCCTTTAATATCACTGGGTGGGTGGGGGGTGTTGTGCTCCCCCTCTCTACTGGCTCCCCTGGGGTTCAGAGGGTGGGGGGGACCAAAGGAGTCTGTCTCCCCCACCCTCCTCACCCCAGGGGACCCGCCAGAGAGTGGATTCCCTCCCCCCCCCACACGCCCCATGTTAAAGAGAAGAAACCAAGTGGTTACTTCTCTTTAAAAACGGAGTTGGGGGGGAATCCCCCTCTCTTCTGGCTCCCCTGGGGTTCAGAGGGTGGGGGGGCCAAAGGAGTCTGTCTCCCCCACCCTCCTCACCCCAGGGGACCCGCCAGAGAGGGGATTCCCTCCCCCCCACACGCCCCATGTTAAAGAGAAGAAACCAAGTGGTTACTTCTCTTTAAAAACGGAGTTGGGGGGGGAATCCTCCTCTCTGCTGGCTCCCCTGGGGTTCAGAGGGTGGGGGGGACCAAAGGAGTCTGTCTCCCCCACCCTCCTCACCCCAGGGGACCCGCCAGAGAGGGGATTCCCTCCCCCCCACACGCCCCATGTTAAAGAGAAGAAACCAAGTGGTTACTTCTCTTTAAAAACGGAGTTGGGAGGGAATCCCCCTCTCTTCTGGCTCCCCTGGGGTTCAGAGGGTGGGGGGGGGGACCAAAGGAGTCTGTCTCCCCCACCCTCCTCACCCCAGGGGACCCGCCAGAGAGGGGATTCCCTCCCCCCCCCACACGCCCCATGTTAAAGAGAAGAAACCAAGTGGTTACTTCTCTTTAAAAACGGAGTTGGGGGGGGGAATCCCCTTTTCTACTGGCTCCCCTGGGGTTCAGAGGGTGGGTGGGGGACCAAAGGAGTCTATCTGAGAGGGGATCCCCCCCCCGACACCAAAAATCACAAAAACAAACAATCAAAAACATTCAAAAATACACAAAAACAAACAAAAATAACACCAAAAAGTAAACAACAACAAACATTTCCAAACACACCCAGCCCCCAGCCAAACACCACAAAATCCCACCACCACCACCACCCCAAATAAAGAAAAACAGCTAACTCACCACCACACGACCTCATACCACAACGACTGGAAAAGAAATGAATAAAGAAAGAGACTACTTGCTGGAAGAAGCTCCACCCAGAGGCCACGAGAGAAAACACAGTCAAAATACAAGATAACCCCTACCAGCAGCACTTGCTGACCACAATAACAAAAAAAATACAAAAAGACACAATAGCCCCACACAAAAGGCCCCAAGAATTTTTCGAAAAAGTATATCATCCTTTATTCTTTTTTTCATCCACAAAACCAAAACACCAAACAAAACTCATCACAGTTTAAAACAGGCCATCAAAATTTTTTTGTATAAATAAACATTTTAAAAATTTCAAATATTGATTAACCTCTTCTTTACAAACATTAACAACAACAACAACAACAACAACAACAACAACAACAACTTTCCAACACCATTTAAAACAGCCCGGCAACGCCGGGCAACCTTTGCTAGTTGAAGTCTAAGAACAGCTAGACTGCCAAGGTTAGCCACCAGAGCTCTAGTCATATCTGCCACATGACCATGGAAACATCTGCAGATGCACTGGCTCTTTAGCTATAAACATATTTTATTTATTTATTTATTAGTTCAAATTTATATTGCCGCCCACTCGCCGAAGCGACTCAGGGCGGCTTACAAACAATACATTACATTACAATACAATATGTTGATGGGGACTCAGGGGAAGGATAATGAAGTCCTCAACCTGCCCTGGCTTCTTCTTCCCCCGGCCATTGGTGTGGGCTCAGGGGGAGGGGGGTGAAGTTTATATCTATTAATGAGACTCCTAAAAAACATAAAACTCAGTAGCTGAAGCTTAGCTACAACATGTAAAGTTCCCATTTAGCTGCAACCTATAGGCAGAGGCCTATCAACAGCATGTACAACCAAGTACAGCACATGGGTACAGTAAGTTCTAGTGTCTCATCATACTAGGTCTGTGATGGTAAACCTTTGCACTCCAGGTGTTCTTGGGCTTCAATTCCCAGAAACCCAAGACCCTGTGAATCCACACGAATGGTAAACCCATTCGTGTGGATTCACAGAGACTTGGGCTTCTGGGAATTGAAGTCCAAGAACTTCTGGAGTGCCAAGGTCCACCATCACAGGCATAGGAGATCCAAGCAGTAGAACACTTGGCCGTTAGGAACGATGATGTCCTTGCTTGGACTTGGGATCCTGGGAATTGAAGTCCAAGAACAGCTGGAGTGCTAAGGTTCACTATCACAACCCTAGGCTATATGTTAATGATCTGTGTTTCATCCTCCAGAGCAACACTCAGAACGATGCGTGGATATTTGCCTTGTCCATTCTACTCAGCAGTACCTTGGTCTATAACAGCATGGGCACCATTGACCAGTATGCTCTGGAGAAACTACAGTATCCTTACATACAAACCAAGCGACCCACTTGTTGAAAAATTGCAACCTTATGTTCTTTTTTAACTCTCGAGTACCTGTGGGGAGAATGCTCTGTTCCTACTGATAACTTCGAGGGTCCCCCCCCCCCAATACCTGAGTTCTCACTATTGCTATCTCCTTTTCATTGCCCACTTTGTTAGCCAATTTTCTTCTTCCATTTTCTGTCTTCTGAAGAAGTCAGCTACATGAAAGTATAACTTTGCATTAGATGTGTAAGAGAAGAAAATCAAGTAATGTAACTAAACTTGTTTTTCTTCCTTTAACTAAAAAGCATCTAGACCAGTGATGGTTAACCATGGCACTTCAGATGTTCTTGAACTTTAATTCCCAAAAGCCCTGATCAGGGGTGTTGACTTGGGCTTCTGGGAATTGAACTCCAATAACACCTGGAGTGCCAAGGTTCGCCATCACTGATCTAGACTGATCACTTTTTCCTTTTCTAAGAGAGGATCAAGAGAATGGCAAAATCTGTTTTTATTCTGAACCAAACTCCAAATCCCTCTACCATCATGTAGAAATTTGGCATTAGAAAGATTAGACGGCAAGGTTGCTGCCCAGGGTACGCCTGATTGAGGAGGCTCTTTCTGTGTACCCCTTTAGCAAGGGTGATGAAAAGACACAGAGATAAAATATCTAAATGGGATATTCCTAAAAATAATAATGGCACTTGTGAGATTCTTGCCCTTTCTCAATTTCCTTAGTATAATCTCAGGTATGTGACTGAGCTGACTAAGCGCATCAAAGTGAAGGCTACACCCCAAAAACACTCTGAAGGTGAAGATGAGAGTGATTTCCTGAGGTTCTTTCCTGCTTTCATTTGGGCTGTGCGTGATTTTTCACTACAGCTGAAACTAGATGGACGCTCTATCACTGAGGACGAGTACCTGGAAAATGCCTTGAGGAGGAAACCAGGTACTGTATTGTAGTATCAAATGGTGGAAGGGAGATACCAGTTTCACTGGTTGTACCGTTTGCATTCTATTACAGTACAGTACTTGTCTCCAATGTTGATTACCTATCATCTTCCTTTCAGGATTGAATCCTGGGCTTCAGTTTATCCTCTTGGCCTTCACACTATCTCATAGGTCCTCAAACTTGGTTCTCCTTGTGTTCTTGGACTTAAATTACCAGAAGCCCAAGTCAGCACACCTGCTGATCAGGGCTTCTGGGAACTGAAGTCCAAAAACAACTGGAGAGCCAAGTTTGAGAACCTATCTTATGTTGAGGCGTACGCTGCAGCCAGTCTCCTTACATGGATCAAAGTCTCAATATTATCGTTTATGGTGTTTTCTCCTCACCTAACTTTATTCCATATCTTTGAATATCACCTGGAAGTCCAGATAGCGGCATACAATGGGAGGGTGTAACAATACGGTGCCTTACTCTTGAGTAGGCCCTATTCTTCTGAGTTGCAGCCCCCTGGCTGGACAACCAAGGCATCTAGATATGTGAAGATTAAGGTAGGGTCGAGCCAAGTAACCACTCCAAGTCTCTTCAGGCATTTTATAAGTGTATTGAAAGCATAGCAAGATTCAGGATACAGTCCATCAAAAGAACAGGAAGCATTTCAAAGAAATGAATCAAACTGGTTCTCTAAGGGATAGCCCAAAGGCCCCCCATTTTCTCAAGCTTCTACATCTTGGCAGGTTAAAGCAGAGCACTCCACAGAATGTCTCTGTGTTGGCATGTGTGGGTTATATCTCCTCCCACAGGGTCCACTTTTGGCCCTCCTCCTTAGAAGTTCCAGCCAATGATCTTACAGCAATACATGTCAATTAGGTTTCATTTCACTAAAGCCAAGAGGCTCATATTGTTTACATTCCATTTTCTCTCCCCCTGATCTGAAATCGCCATATTGGATGAGAATAAAATACAGGGTCTATTTTGTTCCATTACAGAGGGATAGCAACAAAGATGGAATTCAGCACCCGTTTATGGCTTGTTGATTTGACTTTGGCTGTGACTCTCTCTCCTAGACAACCCTGATAACCTTGACCTTGCCAAGAAATGCATTCGTCAGTACTTCCCCAGCCGCAAGTGTTTTGTCTTTGACCGCCCTGCGGGAAGGCGAGACCTAGAAAACCTGGAGGACCTGCCTGAATCGAAACTGAACTCTGACTTCTTGGAGCAATCCTCCAATTTCTGCAGCTTTATTTATAAAAATGCTCAGTCAAAAATCATCCAAGGAGGGCACAAAGTGACTGGAAAATGTGAGTGGAGACAATAGCTTAATCCAAAACAACAACAACAATAATTTCATGTCAGAAATTATTCTGGGTTGAAATTATTTTTGCTGGAGAAACTCCGCTAAGGGGACGCCTGAATGAGGCTCCTTTCATGTCCCCAAGAGCTGGGACAGAGACGGGCACACAATCCATCATGCAGTACCCGGGTCTCGAACTGCCGACTTGTCAGCCTTCCTGTTAACAAGGCGAGCTACTTAGCCACTGCAATCCCTAACACACAACAATATGAGGGAGGCTAGAAAGTAGTGACATAAAAATGTATGCATCATGATTATACCACCTGCTTCCTCATTTTTTGCAGCCCTGGGACACCTGGTACAGATCTATGTTGATGCCATAGCAAGTGGGACCATCCCCTGCATAGAGAATGCCGTGTTGGCTTTGGCCCAGATTGAGAACATGGCTGCAGTGCAGGACGCCATGACATGCTACGAATCTGGCATAAAGAAACACGTGAAGCTGCCAACGGAGACAGTTAAGGAATTACTGGTGGCCCATGACCAGTGTGAGAAGGAAGCCCTTAAAGTGTTCATGGCCCGTGCCTTCAAGGATGACAACCACGAGTTCCAAAAGAAATTGGCGGTACAGAGATTGATTATTTGGTGGGAGTGTGTTGGCTTACCCAGTGGGCAGGGTCGCCACGCAGTGGCATTACACAGAGAGTCCTGGCAAAAGTCTATCCAAGGAGAGTCCAACAGTCAAGTCCAAAGGGTATTGGTAAGGATCAGAGCAAGCATCAAGTTCAAAGGATATCCAGGGGCATCGTCAGGGTCATAGCAGTTAGTCACAAGGTACATGGTGGAGCTGGCAGGGTGTTGGTCATTGCACTGAGAAAATTGTACCGACGCTTGTCTGGTGAGACAAGCTTGTTTAAGAAGCCTCCCAGCTAATTGATTTCAGCTGGGATCCTCCACTGATACAGTACTGAGCTCTGGCTTTCTTGTGTCTCAGCTGCAGAACCTTTCGACACCAGTCTCTGGCTGAGTGCTGTCAGAGTCAGACCTCTTATCTGACAAGTCAACTGCCTGGGGAATCAGAGTTGGGCCAGACGTAGGCTGAGGTTCCTGGTTCATCCTCTGGTTCAGGTACAGGCTGGAGCTCAGGGACAGATGCAGGCTGGGATGGCAGAACTGGGTTGGGCATAGGAAGTATCTCCAGGTTGTCTTCAGAGTCTGATGAGGGCTGGATCACCACAGGGAATGAGATACTGGGCCAAACTATTGATTATAGCCAGCCCATTACTTTATCTTGTTTATTTACTTAAAATGCTTTTGCCTTGCCTTTCTCCTTTAAAGGACCCAAAGTGGCTTGCATCATTCAAAAAAAGACAATATAAAAGCTAAAAACAATTAGCATTGAAAGAGAGTTAAACAAATATATTAAAAATAGTGCATAAAAACTCATTTAAAAGCAACAAGGCACAAGCAAACTTTTAAAAAGAGCTTTCTCTTAGATCAGTCTCTGAAGGAGTGGTCCACAGTCAGCTGAAAGCTACATATTGCTCCCTCTGGACTGAAGCATCAGGAGAATGGATGCAATCCATTTAGTACCTCAAGGTGTTGATTCATACCATAAAGCGGCACCTCTTGCCATCATTAAATATATCCCAAAGTCACCTCTCTGGGTATTCCAGTGTGTAGGCACAACCTCCTTCCTACATTATTCACTGTTGGGTATGTTTATTCTAGAAGACTAAAATATGAATTTCCCTCTTTTAATCCTGGGCATATTACTATCGAGTTTGGGCTGGCTGATGGTTCTCTTGTATGGATATTATTCCAATGATTCCCTTTTCACAGGTTTGTCTTCATTTCCTATTATGCTAGGGGTTCTCAATCTATGGCCCACATGCCGAAACTGGCCTCCATTGCCACCGCTGCTGCCACTGCCAGAATTGGCCACAGACTCATTTATGGCTGCTGTAAATGCATTTATGACAACCCTAAACACCAGGGGGACCACCAGTCGGCCCCCTCAACTGTCTGAGGGAGCATGACCCAGCCTCCCAACTTGAAAAGGTTGAGAACTCCTGCATTAGGCGATGTTCAAGAAGCCTCCATATTTGGGAAATCTTGAAGCATGGTTATGGGACCTCAGCTCCATCTCACCTTGTTTCTGTCTTCTCCTTTCTGCCCTAGAGCCAGCTGCAAGCCAGACTTCAAGAGTTGTGTTGTCGCAACGAGCAGGTATCTTTAGATCGGTGTCATGCTGTGCTCATTGAGCTGTTCCACGAACTGGAGACAAATATTAATAATGGAATCTACTCTGTGCCTGGCGGCTACAAGAAGCTCCTGGATGACCAGAAGGGAAAGCTGGAGAAGTATGAGGCAGTACCTATGAAAGGCTTGATGGTGAGTCAAGATTCATGGGCATATTGACAACCAAGGGCCAGGAGACATCCAGTGTACTCTCTGGCTATCTCTGTTGCACACATACAAACACACACATTTACATTGTGCGACAATGAGTGTGTGGAATGAACGTGGAGGATCACAATGGTTCCTTCCCGGCCACATGAAGCTCTTTTCTCCTAACCCAAACCCTCCTACAGAAAAGAGGTGGCCTGAGATAAAATTCCTTAGAGCAGGGAAGGTTGGTGGGGTCCAGGAAAGTCAGGCTGCTCGGTTGTGTTTCATTTGTGTCCCCGATTTCTTTTCATAGTCATTTTCATAATTTGGTATGCCACAGAATGTTTTGTCTTTTCCACTTTCTTTCCTGCCTCCACCGCCTTCTTTCCAGGCATCTAAGGCCCTGCAAGACTTCCTGAAATCCAAGGAAACGGTTGTCCAGTCCATTCTGAAGGCTGATCAGAATCTCACGGAGAAAGAGAAGAAGATACAAGGTGAAGCCTTCACATCCCTCTATCTTTGCTCAGTTCTCCTAGCAGAGAAAGTTTTATGTTTCTACTCTGCCTGAGCTCAGAGGCTTTTCCTTCCTATGGTCTGTGTGTATGGTTTGGGAGTTGTACAGCTAGGGAAAGAACAATGCTGTCCAGTGTCGTAAAGACTGTGGAGGGGATAATCGGGTGTACTCTTCCCACTCTAGATCAAATCTATGCCTCCAGGTGTTATAAGAAAGCTGTAGAGATTGCACAGGATAGTGCGCACCCCAGAAATGCTCTCTTTCAGCTTCTGCCTTCTAGAAGAAGTTATAGGGTCATGAAGACCGGGATAGCCGCTTGAGAAATAGTTTCTATCCAAAAGCGGTTCTGGTTTTGAATGCAGTGAAATGCACTTTCTGAGGGAGCTTCTGCATTTTAGTTTTTAGAGTCTTAGAGTTTTAGAGCTTTTTAGGGGTTAAATGTGTATATGTGGGGTGGGAGTATGTTGATAATTTTGTATAGTTGTATTTTGTTTAGGTTTTGTTGGGTCAATAATTGGTTTTTCGATCTCGTTGTTCTGTGCTGGACAATGACAATAAAGATCTATCTATCTGTCTGTCTGTCTATCTATCTGTCTATCTATCTATGCCATTTCATCTAGACATGCTACAATAGTTTGGAATGAAAATGGCATTTCTAGATTCATAATTTTAACAGTATCAGCATGTTGGCTTAGGGCTGCTATGCTTTGAGGAGAAGAATATATAGGATAAAAGTAAAGTAATGATGAGACTGTAACATCATATATGTGAAATATGCTCTGACATTTGAAAAAAAAAGACAAAAAGAAAACATGTAAGAGAAACCCCCTCAGAAATTAAGAAGCAGCTCCTTATTGTGGAATGGAGGCACCTAGAGCAAGAAATGAACTTTTTGGAAGACTGTAAGACAGCTCCCTTAAAAAACAAAACAACTGCAGGCCATTTAGTCCATTTCTAGTCCAAAAACATGCCAATTTCATGATCACCAGGCTCCTTAGTGAAATCTGCTAGCCTCAACTTTAAACTAGTAAAAATAACTTTCAATTTCTGTACAGTGAAACAATGGCACTGTTTCTGGGCCACGTTCTTTCTATTTCAGCATAGATTGCTATGTATAGATGTATAGTTTGATTAGTTCATGTGACTTCTAGGAATAAATAGCGGTGAGAGTGGTGAGAGTAATATTGATAATTTGGTAAACGTAGAGATCTTATGATTAATCCCCCTGAATCTTGCTTAGTCCATGAGCTGCTCCCAGTAGGAACAGGGACATCTAGACAGTTACAGTGGAACCTCGGTTAACATAATGTGTTCTCAAGGACGTTTCTTACAGCAAAAATGACTTTAACTAGATTTAATGTTCTGCTATTTTTGCCCTTTGAAATTGTATTGTAGTGCATATTTTATTTTTTGTTGTAACTGAATAGTATATTTTGTGGTTTGAGATTTTGTAACTGTACCTCTGGAGATGTGTTTATTGTATTATTATTATTATGCATTTATTGTCTGCCATGTAAACCGCCCTGAGTTGGGTTGTACCTGAGTGGGCGGTATATAAGTGCGAAAATTAAATTAAATTAAAAATTAAATTTTCCATAGGAATGCATTGAATGCAATTTCCCATAGGAATGCACTGGAAACCAAAATACTATACATTAACTGAAACATGGTTTCCCATAGGAATGCATTGAAAACCAATTAATCCGTTCGGGGGAAATGACATAAACCGAGCCACTATTTTCTATGGATTTCCTTTTGTTATGCGATTTTTATGTTAACAGAGCCATTTAAATGAGGTTCCACCATACTTTCCCTTTTTTTTTCTAGCGGAGAAAATGCGGTGTGAAGCTGCTGAGCGGGAAGCTAAGCTACATGAGAAAATGAAAATTGAAGCTGAACAGAGGGCTGAACAAGAAAAAAAGAGTTTTGAGGAGCACAAAATACAGTTACTAAAGAAGATGGAGGAAGAGAAAAAGCAGCTTCTGGCTGAGAATGAGATGGTGATGAACAAGAAGCTTGAGGTAATGAAAGAAAGATACCTGGAAATTTGATCATAAAAGAATAGCGTTGGAAAGGGCCTATAACAGTAATGGCGAACCTTTTAGAGAACGAGTGCCCAAACTGCAACCCAAAACCCACTTATTTATCGCAAAGTGCCAATACAACAACAGGAGAGGAAGGAAACACTCCCATTGGGCTGCTGGGCAGAGGGGTGGGGCAAACTCTATGTTGGGGGAGGGAGGAAGCGCTCCCATTGGGTTGCTGTGCATTGAGGTGGGGCAAACTATGACTGCACGGGTGCCCACAGAGAGGGCTCCGAGTGCCACCTCTGGCACATGTGCCATAGGTTTGCCACCACTGGCCTATAAGGCAATCATGTCCAACCCCCTGCTCTAAACAGAAATGAAAATCAAAGTACAGTATATCTGACAGGTGGTTGTCTAATTTTCTCTTGAATTCCTCCAGCATTACAGAGCTCACCATGTCCCGAGCTAATTGGTTGCATTGTCGTACTGCTCTAACAGTTAGAATCTTTGCTATTGAGGGGAAAGAAGTTTAGGAATCCTTGTTAGGTATAGTTGGGTTCCTCAACGTGTCTCAAGAAAGAAGAGATTGGTGAAGGCTTATCTATACTCTAGCTTACCACAGTGACATCCTACGCAGAATGGCATCATCCTCAAGAAACCTGAGAAGGTACCTTCATCATCCTGCAATCCTGTCCATGCACTTCACAGGTTTTGATGGGGTTTATGGTCATTTATCCAGATGTGTCAACTGAGTTAAGCTAGCCCAGCCCTGCTTCTTTTATGACAGTCTTTCTCGCTTACGCCCACCTTATTCCTAGCTTTGAGATAAACTATCCCAACTTTATTCCTTATCTTTTTGCCACTCTTTAGGAGCAGCAGCTGCTTCAACTGGAAGGATTTGAGCAGGAAGTTCAGAAGTTTCACAAGGAGATTCAGAGCCTGCACTCTGAGAGTAAGCAGAGCGGTGTGATGTGTTGACTCTGACATTTCTGGGTGGCTATAGAGCAGGGATGCCCAAAGTATGGCCTGGGGGTCAGATTCGGCCCCTGACACCAATTCATCTGGCCTGCGATGCACACACTGCTCCCGGACGTGGAAGTAAAATGCGCCTATACAGGCGTGTTTTACTTCCGCTTCCGGGAGTGATGAGGGCATCGTGGGCTGGATTAATTGGTGTCAGGGGCCAGATACGGCCCCCGGGCCATAGTAACCAGCCCCCTGAGTCATGTGACTAGCCTATGGCACAAAAAGTTTGGGCACCTCTGCTGTAGAGAATAGGTGGTGAAATGGATTGGGACCATACCTGTCAAGATGCGGTTTTCAAAATCCGGGAGCCAGACATGCAGTAAGTTTCTGGGCAGGAAAGGGGTTATTGCACATGTGTGGCCATCAGAGGCAGTGGCATGCATGTGTAGTAACCCATGCGCACAGGCGCAGTAACCCTGTCGGCCAGGAAAGGGGTTACTGCGCATGCGCCCAGGGGTTACTGGGTTACTGCACATGTGCAGTAACCCATGCACACATGCTCACATGCACAGTAACCCCTTTCTTGGCTGGTCAATTTACAGGCTGATGGGGGGAAGGAGCGCTAGATTACGGGATTTCCCGACCAATCAGGGATACTTGACAGGTATGATTGGGACAGAGTGCAGGTTTTGGGGTTCTCTAGAACACTTCAGCAGGTTGTGTAATAAAACAATGTAGGGATAAGGAAAATGGGCAGGGAAGGAGCAGAATAAATAAATAAATCAAAAGGCCAGATATTGTGAGTGGTCCAAAATGGTATTCAACACAGTTAGGAAATATCATTCAAAACAGATTAAAAACAAAACAAAATGGTTGACTTGTATTTATTAGTTGTAACCCCTAAAAAGTGCTTTTGCATGCAATATTAAACTCTGTGCTGGTTGGGAATGAAGAACATGTAGCCGTAAAATCAACTATGTTGGAGATTGAAGAGTAAGGATGGCAGAAACCTGCTGCTACGTCAATGGTAGCATCATGTGGGGGTAGGGGTAGGGGTAGGGGGATGTACCTGTAATTTGCATATTTGTGATCTACTGATCCAGCACATTTAGAATGAACCATACAAGGAATGTTTGCCTAGTTACATTAAACTGGCTGCTGTTGGGGGGAAAAGTGTAGAATAATATATGCTTTATCTTAGAAGTTGTAATGTTTTCTCAAGATCCATTTGAGAGACTTCAGAATATGCAGCTTGTTATTCTATCTGAAAAACTGTACTGTAGCTAGAATACCTGAACAACTGGATAGCCTTTTCTGATTGGTGAATTCCTCTTGCTAGTGGTGAAAACGCAGGCTGAAGCCTCAGAAAGGGAAACTCAACTGAAAAGTGAAATGCACGAACAAGCGCAATTGATGGCCAAGGAAAAAGAACAAAGTTTGCTGCAGTTAATCACCAAAATAGAGGAAGAGAAGAGGAAACTACTGGCTGAGCAAGAGGCGCGGTTCAGCAAGACACTCCAGGTAAGTGCTCTGCTCTATCCCAGCATTTTGAATTTATTTTATTTCAAAAGATGTTTAAATAGACATCCCTGTCTCATCTGAGGATCTCTGGATGAGCAGCCATGAGGAAATCAAGAAAATATTTTGGTTAAAGAAGGCTCTAAAACCATGATGGCAAACCTTGGAACTCCAAGTGTTTTTGCACTTCAATTCCCAGAAGCCCAAGTCTCTGTAAATCCACATGAATTGATTTTCTGCACATACGTAAACCCGTTTGTGTGGATTCACAGAGACTTGGGCTTCTGGAAATTGAAGTACAAGAACACCTGGAGTGCCCAGGTTCACCAGAATCCTAGAATCTCTTTCTGTCCCCACATCTTATAGGCTGCAGCAGGGTAATGTTTATCTGTCATGCTTATCTGTCCCAAAAAAAAATACCATTTGAATGGAGTGAGTTTTAAATGGTCTCTTTTGCTGCTCAAACCCACTTTCTCAACTTTGTGATCAACAACCCCAATTTTATTATTTCTCTCTCTTTCTAGGAACAGCACAACGCGTTTCATGAGAAAGAGATGAAATGGAAGATTTCAGAACTTGAGGAACAGGTGCGGCGCTTGAAGATACAGTTGGATGAGAAGGTGGACAAGGAGGAAACAAGTTGCGTGATCTCTTGAGGGTGGCGTTCCTGAATGGCTTAACAAAAAAATTTCTAATTTTCAATGCGAGTCATGCACGTGAAGAAGAGTATGGCTTCTCTCAAACTATGTAATAGACTAGAAATAGTAATGAAGGCTTTTTTGACGCCAAACCCAATACAAATCAGCAGGGCCCCTTTTGCTACCAAAGCAGAAATTTAGCACTAAATCATCAGTGCAGTGATAGTAGTTTAGCGCTACACAGAAAAAAAAGATAAACATTAGTTTGAAATAGAAACAACTTCTATAAGCAGCAGCAGAATATTATGTTTCCATGGTATGTTTATAAGCTTTTGTTCATTTTGGAAAACTTTAGAAAACTCTCTTTTCCCTAATGCTATTCAGAACTTTTAACATCTTACCAGCTTTTCAATAAACCATAAAAGGACCCGTGGGAATTGGAAGAAGGCAGGATCAAAGGAAGGGAGATTGTAGCAAAGATCAAACCACATCAGATTGAGGGAGCCATGTGGACAACTGGCTCTGAAACAACCTGTGGTCTCCATATGTTTACCAATTCTAAATAAAACCATAAAATATACAGTAAAACCCCAACGTACACATGCCTCAAGTTACATAAAATTCAACTTACATAATGATTTTGTGCTAAAACCATGTCCCGATTTACATGATTTCCTATGGGTTTGTTTCAAGTTGCATAAAGATTCTTTTTCCTATGGGTTTGCTTTGAGTTACGTAAAAATTCATTTCCCTATGGGTTTGCTTCAATTTATGTAAACATTTCATTTTTCCTATGGTTTTGCTTCGAGTTACATAAAAAACTAATTTAAGCAGAAGCCTACTTTAGTGTCTTGCAAGGAAGACAATAGAAGGAGCCGCAGTAGGGCTAAACACAACTTTATTGCATGATGGTCAGGGTGAACATGAGGTAATGGCGGACAAAACAGCTCTATTTATAGTACACTGTACGTTTGAATATCCCAGTGTGGTAGCTCATTGGCTACTGTCCGTGTGATGTCATAGATCATCACGCCCATCTTCTCCAGGTGCGGTGTGGCGGGAAGGTTTCCCGCTCTTCAGATATTCGGGGAATCTGTACCATGTGAGCCGGATGCTCGCTACTGCCACCTGTGGCCACTTAGCTCGCATCCTTATACAGCTTGCTACAATGTGTCTCTGATTAGATACAATTGGATACATTGACTGGTTACACTCTGTTAAAGGGAAACTTGTAACATACATTCACCCCTCCCCCCTAGGTGAGGATGAAGTCCTTCAGCCATTGAGGCTTTCCGCATGTTCTCTTTGGGCAAGTGGCGGCCGCACTTGGGGCCGGGGTCCCTGCACGCTCCTGATTACTCTGCCCTCATCCTGCAATGGGAGAGTGTAACTCGTTAGCGATTGGCTGCGAGTTCTGAGCCGGGGATTGGGGAGGTCTAGGTGTTGGAGTAAACTCCAGGGATGTGAAACCAGGGGCTCCAGGGACTAAAGGAAAACCCCACTCTTCGCTCGGATGGGTGGGGGACCACTCCTAAAAATCCCCCCGGTTTCCTAACTCAAAATCTAACTCTTTGAAATCCCCCTCTCCCAAATTGTTCCTGTTACCGGGGGGGGGGGGGTGTCAAAAGGATGCAGATTTGTATCATTTTCCTCCCCCCTGTGGTCTGTGTCTCCCCCTTGGGATAAGCGGGTGGGGGAGAACCCTAATTCTGAATGCTCTGCTTGGTCACTTATGTCTTGCCTTCCTACTATCCTACACCAGAGGAGTCCTGTGCTTGTCTCGACATTGTAGGAGACTGGCCCCGTTTGCCCGACCACTACTCCAGGTACCCAGTTAGGTCCGCAGGCCACGTAGTTTCGGCAATGCACTGCCTGGCCGATCTCAAAACTCTTGGTGCTCCTCGTTTCTATATTTCTACCCGTGTCCTCCACCCTGGTTGGGTCTAACCTCGAGAGGATCGTGACGGGTTTCCTCCTCATAAGGAGTTCGGCGGGCGACAGACCCGACGCTAAGGGGGTTATACAATACCTTAATAGGAATTGGCAAAGTTGCAAGTTCAACTCCCCGGGGGCCATCCGATGCAGTGCGTCCTTCGTTGTTCGCACCAGGCGTTCCGCTTGACCATTTGTAGTGGGGTGAACCGCCTGGTCATGGTTGTCGGGAACTTGTCGAGACACGTGGTGCTCCTGAGGCTCGGCGTTGTCAAAGATTCTGCTGACCCCATCTGCTTTCCGTTGGGCCCGTTCCGCCTGGCCCTTGCCGTCGTCTCGATGACACCTGCAGACCTTTGTGATGTGCCCATGCTGCCCGCAGTTGTGGCACTCCGCCTTCTGGAATGGGCACTGGCTCCGGTCGTGGGATGCCCCACATCCGTTGCAGCGGCGGTACTCTCTGGCACGGTCTTGAAACTCGGGCCTCCTCTGCACCCGCTGAACGTCGTCGTCCTCGCTGAAGTCAGAGGTGGATGTGGTGGACTCGGAGGGCCCCTGCTCTCCGTGGGAGGAACAGCTGTGGACTGGGACCGCCGGCAGGGGCCCCCCAACTGCGGCGGTGCTGGCCCAGCACACCCGTTTGCCTTGTTGCACTGACTCGGCGGGTTCGGCAATGCGCAGGACATGCTCGAAGGAGATGCTCTTGTCCTTGGCCAGTATTTTTTTCCTGGCCCCCTATTGTGTTCTGTAAAGCAGTGCCTTTAACAATGTACCTTTACCATGTGTTATCAATGTAAGCCTAATAAGGGGACGCGAGCTAGTGACCACCAGGGGGCAGTAGCGAGCGTCCAGCTCTAATGGATCATAGCCACCTGGTTCAGCAGCGCGGGAAGATTCCCCGCGACTCCTCACCTGGTCAAGAAGGGCGTGACCTCCCACGACGTCACGCAGGCAGCAACCAATAGTCTGTCAACGAGCCACATTCAAATGTATAGCCAGCTGTATATATTGAGCTACCCATCCGCCATTACTACACGTTCCTCCGGATCATCATGCAATAAACCTGTGTTAAGCCAACCCTTCGGCTGTTTCATTGTCTTTGGTCCCTTACACTAAATTGGCGACGAGGATGGGATATGGCAGCCCACGGGACCAAGACATGCGCCGGTTTCGAAATCAGGAAACCGGGCAACTGGGAGATCTTCGAGATGGACTTCCAGGCTGCACTGATCGAGTCCGAAGTTACGGAAGAGGCGAAGAAAAGGGCCATCTTCACCAGAATGCTCGGACAAGAAACAAAAAGGACCTTGGTGGACCTGATTGCACCAAGGAGGGTGAGCGAATTCAAGGCCAAGGAACTCATGCAGTTGCTGCGTGAGCACGTCCGGCCCGCCACGGCAATGTTTCCCGCTCGGAGTGCGTTTTGGAGGCGAGTCCAAGCGCCCGGGGAGACGGTCGCTGCGTTCGTGGTGGCCCTGCGGATGGCGGCCGGCCCGTGCAAGTGGGAGAACGTCGAGATCACCCTCCGAGACTGTGTGCTGTGCGGCCTGAACGACGCCGAAACCCAGCGTACATTAATGAACCAAGAGCCGCCTCCCACGTTGCAGGAGGTCGTTAGAGCGGCCCAGGCCGCCGAAGCTACGAAGGCCGGGGTCCAAGAACTTCAGGACTGGCGGCCAAAGTCGAGCAAGGCAGAGGCCCCGGTACAGGCGGCCCGCCGAACTTCAAGGTCGTCCGCAGAGAGCAGCGACGACGAGGACGTACAGAGGGTCCGGAAGGAGAGCCGACGATGCGACGGCTGTGGCGCGGCCCACGACCGCGTGAAATGCCCCTTCCGGAAGGCCGAGTGCCACAACTGCGGCCGCCGCGGGCACATCGCCAAGGTGTGCAGGAAGAAGCGCGAGTCCCGGAGGAGCTCCACAGACCGTTCCGCGGGATGAGACCGCCCAGCGAGACCCAAAGACGGCGCCCAGGCCACACGGAAGCAGGACGGCGTGGGCCGCATCGCCGATGGCAGCGAGGACGACGCCCCAGTGTTCAGCGTGTCTACGGGACACCCCCGCTACTTTGTTGAGGTACTAGTCCAAGGGGTGCCCATTAGGATGGAAATTGACTCGGGGTCCTCATATTCAATCATTTCCCAGAGGGAGTTTTTCGGAATTGCCCCCCAAAAGCGGCCCAAGCTCAAAGCATTGAGGGCCACGCTACGGGACGTGCAAGGGAACAGTATTCCAGTGTTGGGGGTTGGAGAATTTCAGGTCAAATTCAAGGAGCACGCCGCGTCCCTTCCCCTGGTCGTGCTCAAGGGAGGAAATTGCAGCCTCCTCGGGACTCAATGGTTCTAGCCCCTGGGGTTGTTCATTGGGGGGTGCATGCCGTGGGGATGCACGCTGTTGGGACTGATCCAATTCAGGAGGTGTGCGAGGCGCACCCCGAAGTCTTCAAAATGGGACTGGGGAAATTCAAGGGGCCCCCAGTGACTTTCGACCTGGACCCGGAGGTCCGCCCTGTTCGCCTAAAACCACGCCGGGTGCCGTTCGCACTTAAGGACAAGATAGAGGCGGAGCTGGACAAATTGGTGGGTCAGGGGATTCTTGTGCCTGTAGACTCTGCGGAGTGGGAAACTCCAATTGTAACTGCTCTAAAAGCCAATGGGGAGGTCCGTATATGCGCCGACTACAAGTGCACCATCAACAAGGCGATCCGCCCGAATGCATATCCGGTGCCGGTAGTCAGCCATCTGCTGGCCAGGTTACACGGGGGGAAATGTTTCGCTAAGCTCGACTTAGCACAGGCCTACCAGCAGCTTACGGTGTCCCCTGCCGCAGCTGCTGCGCAGACCATAGTCACCCATAAGGGGGCGTTCCAGGTGACGCGCCTCCAATTCGGCGTGAATTCGGCGCCAGGAATTTTCCAGTCACTCGTGGAACGCCTCCTGAAGGGACTGGAGGGGGTGTTGCCTTATTTTGATGACGTGTTAATAACGGGGGGGAGTCGGGCTGAATTGGCCAAGAGGTTGGGGAAGGTCCTGACGATATTCGAAAAGGCGGGGCTGAGGTTGCGAAAGGACAAATGCGTCTTCTTCGCAACCGAGGTTGAATTCCTAGGGTTTTGTGTGACTCCTGAGGGGATAAAACCATCCAAGTCTAAGGTGGCAGCCATCAAGAAAGCCCCCCACCCCACCTCCAAGGCCGAGTTGCAGTCGTTCCTAGGGCTGCTCAACTTTTACCACTCCTTCCTCCCCCAGAAGGCAGCAGTGGCTGAGCCGCTACACAAGCTGTTAAAGAAGGAACAGGCATGGAAGTGGGGCGTTGACCAAGAGAGGGCATTTAGTGAGCTGAAAGGCCTCCTGGCGTCCGATGCCATACTGACCCACTTCGACCCCAAACGCCCAGTAGTTCTGATCTGTGATGCATCTCCAGTGGGGGTGGGGGCGGTGCTGTGCCACGTGCTGGAGAACGGAAGGGAGGCCCCGATAGCATTTTACTCCAGGTCCCTGTCCCAAACAGAGAGAAACTACGCACAGACGGACAGGGAGGCATTAGCGATAGTCTCGGGGACAAAAAAATTTCACGATTTTCTGTATGGCCGCCCCTTCACCATTGTGACGGACCACAAACCCCTGCTAGGCATTTTTACCGCGGATAGGCCCACCCCTCAAATCCTGTCCCCAAGGATGCTCAGGTGGGCCATTTTTCTCAACGCGTATCAGCACGCGTTAGTCTACTGGCCCGGGAAAGAGATCAGCCATGCGGACGCCATATCTAGGTCTCCCCTTCCCCTAACGCCCAGCCAGGTGAGCATAGGGGAGCGGGACCATCAGGTTCTCATGATAGAGGTGCTGGATTCGCCCCCCGTAGTGCCCGCCGACATTGCCAAAGCGACAGAGAAAGACAAAACGTTAGCAACAGTAAGCTCCTGGCTACAGAAAGGATGGCCCGCGTCCTCCCCAGCGGAGGAGTTCGCTCCATTTTTCAGAAAAAAGCTAGAACTGTCCCTAGAGAGGGGGTGCCTCTTGTGGGGGCAGCGGGTGGTGATTCCCACTTCCCTTCGGCCGCGGGTGCTCAAGCTGCTGCACGTCAGCCACCCCGGCATCGTGCGATCCAAGGCGCTGGCCCGGAGTTACTTCTGGTGGCCCCAGCTAGACGCCGACATCGAGCACATGGTCGGCACTTGTGAAAGTTGCCAATGCTCCAGACCAGAGGAGGCCCGCCTTTCCCACAGGGAATGGGACGCGGCTAAGGGGCCGTGGTCCTGGGTGCACGTTGATTTCGCGGGCCCGTTCAGAGGCACCTGTTCCTCCTCGTAGTGGACGCTTTCTCCAAATGGTTGGAGGTTATCCCAGTCACGAGCACCTCCTCGGCCCAGACCATTAGGCATTTGCGGAGGCTCTTTTCCACGTTCGGCATACCCGACACGTTAATTAGCGACAACGCTAGTTGTTTTACGTCCTCCGAGTTTAGGGCATTCATGGAGATTAACGCCGTTCGGCATATCACCTCCGCCCCTTTTCACCCGGCCACCAACGGCCAAGTAGAGCGCCTCGTCCGCACCACGAAGGACGCGTTGCGGCGCATGGGCCCAGGGGATCTGAACCTGCAAGTGTGTCAGTTTCTGCTAGGGTACAGGGTAACCCCATTGGCGTCAGGATACTCCCCCGCAGAGCTCTTAATGCGCAGGAAGCTGACCACCATCCTTACTAGGCTAGACCCCACGAGGGTAGAGGACAAAGGAAGGAACATCGGGCTGGAAGTTACAAAGAGTTTCAGCATAGGCGCCCCCGTGCATTGCAGGAATTACGCCAGCACGGGCCCAGCCTGGGTGCCGGGCGTAGTCGTGGAACAAACCGGCCCCGTGTCGTACCGCGTGGAAACCAGCACAGGGCTCCTATGGAGGCGGCACGCAGACCAGCTCCGACGCAGGGTCTCCGATGAGCAGGACACGGGTTACGCAGGAAATAAGTCAGCATTAGGGTTCTCCCCCACCCGTTTAGCCCAAGGGGGAGGAGAAGGGGACCGTGGGCCCCCACCAAGGGGGGAGGAGGATATTCTCGTAGATACCCTGGGGGATCTTTCCGAGGAGGAGGAACCCGACCCCATACATATCTCGCGGAAAGTCCCCACAAACGCGGGTACCCTTACCAACTTAGATTTTGATTTTCAGAACCGGGGGGGTTTTTCAGAGTGGTCCCCCACCCGTCCAAGCGAGAAGAGGGGTTTTTCGTTAGTCCCGACGGCCCCCGGTCTGCCCACAATGGAGTTTTTCCCGTCCCCTAAGGCCGCCAGACAGCGGCAAGCCACTAACAAGTCTTCCTCTCCCTTTTCAGGACAAGGGACCAGGGAACAAAGAAGCAGTAACGCCCCCGGGGGGGGGCAGCCCTCTTCACGGCCCAAACGCACATGCAACAAGCCATCTTGGCTGAGAGACTTCGTCTCATCCTAGGGGGGAGGGATGTTGTGTTCTGTAAAGCAGTGCCTTTAACAATGTACCTTTACCATGTGTTATCAATGTAAGCCTAATAAGGGGACGCGAGCTAGTGACCACCAGGGGGCAGTAGCGAGCGTCCAGCTCTAATGGATCATAGCCACCTGGTTCAGCAGCGCAGGAAGATTCCCCGCGACTCCTCACCTGGTCAAGAAGGGCGTGACCTCCCACGACGTCACGCAGGCAGCAACCAATAGTCTGTCAACGAGCCACATTCAAATGTATAGCCAGCTGTATATATTGAGCTACACATCCGCCATTACCACACGTTCCTCCGGATCATCATGCAATAAACCTGTGTTAAGCCAACCCTTCGGCTGTTTCATTGTCTTTCCCCCTCATCTCGCAGGCCCAACAGGAGCCTGTCTTGCAGCACCTCGCTCAGGGATGCTCCCCACTGGCAAATCACGGCAGCCACCCTCAGGAACTGATTGGACCTGTTGCCATTATCTTGGTTTTCTTGATATTAAGTCTCAAGTCAGCTTTTGCACTCTCCTCTTTCAGCCCAATCAAGAGGTTCTTTAGGTCTTCCTCACTTTCCGCCATTAGGGTGCTATTGTCTGCATATCTCAGATGGTTGATGTTTCTTCCAGCATTTTTTATCCCATATTGTGATTCCTCCATCCCTGCATTGCGCATTATGTGCTCTGTGTATAAGTTGAATAAGCAGGGTGATAAAATGCAGCCTTGTCTTACTCCTTTTCCTATTCCAAACCACTCTGTCATTCCGTGTTCTGTCTTAACTGTTGCTTCTTGATTCGTGTACAGATTTCTCATGAGACCTATGAGGTGCTCTGGTATTCCCATCTCTTTAATTGCTTGCCACATCTTGTTGTGGTCCACACAGTCAAATGCTTTGGTGTAGTCGATAAAACAAAAGTAAACTTGTTTCTGGTATTCCTTTGTTTTCTCCATGATCCAATGTATGTTGGCAATGTGGTCTCTAGTCCCCCTGCCTCTTCTGAAACCAGCCTGTACCTCTCTCCACATGCTGCTGAAGTCTATCCTGTATTATCTTGAGCATCACCTTGCTGGCGTGTGTGATGAGCTCAATTGTTCGATAATTTGAACATTCTTTGGCATTGCCCTTTTTTGGGATTGGATCGTATATTGATCTTCTCCAATCCTGTGGCCACTGTTTTGTTTTCTAAATCTGCTGGCATATTGAATGCAGTAATTTGACTCCATCATCTTTTAGCACTTTCAGAAATTCAACTGGGATACCATCATTATCCACTAGCTCAGTTGTTTGCAGTGCTTCTTAGGGCCTTTCTAACTTCACTCTCTAGGATGTCTGGCTCAAGTTCAATTTCTTCATCATTGTTATTATCAGGAGTGTTGAGGTCCTTTTTGTAGAGTTCCTCCGTGTACTCTTGCCATCTTTTCTTAACCTCTTCTGCATTAGCTAACTCCTTTCCGCCTTTGTCCCTTATCATGGTCATTTTTGCTTTATATGTTCCTTTTATTTCCCCGATTTTTCTGAAAAGATCTCTAGTCCTGCCTCTTTTGTTGTTTTCCTCCATTTCTTTGCACTGTTCTTTTAGGTAGTTTTCCTTATCTCTCCTTGCTTTCCTTTGAAATTCTGTGTTCAAGTGATTGTATTTTTTCTTTCTCCTTTGCTTTTTGCATTCCTTCTTTCCTCTGCTATTTTAAGAGCCTCATCAGACAACCACTTAGGTTTCTTAGGCTTCTTTTCTTTCGGTATGGTTTTCTTTGCTGCTTCCTGCATGATGTCCCGCATCTCTGCCCATAATTCTTTTGGCTCTGTCTATCGAGTCTAAGACAGTAAATCTGTTCATCACCTCCACCATGTATTCTTTAGGGATTTGTCTAGGTGATATCTGTCTGGTCTACTTGTTTTCCCTATTTTCTTTAGTCTAAGCCTGAATTTTGCGATCAGTAGGTTGTGATCTGAGCCACAGTCTGCTCCAGGTCTTGTTTTTGCTGACTGTATGGAGGTTTTCTATCTTTGGCTGCAGAGTATGTAGTCAGTCTGGTTTCGGTGTTGGCCTTTTGGTGATGTCCATGTGTAAAGTCGCCTCTTGTGTTGCTGGAAGAGAGTGTTTGCTATGACCAGTGCGTTCTTGGCAGAACTCTATCAATCATTGCCCTGCTTCGTTCTGTGTACCGTTCTGGGAAAGTTGCCTGTTATTTTATTTACTTTTTGATTTCCTACTTTGGCATTCCAATCTCCTAAGACATCGCATCTTGGTGTCTGTTCTATGAGGTGTTGTAGGTCCTCATAGAACTGGTCCACTGAGGCTTCATCTGCACCAGTGGTTGGTGCGTATATTTGGATTACAGTGACATTGAAAGGTTTGCCTTGAATTCTGACTAACATCATGTTTTTCTATCGCTTTTGTCTTGTGACAGTATTAAAAGAGAAGCTAGTTAAACTTATAATGGGAAATATGTTACTGCATTAAGAACACTATTGTAATTACTATGAAGAATATTTAAAATTACCCCCCCCACACACACACACAGTTTATTTTGAACATGTCAAATAGAAAGATTGGACTTTAATGTTCGTCAATAAAAGCAGCATGAAATAAACAAGGATTGAGTGTTGTGTTGTTGCCTTTTTTCCATTTTAATACTTCATCCTTATTAAATGTCTCCTCCTAGCCTGTTAACTAGATGAGTATGAGCATAGAGGCTCCATATACTGTGAAGCCACTCCTTATCACTGGGATAGTTACGTTAATCTCTTGTACCAAAATGAAGAAAAGCTAATGACACCTTGAAAACAAACAGATTTACTGTAGCATCAGCTTTCACAGATAAACAGTTTTCTTTTAAGTACAGTGGTACCTGAGTTAACAAATGGCTCGCTTAACATAAAAATCACATATCAAAAGGGTTCCATAGAAAATAGTGGCTCAGTTTACGGACTACCCCCCCCCCCAACGGATTAATTGGTTTTCAATGAATTCCTATAGGAAACTGTGCTCTGGTTAAAGTATTTTTAGTTTTCAATGCATTCCTATAGGAAATTAAAATGAAGCCCCCCCCATCTTTTTAATGTGGGCAGTTTTAATGTGGTTAGTTTTAATAGGTGGGTGGGTATGTTGGGGTTTTAATTGTTTTTAATATGTAAGTTTTAATCTTGTTGTGAGCTGCCCTGAGTTGGGTTCGCCTGATTGGGCGGCATAGAAATTTGAACCATAAATAAATAAATAAATAAATAAATTGCATTCAATGCATTCCTATGGGAAATTCAGTTAAAGTAATTTTCGCTGTCAGAAACGTCCCAGAGAATGCATTAATTACACCAGGAGTTCTCAACCTTTTAAAGCTGGAGGCTGGGTCACGCTTCCTCAGACAGCTTTGGGGGCCGGACAGCCATTTTGATCTTCCTCCACCACATGGCATTTCCTGGTGTGGTGGAGGTGGTGGTGAGCCACATGAAATGGTGCCGTGGGCCTCATCAGATGGTGGAGCTTCGTGATTCTAGGTGAGATATATACCTTTTTATGGCAGGGTTTCCCTCTTCTCCTAAAGAAGGGGTTCTCAACCTATGGCCTGTGGGCCGGACCCAGGCCACAGCACCAATTCATGTGGCCCATATCCCTGCCACCAGAAGCAGATGCATTTACAACAGTAGTAAATGCACCCGCGGCAGTTGCAAATGCATTTATGACAGCCGTGGTTGGGTTTTACAGCAGCGTTTATGGTGGGGGGAACACCAGTCTGGCCCGCTCAGCTGTCTGAGTGGGTGTGGTCTGACCCCTGGCATGAAAAGTTTGAGAAACCCTGTCTTAAAGCATAGTTTCCAGATGTACAAATGGCCTGTCAGAATGATCCTGGCCCCTGGAATGCCAAACACAATTTTTCAGGCTGACTGGTGGCTTTGTTGTCTGTTAAAGTTCAGAGACTGCTTCTGCTATATGTCCAAACACATCCCAACTCATATAAATGGTGTTACATAACACGGTTCCTCATTTCAGTTCTTAAAAAGATTTTTATTTTCTTGCTTTAAATGCACATCTATCAGTTTGCAACTGCAGAAACGTCCCCCCCCGCGCACTGCACATTTTGTGTACAATTGCATGCTTTAAAAAATAATAATAATCCTGTTTCAAAGTGAGGGCTAGCCCTGGGGGTTGGAGAGGCACAGCAAAGAGATAAGAATGGAGGTTTTGTATTTACAGACAGCCAATACTAATCATCTGGTTGTTGAACTGGGCATGTTCTCAGACGCATGAGACTTTCAAGACTTCCCCTATAAGCCCTTTGCTATTTTTATAAAGCCATCTTTTATATTGACCTCGCAGAGCAGATTCCGATGACAAAAAGGGAGGTCTGCTTTCATCAGAGCAACAGCCAACTGATTTCCGAGAACAGCCCTGGTTTCTCTGAATGGCTTAATCCAGAAATTCTCAAACTGTGGCCCGTGGGCCCGATGTGGCCCCCGGCACCATTTCATGTGGCCCGCCACCACCTCCATCACCACACCAGGAAGCGCCATGTGGTGGAGGAAGGGCAAAATGCCCATCCGACCTCCAAAGCTGCCCGAGGGGGTGAGCGTGACCGACCGTCCTTCCAGCCTAGTCAGTGGATTATGGGAGCCCGGATTCATAAATACACCCCCCTCCCCCCCCTTCTCTGCTTCACAACAGATCCCTGGAAAGACCATGAAAATCCCACACCCTGGTTGGGCTCAGCTTTGCCTTTTTGGTCCTCTTTCTGCTAAGGACCACTCCCAGACCAAACTCACTCCTTTTTTCCTAAAAAAAAAAAGTGGGTCCCCTAACTTTCCTGAATTTATTTATTTGTTTTCTGGACTTCTAGGCCGCCTTTCTCGCCTCGGCGACCCAAGGCGGCTCACACCAGTTTAAAACCATCCCATACATAAAAACCAACTACTGAAAACAGTAAAATAATTAAAAATATTTGTAAAAAAACCAAAAACATCGTCACCCCTGAATTAAAACCCCAAAAACAGGACTAGATGAGCCAGCAAGGCGGGGATGCGCTGCCAGGCGCACCCCCATGCCTGCTGGCACAGCCATGTTTTTCAGCCTTTCCTGAAGGGGGTACACCTCTGCCTGGAGGCGCAGCGCTGGTGGCAGGAGGTTCCAAAGGGCATTGGGGGGCGGCAGACACTGAGAAGGCTCTCCTCCTGGTCACAAGTAACGTGTTACATCATGCAATAAAGTTGTGTTAGCCAGAATATGGCTTGTAGAACCGGTTCCATTTAACTTAAAGGCATAATGTAGCAGTTACATTCCATACTATTCCATACAGGTGTGCATCAGGCAGAGATAAGAATTCTCCCCCCTCTCTTTTATTGCAGAAAATGAATTGTTTCCACCATCCTGTATGATTTTTTGAGACTTTCTCTCCCCCCCCCTTCCTCAGATTCTGGAAGGTCTCCAGAATGGGGGGGGGGCAGAGATACTTAAAATCGACTCCAACCTATATTAGATCTGGAATTTCTCACCAGCTTTTTAAAGTACTTTTAAGTACATACAGTACTTTTTTTATAAATAAATAAAAAAAAAAAAGGGGGGGAGGAAAGAATTTTTTTTCCAACTCCCCCCCCCCCCTGCCTTCTGGATTCTGGCCAGGCAAGAGGAAAAGCGATCTCCCCCCCTCCCTTGTTAAGGCGAAACTGAAAGCGGACGGAAATCGCCTTGGCTAGACTCCGGGTCCATCTACTGCTCCGTCGGGGCTTCGTTCTTTCTTGAGCGCCCCGAAGCCAGGTTTGCTGAGCGCTAAAGGTAAAGGTTTCCCTTGCTCGAAAGCCAGTCGTATCCGACTCTAGTGCTCATCTCTGTGTCCAAGCCGAAAGAGCCCGCGCCAAGCAGACGATTCCGTGGTCGTGACTGGACACCGGGGCGCACGGAACGCTGTTGACCTTCCCACCGAAGTGGTCCCTCTTTATCTACTTGCAGTTTTATGGCTTTGGAACGGCTAGGTTGGCAGGAGCCTGGGACAAAGGCGGGAGCTCACTCCGTCCTGCAGTACTCGGGAAGCGAACTGCTGACCTTCCGCCTCCCAGTCAGCGTCTTAGCCGCTTGAGCCACTGTGCTGCGCTAGCGCAGGGTTATATAAAGGGGTCTTGCGGAGGGAAGGGGGGGGGATAAGGGAAAGAGCCCCCCCTCTGCGTTTATTAGGGCAGCATCTTATTTCTGCTCTTCCTATGTTGATGCTTTCTATGGTTTGGGGAAGTCGGACTTAACTTCGATGTGATTCTTTGTAATTGTAATTGTATATTGTATCTTATTGGACAAATTTTTTTTGGAGGGCGACTATTGTGTATTGTATTGTGTATCTTGCTTGATTTGAAACTGTTTCATTTTATTGCTTTGGTTGGCAGGAGCTGGGACAAAGACAGGAGCTCATTCCATCCTGCAATACTCGGGAATCGAACTGCTGACCTCCTTCCGCCTCCCAGTCAGCGTCTTAGCCACTTGAGCCACTGCAGTCCCAACGTCGTGTTTGATACTTTGTAAGTAATGTATTTTATATTGTAAGAAAGCTTTTCTTCTTCTTGAAGAAAGCTTTCATTTCCTTATGTTGTGGCCGCTCTGAGTGGCACTCGTGCCAGGAGAGCAGAATATAAATAAACCTATTATTATTATTATTATTATTATTATTATTATTATTATTATTATTATTATTATTATTATTATTATTATTATTATTATTATTATTATTATTATTATTATTATTATTATTATTATTATTATTATTATTATTATTATTATTATCCTCAAACACACAGCCAACAAGATAACAATGTTGGGTTTTGTATCAAAATCACTAGTCAAACACTTCCCAAGCGTTTAGGACTAAGTGATGTATCGGCGAATTATGCGAGCAGATCCGAGCAGGGTGGCTTTTTGCAGCTGACTGATGGTGATTTTGTCAACTCCAGTTCTTTCTGAGTGCCTGCCTAGGTCTTTAGGCACAGCACCCAGTGTGCCGATTACCACTGGGACCACCTGTACCGTTTTTTGCCAGAGTCTCTGCAGTTCAATTTTCAGATCCTGATATCGAGTAATTTTTTCAAGCTGTTTCTTGCTGATTCTGCTGTCACCAGGTTTGGCAATGTCGATGATCCATACTTGTTCTCCCCTCCACAATGGTAATATCTGGGGTATTATGCTCCACAACTCTGTATTTTAAAATCCCAGAGTACTTTTGCATGTTCATTCTCAATCACCTTTTCGGGCTTATGATCCCACCAGTTCTTTGCTACGGGCAAATGGTATTTGTGAATAAATTCCAATGAATCATTGGAGCAACTGTATTATGGGGCTGTTTATAATCAGTCTGAGCAATTTTCTTGCAGCAGCTCAGTATATGGTCTATAGTTTCATCCGCTTCTCTACAGAGTCTGCATTTGGGGTCATCACCTGATTTCTCTATTCTACCCTTAATTGCATTTGTTCTGATGGCTTGTTCTTGAGCTGCCAGGATCAGGCCTTCTGTCTCTTTTTCCGGTGTTCCGTTAGTAAGCCATGGCCAGGTCTTTTCCTCATCTACTTTTCCTTCGATCTTTTCAAGGGACTTCCCGTGCAATGCCTTGTTGTACCAGCTGTCAGCCCATGTTTGCATCGTTGTTTTCCTATATTGACTCTTTGTTTGCTTCACTTTAAGCAACTCCTTGTTCTTGACCTCCATTAAAGCTGGCTCTACACAGTTTTTTTACGTAATCCGCTAGTGCATGCTTCTCTTCTTCAACTGTCTGTTTCACTTGCAAGAGACCTCTACCTCCTGATTTTCTAGGTAAGTAAAGCCTATCCACATCACTGTGTGGGTGTAATGCATAATGGATGGTCATAAGTTTTCTGGTTTTCCTATCCAAACTATCTAGCTCCATCTGAGTCCAATTTATAATGCCAGCAGTAACAGCTATGGCCCAGATGTTAATGGCCTTGATGGTATTGCCTCCATTCAGTTTGCTTTTCAGAACTTTTCTGACCCTTTGAGTGTATTCTTTACTGACCATACTTTTCACTTGCTCATGCTTGATGTTATCCAATTGCAATATGCCCAGATATTTATAAGCTTCAGACTCATAACACTTAATGGCTTGTCCATTTGGCACTTCAGTTCCTTCACTTTCTGTGATTTTTCCTTTTTTCATTGCCACTGTGGCACATTTATTCAATCCAAACTCCATGTCAGTACTGAAAATTCGGGCTGTGTTGGTCTGTGACTGTATTTTGGTTTCTGATTTCCCATACACATACCTGTCAACCTTCCTGGATTGGCCGGGATTTCACGGTTTTCGGTGCCAATTTGCGCCATTTCCCCCCTGCGCTGCCGAAACCCCGCAATTTGGCAGCGGGGGAAAGGAGGTACTGTGCAGCCCTTCTGCGCAAGTCGCCTTCTACGCATGCGTAGAAGGTTTTTACACTTGCATAGAACCCTTTTACGCTTGCGTAGAAGAGTACGCTGCTTGCGTAGAAGGCTACGCAAGCGTAAAAGGGTTCTACGCAAGTGTAAAAGCCTTCTACGCATGTGTAGAACGTGACTTGCGCAGAACCGTTGTGCGCAGGTCCTGGATTGTCCAGAGCCGCGGTTGACAGGTATGCCCATACAGCTTCAGGTCATCCATGTATAACAGGTGAGAAATTTTCCTTGAATTTTTGGCAGTTTGGTACCCCAGATTTGTCTTCTGCAAAATTATTGACAGGGGGATCAAGGCAATGTTGAACAACAAGGGCGATAAAGAGTCACCTTGAAAAATCCCTCGTTTGATATTAACCAATCCATAACTCTCATCTCTAACAAACAGTTCTGTTCTCCAGTTCTTCATTGCACTTTCAATAAAGGTACTAATTCTTTTACATATCCCGATGACATCCAGGCACTTAATAATCCAGCTATGTGGCACTGAGTCAAAGGCTTTTTTGTAATCAATCCAAGTCATATAAGGTTAGTTTTCTGGCTTTTGCAATTTTCAAGGATCATTTTATCAATGAGGAGCTGATCTTTTGTGCCTCTACTTCCCTGTTTGTTCCCTTTCTGTTCTACTGGCATGATGTTAATTGCTTCTAGGTAGTCTTGAATACCATCAGATATTATGCCAGTCAGTAGTTTAAACATAGTCGGTAAACACGTTATTGGCCTACAATTTTCAGGTATTGCTCCTTTTGATAAATCCTTCTGAATCAAATATGTTTTGCCAGTTGTTAACCATTTTGTTGTCATCCTTTCTTAATTTTTATGTAACAGCAAGAATCTTTATTAGAAGGAATCTTTATTATGTAATTTAGCAAGAATCTTTATTTTCTGTATTATTATTTTCAATTTTTTTATTTATTAGGGGCAGAGGCCGGCTGGGTGATTTGAAGCGCTCGGTGTATTTATTAAGCAATTGGGAGGGAGGGAGTTTTGTTAAAATGCCGCAAAGACGCACCTTCAAGATTGCCTTTGAGTCGGAGCAGACTTAAGGATGTTCGACTCTATTACTTAGAGATAAAGGTCACCTTTGCTCGAAAGCCAGTTGTATCCGACTCTAGGGTTCAGTCCTCATCTCTGTATATTAGCCAAAGAGCCAGCGTTGTCTGCACCTGGAGATGTTTCCGTGGACATGTGGCACAGCATGTCGCAACACTGGAGTGCACGGAATGCTCTTTACCTGCCCACCGAAGTGGTCCCTATTTATCTACTTGCAATTTCTTGCTTTCGAACTGCTAGGTTGGCAGGAGCTGGGACAGAGACGGAATCGAACTCTGGCCTTCCAGTCGTCGAGTTCAGCGTCTTAACCACTTGAGCCACCGCAACCCTGCAATGTAGCTTTATAGAATTCACTCAGCGCATGAGCCTGCCCAGTGACAGCTTCTTCGTGGCAGAACCCTATGGTGTCCTCCTGCCTGTCCTTTCAATCACGAATGGTTCCTCAGGAGCAACCGTCTTTCTCTACCACAGCCTAAGCAAGCAAGCATCATGGAAGCACCCATGTGCCTGGTAGAAAACAAGTCCGGTGAGAAGCTGAAAGTCAACCTGGAAGCGTTGGAGATCCTACAGGCGATCCAGCAGCCCGTGGTGGTGGTGGCTATTGTGGGGCTGTACCGCACGGGGAAGTCCTACCTCATGAACAAGCTGGCAGGAAAACAGAAAGGAGGTAAAAACGGATATATTTCTTTGTTTGCTTCAAAGACGTTGTTATTCATAAATTTGTAATGAGGGTGTAAGAATGTTGCACTTCAAATGCAATGCAGTGAGTGATACGTTTTTCCCTTAGTGATGTTTCCTAATGCATAGAACAGTGATGGCTAACCTTTTAGAGACTGAGTGCCCAAACTCAACAGGCTGCAGAAGGGTGGGGTGAACTCTGTGCTGGGGGAGGGAGGAAGCACTCCCATTGGGCTGCTGTGCAGAGGGGTGAGGCAAACCTGTGAACTCTGTGCTTTGGGAGGGTCACTTCATGGTAAGCTGGGATCCACCTCAATCAAATTCATGGCCATGACATTTTTCCTGCTTCAGGAAAAAAAATGCATTCTTGGATATGAGTTGCAGTCTACGATGATATTACTTATAAGTTAACCACTCCTGATGATCGGCATTGCATCACTGGCAATATGGGCTACCAGCGTTTCCCAAACTATGTTCTGTGGAACATTAGTGGACTTTAATTTTCAGAAACCTATAAGACAGTAGATTGGCTGATCAGTGCTTTGGGGAATTGACTTAGGCTTTTGGGAATCGAAGTCCCAAAACCCAAAGATTGGGAAACGCTGTGACGTAGCAGGATAACCTAGACAGACAGCAAGTGGGCATCTAAGCAGGTTATTTCATGCAGAGTGGGGATTGGAAACTTTTGGCTTTCTGTGTGTTTCAAACTGCAGTGTCCATCCTCAATAAATTGTTTTTCTTTACCTTTCAACACCGACCATTACAGGTTTCTCCCTGGGTGCCACCATACAAGCCACCACCAAAGGCATCTGGATGTGGTGTCGACCACATCCGCTAAAGCCCGACCACACTCTGGTGCTGCTGGATACAGAAGGCATGGGCGATGTCGAAAAGGTGAGCCAAGAGGGTTCAGCTCGGAAGCTTTTCCTGCAAGAGAATTGCAAAGATAGGGCTCGCTTCCATGATGGCCTAAGACATGGGTGTCTTGGGAGGTCTTGCAGTGGGAAAAGAAATTTGTCTTTGTCGTCTTCGTTGTCTTTGTCGTCTTCGTTGTTATTGTCTTTGTCGTCATCGTCGTCTTCTTCTGTGCTTAGGCCAGCCAGGCGTGAAACTGCCAAAATGAAGCCACCTTTTGGTGAGTTCATTCTGTAGTTTTCTTTCGCCTCACCTAGTGTGAGAAAGATTAGCCAACACAAGGTGGCTGTTGATAGGGGTATGCCCGATTCTAGTTCAAAAAATACCACAGTTTTCAAGGAGGCTCTTTCTATGTACCCTGGAAAAGGAATTGACTGTGGAGGAGACCTTATAACCCCAATTCCACAGTGCCTTAGGTAAAGGTTTCCCTTGCTCGAAAGCCAGTTGTATCCAACTCTAGGGTGCAGTGCTCATCTCTGTTTCCAAGCCGAAGAGCCCAGTGCTGTCTGCTTCTGCAGACGTTTCTGTGGTCATGTGGCAGGCATGACTAGACCCCGGAGCGCACGGAACGCTGTTTACCTTCCCACCTAAGTGGTCCCTATTTATCTACTTGCAATTTCTTGCTTTCGAACTGCTAGGTTGGCAGGAGCTGGGGCAAAGACGGGAGCTCATTCCGTCCTGCAGTACTCGGGAATCGAACTGCTGACCTTCTGCTTCCCAGCCAGCATCTTACCTACTTGAGCCTTAGGACACTGGAATCTAACATCTCTCCTTTTTTCTCTCCATCTTTTAGAGCAACATTGAGAACGACTCATGGATCTTTGCCCTCTCCGTTCTCCTCAGTAGTGCCTTTGTGTACAATAGTATGCACACCATTGACCATTATGCTTTGGAGAAAATGTAGTATCTTTTTGTAAAAAGGTTTGATGGTAACCAAATTCCATCCCCATCCCTTCCCCTTCCCTCATGCCCTGTTCCTAATAAGAGCAATAGCAGTGGGTTTGTGGGCTTCTCTGGACAGCTCTGTTGTGGGAGATCTGAAGAGCCTTGAATTTTGACACCAGAAAGTGACACTGGAATTCCCCAAAGAAAACTTTACCTTATTTCATAGAGCAGGGGATCTTAACCTACGGCCCACAGGCTGGACCCAGCCCACGGCATAATTTCACATGGCCCACCACCAACAGAAGTGGAAGCAGGTACATTTACGACAGCTGTCATAAACACGTTGTCATAACCCACGGCTGTCATAAGCACGCCGGCATTGCACCCGCGGTTGTCGTAAACATGTTTACGACAGCTGTGGATACGTTTTACGGCAGTGTTTGCAGCAGGAGGAACCACCAGTCTGGCCCGCTCAGCTGTCTGAGGGGTTAAAAAGTTTGAGAACCCCTGTCATAGAGAGGTAGGGGTAGAATGAATGTGTTAGTGTGGACTAAGGAATGTATAAAACCCTCATTGTTTACTTGTCTCTAATGCTGTGGTTCCCAGTGGGGGAATTTGATTTTAGTGGGGAGGGCAATTCGAGAATGAGTTATTAACAGCGAATGGCCTTTTAAGCTTCCTCCACATGAATAGAAGTTCACTTTTGGAATAATGAGAATTACCGTATTTGCTGGCATATAAAGACCCACTCACCCTTAAAATACAGTGGAAAAATAGAGTGCGTCTTGTACTGTATATAGTGGGCTATTTTGATAATAACGGGGTGTGTCTTATACTCTGATGTGTCTTATACATTGGCAAATATGGTATATGCCACCGGTGGAGGGGTGTCAGGATTTTAGAGATGCTTAGGTGAAGCATGGCCCCCCAAAAAAAGGGGGG
Source organism: Bradypodion pumilum (assembly GCA_035047305.1). Lineage (NCBI taxonomy): Eukaryota > Metazoa > Chordata > Lepidosauria > Squamata > Chamaeleonidae > Bradypodion > Bradypodion pumilum. Next base: position 6,705,300 of record JAWDJD010000007.1, read on the forward strand.
TTGGGAACCACTGTTATAATACATTACAAGATACAATGCAATTGAAATACAGTATTACAGAAAACTTTTCTAAAAAAGGAGGAGATGAGAGTTCCATGCATTCTGGTGCCTAGTCATGCCTGCCGCATATCCATGGAAATGTGCTGGCACAGACAGTGTTAGTCCTTGCTCTTTGACTATAAACAGAGATGAGCACTGAACCTTAGAATCGGATATGACTGGCTTTCGAGCAAGGGTGACCTTTACATTTACCTGTATCATCTGTATTTGTATGTCTTTGGTTTAGAACAGGGGTGGCCAAACTACGGCCCATGGGCTGGACCTGGCCTACGGCACAATTTCATGTGGCCCACCGCCACCCTTGCTGTTAACAGGAAGCGGAAGGGAGTGCATTCACAACAGCCGCAAAACATGCCCGTGCATGTGCAAATGCGCCCATCGTAAACAGTGCCCTAAATGCACCTGTGTCTGTTGCAAACACGTTTACGACAGCCGCGGACGTGTTTAAGGCAGCGTTTTACGGTGGGAGGAACTACATGACCGGCTGCTCAGCTGTCCAGGGGATGTGGTCCAGTGTGCGGCGTGAAAAGTTTGGCCACCCCTGGTTTAGAAGATACTACAGACACAAACCTTGGGGGGGGGGGCAAACACCATCAATTCCTTAGCAAAGTTCCCAGCTATGTGACTGAATTAATGGAGCGTATCAAGATGAAGAGCTCAGTGAGGAACAGCCATGAGAGAGAGGATGGCTTGTCTGATGAGTTGGCCAGCTACTTCCCAAATTTTATTTGGGTCGTGCGTGACTTTACCCTGCAACTGGCGCTGAAGGATGGAAGCCCTATCACTGAGGACCAATATCTAGAGAATGCATTGGCAAGGAGAGCAGGTAATTGGTCAAAGGTGGTGTGAAATTGAATCCAAGATGGTATCCAAACACCCTCAGGCCAGTTTTTTAAAAAAAAAAACACTCATAAGTTATCATTGAAATGAGATGGGAGACATTTGGAACTTGAAAAATGATAAACCAAGAGGAACCAGAGAGTTTAGATCAGTGGTGGCAAACCTATGGCATGTGTGCCAGAGGTGGCACTCAGAGCCCTCTCTGTGGGCATATGCACTGTCGCCCCTGCACAGAGTTCACCCCATCCCTCTGCGCAGCAGCCCAATGGGAATGACCTGAGAGAGTGACTTGTTTGTTGGGAGTCAAGTATGTATCAAACCATTTTATGATGTTCATGTGTTTTATTCTCTTACAGATGCACCAGAGAAACAGGATCTTCCTAAAAAATGTATACGGGAGTATTTTCCCAACCGCAAATGCTTTGTCCTTGACCGACCAGCTTCACGACGAGATATGGAGTACCTAGAAAGTCTGCCCGAGTCAAAACTAAACCCTGAATTCATGCAGCAGGCACAATGTTTCTGTGACTATATTTATAAGAATGCACGGGTCAAAAAGTTGCAGGGAGGACATGTGGTGACAGGGCCATGTGAGTAAACGTGGTAACAAGCGCAGTAAAAGGTTTCCTTAGGCGTATCCTATAGAACAAGGGAGCCCAGAACATTTACCAAATGTGATAATAATATAATTTCATGTTAGGAATTATTCTGGGTTGAAAGGATTTTTGCTGGAGAAACTCCACTCAGGGGATGCCAGTATGAGGCTCCTTTCATGTCCCCAAGATTTTCCCTCATGGAAGTGGTCCCTGTTTATCTACTTGCAATTTCTTGCTTTCAAGCTGCTAGATTAGCAGGAACTGAGACAGAGATGGGCGCTCAAACCATCGTGCAGTACCTGGGTCTCAAACTGCTGACTTGCCGACCTTCCAGCTAACAAGGCGAGCTTCTTAACCACTGAGCCACTCACAGCCCCTACAGAATGTGATGGTTGTCAGGTTTGAATGAGCAACTTGTAGCTTCTCATCATACCTTTGAGACAGATACTTTATGTCCTATTCCTTCGGCGATAATTTTACCACGATGTGTTTTGATCTATAGTGTTTCTTCAAAAGCTGCTTTCCCATCCGTAGACTCCTCAAGTCCTCCAGAGAAGGCAGAATGAAAACCCCAATGGTGTGAATGAAAATGAGTAAGCTGACATCTTTTATTTTGATGTGCAGTGTTGGGGATCCTGGTAGAGTCTTACACAGAAGCCATCCGGAGCGGAATGATCCCTTGCGTTGAGAATACAGTGTTGGCTTTGGCACAGATAGAGAACTCGGCTGCCGTATGCGAGGCTGTGGAGCGTTACGATAACATGGTAAAGCTTATGTTGACCTTGCCTACGGAAGAGATTGCAGAACTGCTGAGAGTACATGCGTGCTGTGAGGAAGAGGCCATTCGATTGTTCCTGAACCGTTCCTTCAAGGATGAAGGTCAAGAGTTCCAGCAACAGCTGCAGGTATAGGATCAATCAGTCAGCCAGTCAGTCAGTCAGTCAACCACCCAACCAAACAGCCAACCAAACAGCCAACCAACCAACCGTCCAGAGTCTTCAGAGTTGGGCGGCAATATAAATCAGAAAAATAAATAAAAAAATAAAAAATGAACCAACCAACCCACCATTTTGGACCACCTGAAATGATCTATTGAGGTGGTTTACCTTAATAGAATATCAAGTGGAAAGTGTGATTGAGCGCCTGTCTGCACTGCCCAATTTTAGAGTGGTCTGGTACGCAACAAAGGCATTTTGCTCCTCCGATCAGACTTTCTCCAGACAATTGGGAAGTGATTAATTTGCTGCAGTTAGACAGCCATTGCAACAAAGTGAATTGTTTACTTTGTATCGTATGTCTATGCTCTCAGCAAAGTAAACACTTCCCCTACTTGCTGGGGATGACCAGGGAAAGTGTATTTTTGTGTGTGTGTGTGTGTGTGTGTGTGTGTGTGTGTGTGTGTGTGTGTGTGTGTGTGTGTGTGTGTGTGTGTGTGTGTGTGTGTGTGTGTGTGTGTGTGTGTGTATATATATATATATATATATATATATATATATATATATATATATATATATATATATATATATATATATATATATATATATATATATATAGACACACACACACACACAAAATGCTCACATTTCTGCAATGTTCTTTTATTTGAAATGGCAGGCTAGGCTGCTTTCACCTCACCTGGATCTATTTGCGAGGAGAGGAGAGGAAAATACTTTTTTAAAAAAATCTTTAATTTCCATTGTAGTGTAGAATCCATAGAACCCTGGACGTATAGGACCTGTTTTGGTGATAGGCAGACTCCATTACACCCTTTCTCTCCTTTTCTGATTCACAGCACCAACTGCAGTCAAAACGTAGGGAGCTGTGCAGTCGGAACGAGCAGGAGTCTTCGGACCGTTGCCTGGCCGTGCTTATGGAAATATTCCAGCCTATAGAGGAACAAATCTGTAATGGGAGCTATTCAGTGCCTGGTGGCTACCAGCGGTTCTTAAAAGACCAGCAGAGCATAGTGGAGCTGTATCACTCGCTGCCCTGGAAAGGATCAATGGTAGCTTGGCCACCAAGCTCTGTTCTAAAATCAAAGTTCAATTCTGTGCTTTGCATTGTGATTTTCATGTCATATGCTTTAATGCAGGGGTTCCCAAACTTTTTAAAGCCGGGGGGCCAGGTCACGCTCTCTCAGGCTGCTTTGAGGGCCAGATGGCCATTTTGCCCTGCCTGCACGATGGGGGTGGTGATCATTTTGTCCCAACAGCCTCAAAGGGATGGCCATTTTGTTTCTCGAATGCCCTTGGAGGTGTGGCAGGCCACATGAAATGATGCCATGGGCCGGATCCAGCCTCTGGGCCTTAGGTTAGGAACACCTGCTTTAAAGGAGTCTTTCTTTATAGAACTTGGAAGAGATGCATGGAGTCGGGCAAATCATCTTTGTCCTCACCTCTCCCGCCTCTTCCCTTTAGGTTTACAAAGTCCTGCAAGACTTCCTGCAGCCAATGGAGACAGCAGCACAGTCCATTTTGCAAGTTGATCAGAGCCTCACAGAAAAAGAAAAGGAGATGGAAGGTAAGCCCTGTTTAAAGCATGTTTTGCATTTATGTAGCCTATTCGTCTAGCAGTTGATTGCAGTTATCAACATCTGTTAATAGAGTCATTCGTGATACTTTCTGTTCCTTATTCCAGACCTCCATGTCTCAGGAGGAGATGTGGATCATCCTTCATGGCTATTGCTTTTGAGCAGTTCCCAGGTTAAGAGATGTTAGACCAGTGATGGCGAACCTTGACACTCCAGCTGTTCTTGAACTTCAATTCCCAGAAGCCAAAGTCTCTGTGAATCCACATGAATTCCAGCTCTTCTTGGTTAGACTTCAATTCCTAGAAGCCTTGATCAGCAGGTACATGCATGTACATGCAGTAAACCCACTTGTGTGGATTCACAGAGACTTAGGCTTCTGGGAATTGAACTCCAAGAACACCTGGAGTGCCAAAGTTCGCCATCACAGTCTTAGACTAAACTACCCAGAGTGCAAAAATATCCCAGATAGGGCAGTAGAGAAATCTAACACACAAGCATGTGAACATAGATTCCTGATTGATTGATTGATTGATTGATTCTTCTTGTTAGTGGCAAAAGCCAAGGCTGAGGCGTTGGAAAGAGAGGCGCAACTGAAAAGGAAAATGCACGAAGAAGCACAATGGATGACCCGCGAAGTGGAACGAAGTTTCAAGGAATATGAAAAGCAATTAATGGCCAAGATGGAGGAGGACCGGAGGACCCTACTGGCCGAACAAGAGAAACTACTAAACTGGAAGCTCTGGGTAAGACCACTTTCTTTGTCCCAGCATTTTAATTATATTTTCATTAGAAATGTGTTTAAATCAGGGGTTCCCAATCTAAGGCCTGTGGGCCGGATCTGGCCCCCAGCACCATTTCATGTGGCCCTCCACCTCTCTAAGGGCACTCGAGAAACAAAATGGCCATCCCATTGAAGCTGTTGGGACAAAATGGTCACCCCCATCGTGCAGGTAGGGCAAAATGGCCATCCGGCCCTCGAAGCTGTCTGAGAGAGCATGACCCGGGCCCAGGCTTGAAAAGGTTGGGAACTCCTGGTTTGAATTCATGCCTGCGTCTCATCTGAAGGTTTCTGGATGTGCTTTTCTGGAGAAATAAGTCAAGTGTTACAACTCATTTGGAATGGTGTGTTGGTCATCAGGAAGATGAATGGGTTTGCCAAAATTGAATAATTTAAATGTTAATTCAGAAATGTCTCCAAATGCAGGCAGCGCTGACTCTTTGCCTGTAAGCTGGTTTTCGAGCAAGAGTGACCTTGTACCAATGTGACAAAGTGCTGTCTGTAGGCCACATATGGACTCCCTAGGTGGATTCCCCCAAACCCACAGATTTCTTTAAGTTTATATCCTACATGTGTCCAATGGCCTCTGGACGGGGTTAGGCAGTTTCACAATATCCCCCACCCACCACCTTTCTTCTTCTGCTGCTATATTTGAATCCAAATATTGGCGATCCTCATGGCGATCAGCCATGAAGACTCTCCTAAGAATGTAATGCAGTGGCCTTTCATCTGCCATCCCCATCGCAGCATGGCACACATACCATCGATCCAGTTCCGAGAGTCACTTTCTGGTCTTGAGCCCTTTTGGCGCACAAAGTCCTCTTCAGCCCCAGACCAGTATTGATGAAGCCCTTCATCAAGATGGATTCAAGTGGGATTTAATCCACTTGGGGACCATCACCCTTCCATGTGGACTTTACCATCCAAGGTTGTTAGTCCTAAAGGTTGTCAGGTTAACAGCCACCGGTGTTGAGTCGCTGGCAGAATGGTCTACTCCAGTGATGGCAAACCTTGGCACTCTAGCTGTTCCTGGACTTCAATTACCAGAAGCCCAAGTCAGCACTCCTGCTGATCAGGGCTTCTGGGAATTGAAGTTCAAGAACAGCTGGAATGCCAAGACTAGCCATCTCTGGTCTACTCTATTAACATAGCAGGATAACCTGGCCAGACCGGGCCACCACCTTTAGGCCCCAAAAAGGTGCTTTTCTTCACATTGATCCACATGCAGAACTGCAAATGACCAGAAGTCCTTCTCAGTTTTCACAAATAGGTTTTCCTGAGCCTAGAATAGTACAGAAAGGCCAGGCGATGTAGTGAAATTAGTTCCTACTCCTTAGATGGGCCTGGAAAGGAGCTTTTAAAGCAGGGGTTCCCAACCTTTTTTACGCTGCAGGCCTGACCACGCCCCCCTAGATAGCTGAGCGGGCTGGACCCTCCCCCTCAGAAGCAGAAACAAATGCATAGCCATCAAGCGCGGCTCCACAAAATACGGGAAATTACTGCGCATGTGTGGACGCGCATGCTCAGCAACCCGTTTGCGCATGTGCATCGTGGCCACGCATGCGCAGTAACCTGCTTGCACATGCTCAGTAACCCATTTGCACATGTGCACAGTGGCCGTGCATGCACAGTAAGCCCTTTCCCCACTGTTCAAATATGGGATGGTGGTGGGAAAGGGGAGGAATGAGCGCAGAAAAATGGGAAATCTTGGCCAATATGGGATACTTGACAGGTATACAAATGTGCTCCCTTCCACATTTATGACAGCCGCGGGAGCATTTACGGCTGATGTAACCAGTGGTGGGATTCAGCAGGTTCACCCCAGTTTGCCAGAACTGGTAGCAGAAATTCCTGCTGGCCCCACCCATCCAAGTTTTAAAATAAAGTAGTCCTAATTTGGGTGCAATGCATGGCTTTGCTCCTGGCCATGCCTACCATACCACGCCCACAGAGTAGGTAGTAAAAATTTTTGAATCCCACCTCTGGATGTAACCATGTTTATGCATGCACAGGAGCGTTTTATGGCTGTCATAAATGTGCCTGCTTCTACTTCTGGGTTTGGCAGCAGCGGTAGTGGGCCACATGAAATGGTGCCGTGGGCCAAGGCCGGCCTACAGGCCATACGTTGAGAACCTCTGTTTTCAAGTAAGAGCTTGTTGAGGTGGGGGTTAGGGTAAGACTTGAAGAGGATGTGTTGACAGCCACAATCTTCTAGATTTTGTCCTGCTCTATATGCACCACACTATTCCCAAACTTTTTAAGCCATCTGACGCTGACTGCCTCCCATCCAGGAACAAAGACGGCTTCAGGAAGAACGTTTTCACTCTGAATCTGTGAGGCTTCAGGGTGTGATTCAGAGACTGCGATCTCAAATATCTCAGCAGAGGAGAAGATATGCAACCTATCAAAAATGGCATCCCTGAGCGACTGAATCAATGGGTTGGTAATCTTATCCCCGGACTCGAGATTGTGCCAGATAGGGAGGATGAATGGCGCTCTGTTGTATCAGGAATAACAAACCCAGTATTTAGCCTGTTTTTTTTTGTGGTGTGTCTGTTATCAGGGCATATTTTTTCTTTAAACGAATGTACAAAAAAAATTCACAAATTGGGACCTGTTACTTTATAAAGTTTTTTTTAAAGAGTCTCTGCATTTATAGAAGGTGAAATGCTCAAATGGTTATAAAAGGAAAGTAAAATATGAAAGTACTTTTAAAATGGAGCTTGGAAATGATTTACTTCAGTCCGCCAGCCTCGCTCTAGTCAAATATCACAAGTTCGACTTCAATGTAGTTATGCTGAAAATAGCTGACAGTTGAATAAAGAATGCACTGTTTTGGAAACTATAATATTCTAAAGTATTTTGACAGTACAGCTGGCCTGTCATATCCATGGGGAATCGATCCCAAGACTCACAATAAATCTGGGTAATAGCGAACCCTATATGTATAATGTAGTCTCTGGTTTCCTCTAGTGGCCAGTTCTGGTAAGGTATCTCAGAAACATGCATTATGGATTTCTGGGATTACCAGGTAACTGTTTGGGGCTAGAGTGTGGCTGGCCACTGCCACTGCCAGCAGGGAGAAGCCAGCTGCGTTGGTGCGCCTGCCAATGCGCGCCTGTCCGCCAACCACCTCTTCCCTGTTTGAGTGTGTGGTCCGTGCCCCGTCTCTCCTGCGCTGGTGCCAGTCTCTTTGATTGGCTGGGGCATATAGTTTTGGCTTTCTTTGTCCACGTGTGGGGCTAAAGCCCTACTGGTGGCCTCCGGACCCCCCTCTTCGGAGGCTGAGACGAGGAAGATAGGCGGGTGTTGAAGGGCAGGGTGGTCTTTGGTGGGGTGCAGAAATGCATACCAGACACTTGAACCCATGTTCCGGCTTTATAGATATGGATGGTAGTGGCTAGGAGGGACCTAAGCTATTGAAAACCAGTGGAACTTAGATTGGTCCTGTTTAACTGAATCCCCTTTGATTCTATGGGTGTACTCTAGGTAGAAGTCTGGACCTAATATGATCCATCTGTATGTACATAATGGATTTAAACTCACAATGATTAAGTAGTTGTCTCTCTGTGTTTGCTTTTTATATTTTACTTTTTCTTTTTCCTTATACAGTTAGTAATAACTGCATTGACTTCAATGTTGTCAAATGCTTTTTTCATACAGCTAAATCACAACTTTTCTATTGAATGATAGACAATGTATACTGAAAATTAAACACATGGAGTAACAATGGAACAGTATAAAAGCAGGTTCCCTTATTAATGGATGAAAAAGGGTTAACAGTGTTGCTGATGAAAACTAAAACACCCAGAAGCCCCCTAAGGATGGTAACCACTGTACTATAGTGCAGGCATGGCCAACCTACGGCCCATAGGCTGAATCCAGCCCGTGGTGCCAATTAATCTGGCCTGGCCCACAGTGAGGAGCCTGGCGCCTCCACAGTCTCCACCTCCACCACTGGAAGCACCGGAAATGCACTGGAAGCACCGAAAATGCATCACAACCAGCTGACAATGTGCCAAAAATGCACCTCCCTTGCTCCTGTCGCCACGGGAAGCGTCAGAAGCGGCGAAAACAGCCGAAGATGTGTCGTGAATGCACCTGCCGCTGCCACCACTGGAAGTGGTGGGAGGAACCACACATCTGGCCCACTTACCTGTCTGAAGGGGCGTGGTCCGGCCCACAGCACAAAAAGGTTGGCCACTCCCGCTATAGTGAATGTCATAAGAGCTGTCTGTCACCAGTGGGTGAAATAGCTCACAACACTTAAGTAACTTTTAGAGATATTAATAAAAGAGAGCCCTGAGGAGAGAAACCCCAGTCTTGTTTAATTCCCTGTGGTCCCACTTCCACGAGGTCAGGCAAACGAGCAAGTCCGGTTCATTAAAAATGTCTTTAGTTATTCAGCACTTTTGACATTTATTTCAAAGCTGTTTGCAAAGTTCCTCGACAGAAAGTTGCCATGGTTTTAAAAGTGTGCGAGGAAAAGTAGAAGACATTAAATACTATAAAATTAAGATTTGGGACGCAGGGAGTTAATGACAGTCTAGGTAACTTTTATATATATATATATATATATATATATATATATATATATATATATATATATATATATATATATATATATATATATATATATATATATATATATATATATATATATATATATATATATATATATATATATATATATATATATATATATATATATATATATATATATATATATATATATATATCAGCCAATTGTGGCACTGGGAATATTTTGTTGATTTTAATGGTTACCCTTTTTTCTAAAGAGGGCAGTTAACAATCTGTACAGACCTCCGAGTATCAACAGGATCTTAGCAAGCTTGTATCACACATTGGTGCATTTCTGTCCCTTGATACAGTATGTCTTTTTTTTTATTTTAAAAGCTAATTAGGAAAATTACCAGAATTGATGGGTTTCCAATTTAGAGATGCACTTGATTTGGAGAATAGCCATCAGGGACACATAGAGCATGTTCATGAACAGAGAGGATGGAACACAGCAATAATATTAAGTGCAAGTAATTAACCTGAACCACAGCCTATGCTCTAGAACAGGAATTCTCAACCTGTGGCCCATAGGCCAGATGTGGCCCACAACACCATTTCATGTGGGCCCCCAACTGCCTCCACCACACCAGGAAGTGCCATGTGGTGTAGGAAGGGCAAAATGGCCATCTGGCCCCCAAAGCTGTCTGAGGGAGTGTGACCCGGCCCCTGGCTTACAAAGTTTGAGAACTGCTCACAACCCATGGCCCGTGGGCCAGATCCAGCCCACAGCACTGAATAATCCAGCCCCTGATTTCGCTCCAGCTACTTCTGCAGCCGCCCCCGCAGGGCTAATAGTAGGAAAAGGGAAGGAAACAGAAATGATATCTGGACCAGAGATAGCACAAGAAGGAGCAATGAGAAAGACAAGTAAAAGAATGCAGAATTTAAATATTATCTTTCTGTCTGTCTGTCTTTCTTTCACTTAAATAACAGAGAAGCAGAGAGAAAGCTACATGTTTGCTTGGAAGGCAAGATCTTTGGAACATTACCCCTGCCCCAAAGTATTTGGGCATAACACTGGATCGAACTCTGATCAGCCAGAAACGCTGTCTAACACTGTCAGTTGCCACCAGAAGTAATATACAGTATTTAGGAAACTGGCTGGTTCACACTGGGGTGTACACCAATAAATAATTAGTATAACAGCTCTTTCCCAGCATTATTACACAGAACAATATGCAAGTTCCGTATGGTATAAATCAGTACATGCAAAACAAGTGAGTGCAGCTCTTAATGAAACACGCAGGATTATTACTGGCTGCCTGAAACCTACCTTGTCTGAAAACATCTATTATTTGGCTGGCATTTCCCCTCTGGAAATATACCAAGAGGTGCTAACAAATAATGGATGTTTTTTGGCTATGTCCAAGAATATCAGAGCCAACACAGCCGCTGAATATGCTGAGAGATGCTAGGAGCTATGGTTAAAAAAAATGTAACTTTTTGAAGTTGCGAGGAATGATGGGTGGTAGTCAAAATCTGGAAGAGAGACAGCAGGGTGGGAATTGGTCCAAAGAACCAATAGACCACCCAGGGCATAATTTGAAGAGGCATCAAAGAAGGGCTATCAGAATCATTTTTTTAAATTGACATTTCTGTTGGCCTTGATTACTGGACCATAAAGCTGTCACCCAAAGGTAACCACATGCTTGTGAACATGCGCATTTATCTTTAGAAATGAAGATTTCACCACACAAGACCAACCTGCCACACATGAATTGGAGATCACCCAATATTTTGAACATCCCCTGATTCTAACCCCGAGAATTTGCACAATTTATGTCTGGTCTGGCTTGTATTTACACCTGGCTCATATTTCTATGCCCGCATTTCACTCAGGCTTTGATATCAATAGCCTTTCCCTCAGAATATGCCTTTTAATGCTTCAATCCACGTAAAATGCCACGTGTTGCCTGCATCTGCTTTGTTCTATTTGCTGCTAGAATGCTCAGCAAACAGATGGATTAGGTTGATTGTTGTAGCCATCGCACCACATGCTGGGACCTGCACCTAGCGAAAGGTACACGGTAGAAGCACAGGGAGATGGGACTGAATCTGGATCCTCCTGGGTGCCCCACTTAGATCTCAGAAGAGAAACATTATTCATCGGTTGGGAAGAAACTTGTTCAAGGAGGACCTTCCTCAACAGGGACAAGAGAGAAACCATTCTTGCCTTCTACACTCAGAACCGCCTTCATGGATGTGTACTTTGGTTTTATGGTCCTTGAGTGCATCTTGGCTGTGGCTGTTATCGCCACCAATCTTCTGGTGTGTGTCACCGTCTATCTGCATAAGGAGCTGAGGTGCATCACCAATTACCTGATTGTGTGCCTGGCGGTGGCCGATATCGGTGTGGGAGCCTTTGCCATCCCATTCTCCTTGGTGCTCAGCATGGAGTACACATTGTGTTTTTACGTATGCCTCTTCCTAAATTGCTTCCCATTGGTCACCACTCAGTTCTCCATCTTCCTCCTGCTGGTCATCGCTATCAATGCCCATCTGAAGATCAAGCTGCCCAACAGGCAAGTCCAGGTTCTGTAATCTGAACTGTGTGTACAGCTTGCAATTGTGTGTGCGCGCGCATATGTGTCTCTGTGTGTGTGTGTGTGAGACAGAGACACAGAATGAACAGTGAGGATGATTTATAGCAGGAGTTCTGAGGGGCCATGTCACACTCCCTCAGACAGCTTCAGGGGTTGGATGGCCATTTTGCTCTTTCTCCACCGTATGGCACTTCTGGGGTGGTGGTGGTGGAGGTGGTGGAGGTGGTGGTGGACCACATGAAATGTTTCCACATGCTGCATCTAGCCTACAGGCTGCAGGTCAATAATCCTTGATTTATAGGGACAGAGTAGACTAACGGCTTGGGTGCAGAAGCCCACAGGGAAGGGTGATGGTCCCCAAGTGGATTAAATCCCTCTTAGATCCATCTTGATGGATGGCAGCAGCTTCGTCCATCCTGGCCTGGGGCCGATGAGGATTTTGCGTGCCAAAAGGGCTCAGGACCAGAAAGTGACTCGTGGAACTGGATCAGTGGTATAGGGGTCACACTGCAATGTGGAAGACAGATGAAAGGCCACTGCAGGACAGTCTACATGGCTGATCGCCATGAGGATCGCCAATATTTGGACAAAGAAGAAGAAGAAGGAAGAGGGAGGAGGAGGAGAAAGAACAATAAGAAGACTTCACACAACTTCATGCTGAGCACATTTTGATCCAAAATATTCTGCTTCATAAGTCCAAGTCAGGACAAGTGCAGAACTAGTTGGTGCCACCTGTAGACTCTCAGTGGGCTGAAAGGTAAGCTACCAAGAAGTAAAATCTCACAACAACAAGACTCATGATGTGGAATGTGCAGTGAGACTGGTGAACTACTGTACATGTATTAGCATGAACTTTCCTGTAAAAATATAGAGGTACCTTTAGCAACTCGGATAAGTGCAAGTTATTAATCAATTGCGCCCACTCCTGGACCAGGAGGCCCTGCTCATGGTCACCCATGCCCTGGTCACCTCCCGTTTGGACTATTGTAATGCGCTCTACATGGGGCTGCCCTTGATGACCATCCGGAGACTGCAGTTGGTCCAGAATGCGGCAGCCCGCACGGTGGTGGGGTGTAGTCGTTTCACCCGCACCTCGCCACTGCTGTGGGAGCTGCACTGGCTGCCTATATGTCTCCGGGTGCAATTCAAGGTGCTGGTTGTCACCTTTAAAGCCCTTCATGGTAACGGACCAGGATACCTCAGGGACCATATCATCCCTAGGACATCGACACGTCCCACAAGAGCAAACTGAGAGGGCACCCTTCAGGTGCCATCTGTTGGGGAGGCTCGCCTCTCCAGCATGAGGAAAAGGGCCTTCTTGGTCGTAGCCCCCACACTATGGAACCTCCTCCCAGTAGAACTACGCCTCTAGACCCAGTTGCTACCATTTAGGAAAGAATTGAAGACGTGGTTGGCATAATGGGTCTGGGGGCCGGGATTGTCAACAAGCTCCCCTTTTTGGCTCGTCTGAGGCTCCCCCCTCCTGTAATTAATTTGTAAAGGTTTTTTAGACTTTAGATTTGTTTTTAGTTAATAGCTGTCACGGTGGGAGTGTGTGTGTTAATAGTGTTATGTTTTTATGGTTTTTTAAATTGTTTTACCTGTATATTGGTTTTAGTGTACACTGCCCAGAGTCCTTTGGATAGGGTGGTATATAAATCTATTAAATTAAATTAAATTAAATGATAAGAAAGTACATTGTTCATTATGACTCAGAGGTGTTCCGTTTAATTATCTAGTGTGGAGTTTCTCAACCTTGAGTCCCCAGATGTTCTTGCTCTTCAATTCCCAGAAGCCCCGCTCAGCATGTAATTGAAGTCCAAGAATACCTGTGGGCCCAAGGTTGAGAAATCCTAAGTGGGTTTTCTTACAGGTGGGTCCCCTCATTTGGAGCTCCAAACCCATCACATAGGTCAGTGATGGTGAACCTTGGCACTCCAGCTGTTCTTGAACTGATCAGCAGGTGTGCTGACTTGGGCTTCTGGTAATTGAAGTCCAACAACACCTGGAGTGCCAAGGTTAGCCACCAGGGACATAGGTAGATCTTTCATCAGGTTTCACGGCCACTCAAAGGTGACCATTTGGCTTTCCAGGAAAGAGGGAAAACAAGGCAATGTCTCGAGTTGGGCTGACACTTCCCTAGAGGCCAAGAGGTGAGAGAAGGAGGAGCTGTTGACACACATGGTCCTCATAAGGGTTCTTTCTTTGGACAGCTATGCCAGGTACGTGAACACAGGTGGTATGGTGGTCATCGTGGTCCTCTGCTGGTTGCTGTCTCTGTTGATAGGCCTCTCGCCAATGATGGGCTGGAACCGCTTCCAACAATATGTACAGACTGGCAACAAGACGCTGCCTGCCAGCTTTCCTTCTGAGAGAGCGGCCTTCGTCATCGTAGCCCACAACATACCTTATGGAGGTCTCCTGTCCAACGTTTATCCAGGGGCACAGAATTTCACCCGCAAGGACAACTATAGCAGACTCCATTGTTCCTTTACTTCAATTTTTACTCCCGATTATCTAGTCTACTTTGTCTTCTTCATTTGCACCTTGCTGCCCCTGGCTGCCATGCTGGGCATTTATGCCGACCTGTTCCGGATTGTCCGTAGCCACTTCCGGTCACAAGCTCTTTGGCCCACAAAGAGAAGGGAGATGCAAATGGCCCGCACTCTCTTCCTCTTGGTGGGTGTCTTTTGTATTTGCTGGGTGCCACTCCAGGTCATCTCTTGCGTTCAGTTCCTATGCCCCCACTGTCAACGCTACAAGTCATTAGAGCACCTGGCTGTGCTGTTCTCCCACTTGAACTCTTTCGCTAATCCACTGGTCTACGCCCTGAGGAAGAAAGACTTTGGACTAGCCTTGAGATCCGTATTCCTCTATCATGTCCTGCACTGGCCCAGGCTTAAAGTCCGCTGTCGCCTCAATCCGAAAGTCCATCCCCAAGCCTGAAGTAAAAGAGCAACACTGTCCCTTCAGAACAAGCCGAGGTAATGAATGCTGACCAAAACTGAGCCAAATTAGTCAAGACAACACTCTAGGTCCGTGATGGTGAACCTTGGCACTCCAGGTATCTTGGCACTCTGTGTATTCTCTGTGAATCCACACAAATGGGTTTATTGGCACTCCAGGTGTTCTTGGACTTCAATTCCCAGAAGCCCAAGTCTCTGTGAATCCATACAAATGGGTTTACTGGCACTCCAGGTATTCTTAGCCTTCAATTCCCAGAAGCCCAAGTCTCAAGAATCCACACAAACGGGTTTACTGGCACTCCAGGTGTTCTTAGCCTTCAATTCCCAAAAGTCCAAGTCTCATGAATCCACATGAATGGGTTTACTGGCACTCCAGGTGTTCTTAGCCTTCAATTCCCAGAAGCCCAAGTCTCATGAATCCACACAAACGGGTTTACTGGCACTCCAGGTGTTCTTAGCCTTCAATTCCCTGAGGCCCAAGTCTCATGAATCCACACAAACGGGTTTACTGGCACTCCAGGTGTTCTTAGCCTTCAATTCCCTGAGGCCCAAGTCTCTGTGGATCCACATGAATGCCATTCGTGTGGATCCACAGAGACTTGGGCTTCTGGGAATTGACGTCTAAGAACACCTGGAGTGCCAAGGTTCACCATCAGGGACCTAGGTGCTCATGGGACCATGAAGGCTGGCAAAAGCAGAACTGAAAATGAAACAAAACCCTTGGGCGAAACATTCTCCGATACAGCCCACAGAAGACCACGTGTGATCCGTAGCCACAGAAGGAAGAGAATTGGTTGAAATGAGCAATACACAAACAACTGAATATTCTACTGAGCATCTGCCAAGCAGAAGGTTCCACTATCGCCTGTGTTGCATTGCGTCAGTACAGGGTGGGTTGTCTCTGTGGGAATCACCACTCACACCATGCCAATGTTTGCATGAGTACTGTGATTCCATGGTACTACTGTATGGCTGGGACTTTCATGGTGTTCATGGGTAGAATACAGTGTCCTACAGAAGAGATGGCTGACCAAGTAGCCAACTGAGCAGGGAACGCTTACTGTACTGTGAAGTTATTGAATACACATTACTGCCTAAATAAAACCCTTGAGTCTGGAACATAGAATGGCTTAACTGCACCACTAAGGGAATTCCCATTTTAATCAGAAGGGTAATAGCGAGAGAAACGTTGGCTGCTATTTCACACTTGTTAGTACAGTATGTCCATAGGGTTGCGCTGCAGTAACTCAGCGGTTAAGAAGCTCACCTTGTTAGCTGGAAGGCTGGCAAGTCGGCAGTTCGAGACCCGGGCATTGCCTGATGGATTGAGCGCTTGTCTCTGTCCCAGCTCTTGGGGACATGAAAGGAGCCTCATTTAGGCATTCCCTGAGCGGAGTTTATTCTGCAAAAATCCTTTCAACCCAGAATAATTTCTGACACTGAATTATTATACAGTAAAACGTCGCATAAAGAGCGCCTCGCTTAGAGACTAACTCGCTTAAAGAGCAAAATTTTCTCTGAATGGTCGCCTCACTTAACAACTAAAACCAACCCAAAACTCACTTAACAACTAAATCGGGGTTCACGGTCCCCACCACCACCACCAGAAGTCACAATTGGTCACTTAAATTGGTGTTTCACTTAAAGAGCAATACCATGGAACACATTATGCTCTTTAAGCGAGGTACCACTGTATTATTATGTGATGTCCGTATTTATTTATTTTTTTGGGGGGAATTCTGGGATATGTAGTCCAAAATGTAAAGTCTTCAAGAGCTCTAATTCAATCACAGCTCCTTTTTTAAAAAAATGCCTAACAAATGTGAAAACTTAATGAAGCACAGTAAATTGGCAGCGAGAACAAAGAAGGGAACAAACAAAGCTACAGAGCTTAGAAGATTGGTGTCAACAAAGTAACCCCCTGCTGTAATATAGACAAACAAACAAATTCTTCAAAAGAAGCGCATATAAATTCTTTATCTATTTATTCTGATACATAGTCTTCTGTTAGTATTTTTTTGTTGTGCTTTCCAAGAATTTTTTTTCCAAAGTTGTATACAAAAGGTCCTGTTTCCTTCACAGACAAAGTAAAATAACGTCAACACTGCATAGTATAAAAGGAACACTTCGAAACTTCAAAATCTTATCCGGTACAAGATTTTTCGAAAATAATCTTCTTCAGGAATATGTGTTTTCTTTCTAAAACATAATAAACATAATACTTAATAACAATATTTGCCAAAAACTACTGATCTATACCATGTTGTTATATACTCTATTTATCTAAGCAACCCCTTACCTAATTTTCGCGTCAACGTCGCATCTCAGGCTTTCTCTTTTAGGTGTTGAGGCATGCCTGCCACATGTCCACGGAAATGTCTGCAAATCCAGTTGTATCCGACTCTAAGGTTCAGTGCACATCTCTGTTTATAGCCAAAGAGCCAGCGCTGTCTGTGTCTGTAGATGATTCCACGGACATGTGGCAGGAATGACTAAAGTGCATGGAACGCTATTTACCTTCCCACCAAAGCGCTCCCTATTTATCTACTTGCAATTTCTTCTTTTCAAACTGCTAGGTTGGCAGGAGCTGGGACAGAGGCAAGGGCTCACTCTGTCATGCAGCACTCGGGGCTCGAGCTGCCAACCTTCCAGTCATCAAGTTCAATGTCTTAACCACTAAGTCACTGCAGTCCCGAGGCAAGAGACTCCTATGCATTTAATTATGGTGTGAAAGAGAGAAGTTTATCAGATGCAATTTGTCACCCAAGAGGGAGAAAAGCTGCACTAGATGAAATTTTAGTCCTCTGAGCAAACAATAAAAGATACAAGAGTCCAATCCTCTTTTGTATCTGTCTGACCTTCCTACCTTTCTATGCTTCCATCTGCGTGCTTTATCTATCTTTGGGTGCTGTCAGTTAAGTGCCCTAGAAAGAGGCTCACTTACGACAGCAATAGGAAAATCACTTCCACCCACAAAGCAATTATCGACAATGAGGGAGCTCAACTGCATGGAGCACTTGTATATTGCAGCATTAAAAGCACATAATGGACATCAGTGAATGTCGATAAACCCATTATTTAAACAAAGGCTGTGGCTTGGCCCTCAGTATTTTTAGAACCTTAAATAAAGCTAATGAAATTGATTCTGTTTAAAACTCAGTGCAATAAAACCCGACTTCTTTCTTTGGGAAGAAAATATTCTAAGGAGAGATAACAAAAAAAGACCTACCAAAAAAAATCAGAAAAAAGAAGCTGGAAGAGAAAAGTGTCTTTTAGTTATTGATCTCTGGTTCTGACAGTGACTGGAGTGTTGTGTGATCTCCAGTAACTTCCGATCAGAACTCTCGACATGCCACATGGCTATTTCCTTTTTAGTTTTTCCTGATGCCTTTTAGAGATACAAAACAGCACACGAAGATTTATCTACAAGCTTTCCTTGTTGGATTTCCCGCTTTTGTCAACCTAGCAGTTCGAAAGGAGGGAAAAAATTGCAAGCAGATAAATAGGTACCGCTTCTGTGGGAAAGGTAACAGTGTTCCGTGTGCCTGCTATTCATGCCAGCTACATGACCACAGAAATGTCTTCACAACTGGCTTTCGAGTAAGGGAGACCAATGGCAGGGCATATTCTAATAGACGCAACTCCCTTCACCATTGACTAAATCTTTAAGGCTGATGGGAATTTCCTCCCCAAATGAGGTCCACGCACTGACATCTAAGGAGCTGTAAGCCCCTGCATCTCTTTCAATGCTCATTTGAGCACTGTTTGTGTGACATGCAGTTCTCCTGCTGGCTGACAACTGATTATTTATTTATTTATTTATTTATTTATTTATTTATTTATTTATTTATTTATTTAGATTTATATCCCGCCCTCTTGCTCCAGGGCAAGAGTTTTATGTGTCTTCAAGTCAGTTCTGATTTATGGCATTCCTAGTGGAGTTTCTGATATGAGTAAGTAAGTTTCCATGGCCACACTGAAATTTTAATCTAGGTCTCTCAAATTTTAGGCTGACAGTCTGCATGCTATCATGCTGACTCCCAAAAGCAGATAATACCTTTCAGACAACTCAACAACTCTTAAGGAAACTCAAGTTTCCTTAGGAGGGTTAAAGTTAGGAAGATATTTGATTGCACCTTTCAAACAGCTGCAGACTCCTTTGAAGATGTATACAAATCAATTGTTTTGCAAACTTTTTTGGCTGTGCAAAACTTAGGGAGAAGTAAACTGAAGAATTTGAGGTGCATGTGATATAAACATTAAGATACACTAACATTTTTAAAAATCAAAGCAGGAAACCATCCAGGGAAGCACTAGTAGAGGAAATCACGGAAGTAGGAAAAGACTGCTGAAGGTTAGGGAGGTTGTAGGAAAAGGGAATTATTTCTTTGTATCAACTTTCACTGCAGAGGGTGGATAACTCTCATATGGTGAAATGCATTTGAATGGATGGCTAAGGAACTTTAAAACAAGTAGAGGTAAGAGATGCAGCCCTATTGCTAATTGACGAATTAGAAATTAAGTCACTGGGACTAGATGTCGTCGTCGTCGGCTGCTACTCGTATCAGAGTATACATTAACAAACACCACCACAATAAAAATCTTTTCGGGGAAAATGTCATTGGTGTGAATTTGTTTAAGGTGGATCCCAGCTTGACATGAAGTGACCCCACACACTATGATCACGGAGTCATCTCCTGCGGCACATATGAAATGAGACATGCAGGATTTAACACCGGGACTGCAATGGACTGTTGCAGCCTTGAGGATATTAACAAGGTGCGCCTTCACAGATAGTTCATCTGGCTTGGCCTCTTCCAACTCCATGACTGTTGGGAATCAGAATAGTGACGTGATTCCTCCTCTGCTCATTTTGCCATTGGGCCCAACATGAGGGTTTCCAGTGGCATTTCCACCGCTGAGCGGACCATTGCACCATCTAAAAGAGCTCATCCGGGACTAGATGTATCAGAATAAACAAAACCAAAACGCTGTAGCACTTTAAAGACTAACTGTTATATTTTAATGTGAGCTTTCATGGATCAAGTCCACTTTGTCAGACAGTGGGAGTAGATGGCATATAGTTGGGAATCTTTAGACAACTCAAATGTGAAATTGATCCTAATAAAGATATACAACTTGGTGCTAAAACTGGACTCCTTAACAGTGAATGCATTAGAATATTGTGTTCAAAAGGATTCTGAAGGGAGCAGAAAAATTATAGGTACATGAACACCATCTTGCACAAACGGAGGGATAGTATAATTAAACCCACTAAATTGGATCCATTAAACCGAAGGACAAAATAAGTCTCAGTGATGAAATATCAGTTTATCTTCTGCTAAGGAAAGTCCTTGCCTTCTAACATTTTGGAACCTCTCTAAAAGTGAATATTAATTTATTGCATTTAATATTCTTTTGTACAGCCCAAACATCTCAGAAATGTTTTAGCGATCAAGATGCAAAAACATTCACCTCAGTAATAGCAAATAGATTAGATAAATAAATCCATCGGGGAGTATATAAGCGGGGACCAGGGTTTTTCTTCTTAAAGGGAGATAAATGGCTGATATAACTAGAACAGTTTTAAACATACTAGAGTATGCAAATCAGAAGAAATTAGAAATAGGGGTATTAGCGTTAGATATCTTAAAAGCTTTCGATTCCATAGAATGGGTGACATTGAAAAAGCTTAAGCAGGAAATGTGTTTTGGAGTTAAGCAAGGAGAATGATAGATAGACAACAATTTAAATCAGGAATTCTCAACCTGTGGCCCATGGGCCGGATGCGGCCTGAGGTACCATTTCATGTGGCCCCCATTGCCTCCACCACACCAGGAAGTGCCATGTGGTGGAGGAAGGGCAAAATGGCCATCCGGCCCCCGAAGCTGTCTGAGGGAGCATGATCTGGCCCCCAGCTTAAAAAGGTTGAGAACTCCTGATTTAAATCTCTAATTAGAAGGAGGCATCTTATAAACGGAAAGTCTTTTTAATTTAAATAAATTAAACCATTTAACATAGCCTGGAAACAGAGAGAGATTATTTGATTTTTTAAAAAAGATTTATTAACTTTTAAAGATTTATTATTATTATTTTCTAAATGAGCTAGTCCCACCAATGAATGTGTCTCAGTTTGCTTCTGAATAAACCGACACCACTCATTTCCAGTGAAAACCAAAGAAAAGTTATTTCGGGTTCGGGAGTATACAGTACGAGCATCTCCAAACACCACCACCGCGGTGGATTCTGGGTGTTGTAGTAAGACTTTTATCCCCCTCCTCCCTTCACAACGGGGCCTAAGAAAAAGGGCGGCCTCAACTTCCGCCCTTGCGCTTCGACTACACATCCGTTTCTACGCACGCTCCGGTTCAGACCCCGCCTCCCATGAATCCGCCCCCTTTTATCTCGGGAAGAGGGATTGGACGGCCCTCACTCAGGGCGGTTTCCGATTGGGCGGCTACAATCTCGCGAGGCTTGGAGCTCTCTGAGTAGCGCGTGGGGAACCCCGCCGGCCTTCTTTTCCCTGTCCGGGAGCTTCGAGGCGGCAGCAAGGTGAGCGGGAGGGAAGGAGGTGTTAGGCCTCAAGCCCCGGCCTGGAGTAGTTTGGCAGCCCGAGCATCCCGGGAGGGCGTCGACTCCTAGCCCCCGGCTTTTCCGAGCTGTTAGGCCGGTGTTCCTCCTCTTCTGGCCAGGATGAGGCCATGTGGGTGGGAGGCAGTTTCTCGTGCGGGGAGTCGCATAAAGAGGCTTGGGTTTTCTCTCTTGAGTTATTTTGCTGTTTCCTTTATCCTTAACATATTTCCCTATATTTCTTTGGGCCTGTTTGAATGAATCCATGGCCCAACGCTGGGTTTCAGGATTTTTACACATTTAAAAGAAATTAGTTTTATGGGTTATCTTAATTTCAAGAGAAGAATGTGATCCCCCCCCCACCTCTTTATTATATTCATGGACTTGTTTTACAAGGATTATACTACCATTATTTCCAAATAAAAATGAAAAGCGAATATAAATGCAGGCTGCCATGAGGAGAGGGTGTACAGGCGAAACTCAGAAAATTAGAATATCGTGCAAATGTTCATTCTGTTCAGTAATGCAACTTGAAAGATATATGAGAGAGACTCATTACATGCAAAGTGAAATACTTCAAGCCTTACTTTGTTATAATATTGATGCTTATGGCTTGCAGCTTATGAAAACCCCAACCCCCCCAATCTCATGTACCCTATAATCACCCCATTATCTCATGTACGCTGTACGCCATGATCATCACAATTATAACGAATTAAAGCATGATATCTCTCGCTTTGCATGTAGTGAGTCTATCTCATATTTGTTTCACCTTTTAAGTGAAATGAATGGAGATTTGCGCGATATTCTAATTTTCCGAGTTTTACCTGTATATGAAATTTCATCTAGATTAACACACAAATTCCATATCTTTATAAACTGACCTACCGTTAGCTTCAAATAAAAATGAAAATAATATAGAGGCACGCTGCGATGAGGAAGGTATCTATATGAAATTTTGTCTAGATTAATACATAAATTTCATATCTTTTAAAACTGATCTATACCCAGGATAATACACTAGAAAACCAAGAGAGGTTTTTTGTTAACAATCCACATAAATAATTGTCATAGTTTTAGTCTGTCCCTTATAATTCAAGGCTGCTGATAGCAATTTACAGCTTCGTCCTGGTAGGTATATTCCTATCCAATTTGAGGGTTCAGTGTCATTTCCCATTAAACTGATGATTATTTGTGTGTGTTTGAAACTGATACCAGCCTGTTAAAGTTTCAGTTGAGCGCATGGCTTTATATCTGGTAAAGAGCTAACAAAAGACAAAGCAAATGGCCCAGGGTTGAGCTCGTATTTGCTTCCTCTGAGTAAAGTGATAAAAAGCAATTGAAACACCCCCCCCCCCCACACACACACACAATAATAATAACAAAACATCTCATGTAAACCTTTTAATTCTTAATATATTTTGTACATTGTAAAAAGGGACTGCAGTGGCTCAAGTGGCTAAGATGCTGACTGGGAGGCGGAAGGTCAGCAGTTCGATTCCCAAGTACTGCAGGATGGAATGAGCTCCCGTCTTTGTCCCAGCTCCTGCCAACCTAGCAGTTTGAGAGCAAGAAATTGCAAGTAGATAAATAGGGACCACTTCGGTGGGAAGGTAACAGCGTTCCGTGTGCTCCGGTGTCTAGTCATGCCTGCCGTGCCTGCATGGAAATCTGCAGAAGGAGAGAGCGCTGGCTCTTCGGCTTTGAAACAGAGATGAGCACTGCACCCTAGAGTCGGATACGACTGGCTTTCGAGCAAGGGAAACCTTTACCTTTACGTTGTAAAATATAGGTCCACAATTAGAAGTACATAATTCTCATTTCAGAAACAGACACATGTAAGAACCAATCTTTTCAATTGGTTTGTATATACAGTTTACTAAGAAACAGGCAAAATCCAGTCTCAGTTTTAAGTTACTATTATTCAACCATTAAAAATATCTGCAGTCATTTTTACAGTTTCCTGCTTGCAGGCTTACAGTGTGGTAGAATGAGACAGATTACCATAATGCACAGGGAAGAAGAAAGCATGCAGAGGTATTGATGTATCTTAGTTGGCTGAGCAATGGGGCCAGGTTGGCTTTTCTGCAGATTGGACTGCAATAACCTTTAACCTGGCCAGCATGCACCTTTTCTTTCCCTCTGCAGTCCCAGGGCCGCTGGCAGTTAAAGCAGTCTAGTATGATGACGAACCTTGGCACTCCAGGTGTTCTTGGACATCAATTCCCAGAAGCCCAAGTCAGCAATTCTGGGAATTGAAGTTCAAGAACAGCTGGAGTGCCAGGTTTCGCCATCTAGTTCATGGTAGGGAAGGCAGAATCAAACTATTTGCAGCAGCTCCTTTAGCCACTACAGTAGATTGATCCAAGTTGGTCTTGTCCATGTTCTGATATGCCTGTTGAGAGTGAAGGGAAGTGTTTATTGGCTGGTATAAGAGGTAAAAGTTTGCTTCCCTTCTGTAATTGAACTTCCCAAAGGTTTGTAACTGCAGATGTTATTTTTTTAAACTGACCTGTATTATACATTTGAGTTTTTTCTGCTTACCTCTTCTGCAGATGCCTGGTGTAACAGTAAAAGACGTGAACCAGCAGGAGTTTGTGAGGGCTCTTGCAGCCTTCCTCAAAAAGTAAGTTTTCTGAATTAGCACTTAAAGAGTGGAGATTCAGACTTGAGAGACAGAATCTGTTGCATAAAATATCATTTCAGGCTGCAGAAACCAGATTTACTCGCTGGAACAGCAGTAATTTTTCTAGTTCTGCTGGCATTTAAACTTGCGCTTCCTCTGTAAATATTCTGTATTGCTCAGCGCTATTTTCCTGTTGTGACACTAATATTTTAGGACACAGGGCTAATGTTAGGTACGGTGAGCAACCTAAAAATACCCTGAGTTGGTCTGGAGAAAGTTAATTTTATTTAATAGAAAAGCCATAATATTTCAAATAGATGCTAGTGAGTTCTTGTTTTGATGTATGCAGGCATGTAGCATAGTATAGATTAATACTATAGTCAGTTTGAACAATTGGGATGATAATGCTATTCATAGTATACTTCTTTATTGTAAGGATCCGTGGCTTAGAACTGCTCATTTAGGCCATTGGGAATTAGTAGTTGATTTTTAGTAGAGCAGTATTTTCCAACCTTTGGTTCTTGGACTTCAATTCCCAGAAGCCTAAGTCATTACACTGGCTGATCATTGCTTTTGGGCATTGACTTAGGCTTCTGGGAATTGGAGTCCAAGACCCAAAGGTTGGGAAACACTGTTGTAGAGACATTGCAGATGTTTCTGCATGCTTTCTAATTAAAGCTAGTACCTCAGATGAATGAAGTTGCTGCTTCCTTTTTTAACCTTTTTCACAGATCAGGTAAACTGAAGGTACCTGAATGGGTGGACACAGTCAAGTTGGCCAAACACAAGGAATTGGCTCCGTATGATGACAACTGGTTCTACACAAGAGCAGGTAAGGGCCTGGATGGTTTCAGGGTGTGCGGTTCTCTGATCTGAACAACACTATTTGTTCCTATAAATAGTGGATTTATAACAGGGATTCTCAACCTTGTGAAGCCGGGTCACGCCCCTTCCGACAGAGTAGGCCAGACTGGTGGTTCCCCCTGCCATAAACGTTGCCATAATATGCGTCCTGGCCGTCGTAAACACATTTGTGGCAGCTGTGGGCACATTTACGGCTGTCGTAAATGCTTCCGGTGGCGGTGGCAACACAGGCCACATAAAATGGTGTTGTGGGCCAGTTCTGACCTGGGCCGTAGGTTGAGAACCCCTGATTTATAAGAAACAACAAATCTTCACAATACTTCAGTTACCTGTAGATAGTTATTTGAGCTTGAACTGTTACAGGACCACCCTGGTTTGTCAATGACTTCATAAAAATTAGATGGAAATTATGTTTATTTTGTACAGCAAGCATCTTATGCACTTTGCAAAGAGTGTCGTTATTAATGCAATTTGCCAGAAGTGTCCTTCACTGTAAATTGAAAATGGGTTCTTAATTCAAAGAAGGCCACTGCGAACGTTTGGATGTTGAGGCAAGGTTATCAGGATATGGATGTGATCAATTTAAAGTTAATGTGAACAAAATAAAAGTTTAGAATAATCTTGTAGAGTGGCCTAGTGTTGCCTTACGTAGTGTAGGTGGTTCGTGAAGCCAACAGAAAGGTCTTTGGCCCTTCCATTAAATTAATTGTTTTCCTTAGACATAGTCTTAAACGTCTTGGCACTTCTAAAACTGCTTAATTTATTCAGCACGCATAGGGTACACTTCAGCTGGCTGTGCATGTTGATACTAGAGTTAGGGTATGGATCATGGCTTTTGGGGAAGCGCTGACAAGCAGTCAAATCCTGTATGTCTCATTTCATACGTGCCGCAGGAGATGACACTGTGATCATAGTGTGTGGGTCACTTCATGGCAAGCTGGGATCAACCTTAATCAAATTCACACCAATGGCATTTCCCTTGTTATTCAGGAAAAAATGTATACTCGGATATGAGTAGCAGCCAATGATGGTTATCTTTGCCATGATCCAGTTGTTGGTTGAAATGTGTAGGCAGAAAATGGACTGCAGAAATAGGATGGTTGTGTTTCGTTTCTTCTCCTACCCACTTCGTAACTAGTTGCCAATTAGCTAGTTACTGCTTGTTTGGGTTGCTGCATTTTTATTCTAGTTTCAGACTTTCCAGTTGCTCAGTCAAAACCAAAAACATTGATTTCTCAGTGCACAACTGCCAGCAGTTTTCCCATTTCAGCCAGGTCACTTCCACATAGTTATACTGTAGATTTTTGTTAATTCTTTATTGGTTGTACACTGCACAGAGTGGAAAATATTCCAGATGGGCGCTATATGAATACAGTAGAACCCCACATAATGAAAAAACTCTGTTCCACGGAGCTCTTCGCTATGCGGTTTTTCCCGTTATGCGGTTCCCTATGGAAGATATCACGAATAAAGAAAAAAAAAAGTTTGTTAACCGGGGTTCCCATTAAGTGGGTATACACCAGTTACCAAAAATGCCGCATAACAAAAAAACAAAAATTATGCAGGGTGTTGCCTTTGCATACTAAATGCTTTGTTGTGCGAATTTTTCGCTATACAATGAGTTTGTTATGCGAGGTAGTACTGTATAATAAATAAATAAAATAAAAATAGTGCTGCACTGAGCGTTCCTTGACAGACTGTTTGTATGTCTTCTTGAGAAACATTATTATGGCTCTGAAAATATTTCTCTGGGGGAAAAAAGTTTTCTTCCACCATTATTTGAGGGACTGTTAAGAGAGGGTCATGGTACCCATCTGTTGAGAAACAGTGTTGGAAGATTAACAGTATCTCAAACCCCCCCACCCCACCCCCCAAAAAAGCCTATATATGCTCTGCTAGTAGGACACTAGTATTGGTAGCCAGCCAAGTAATTTGTCGTGATTTTCTTCACTTGACCTAAGGCCGAAAATAGTTTTTTCCCTCGACTTTAGAGCGTTCATTACAACAGTTGGAGAGCTTTAGAGCTGCTTTGTGTGAAGATCTTGTGCCGTTCTTTCACATGGCGTTGACAGGCCATCTCAAATGCGTGCATCTGTTTGTGTTCGCAGCAAATCAATCGCACCATTTTTCTGTCCTAGATTTTTAAAACAAACCTGTGATGAGTGTCTTTCTCAGGGAGGCCTTAATATCTGCTGCGCTTTCCTCCCCTGCTATAATGCTGTGGCGAGCACGGTATTCCCAGCCCCAGTTTTACTGCTGTTTCTTTTTCTAATAAAGGGTTGGGTAGTTGGATTTTTTTGCTTGCAGGCCTTTTAGAGCTTCAGGCTATTTCTGTTTTGTTTGTGTATGAACAGCAGCTACAGAAGAGACCGCAGGTATTTGTCTATAAATGTCGCCGGTGTGGTGAAAAAGCATTCATGCTGCGGTTGAAGTTCCCTGTAGGCCTGTTTTAGGTCTAACTAAAGGATTAAGTAAGGGGGTTTATTATTATAAAGTGATATTAACAGTGTGGCGTACTGTTGATTCTCTGTGGTTGTCACACTATTTCTCTTCTAGCTAGATAGGCTCAGGCTGACATCAGTTAGTGGCTTTATTGATAGAATAAAGCACAGAACATTTAGCCATTTTCACCTTGTTCCTTCATTAGTGGGAGCAGTCTCCTTGGGCCTCCGATGAGCATAGTATAGGATGGGAGCTTGGAAACCGTGGCTGCAGTGGGACTAGAAGATAAATGTTTCTACTTCATGGCTACTGCATGGTTGAACCTGTCCCTTTCTGCTTTGTGACTCATGCTGTTCACGTGCGGGAATCATTCTTGTCAATGCAACTATGAATAATGGATAAAATTAGTTTGTATTCCATGGATTTTTCCTGGTAAACATCTTTCTAATTAAAAAAATAACTAAACACAACAGAAAAAAACTTATACGAACAAATATTACCTCTTAGCACTTCTCCAGATTCAAATAAAGAAATTGTGCTCCCCTCTACCGGGATCAATAAATATACCTTATCCCCTCTCCCTTATATTTCAGAGCCCATATCCCCTCCAAAAAGTGCTATTTTATGGCAAAGTTCTACATTTATATTTAATATTTCGCCCTGTAAATGTCTATATGGTGGTGAACCTATGGTATGCGTGCCAGAGGGGACATATGTGCCATTGCCCCAGCACAGAGTTTGTTCCACCTCTCTGCCTAGCAGCCCAATGGGAACGCCCCCCCCCCCCCAGCACAGAGTTTCCCCTGCCGTGTTGGCACTTTGTGATAAGTGGCTTTTGGGTTGCAGTTTGGGGACTCGGTCTCTAAAAGTTTTGCTATCACTGATCTATATTTGCTCTAGCAGGACTGACACCAACATGTGTTGATTGAAGCCTTCAGATGAAAGTGTTAGGAAGTGACCATTTGTTTTATTTTTGCAGCTTCTACAGCCCGACACTTATATCTCCGAGGTGGTGCTGGCGTTGGCTCCATGACCAAGATCTATGGAGGACGCCAGCGTAATGGTGTGATGCCCAGCCACTTCAGCCGAGGATCCAAAAGTGTTGCTAGGAGAGTGCTTCAGGCTTTGGAAGGACTCAAGATGGTAGAAAAAGACCAGGATGGGTGAGCTTCTAACAGATGTAATAGCCTGATTCCATGATGGCGAACCTTGGCACTCCAGCTGTTCTTGGATTTCAGTTACCAGAAGCCTAAGTCAGCACTCATGCTGCTCAGGGCTTCTGGGAATTGAAGTTCCAGAACAGCTGAGTGCCAAGGTTAGCCATCACTGGCCTAATTGAATGTTTGTGAGTAAGAATACCATTGCAAATATTGCCAGACCTTCTAGAACGGGTTCACAACCTACGACCCATGGAACGGACCTGGCCCATGGTGCCATTTCATGTGGCCTGTCGCTCCTGCTGCTGCCGGAAGCGGTGAAAACAGCCGAAAATATGCCGTAAATGCACCCACACGTTTACAATAGCCATGGACACATTTTATGGCAGTGTTTACAGTGGGGGAACCACGTGTCTGGCCCGCTTAGTGGTCTGAGGGGGTGTGTGGTCCAGTCTAAGGCTGGAAAAGGTTGAGAACCCCTGTTCTAGAAACTCTTGTTAGTGACGTGTTTGATGACTTAATAAGGGACTGTGTTGGCTTAGTGATTAAGATCTTGATGACTGGAAGGTTGGCAGGTCAGCAATTTGAGACCCGAGTGTTGTACGATGGAGAGAGCTCTCATCGTCCGTCCCATCTTCTGCCAACCTAGCAGTTTGAAAGCAAGAAATTGCAAGTTCCTGATCTTCCCCAGATGGGTTTGGGACTTCAGCTCCTAGAAATCTTGGCCAGCACAACTACTTGGGTACCACAGCGTTCCTTGTCTAGTCATGCCTGCCGCATGTCCATGGAAATGTTTGCAGATGCAGAGAGCGCTGGCTCTGATACAAAAGACTGATACAGCTTGCTTTGGAACAAGGAGGACCTTTTGATTATTTAGCAGGAAACATTTAACTAAACCTGCCTGTTAACGCCATATGAAGCCTCTGGTCTCTGGGTTGTCAAAACCCTAGTTTAATATGGGGCATGCTTTCTCAACCTTGGGCACCCAGATGTTCTTTAACTTTGATTCCCAGAAGCTCTGATCAACAGGTGTCTTGACTTCAACTTCTGGGAATTGAAGTCCATGAACACTTGGAGGCCCAAGGTTGAAAAAACCTAGTGTCGGGGATACTTGAAATGATGAGGGATAAATTTACCTTAATCTGCTTGGTGACTAATCTGGGCACAGAATTGTCTGCAGTTACAAGTGTTTTTTTTTAAAAAAAATAATAATGCTGATTTAATCACTGATTTCTTTCAGGGGTCGTAAACTTACTCCTCAGGGACAGAGAGATCTGGACCGGATCGCTGGGCAGGTAACCTCTCTACCTCACATTCTGGGAGAGTATTAAGTTAGACTATAGCAACAACAGGAGAGTCTTGAATTTAAAATAGGTTTCCCCGCCTTGCTTTCCAGACCAGGCATCTTTAGAAAGCATTTCCCTTTCTCTGTCTAAATAAACTTTATTAAGTCATTGTGAGCAAGTGCAATAGTGCAGGCTACTTAAATCTGTGGATTTATATTAGTTACATCTGATTAAAAGTTCCTGTCTGAAATTGCACACCCAAATGCATATACGGTATCTGCTCTTTTCAGTTCCTCAAGCATCTTTTGTACAATCAAGATGCAGTTTCTTATCTCTCCTACTTCTTCCCAAGAATGATTCTTGATGCCTTTACAGTCTGGTTCTGCTTTCCACCCATCTCGCATTAACAGTGATCTTATAGATCTGTAGTATGGGCTGTACTATTGATCTATTCCAGTGGTTCCTGATCTTCCCCAGATGGGTTTGAAACTTCAGCTCCTAGAAATCTTGGCCAGCACAACTAATCGAGAAGGCTTGTGGGAGCTGCAGTTCCAGAACATCTGGGGACCCAAGGTTGGGAACCAGCACTCAAGGGTTTCTCAATCTTGGGCCCCCAGATGTTCTTGGACTACAATTATTAGAAGCCTGACTTAGATTTCTGAGAACTGAAGTCTTAAGACCAAGGATGAGAAACCATGCATTACTCTATTCCATCTGTATAGAAGTTTAGTAGATAAAGAAAGATTCAGATCAAGCTACGATAGACTTTCTCAAAACCTTGCAGCATTTATGTGCTGAAGAATTGCGGAATCTCTTTAAGTGCTCTGCAAGGGAAACTTCTTCTGTGTCTAGGCCAGATGTGAAACTGCCAAAATGAAGGCACCTTTTGGTGAGTTCGTTCTGCAGTTCCTTTAGCCTGATCCAGTGTGAGAAAGATTAGCCGGCGGCACAAGGTTGCCGTTACCAGGGTATGCCCAATTGTGGTTGAAAAATACCACAATCTTTGAGGAAGCTCTTTCCGTGTAAGAGATAAGAAAGAAACAGAAATCTGCAGCTTGTAAGAGGTTTTGAACAGAACTTCTGTCAATGCATAATGTGAATCGATCACAGCCCTTTTCTCTTTAAATCTCATTAGAAAGAGCTATGTATGCG
Organism: Bradypodion pumilum; assembly: GCA_035047305.1. Classification (NCBI taxonomy): domain Eukaryota; kingdom Metazoa; phylum Chordata; class Lepidosauria; order Squamata; family Chamaeleonidae; genus Bradypodion; species Bradypodion pumilum. The sequence goes on from JAWDJD010000007.1 coordinate 6,736,291, forward strand.
TTCACAGCTTAAGATGTGTTCTTAAAACTTGTATTTGATGATCTGTCTCCAATAAAACTCTTTAACAGCCCAAGTGCTATCAGATTGAGTACTGAAAGAATGGTGCATTAACCAGCCCTGAGTTGACATTTACAATGTACAGCTGGTGAATTATTTCTCACAAATGGCTGCTTTTACAAATACATTGAAGTTATCAGGTGGATTACTGCTAAACAATGGGAAGTCATATTTATTTGACAGATAGCGCTCATTGTTATTAATTCATATGTATCACATTCATGCTTAAACCCGAAAGGTAGTCGACTCATGCAAAGAACTGGTCCAGGTCCAGCTGCTGATAAATCTTAGCAGAGGTGGAGGAAGGAATTAATCTTTGTAGTACTGTACTCTGAAGAAGGCTAGAGTTTCTAAGATGACTTGGATTTTGTGGATGACTCGGATCAAAATTCATAAACGAAGCCCTGGTTGTTCGAGTCTTAGTAAATGGATGTTGTTGCACAGTGCTGACCTTGTGACACAAACCTTCCATGTAAAAGTTGTGAGTTTTTTTTACTATGCATTATGCTGCACAACAATGATTTTGCTAAAGTACATAACACATGTGATTTACATGATGTCGAGTGTGCTAATTCCAAATCTGAACTCAGAATTTGCCTATCACGTAGAGATTTTAAGGTGTGCTATAGCTGTTCAAATGTTCGGTAATTGGGTAATGTATTTTTACATGGAAACATTAAAACAGTTGTAGCTACCACTATGCCTGCTGCCACCTCAGCTGAATCATGTCCCCTGGTGGCATGCATGTTCCAGCAGCAGCTGGGCATGTCTGGGCAAGTCAGAAATAGGTATATAAGGCAAGATAGATCAAGGGCTTGTATCTAGTGTGAAACCATCCTATTGGATAGTACAGCTGGGCCATAGCAAGTCTGTTTTGATAAAGATAAGTAGGCACAGCTGTGTTAATAAACCAGACAATTTTTGCTACATTTGTGTTATTTCTCCAGATGTTAGGGCACCAGTAGGGTCTCTGTTACCTCTGTCCTGAAACTATTGGTTGCATTCTATCCTCTGCTATTGCAGTGCAAACAAAATACAGCAGTTGTATGTTACCTTTAATGTAAGGAGTCTGCGGGATGTTGATTGTGCGGGATACAAGATTTGTGATAGAAGATTTGCTTGCATGTTTCTCTAAAGCAGGCTTCGTTTCTTTTTTCTAGGTCGCAGCTGCAAACAAGAAACATTAAGCTGAAAATCAGTTTAAAATAAAGTTGATTATTTACTGTTTACTGTGTGGATTTCTTTCACAAAGGCTGCGTCTATCAGCTTGGCTCTTACAAAGTGCAGCCTTTTTATTTTATGGCACTATAAACTGCCTGTTTTCTTTTTGAGCTTTTGTTTCTCAGCCATGAGTGAGAAGCACTGAGGGTTCAAGATGGTGACAGTTACTGCTTATCCCCATTTATGTGGACACTGTAGATAAAATTACTGCTTGTTAAAAAGCACTGCTTTTGTAATAACATGTGGCTTAAGCACTGTTCATTCAGATTAGGGTTGCAATATTTAATTGGTGGATTAACAAACGAGCTTGAGTTGTTTAGAGGTCACTTTTAATTGGACAGGGCAAATTGTAATTGTCTCAGGCTGCTGCTAGAAGCAGAACAGATTTTTTTTTCATGTTCTGGTTCAGAAGTATTAGTGCAAAGGGTCCTGAGAAATCTTAAAGTTGTTTCTTAAAGTTCCTTTAGCACAAGGGTTCACAACCTATGGCCCGTGGCTACGACAGCAGAAGCGGACAGGTTTACAGCAGCTGTAAACGTGCATGCACAAACGCGTTTGCGGCAGTGCTTACGATGGGGGAAGCCATGTGTCCGGCGCCACTCAGCTGCCTGAGTGGGAGTGGTCCGGCCTGTGGCGCAAAAACCTTGAGAACCCCTGCTTTAGCATTTCAGAAAATAACTACCACAACCTCATAATGCCAATGTAATAGGTGAGAAATCAGATGTGCCATTTTCCTTAATTAACTTATTCAAGTGCTGTATCCAATTCCAAATATTGGCTATCCTCATGGCGATTAGCCATGAGAATTGTCCTGGGAACAATATAATGCAGTGGTCTTCCATTTGCCTTCCGCATCGTACCCATACCACTGATCCATTTCTGTGAGTCTGGTCCTGAGCCTTTTTATTTATTTATTCAAATTTATATATTGCCGCACGCAAAGTCCTCATTAACCCCAGGCCAGTATTGATGAAGCTGTTGCCCGCCATCAAGATGGATTGAGGTGGGATTTCATCCACTTGGGGACCATCGCCCTTCCCTGTGGACTTCGCCACACAATACCATTAATCCACAGGATTGTCAGGTTAGTTAATCGTTGCTTGATGATTGGCGTTGAGCTGACGGCAGTAAGGTCTACTCTTACCATAGCAAGATAACATGGCCAGACTTGGATTAATTAATACACAGCCTAATTTCAAATGCCTGTGTGTTGCTTTGCTTGAAGCAAACAGTTGCCAAATTGCGCTAAATCAGTTCCATCGTTGCATCAGAATAATTTCATTTTTGGCACCATGTTCTGTCATTACTGACAGCTCGCTTTTGCCTTCTGACTGACAGCTTGAGCATCATTACCTGGAGAGAGAAAAGGGGGGGGGGGGAGATTGACAGCTTTACTTTTGTCTTCAAAGATTTGTTGTCTAGCTTTTCATCCATTAGGAGATGTTGATTTTTGGAAGAGGCATTCATTTGCATGGCTTTTAACTTCATTATCCCACCCAAGTCACTTCATGGTATGTTGCTCAAATATGCCCAATACATTTAAGAAATACAGTAGGTAATTTTTTGTTTGGTTTTGAAGCTGATGTTAATTGGGCAAGTGCTGTGGATGTGATTATTTGAAATAAAATAAGTGCAGAACAGTGCAGTGTATGTTTTTAACCTCTAAGGCAGTGGTTCCCATCATGGGGCCTGTGCCCCACAGAAGGACGTCAATTCCCAGAAGCCTGTCAGTACATTGGCTGATCAGTGCTTTAGGGAATTGACTTGGGCTTCTTGGAATTGAAGTCCAAAAACCAAAGTTTGGTCTCGTGTTATGTCCTTACTGTAATTATGCAACTGGTTTTAAAAATAATAATGGTACAATATCTGTTTCAGCATCTCTATTTTTAATGCAACACTGAGATCTTATTACAGAAAAGAAAATACAACCGCATGGAGATGGCATGAGAAGCGGGTTAACCTCAAGGGCATTTTAAAAAATGTTTATGAATGATTAAAAACCACGGCGTTTTGGGTATAAAACTGCCACCTCAGCTTTGACAATAGTGCAGAAACCCCAGAGTGTTCTCTGCGGCTTGATGCTAATGCACACTTCTGGAATGTCTCTTAGGAGCGCAGCACTTTGCAGACTCAATTAAAGCTTTGTGCCACTCTTGGGACAAAGTGGGTATCTCAAGTTCTTGTGGAGTATGAGATGAGGACATTTGGCATAATCCAAGAGTGCACAAAATTTGCCTATGTAAGCTAATGCTGCACCCAGGTGTACAACCTTTCTTGCGTAACAGACATTTTGATTTGCCTTACCCTAAGTAGTCTCTGTTTTAGAATTGTAACTTTTTGCCAGTAAAGGACAGAAATGAAGAATTGGCTAGGGCTGTGATGGCGAACCTTGGCACTCCAGATGTTCTTGGACTTCAATTCCTAGAAGCCCAAGTACCCTGTGAATCCACATGAATGGGTTTACTGCGATTCATCCGGCCCACGCTGCCCTCGTTGCTCCCGGAAGCGGAAGTAAAACGCGCCCGTACGGAGGAAGGGTTAACCCGGGAGAGTCTTAACCGTATGGGCACATTTTACTTCCGCTTCTGGGGGCGATGAGGGAAACGTGGGTCGGATGAATCACAGCAAACCCCTTCGTCTGGATTCATGGGGGCTTGGGCTTCTGGGAATTGAAGTCCACGGACATCTGGAGTGCCAAGGTTCGCCATCACGGGGCTAGGGTGTTCTTGCATTTTTGTGTTGTTTGTGTTGTGTATTAAAGAGGGATGACCACTTTGCTCTTGTGCATCTGTCTCATGTAACTGCTGTGCTCAGAATGGGCAGTCAACCCATTTGTGGATATGGTTTGTTGCATGCATCTGACTTACAGTGGCAACTTAAAGGCAAACAGATTTGTTGTGACAAATTAGAGCCTTTTGTATGAAACATCCTCAGCTGGCAGATAGCAAACTATAAATGGGGAGCTCAACCATCCACACTGCATGCATCAGCTTTGGCCTTGGGTGTCTCCGAGGCAGAGCATGCTGTTGTAGTATGGAACACATCCACACATGCAAAACAAGTTGGCATCTCTGTTAATGAAGCGGTGACAGGATGCCTCAAACCACCTATATCAGTGATGGCAAACCTTGGCACTCCAGATGTTCTTGAACTTCAATTCCCAGAAGCCCCGATCAGCAGGAATGCTGACTTGGGCTTCTGATAATCCTCTTGTTGGTATCACTCCATCTGAGATGAGAGAAGTAGCAGCGGATGCGGAGTGAACTAAGCAAGAGAATGACCCTCAAAACCCTTTGGACGGATATGTTCCTTAAGTCTGTTGACTTGGATCCGGAAGAGCTTTATGGCAAGAACAGTCACTTGAGGATATGCAAAGGCAAAACTAAATTAGAAGATGGAGGAAGGATCTCACTGTACAAGGAGTAACAAAGGAGGATCTGACCATACCTGTCAAGCGCAGCTCCGGAGATTACGGGACCTGTGCAGAACGTTTCTGTGCAGGTCCATTGTACGCATGTATAGAAGGCTTTTACGCATGCGTAGAATGTTTCTGCGCAGAACGTTTTTGCGCAAGTCCGTTCTATGCATGCGTAAAAGCCTTCTATGCATGCGTACAATGGACCTGTGCAGAAACGTTCTGCACAGCTCACTTCTATGCGTGCATAGAAGGTTTTTACGCATGCGTAGAAGGCTTTTACGCATCCCCGTCTGCACAGAAGCCTATGCATATGTAAAAGCCTTCTATGCATGCGTAAAAGCCTTCTACGCATGCGTAGAAGTGAGCTGTGCAGAAGGGAAGCGCATTAACTCATTTCCCCCCGCTGCCAAATCCCTCAGCTCCGGGCGGGAAATGACGAATATCAGCGCAAAAAAATGGGAAATCCTGGCCAATCCGGGATACTTGACAGGTATGGATCTGACTGAGGAACTCAACCTCCCCTACGTCACCTGGAGGACCCTGACTAGGCTGAGGGTTGGAGTCCCTAAATGCAAGACCAACATGCTCAAGTGGGGACTGCTGGTGGACAACACCACACACTGTGTGGAGAGATGCAGAATCCGGCTCATTTACTGGTCTGCCAATCCCTACCACAAACATGTGCCAATGAGGACTTAAGATTGGCCAAAGCCAAGAAAGTGGCTTCATTTTGGCGGTCCAAAGTCTGATCTGGACACTAAAGAAGGCGGTGGCGTGACATTCGGAGGCGGTTTAGGTGGGGGCAGAGGACAGAACGGCCTCCTCGTCAGCAAACAGTGGGTTAATTTGCCACAAACGAGCATCTTTTAAAATCTGTGAAAGTCAACGTGTCAGAGGGTGGGCTTGCTCAAAAGGTGGTTGCCATTTGTTTCTGTCAAGGACTGCTAAACGTAGACTTGGGTTCCTTGACACAGCTAATGAGACGCGCACTTTGGGAGGGCCAGAGTTGAAGCGCCCAGCACTTTAAAGCACTCGTTCTTAAAATCATCTTGGGCTCTGTGAAAAATCGACTCTCAGAGGCCCGGACAAGACTTGCTTGTTAAAAGCCCAACCGAGGCCTCATTGCAAGCGTGAAGATGTTTGTGCAAGGGACTGGGCGAAATCGTGTGGAACGGTTTCTTAATATGCCGCAGTCTCTCTCCAGCCGTCGTTTGGCGAGCTCCTTCTGGAAATAATTAGAGCTGCTAAGAATTGTTAATTCAATATACGTAGCAGCGGGGGCCCTTCTCCCCTCCACACCTGTCGCTCCTTTGCCACCCATAAAGAGGCATTAAAATGGGGAGATTTATCGCCTCCAGTGAAGAGAGGCGCGTTGCATATTCTTAAATGGCTACCTCGACAAGCGAGTGGAACAGAGCAATGCATTTCTGATGGCGGCACTGATCTGGACGCGGGATTTGAAAGGGGACCGTGGCAGCTGTTGTTTACAGCTGCTTGCCTTGTGTGGAAAGGGATGCGGTGGCTGAGATTTAGCACATGAGGGAGTGAAATAGTTTGGATGGGCCCCAGTGCCTTTCTGGTCAGTTGTTTTTTTTTTTGGGATGCTTCGATTTAATGGTACCCGATACCTCTGGGATGGGCCCTCCTTTGCTAGGGCAGCAAGCTTCTGTATTTTCCCATTTAAATGGTTATTAAAGCTGGCGAGGAACATTGGGGAAGGGACGGGGGGGGGGGAGAATATATCTTCATCAACAAGGCAGGGTTATGATTCATTCTGGAGTCGGAGCCAACATCAGCCCACAGCGTGATTGAGTAAACAACTCTGATGATGTTTCCAGCATCATTACAATTTCATTGGGATTAGTCTGGTTTAAATATCAATGCGGTGAGCATGTGGGTGCATTTCAGATGAGCGCCGATGCCACCCGTTCAAAATCTGAGATGCTTCCTGACTGAACTATTATGTGTCTTTTGAGACATCCCCACTTTTTTAAAAAAAGTTCTGAAGTTCAAAGGCTCCCTACCGTGGAAACTTCTCAGTTAAAAGTTTAAAGTTTTGTTCCCGGCCTTGGTAAACAGCCTCTTTGGCTCAGCAGGCATTCAAATGTGACACGTTCTTCGCCTCAGAAAGGCTTTTGACTTTCCGGCGCGCCTACTCAGTGCCCGGGTTTACGGCATTTGAATCTGCATTGTTTCAAATTTCAGACGCAGTTGACATTTAATGAGGGCGGACGTGACATGTGTAGAGTTGGCAGAAACTGGGTCCTGAACGTGGCATTGCTTATGGAGAGAACGCCAAAGCTAGCCGCTAGATGGCACTCCGGTGAATGCAGTGGCATGTCTTGAGGCCAAGTTGCCAACTTTTGAGAAGGATGTTGGCCAAAGGTGTTGGGGGGGGTAGTTGATTTGAGAAGGCAATGCAGCTAAGGAAATGGGACTGCGGTGGCTTAGTGGTTAAGACACTGAACATGATGACTGGAAGGTCGGCAGGACGGCAGTTTGAGACATGAGTGCAGCATGACAAAGTGAGTTTCCATCTCTCTCCATACCTGTCAACAGCGGCTCTGGACAATCAGGGACCTGCGCAGAACGGTTCTGTGCAGGTCGCTTTTTACACATGCGTAAAAGCCTTCTACGCATGCATAAAAGCAACTTGCGCAGAACCGTTCTGCGCAGCTTGCTTCTACGCATGCGTAGAAGGTTTCTACGATCCCCTTCTGCACAGAAGCCTTCTACACATGCATAGAAGGGTTCTACGCATGTGTAGAAGGCTTCTATGATCCCTTTCTGCACAGAAGCCTCTACGCATGTGTAGAAAGGTTCTATGCAAGCATAGAAGGGTTCTATGCATGCGTAAAAGCCTTCTACGCATGCGTAGAAGCGAGCTGCGCAGAAGGGATGTGCAGTAACGCCTTTTCCCCTGCTGCCAAATTCCGGGGTTTCGGCATCTCCGGGCGGGAAATGGCGAAAATTGGCGCCAAAAAACAGGAAATCCCGGCCAATCCGGGAAGGTTGACAGGTATGTCTCTGTCCCAGCTCCTGCCAACCTAGCAGTTTGAAAGCAAGAAATTACTTGTAGATAAACAGGGACCACTTGGGTGGAAAGGTAAACAGCATTCCGTGCACTCTGGTGTCTAGTCATGCCTGCCACATGTCCATGGAAACGTCTGCGAATGCAGACAGCGCTGGTTCTTTGGCCATAAACAGAAATGAGCACTGAACCCTAGAGTCGGATGCAACTGGCTTTCGAGCAAGGGCAACTGTTACTTTTACTAAATTCTGTTACCGTTACTAAATGACAAATGTTCTAAATAGCAACTGTAACCTTAACTAACTAAGTAACTAACTAACTGTTCTAAATAGTAACTGTTTACTAACTGTTTTAAATAGCAACTGTTACCTTTACTCAATTCCAACAAGCGTGTTTGGAGACTTCAAGCCAGAGGTGCTCGGGCGAGACCGCTGTGTTGCAGCTGGAGATGTGTCAAGAGTGACAACAGAGTGCAACTTGCTGCAGCCGAATTCCAGATTTCAGGTGAAAGAACTATGCAGGTAAGATTTCTTCGTGCCCCCAGGCTTTGCTTAAAGAAAAGACCTGAGGGCCCTCCAAGCAGCTTCAGGAAAAATCCTGAATTATGTTGAGCAGTCTGAAGGGCAAAGGAATGGTGCTGGCAGCACGCTTGTGACACATTAAAACATCTGTCATACTGCCCTGTGTTCAAAGCACATCACTGTGTTAATCTAATTTTAATATTTATTTAATAACCTTCCAAGAAAGCAAGAGAGCGGACCTTTGATTCTCAAGATATTTTGGCCTAGAATTGCAAATAAAGGTAAGGGTTTCCATTGCTCAAAAGCCAGCCGTTTCCAACTAGAAGGGCGGTGCTCGACTCTGTTTACAGTCAAAGAGCCAGTGCTGTCTGCACCTGCAAACATTTCTATGCTCATGGTTAGACACCAGAGCCCAGGGAACGCTGTAACCTTTCCCACCGGAGTGGGACCTATTTCTCTACTTGCAAGTTCTTGCTTGGTTGGCTGAAGCCTGGACAGACAACGGGTGCTCACGTTCCATGGCGCAGCACTCAGGTATCGAACTGCTGACCTTCTGACCTTTCGGTAGTCAAGGTCAGTGTTTTAACTACTAAACCAGAGCTTCTGAGAGTAGTCATCCAGAATATCAGGAGAATCAAGTGTTTTCCACTACTCCGGTCGAAACAAGTCGATGTTATACAAATTTTCCTCCAGAGAGGTGTGGTGTGGATCAGTGGTTTGGAGAACCTGGCTGAGGAGACAGGAGTTCGAATCCCCACAGTGCCTCCTGGGAAGGGGCCAGCCGAGCTAAGCAGGAGTGTTGGTTGACTGATGGGATTCTGTGGCCTGCTGCTACGAGAATGAAGGATGGACAACACAATTTCTGAGCACTTAATACCTGAAAAACCACAGGAGAGGTGCCACTAGTAACAAACAATGGCATATTATTGTTGTTTTTGCAATAGTTCAAGTGGCGGTGGAGAAGGCTGTGAGAGATTGGCTTGCCCAAGGCAATCTAGTGAATTCACAACAGTGGATGGGTTTCCATAGGTTTAAGTATCTGGCTGCAAAAACAGAGGTTGGGATCTCTTCATTGTACCTCCTTAATAGGGGCTAAACTTGATGATCTGTTCCAGTGGTGGTGAACCTTGGCACCCCAGCTGTTCTTGGACTTCAATTCCCAGAAGCCCAAGTCAGCATTCCTGCTGATCAGGGCTTCTGGGAATTGAAGTTCAAGAACACCTGGAGTGCCAAGGTTAGCCATCATGGATCTATTCTATAGGGTCCCTTCTAGCTCTAAAGTTCTAAGATTATTATACAATTGTTGTTCAGTCGCACAGTCGATTCCGACCCTTTGCGACCCCATGGACCATTGTCCTCCAGGCACCTCTGTCCTCCACCATTCTCCTCAGCCCACCAAGCTCTGTGCCCATTGTGTCCACAATACCATCTATCCATCTCATCTTTGGACGCCCCCTTCTTCTCTTGCCCTCCACCTTTCCCAGCATCAAGGCCTTCTCAAGTGAGTTCCTCCCTTCTCATTTGATGTCCAAAGTACTTTAGCTTCATCTTCACTATTTGTCCCTCCAATGAACAGTCAGGATTGATTTCTTCCAGTATTGACTTATTTGTTCTCTTTGCTGTCCAAGGGACTCTCAGGACTCTCCTCCAACACCACATCTCAAAGGCATCTTATTCTTCTGTGCTCAGCCTTCCTAATGGTCCAGCTCTCATACCCATGCATTACCACTGGGAATACCATTGCTTTGACTATGCGAATTTTTGTTTTCAAGGTGATGTCTCGGCTTTTCACTATATTCCCCAGGTTTCTCACTACTTGTCTCCCCATAATCAGTCGTCTTTTTATTTCATGGCTACAGTCGCCATCTGCAGTGATCTTAGATCCCAGGAAAGTAAAATCTGTCACTGCTTCTACTTCTTATTATACAGTAGTACCGCGCATAACAAATGCATCGTATAGTGAAACATTCACGCAATGAAGCATTTGTTATGCAATGGTGATACCCCACATAATGAAAAATTTTCCCAGTAAGGAAGGTTTTTGGTAATGGGTATAGCCGCTTAATGGGAACCCCGGTTAATGAACTTTTTTTAATGCGGGGCATTTCCCATAGGGAACTCCATAACGGAAAAAAACACACCTGCATAGCGAAGAGCTCCGTGGAACGGAGTTTTTCCATTATGCAGGGGTTCTACTGTATTATTATTTGAACTGCAGGGGCCCTGAAGCATCACTGCTTAATTTCTTGGCTGCTCACCATGAACAGCAGGGCAAATACCTTTAATGGGGGAAATATCAGGAAAGCTGAAGCCAACACATCCCATTGTGCAAAAGAGTTTATGACGCCGCCCAGTAGCAGCAAAACATTGGGTTGCATGAATGGCAAGAGTGTGGACTTTTCCTCGGACCAGTGCTACTTGTAATCCTTTTCCTTTCCTCATTTACACTGTGACCTAAGCAGGAGGTGACATGATATATTGCCAAACCAGAAACATAACGTGGTTGGAGCCTTCTGGGATATGTAGTAAAAAAGACTACTATTTTTTAGGTCTTCATTATAGCTGTAGAGAAGATGACTTCAGCACTGGAACAAGTGCAATTACAAAGGAGGAAAACAAGAACTGCAGGAAGTCTGTGGTTAGCATGAAAAAGGGAAATTCTCTTTTACAAAGATCAATAAGATCTTGGGGCCATGCGCTAAATTTATTTGTTGTACATTTTCTAAAGCCGATTGATTGGCCCATAATACTCAGTATCAGATTACTTCTCGTCCAGGGTGGCCTGACAGTTTTTGAACCAGCTTTAGCATCATTGTCTTTAACGTGGATTTTAACTTGCAGAAATTAAAAGTGTTTCTTAGTAATAAGCATGCACTACCAAGTCAGTTTTGTCTTAAGGCAATGCTTTTTAGGGGTTTAGATGCTGAACTTGACGACTGGAAGGTTGGTAGGTCAGCAGTTCAAGACCTGAATGCTACATGACGGAGTGAGCTCCCGTCTCTGTCCCAGCTCTTGCCAACCTAGCAGTTCGAAAGCAAGAAATTAAAATTAGATAAATAGGTACCACTTTGGCAGGAAAGGTAACATCATTCCATGCATTCCAGCATCTAGTCATGCCTGCAACGTGACCGTGGATACATCTGCAGATGCAGTCAGCACCGTCTCTTTCGTTGTAAACAAAGATGATCATCATCACCTAGCATTGGCTATGACTGGCTTTTGAGCAAGAAAGACCTTTACCTAGGTAGAGGTAAAGGTTTCCCTTGCTCTCAAGCCAGTTGTATCCGACTCTAGGGTTCAGTGCTGATCTCTGTTTCAAAGCTCAAGAGCCAGTTGTCTGCTTCTGCAGACATTTCCGTGGTCATGTGGCAGGCATGACTAGACATGTAATTTACCATTCCCTTCTTCTGGGGCTAATCCTGGGACTATGCAGCTTACCCAAAGCTATACAAGCTACCTCTTTCTCTCAGGGAGGTGTAACAATATGGTGCCTTACCCTCGAGCAGGCCCTATTGTTCTTCTGAGTTGCAGCCCCTGGCTGGACAACCCAGACATCAGATATGTGTAGATTCAGGTAGCGTCGATCCAAGTAATCTCTCCTGAGTCTCTTCAGGTATTTTAGAAATATATTGAAAGCATAGCAAGATTCAGGATACAGTCCAGCAAAAGATAAGAAAGCATTTCAAAGCAGAAATAAAGCAAGCTGCATGTTCCAGGGATAGCGCCATAGGCGCCCCCTTTCTCCCAACCGTCTACATTTTGGCACGCTTAAAAGAACAGCATTCCAGAGAATGTCTCTGTGTCATCTTGTGTGCGTGTGTGCATCTCTGGGTTATATCTCCTCCCACAAGGTCCACCTTCAGCCCTCCTCCCCAGGGATTCCAACCAATGATCTTACAGCAAGACATGTCGATCACACATTAACGTTCATTTTTTTCTAAACCATGAGGCAATCCATGAGGCAAGGATGTTTACATACTATCTCTCTCCCCCTGATTTGAAATCGCCATTTTGAAAGAGAATAAAGTGCAGGGTATACCTCGTTCTGTTACAGGAGGCACAGTAGGGAATCGATCTCTCAACCTTTGACTCTGCAGCCAGATACCTAAACCACTGAGCTATCGTTGTTGACTGCAACTCGTATCTGAGAATGCATTCCCCCCCCCCCAAGCAGGAAAAATGCCATTGGCGTGAATTTGTTTAAGGTGGATCCCAGCTGGCGATGAAGTGACCCACACACTACGATCTCGGAGCCATCTCCTGCGACACATAGAGAACGAGACATGCAGGATTTAACACCGGGAGTGTAATGGACTGCCACAGCCCTGAGAATATGGACTAGGTGCGCCTTCACAGCCAGTCCATCTGGCATGGCGTCTTCCGCCTCCATGACTGTTGGAAATCAGAGTTCCTCCTCCACTCATTTTGCCATTGGGCCCAATGTGATGGTTTCCAGTGGCATTTCCTCCACTGAGGGGGACCATCACCCCACCTAAAGGGGCTCATCCGCCCATAGCCATTGACCCCTTTAAGGAGTCAGGTTAGTTAACTGCCGTCCAACACTTGGCGTTGAGTCGCTGGCTGTACGGTCTACTCCATTATTGTAGTGGGATGTGCGGCCAGACAACTCACTGAGGTATAGCACATCGGAAAGTCCTCCGTTTTTCCCTCCATACCAAGCTGCACATTCTTTCCATGCACCTGTTAAGAGATTTTATATGTTGGCCTTCAGGTAATAGCCTCAGCAAAAACCATTAAAAGACACAATAACAAGGGAGTCTGTATTTTTTATTTTAAAAAAACCTGGTCAGCCAGCAAACCCTACACTGGTTAAACGAATGGTTTGATGCAATGAGAGCCATTGCATTCATGATGAGCAAGAGAAAGAGGGCAGTATCTGATTTAGCTGCATAGAATGGTAGTTTTTATTCTTGCATTGGCTGCAGCGAAAGTTAAGGTCTTTCTTGCATTCGCACTATTTTTTCGGGTGGCTGATAGATAATTGTGGGTGAAATTGCCAGTGAAACGTAGGTTTTGTCTGCCCAGTTTTCCTCTAGTCAGATCTTTTGTGGGAGAAGAAGAAAAAAAATTGACATTTTCCTCCTAACACACAATGTGATGTTTTATTATGCAGAAAATGTGCCCCCCCACACCCCCAGCAGCATGCTTCTTTCCTAGGCTTAAAACACCAGTAGCACATCAGATGTATGTGTAACTGTCAAGCATACATCTACACAGACCTGTTGTTTCACGATTGACCCACCGTGCAACTTGTACCAGTGCTGTTCATGTGTACATTTTTTAAAAAAAAGATGGTAATATTTGTGAGCTGTGGACATCTTTAGAAGATGAGAACTCTCCTGCATTTGCGAGCATGACAGCTGAATGGGGCTGTCATCCCACTTCGAGAGGGAGCCGGAGGATGGACTCGCTTTTAAATTGCTGAGCACTTCAGCCTTTTCATTGCAATTTGCTTAATGATTCCCATTGAAAGCAAGGTTTGTCAATATGTGCCCCCCCCTCCTAAATTCTCCCTGGGGACTGTGGAAAATGTCAAGTCAGTTTTAAAATGTGTTTTTCTAGTCATACTGTCTGGGTAAAAAGCTTGAAACCCTTTATAGAAACTGGCTTAAAATCTCTGAATCCAAGATGCCTGCCTGCCCAGGCGCACACAAACACATTCCTCTATCAGACTATTTGTTTTCAAGATAAACTTGATAAGCAACCCTCCACCCCCTCAAATATTATTAATGATGTCCTGTGATTTGCTCTTGCTGCAATATGTTAAATCAGGAGTTCCCAACCTAGGGCCTGTGGGCCCGATCCGGCCCACAGCACCATTTCATGTGGCATTCAAGAAACAAAACAGCTACCCCCTTTGAAGCTGTTGGGACAAAATGGCCACCCTCACCGTGCAGACAGGGCAAAATGGTTGTCCAGGTCTCAAAGCTGACTGAGAGAGCATGACCCAGGAAGACTATCACCATGATGAGTGCCAATATCCAGAATGGATACGGCACCTGAAGAAGAAGAAAAACATTTGGTCATAGTTGCTGCTGGCTATATTGCATTAGTAATGCTGTTTGTTCTCCTCTGAATTCAAGGGAGATTGAAGATCTTCAACATGAAGAGAATTGCCCACCTCATGCGGAATTCTGGAAGATTTGCCACTCCTAGTAGGGATTTCCCAAACCTCAGTACCTTAGTACCGTGATGGCGAACCTTGGCACTCCAGATGCTCTTGGACTATAGTTCCAAGAAGCCCAAGCCCCTGTGAATCCACACAAATGGCTTTGCTGCGATTCATCCAGCCCACACCACCCTCATCGCTCCCGGAAGCGGAAGTAAAACGCACCCGTACGGAGTGACGAGGGCAGCGCGGGCCGGATGAATCGCAGTAAACCCCTTCGTGTGGATTCACGGGGGCTTGGGCTTCTTGGAACTGAAGTCCAAGAGCATCTGGAGTGCCAAGGTTCGCCATCACGGCCCTAGTAAGTGAGGCTTTGTACCAGGGTTTCCTTGTGGAGTCACAGAGAAAAGCTGCGACTGTTTCCTGAGTCAACTGTGACTGTTTTCTGAGCAGAATCTAGAAAAATAGCTGCTATGGCCACCCAGATCTAGGGGGAGTCATAATGCTGCTGCTGTGTCGATACTTTCCAAGCACCACAGACCTACAGACATCTTCCTGTTGGGTCAATGGCCTCTCGACCCACCTAGGGTGGAAATGGCTACTCAAGCTTCAAAACCACATACAAAACAGGAGGGAAAAAAAATCCTCTCCCTCCCTCCTTCCTTGTGCTCAAATTTCTTGCCCTACCCCAAAGATCTGAGAAAACACAGCAATTCCCTGGGATTCCAGCTGGTGCCTGAATGCCAAGGATGGAGAGCGAGGGACTATATGATTTCGGTCTCCAGGCTAGTGCAGATTGAGCAAGATCTATGGGAGCTGACCTTCTTGAGTATCTAGGAATGGGTTGCTGATTGAGCGCTTGAATTCTCCCTTCTGTTAGGGTTGATTGGCTGTTTTGCATTTCCTGTTACAGCTGGCTGATTGGTTATTCCCCCCCCTAAAAAAATAATAATTAAGAAATCACCCCCTGATGTTGGGTTTGATGGGTTGCAATGGCCCCCGCTGTGTGCTGATTGGTAAAGGAGGGAGAGTTATACATGGGCAGGGATGAAAGGAAAGCCGCCTTTGACATAAGAAGGGGCAGTTCCTAATATGTCCATGCCTTGGACGTTTACTTCTTCTTTTCGCTAAGAAAACCTGGGCGTTCAGGTTCACTTGGTGCTTTGCTCGCTGCAGTGGCGCAAGTGGCTCAGACGCCGGCTGGAAGGCGGCAGGTCAGCAGTTCGAACACTGCAGGACAGAATGAGCTCCCGTCTTTGTCCCAGCTCCTGCCAGCCTAGCAGTTTGAAAGCAAGACATTGCAAGTGGATAAATAGGGACCACTTCGGTGGGAAGGTAAACAGCGTTCCGTGCACTCAGGTGTTGAGGCGTGCCTGCCGCACGGCCATGGAAGCATCTGCAGAAGCAGACAGCGCTGGCTCTTTGGCTATGAAACAGAGACGAGCACTAAACCCTAGAGTTGGATATGACTGGCTTTCGAGCAAGGATGACCTTTACCTTTACCTTTTAGAGGCCACTGTCCTCCCAATGGGGGACTCAAGGCGTTTCACAATTTCAAAAAAGACCAAATTAAAACACAAGCAATTGCAGATTACAAAACAAACTACACATATGGTTAGTAAAGGTAAAGGTCACCCTTGCTCGAAAGCCAGTCGTATCCGACTCTAGGGTTCAGTGCTTATCTGCAGACATTTCTGTGGACATGTGGCAGGCATGACTCAACACCGGAGTGCACGGAACGCTGTTTATCTTCTCACCAAAGTGGCACCTATTTATCTACTTGCTATTTCTTGCTTTTGAACTGATTGTCCTAATGGAGAGTAAACAAAACAAAACACAACAACAACAACAGACTAAAAAAGGCTGTGACACCTTAAAGATTAACTCCTGTATTTTAGAAGGGGGCATCCAAGGATGAGATGGAGAGATGGTATTGTGGACACAATGGGCACAGAGCTTGGCGGGCTGAGAAGGATGGTGGAGGACAGAGGTGCCTGGTGGGCAATGGTCCATAGGGTCGCAAAGGGTCGGAATCGACTGTGCGACTTAACAACAACAAAAAATTTAATGTTAGCTTTTATGGATCAAGTCCACTTTCTCTCTCTCTCACACACACACACGCACACGCACACGCACACGCACACGCACACGCACACACACACACACTATTTTTAAAAATCTACACTTCTATATTAATACTAAGTCACACAAATGCTTTTGAATGTGAAACTGGTCTACGTCATTTGCAGTTTGGATAGCATCTTGTGATGCTCGCTCTTGAGCTGCCATGTGTTTAGCAGCAGGCAGTGGGAGGTGGTCTATAGTCATCCCTCCTTAGATTCCCAGCAGTTGGGTAAATAATGACATAACCGGCAGGCTGCCAGCATTGTAAATTCCGTTGTGAGCATTACTCCAGAAGTATGGGGAAGGAAGTAGCCAAAACAGAAGCAGCAGAAGTCGTCACTTCAACAGTGAGATGCCCTGAACCTTTTAACAGACATGTCAAGAGGGGGATTTCCACTGAGTTGTAGGGAGTTGAAAGGTTGCGTCTGACACATCTGCCATTTGTTTGCAGCACATAACCCCATATAAAAAGACCCAGCATATCATTCAAAATCTTACAGATACCCAAACCACTGAACTATCCTTATTCTTTTTCTTCTTCTACTGTCATATCTGAATCTGAATATAGGCAATCATCATGGTGATCATCCATGAAGACTGTCCTGAGAATATCATGCAGTGGCCTTTCACCTGCCTTCCACATTGCAGCGTGACACCCATTGTACCACTGATCCAGTTCCGCAAGTCACTTTCTGGTCCTGAGCCCTTTGGGCACACAAAGGCCTCCTCAGCCCCTGGCCAGGATGGAAGAAGCTGCTGCCCTCCATCAAGAAGGATTCAAGTGGGATTTAATCCACTTAGGGACCATCACCCTTCCCTGTGGACTTCGCCACCCAAGGCCATTTTTATTGTTATATTTATATACCACCTTCCTCATCCTAAGGGGCGACCCAAGGCAGTTTACAAGTAATAAGATATTATTAGCCATTAGCCCTAGGGGTGGTCAGGTTAGTTAACCACTGTCTGACACATGGCATTGAGTTGCTGGCAGTATGGTCTACTCTATCACCATAGCAGGACAACCTGGCCAGAGTGATACTGAACTATCTAGCAGTTCTAACAGTGGCAAGAGGGAACCTGAAATGAAACTGGGTTACACTTACAACATCTCAATAGTAACCAGCCACTCATTTTTACTATCTTTGTGGCCGCAAACCCATCCATCATCTGGGTTCTGCCATGGTTGCCAACGACATCCATTAGAAGAGTTGGAAAAGCTGTTTCATGTGCAGAAATCCCTCTGGTGACCCAAAAGCATGTCTTCCCCTCCTAGACCTTTGACCTCTGCCGTGAAGTGAGCGCTGCAAGGAGTCTGTGGTGCCCAGGCGGAGATTTAAGACTCTCATTTGCAATTATATGCAGTGGGCAGCCTCTCAGTCCAGGTGATGAGCTTATTTTGCTATTATAATGATTTTAAAAAATAGGTTTTCATTCTGAGAAGCTGCTACTTCTATGCTCTGCATACAGCTGTGTTGGCTCGGGTAAAAGAACAACAACCCAGACATCAGGATGTTTTGGTACTGTAGCCGTTGTGGCTCAATGACTTTTTCTTTCCTTAGGTATTAAAAAAACACCAACAATGAGCTCTCTTTAAAGGTAAAGGTGTCCTTGCTTAAAAACCAGTCATATCCAACTCTAGGGTTCAGTACTCATCTCTGTTTATAGCCAAAGAACCAGCGCTGTCTGTGTTTGCAGACATTCCTAGGGAAACGTGGCAGGCATGACTAGACATGGGAGTGCATGGGATGCTGCCTACCTTTCCCCACCAAAGTGGTACCTATCTACAGGTGAAACTTGGAAAATTAGAATATTGTGCAAATGTTCATTCAGTTCAGTAATGCAACTTAAAAGGTGAAACCAATATATGAGATAGACTCATTGCATGCAAAGCGAGATCGTTCAAGCCTTACTTTGTTATAATACCGATGCTTATGGTTTAAAGGTAAAGGTTTCCCTTGCTCAAAAGCCAGTTGTATCTGACTCCAGGATGCAGTGCTCATCTCTGTTTCAAAGCTGAAGAGCTAGCAGCTGTCTTCTTCTGCAGATGTTTCCGTGGTCATGTGGCAGGCATGACTAAACACCGGAGCGCACAGAACGCTGTTACCTACCCACCAAAGTGGCCCTAATTTATTGACTTGCAATTTCTTGCTTTTGAACTGCTAGGTTGGCAGGAGCTGGGACAAAGACGGGAGCTCATTCTGTCCTGCAGTACTCAGGAATCGAACTGCTGACCTTCCGTCTCTCAGTCAGCATCTTAGCCACTTTAGCCAACCCCCCAACCCCATGTACCCCATAATCATCACATAATCTCTTGTACGCTGTACGCCATGATCATCACAATTATAACAAATTAAGGCATGACACCTCTCGCTTTGCATGTAGTGAGTCTATCTCCCATTTTTGTTCCACCTTTTAAGTGAAATAAATGAACATTTGCATGATATTCTAATTTTCTGAGTTTCACCTGTATCTACTTGCAATGTCTTGCTTTCGAACTGCTAGTTTGGCAGGAGCTGGGACAGTGATGGTAGCTCACTCTGTCATGCAGCACTTGGGTCTCGAACTGCTGACCTTCTGACCTTCCAGTCGTCAACCTTAGCATCTTAACTGCTAAGCCACCACAGTCCCCTGAGCCTTCTTTACATCAGGGATTCTCAACCTGCAGCCCACAGTGCCATTTCGTGTGGCCTCCGCCACACCAGGAAGTGCCATGTGGTGGAGGAAGGGCAAAATGGCCATCCGGCCCCTGAAGCGGTCTGAGGGAGCGTGACCCGGCCCCCGGCTTATAACGACTGAGAACTCCGGCTTTACATGCATTTATATTTTTAGCACAGAAATAAAATTTGCGGCTCTAATTCCGGGCACCGAAGGAGTCTCAGTCACTTTTCTTCCCCTTACAACTAAAAGGGAAAGCTAGCATATCGTTGTACTAATCAGTTTAGTTGTCTCACATTTGCTGTGAGCCTTTTAGTAATGATCTTCATTAATCTAATAGGCCATATATCATCTTGCAGATTCTGTATGTTGTGCTGGCAATAGAAGTACCAAGTGCTTTCTGCAAGCAGCAAGGATCAGGGAGAGGAGGAACAGGGGCATACCTCAAAGCCTATAAAAATCAAGGTTAGTTAAATAAATTTCAAACTATCTGACAACGTTTGAGTACTCACAAGCCCGGGAGTCGCAAAGGGAGTTGTGCCATAGACTTGAAAGGAGAGGAGGAAGCCTTTTAGTCTGATTACAATGTTGCCTATTTTTTTTTAAAGACAAGAAGGGATATTCTTAGATATTTAACTTGTGAAAAGAGAAACATACGTGTAACCAGCAGTGGTGCAAGAGATTTTGCTGCCTGAGTCAAAGATTTTGCAAACAGCCTTTCCTTCCTGGCAGTCAGCGCTGATGGCAAGGCAATAACTTGACTACATCTTCAGGCAGCTCACTTAACTGAAGGGCATATGGATCAAGAAGTAACTAGTTACATGTATTTTGTTTATGTGTAAGTGGTTATTTTGAGGCATCGTAGGTGTAACTCAGTTGCATTTCAGTTACAGTAGCTACTGATTACATATTTTGTGTAAAGACTAACAAGGTAAAAAGATAATGGTCTCCCTTGCCCGAATGCCAGTCGTACCCAACTCTAGGGTTCGGTGCGCATCTCTGTTTATAGCCAAAGAGCCAGTGCTGTTTGCGTCGGCAGATGTTTCCGTCGTCATGTGGCAGGCATGACTAGTCGCTGGAGTGTGCTGTATGCTGTTTACCTTCCCACCGAAATGGTCCCTATTTATCTACAGTACTTGCAATTTCTTGCTTTCGAACTGCTAGGTTGGCAGTAGATGGGACAGAGACGGGGTGCTGCACAACTCTGTTGTGCAGCACTCGGGTCCCAAACTGCTGACCTGCCGACAGTCTTAAAGTGCTTTTAATTAGAACCACAAAAGGCAACTTCCTTATAGCTAAAGCAGGGATTCTCAACCTGCGGCCCACGGGCCAGATGCAGCCCAGGGCACCATTTCATGTGGCCCATCACCACCTCCACCACACCCAGAAGTGCCATATGGTGGAGGAAGGGCAAAATGGCCATCCGGCCCCTGAAGCTGTCTGAGGGAGCGTGACCCGGCCCCTGGCTTAAAAAGGTTGAGAACTTCTGAGCTAAATGTTCATCCTGTTTGCCCTCCATCCTTCTGCATGATAGCAAAACTGACAGGTAGACATTTTGTAGACACTTGGTTGAGGCAGAATTCAGAATGAATGAATGAATGAATGATAGACATTCATCTTTCATATATATATATATATATATATATATATATATATATATATATATATATATATATATATATATATATATATATATATATATATATATATATATATATATATATATATATATATATATATATATATATATATATATGTGTGTGTGTGTGTGTGTGTGTGTGTGTGTGTGTGTGTGTGTGTGTGTGTGTGTGTGTGTGTGTGTGTGTGTGTGTGTGTGTGTGACAAGATGCAGTTTATATTGAGCACCGACCCTGAAGTTCTGAAAACTGAGGGCAGGGATTTTAAATCTCTGGAAGCTCACAGTAATGAAGAGTCTTCTGGGTTATCCCCCAAAGATGAAATGAGGATCAACTAAATATTGATAAGTGATGGTTGGGAGCAAGTCACAGAGAACAGGAAGAGTGCTTGCCCTGGATAAATAAAGGCAGATGAAAGGTAGGAAGTGAGAAGATGAGGAACAGCTCCAAACTTAACACTGAGTGTTGTTGTGATGTCACACCATAATTTGGCCAGGGCCAGCGCTGAAAGCCTTCTAACACTTTGCGTGCAAAAATAACTGTGTGCTTGTGCCACCGCTATTTTCACAGCAAGGCTCACTGCTCCCCAAACAGTCTGCACATGCATCTTTGCATTGCTTTACTGCACATTGATTTAAGTGCGACAATTCTATATTTAGTTGCACAGAGTAGAAAATGATAATTGTCCTGCAGCACCTCTTCTTTTGCTTTCATGTCCTGATCCAACCCTGGACTGCCAAAATGAAGCCACATTATTATTTTTTGCTTTGTCGTCGCCCAAACTCAAGTTCTCATTAGTCCATGTCTGGCAGCAATCGGCACACCAGTAAATGAGCTGGACTCTGGGTCTCTCCACATTCACACTGTGTGTTGTTGTCCACCAGCAGCCCACACTCGAGCAGGTTGGTCTTGCATTTAGGAACTCCCAACCCTCAGCCTATTCAGGATCCTCAAAGTGACATAGGGGTGGTTGAGATTTTCAGCTATATCTTCCTTTAATGTTGTTCCTTGTTCATTGAGCTCCTTCCTCCAGCTTTTAATTTGGTTTTGCTCTTGCGCACCCTCAAGAATATTTGTTCTTGCCATAAAGCTCTTCTTGGATCTGAGCCAGTGGACTTGAGGTTCATATCCATTCAGAGGGTGTCGAGGGTCATTCTCTTATGTTGTTCTCTCAATGTCTGATCAAACAGTCAAAATATACCGAATAGCAACAGTGCATTTGCATAGTAAAACTATAGTTCCACCCTGCATAATTCCATTCTGCTATTCCTCTTTTGATACAATTCAAGGCAATCCAGACAGGCTTCTGGGGAATTGAGCCAGACCTATGTAGGGTAGTTGCATGACCCACGAGCCTCTGGACTATGTTCAAATAGCAATCAAACTCCATTACTGTATATGGCCTTTTAGTATCCTTGAATATGCATTTGTATTAATGCAGGTCAGCAGTTCGAAACCTGAGTGCTGCATGACAGAGTGAAGTCCCGTGTCCAGTCCCAGCTCCTGCCAACCGAGCAGCTTGGAAGCAAGAAATTGTGTTGATAAATAGGTACCACCAGAGCTCTCTTTTAGCTTCACTTTGGCATAAACTAACTAGATCAGGGGTTCTCAACATTTTTACACCAGGGCCCGGGTCACACAACCTCAGACAGCTAAGTGGGCCAGAAGCGTGGTTCCTCCTGTCACTTCCACCACCTCCGGTGGCGGTGCCTGCAGTCACGGTGTTTCTTCGGCTGTTTTTGCCTCTTCTGTCACTTCACGTGGTGATAGGAGTTATGTCAGTACGATGTCGGCTGTTTTCCGCTGTTTTCGGCACATTGTCGGCTGTTTTCGGTGCTTCCGGCACTTTTTCAGTGCTTCTGGCGGTGAGGTCTTTCCCTCGGGCCGTAGGTTGTGAACCCCTGTACTAGATGGTATGTCATTTTGATTCTCACCTACCCTACTTTATTTCCTTTCAGAACCGAGAGATCCAAATGTCTGTGCTGTGATCATGTAGCAGAGTGGTCTTACTTGCTCTCCGCAGCAATATTAATTTACCAAGCGCAGTGTTCACACATGAGAAGACGTTATTGTTGCAGAAGCTTAAATCAAAAGCAGAACGCACAACAATGAGTCAAGGGGGGGGGGTGAGTAGAGAAGAATCCAATTGCTGTATGAACTGCTTTGCATAAAGAATGTACATTCGGGAAAAAAAGCCCATGAGCTTTTTAAAATGCAATAAACAAATAAGCATTCACTATCTAAGTGCCTGTTAATCTACCCAACTCAATCTGGTCTGTTTCTCCTAAACCTCTTGGTAGAAAGGGAGCACAAAAATTTATAAGAGTTGAGAATACAGTTTGACAAATGAAAGGGATTGCTATGTCAGTTGGCAGGTGGGTCACCATAGTTGGTTGGGTAGAGCTGAAGAACACACCAGCAAAGTTAATATCCAGGGACTGCGGTGGCTTAGTGGTTAAGATGCTGAACTTGATGACTGGAAGGTTAGCAGGTCAGCAGTTGGAGACCTGAGTACTGAATGATGGAGTGAGCCCCCGTCTCTGTCCTAACTCCTGCCAACTTAGCAGTTCAAAAGCAAGACTTTGCAAGTAGATAAATAGGGACCACTTTGGTGGGAAGGTAAACAGCGTTCCGTGCACTCAGGTGTTTAGTCATGCCAGCCACATGTCAATAGAAACATCTGCAGATGCAGACAGTGCTAGTTCTTTGGCTATAAATAAAGATGAGCACTGAACCCTAGAGTTGGATATGACTGGCTTTCAAGCAAGGGTGACCTTTATTTTTTATTAAAGTTAATATCTAGCCGCCTGGGAACTTTATAGAAGCAAAGAATCCTGGCTTGATGTAGCGGTGAGATCACGATCCCCAAAGAACCTGCTGACAACCTCTTCCGACACTTGTACTTTCCCCTCGTCAGTGTGTTCGTACATTTGGAAACACATTCTTTCGCTGTTTGCCTCTCTGCACCCGTAGTAAGTAATAAGAGCTTTCAGGCCATTGCACATAGCGGAAGGAGTGAACAGGGGGAAGGAAAATTAATAACGGGAACTTCAGCTGAGTGAATCTTATTGAATTCTTGTTACTGGTCTTATTGAACAGCCTTTGCAAGGTTGACACAGCGGTAATGTGGCAGGATGGCGGAAGATAGATTTGAATTTTGCCGTAGCCCCAGATCTATTGAAAAGTAGGAGGGAGGGAGGAGCTGTGACCTAAAAATCCCACCAAGCAAGATCTTGTTCGTTTCTCTAATGTTCCATTTTATTTTTATGCAGACAGCTTCAAACAAGGGCATGCAATCTGATATCTCCCAACCACTGAAGCTATATCTCAAACTGGCTTTAATTACTTCTTTTGTTCCTGCAGGCTTATTCTCAGCAGACTTTCCCTGCAATCGCTCTATTCATCTGTTTTGTAACCCTGGTACCCTTGCCTTTCCTCTGAGGAACTCCAATGCCGCCTTTGACCTCACAACAACCTTATAAGGTAGATTAAGCTGAAGGACAGTGACACTAAAGGTCGCTCATTGACTTTGTCCAGAGCCAATGGACTCCAATTGGTTTTGCATCAAGTTGTTTCCAAATTATGGTAACATTAATAAGATTTTGAACGTATGTGAGATGGCTAGGAAAGTCAGGCCAGGTTATCCTGCTATGGTAATAGAGTAGACCATACTGCCAGCAACTCAATGCCGAGTGTCAGGCAGTGGTTAACTTATGTGACCACCCTGAAGACTAATGGTCTTGGGTGGCGAAGTCCACAGGGAAGGGTGATGGTCACTAAATGGATTAAATCCCACTTGAATCCATCTTAATGGAGGGCAGCAGCTCCATCCATCCTGGCCTGGGGCTGAGGAGAACTTTGTGTGCCAAAAGGACTCAGGACAAGAAAGAAACTCATGGAACTGGATCAGTGGTTGTTGGATCCAGCCCTCATCAGACTATGAAAACGACCTGTTTTAGGAGGCACTTCCTATGCCCAGCCTGGTTCTGCCTCCCCAGCCTGCATCTGAACCTGAGCCCCAGCCGGCACCTGAACCTGAGGATGTCTTGAACTAGGAACCACAGCCTGCTTCTGGCCCAACTCTGACTCCCCAGGCAGATGACCTGTCAGACCAGAGGTTTGACCCTGACAGCAACCAGACCTCAGCCAAGAAACAGTGCTGAAAAAGATCTGCAGCTGAGATGTAAGAAAGCCAGAGCTCATTATCAGTGGGGGCTCTCAGATGACACCCATTACCTGGGAGGCCTCTTAAAGCAGGCATGTTTCACCAGTGAAGCGTCAGTACAATTTATCTGTGCAAAGACTGACACCCTGCCAGATCCTCCATGTACCTCTTGTGACTGATTGCCCTGACCCTGACTTTGTTGCTAACCTTGACAATGCCCTTGGACATCCTTTGGACTAGACGCTCACTTTGTACTATCGGTAACCCGACCTCGGCTTGCTCTGTGGACTTTGCTATTAGGATTCTCCTTGGATAGACTGTTGCCAGGACTCTCTGTGTAGAGCTGCTGTGTGGTGACCCTGCCCACTGGGGTGGGTCAGCACAGTGGTGGGGTGTCATGCTGCAATGCAGAAGGCAGATGAAAGGCCATTGCATTATATTCTCAGGACAGTCTTCATGGCTGATTGCCACGAGGATCACCAATATTCAGATTTGGATACGGCAGAAGAAGAAGTGATGGCTAGGAATTGTTTCATCATTGCCTGCCCCCATTGAGTTTCCACAGCTAAATGAAGGTTTGAGCTCAGGACTCCTGATGCTTCCAATATCCTTGTCTGGTATAACGCCCAGTACATTGGCTTTTGCAACTGAGAAACCTACAAAGGGACACTTACCTCCAAACTTTCCTTTCCACTTCTTTTCAGGTGTCTTCCACTTCCAGTTAATTACTGCTGCTCCTTAATTCAACCAAAACGTGATTGGTTTGGTTCAACCAAAACCTGAAATCGTAGAGCTGGTTCGAAATTCTAAGAATGAATGTGGCTACTATGGATTACATAGGAACACATATTTAATGCTAAATCATAGTTAACAACAGAGACTGTGGTGGCTCAAGTGGTTAAGATGCTGAACTTGCTGATTGGAAGTTCGAAGTTCGATTCCTGGGTAGTGCATGATGGAGTGAGTGCCTGTCTCTGTCCCAGCTCCTGCCAGCCTAGCAGTTTGAAAGCAAGAAATTGCAAGTAGATAAACAGGGACCACTTCGGTGGGAAAGTAAACAGTGCTCTGTGCACTCCGGTGTTGAGGCATGCCTGCCACATTTCCATGGAAACGTCTGCAGATGCAGTCAGTCCTGGTTCTTTGGCTATAAACAGAGATGAACACTGAACCCTAGAGATAGATACGACTGGCTTTTGAGCAAGTGTGACCTTTATCTTTACCTATAGTTAACAGCAATCAGATAAAAGATAATTTGCACAGTTAGCCCATAAGATGATCCTGATATCCCGAATTCGATTTAGCTGCATATTATTGAGCCATTATGTTTCAGTGCTGAATAGAAAATTGGGAACTGTATTTCCAGCTGTGGGTTCCTGGAAAGAAAAGATACATCTTTGTCCTGATAGGTTTTTTATGCCAAGGTTGTCCCTAAGCAATGATGATGATGTAGCTGTTTGGGCAATTAGCCTAATAGGAACATCACATGGCTTAGTATGGCAATCAAATGGCCTACAAACCTCTGAATATAATCTGGTCATACTGTTTTCTTACTTTCAGAAGCATATGGTTTGGGTTTGTGTATTGTTGCAGTGGGGACCACTAAAAATAAATTTTAGAAAAGGCCGAGAGTGGTGTTTGATACTAGAGAGCTGTCCAGGGTGCTTATTTAGCTGAGAGGCAGGTGTGCGGTAGTCCAAAAACATGAATCTGTTCACATCTGCTTTCATGCATAAGAGGTGGCTTGCTGGATTAGGCAGAACAGCCTTCTTCAACCTAGGGACTATTGTGCTGCTGCAACTCATCCCATCCAGAGTGATGGTACTTGTAGTCTAAATGTATCAAGTCTTGCAGGTAAGAAAAGGCTGAGATGGAAGATTCACACTTCAATCACGCAAGTGACGCATGATGGAAGAAGTACCTTTCCTACGAAGTGTAAATTAATTCCTAACATAGCTGTTAAGGCTAGCCATAGTTAGACCTGTCCTTCATGAACGTACCCAACCAACTTTCATAGACAGCCAATCTCTGAATGGCTACCACGGCGTAGTACCCAGTGTGGTGTAATGGACAATATGATGGACTAGGATTCTGGAGGCCAGGAGTCAAATCCCACTTGTCCATGAAAAACCACTGGGAGAGTAGAATGAGTGAAACCACTCCTTAAATATCATAGTTACTTTGAATATACTTAGTTACTATTAGGATCACTATGCATCAGTTCCAACCAGTGATACACTGCAGCAGGTTCTGTCAGGTTCTGCAAAACTGGTAGCAGAAATTTCCCTAGGCCACACCCACTTGTTTGGCCACACCCACCTCCATAGCCCATAATGCAGCATGTTTGGCCATGCCCACAGATTTGGCCCCTTCCACAGATTTGGCCAGCCCACAGAGTAAGTAGTAAGTTTTTTTGCAGTGCATCACTGGTTCCAACTAGATAGCATATAATATACCGGTAAATTTTTGCTACATGAGCTGAGAAAGCAGAGTTCAACCAGGGATTTTTTTTTTAAAAAAGCAAAGTATCATGAATGGTTTCAAAACTGGGAGTGAAGGGACAGTGGCGAAGTGGGTAAAGGGTAAAATTGGCATCTGAAGCATGAATCCAGTTGGTATAATAGTGATTAGCAGACTGGGAACATATGGTTCTCATTGAATAGATGGTAAAAAAATGTCTGGCCAGGTTATCCTGCTATGGTAATAAAGTAGACCATACTGCCAGCAACTCAACACCAAGTGTCAGGTAGTGGTTCATTAAACTGACCATCATGAGGACTAACAGCCTTGGGTGCCAAAGTCCACAAGGAAGGATGATGGTCCCCAGGTAGATTAAATCCCACTTGAAACAATCTTGACGGAGGGCAGTAGATTCATCAATACTGGCCTGGGGTTAATGAGGACTTTGTGTGCCAAAAGGGCTCAGGACCAGAAAGTGACATGCAGAACTGGATCAGTAGTACGGGTGTCACACTGTGGTGTGGAAGTCAGATGAAAGGCTACTGCGTTATATTCCCAGGACAGTCTTCATGGCTCATTGCCATGATGATTGCCAATATTCAGATTCATATATGGCAGAAGAAGAAGGAACAAAATGAAGTTGGGAAAGATGGGACTAGTCTAAGGTTTGTGTGTCTGTGAACTATGTAGGATTTGAATCTCTTTGCTTTTCTCCCCCAAGTCCAATTCAGAAATATTGTCCACAGACCAACCCCATTCATGTGTTGAAGCATGAATAGGAAGCAAAACCTGAGTGTTTTTCCCAATTTATTTTACTGTTGATAGTTGGTTCAGAAATCAGCACTTTGGGGATACTATTGGGTGAGGTACGATCTTGGTGGATTTGCTTCCTACTCTGACGTCTATGTCTAGCTGTGTTAATCCCAGAAGAGAATCCAAAAGTTTTTCTTCTAACTTTTGCTTCTTTTCTCTGCATGCTGGCCTGTTACAAAGAGAAGTAAATCATTATATGCCTGCAAACGTTGCGATGAAATGGCAGCCCATGAAGAGACACATTGGCATCTGTTACATCCCTTTCAATGTTGAATTCCTTGCTTTAAGAACTTGGAGCAGATAAAGGGGGTGCTGTGAGTATTTGTAAGGGAACTTTTCCCCCTACCCAAAGGCAGTTGGGGGGGATGCTTTGGTTTCAGAATCAAAAGGCAAATGCCGAAAAACTTCAGAAATTATTCCTCTTAGGAGTAAGAAGTCTAGCTGGCATTGGGTAGAAAGAGTGTTGGCAGAGCCAAACAGAATGGCTAATGTGGTAGTACAGACAGATTATTCTAGCTAAAGCTGTGCCATTTATCACATCTCTTTTGCCATTTGGGACTATTCTGGCAACCAAGCCATTGATTTGTCAATTAAACAGAAAATCATCTATTTCAAGATCGGTTCTCAAATTTGTCTTTTCTGTACAGCTAAAACCATACACTCTTAAGACCACCCTCAGGCTTTCCATTGGCAACTGCAAACAGAGTTTGGCTAAATAAACCATTGTTTGGCGAATGAGTTTTCATCTGGCACATGATTTTTTTTAAAAAAAACATATGCAAACCGTATCCTGTTGATATCTAGACACTGGCTTAGTGGTTAAGATGCTGAGCTTGGAGACTGGAAGGTTGGGTTTCGATACCTGAGGGCTGCACTTGGGAACTTAAAAGGAGCTTCTTTCGGGTGTCCCCTGAGCAGAGTTTCTCCAGCAAAAATCCTTTCAACCCAGAGTAATCTCTGACACAAAATTTGTATTATTAAAAGTGTTATGGCTCCTCTAGTCCCTTCAAAGCTTGTAGGGTTGAACCTTGGAACTTTCTAAATAACAGAAAGCATTTGATTTATTCAATTTGTATGCTGCCCACTCAACATACACCGATTCAGCATACGCCAACATAATTTCCCACCTCATTTGGGCTTCCCTGTTTCCCTCTGAGTTTAGCTGCAATTCATGGGATGGACAGCAGCATTGACATGCCTTCCAAGGAGTAACGTATTGCTGTGAACTATCCCTATTGTAATGCCATATTAGAGATGATTTAATCCTGAATGGGCAATGAAGAGCTGTTAACTTTACAAAAGACCCACTACTCACTTTTGAATGGACTATGTTTGGACTCTCCTTGGGGACAGATGCCAGTGGAGACAGTCATGGTGAGCAGTTCCATTACCAAC
Organism: Bradypodion pumilum; assembly: GCA_035047305.1. Taxonomy (NCBI): domain Eukaryota; kingdom Metazoa; phylum Chordata; class Lepidosauria; order Squamata; family Chamaeleonidae; genus Bradypodion; species Bradypodion pumilum. Next base: position 6,765,915 of record JAWDJD010000007.1, read on the forward strand.
TTTACCACTATGCTCCTGTCCTCCTCTAACTATATATATTACTTCCTGACTTCAAAAGCATGTTAAACCAGCTCCTCCGTTATTTGCTGAGTAGAATCCTGGGCATCTGCCAGCAAAACATGGGTCTTGATAGCACTACTCTTAAATGGATAGATCTTCCTGTGGAAGAAAACTCATCTTATGCTATCACGTTCCCAAAGCATCATGTCTATTAGGAAGCATGAACTGGTATCTCTGAGTTCTCGTCTCTTCTTCTTATCTTACTATCCTGTGCATGAAACTTTATAAACTCACATAAGCAAAGTATAACACCATGCAGCCAAAGAGTGGGAAGAGAGTAAAGAGAAGGCAAAGATAACAAAGCCAGCGCAGTTTCCTGTATTTATTGAGTGCCTTCTAAATATGGGAAATAAAAGTTGTAATGTGCAATTGACTCTTACCATCTAAAGGTTAGACCAGCAAAGGTGGAGGCTGGTGGTGAAAGAGATTTGAAAGATTCTAGCATCATTCTGCAAACTGAAAGTGGTTTTGTGGATTGAAAGATACGCCATAGTCCAAGTTATTGTTGTTCAGTTACACAGTCGAGTCCAGCCTGTTGCGACCCCATGAACCACAGCATTCCAGGCTCATCTGTTATCCTCCATCGTCTGCCCAGATCTACATCCACTGCATCAACAATGCTGCCTAACCATTTCATCTTCCGCTGCCCCCTTTTCCTTTTGCCTTTCATCTTTCCTAGCATCAGGGTCTTCTCCAGTGGGTCCTCTCTTCTCATTTGGTGGCCAAAGTCCTTGAGCTTCATCTTCAGAACTGTATCTGTCCTTCCAAGGAGCAGTCGGGGTTGATTTAATTCAGGATTGACTGATTTGATCTCCTTGCAGTCCAGAGGACTCTCAAGAGTCTTCTCCAGTACCATAGTTCAAAGTCCAAGTTGCTCGGTCCCTAAACCCCTTGAAAATGTCTGTATTTGGTCTGAATATTTTTATTGCTTAGGTTGTAAACGTAACTGAAATCACCCCGAAACAGGAGATGTTCATGCTCTTCTTTTTGTTTTGCCATATCCGAATCTGAATACTGGCGATCCTCATGGCAATCAGCCATGAAGACTGTCCTGAGAATATAATGCAATGGCCTTTCATCTACTTTCCACATCGCAGCATGACACACATACCACTGATCCAGTTCCACAAGTCATTCTTCGTTCATGAGCCCTTTTGGCACACAAAGTCCTCATCTGCTCCAGGCCAGGTGAAGCTGTGGCTCTCCATCATGATGGATTCAAGTGGGATTTAATCCACTTGGGGACCATCACCCTTCCCTGTGGACTTCGGCACCCAAGGCCGTTCATTAGTCCTCAGGGTGGTCAGGTTAGTTAACTGCCTCCTGACACTCGGCATTGAGTCCCTGGCAGTATGGTCTACTCCAGGGGTTCCCAACCTTTTCAAGCCAGGGGCTGGGTCACACTCTCTCATCCAGCTTTGAGTGCCAGACGGCCATTATATCCTGCCTGCATGATGGTGTGTGTGTGTGTGTGGCCATTTTGTCCCAACAGCTTCAAATAGGGTGGCCATTTTGTTTCTTGAATGCCCTTGGAGGGGTTGGGGCCATATGAAATGGCATTGGAGGCTGGATCTGGCCTGTGGGCCTTAGTTTGGGAACCCCTGGTAACTCTATTACCATAGCTCTGCATTTCAAAACACAGTAAAACACCGACTTACGTATCCCTTGAGTTACATAAAATTCGACTTACATAATGATTTTGTGCTAAAACCATGTCCCGATTTACACGATTTCCTATGGGTTTGCTTTGAGTTGCATAACGATTCTTTTTCCTATGGGTTTGCTTCAAGTTACATAAAGATTCTTTTTCCTATGGGTTTGCTTTGATTTACATAAAAATTTCATTTTTCCTATGGGTTTGCTTCGAGTTACGTAAAAATAATAATTTTTTCCTATGGGTTTGCTTCGAGTTACATAAAATAATAATTTTTCCTATGGGTTTGCTTCGAGGTACGTAAAAATAATAATTTTTTCCTATGGGTTTGCTTCGAGTTACATAAAATAATAATTTTTCCTATGGGTTTTCTTCGAGTTACATAAAAAACTGATTTAAGCAAAAGTCTATGGAATGGACTTTTTTTCGTAAGTAGGGGTTTTACTGTACCCCATTTCTCAGCCTTTGGGAAGCTACAAAGCCACCTTGTTTTGGGGGCGCATGGGATGTGGAGAGAGGAACATTGGCAAAAAGTCAAACCTTTACTGAATCTTCCTTTAGTACAAAAGCCATGTGCTTACCCTACCCCCCTTGTTTCAGGCTGTGGAGTTCCTTTCAGCGCCATTATCCGGGGTGATTTCAGCGGAGCCGAGCTCGTTTACTATTGCAGTAATTAAGTCACACAGCCACTTCCCTGCTTCCTTCTGCTGCTCACCATTTCTCCTGAGCCTTCCTGCGAGAGAAAGCCGGAGGATCCTTCAGCTGTGTCATTCCACGCCCCCTCTTTCCCCTTAGACATCTCTTTCTCTCTACTGGGTAGCTTTCAATGCTGTTCTTTTATTAGCAGCAATCCTGATCCTTCCCTTTTAAGGCTTGTGATGCATTAACTAATTGCCCGCTGGAATGTCTCTGCCTCTTTTTTTAATCAAGATTTTAGCTCAAGCAATGAAGTTTCCCCCCAATACTGTGCTATAATCTGGCTAAATGGGGGTTGGGTATTATTTTGTTTTTGCAAAATGACATTTTATTTCAGAGCCTCGGCTGCTGAAAGCCCCTGGCCCATGCGATGCAAGGATTATGTCCCTTAGTGTGAGAGAAAATGCAAGGCCTGGCATCAGCAGCATCCCATTTTCATGAATGAATGACGTACTCTCCTTATCTTGCAGAAGTGCATTTATGAGTGTGGTTAAACTGCGGTGGCTCAAGTGGTTAAGATGCAGAACTCGCTGACTGGAAGTTCAGAGTTCAATTCCCAGGGACTGCAGGACAGAGTGAGCTCCCGTCTCTGCCCCAGCTCCTGCCAGCCTAGCAGTTTGAAAGCAAGAAATTGCAAGTAGATAAATAGGGACCACTTCGGTGGGAAGGTAAACAGTGTTCTGTGCACTCCCATGTTGAGGTATACCTGCCACACATCACGGAAACATCTGCAGATGCAGACAGTGCTGGCATCATTTCATGTGGCCCACCACCACCTCCACCACACTAGGAAGTGCCATGTGGTGGAGGAAGGGCAAAATGGCCATCCGGCCAGTGGTGGGCTCCAAAAAAGTTTTTACTACCACACTGTGGCTGTGGTATGGTGGGCATGGCCAGGGGGAAAACCCTGTGTTGCACCCAAATTAGGACTACTTCATTTCAAAACTTGGATAGGCAGGGCCAGCCAGAATTTCTGCTACCGGTTCCAGCAAACTGGTGCAAACCTGCTGATGCCCACCACTGCATCCAGCCACTGAGAGAGCGTGACCCGGCCCTCGGCTTAAAAAGGTTGAGAACTCCTGGACTAGATAAGGCAGGAGACCTGAGTTGAAATCCCACCTTAGTCATGGAAACCCACGGTAGTGGCGTTGGTAGTGATTGTAACTCTAATAAATAAAGTAAAACCACTCCTGTGATATCTCACATACCCCGGGAACCCTGCTAGAGCCACCATAATAAAGATTTCCATTCCATTTTTAAAAATTATAACAAGTAATTCTGCGTACACAAGAGGCTCTTAGGCAGAGAAAGAGCAAACACGAACATAAGGTCAGGCAGGAATGGAGGTAATAAAGTTCAGATAAAACAGGCCAGTAACTGATCAGTGAAGCAAATTTTTGCCAGAGATCCTCATCAGAGCCTGGAGAAGTTGGCACATGAGTATTGGTGTTTATGCAGCTGATAAGCAGGTACCATATTTCATAAAAATGAGTAATATAATTCCCCTGCCTAAGGACGCACACCTGCTAACTTAGCAGGTCCATTAATGCAGCTTGCCAAACATTATGTCAGAATCAACTTGAGGGCACATTGAACACAGGCTGGTCTTGGCACCAGCCCTAGTTTTAAAAAGGGTGGGGGTTCCTAATTCTATGTGTGGAAACTAGAAGCTTTTTTTTTTTTAAAAAAAAACATTCTTCTTGCATTACTTTAGTTCAGCAGCAAGAGAAAGACCCTCAACACCCTCTGAACGGAGATGAGCCTCAAGTTCACCAGCTCAGATCCAGGAAGAGCTTTATGGCAAGAACAAACATTTTTGAGGGTACACAAGAGCAAAATCAAATTAGAAGATGGAGGAAGGAGCTCGATAGACAAGGAACAACATTAAAGGAAGATACAGTTGAAGATCTCAACGTCTCCTACGTTACTTGGAGGACCCTGAATTGGCTGATGGTTGAAATCTTTAAATGCAAGACCAACATGCTCAAGTGGGGGCAACAATATGCGGTGTGAATGTGTGAATGTGGTGAGATACCGAATCCCACTCATTTAATGCTCTGCCGATTTCTGCCAGAGACATGCACCGATGAGAACTCAAGTTTGGCCAACGACAAAGCCAAGAAAGTGGCTTCATTTTGGCAGTCTAGGGTTTGATCAGGACATGAAAGAAGAAGTTCAGCAGCCCCTTAACCAAGGAAGGTTTAGCATGCAATTTATGACAAATAAGCCTAGTATTCAAAGTAGCATGAGGATAGTGGCTTTCGGTGGGGTGGGGGAGTTAAAAATGAAAATGATTGGCATAATGTAGGTTTCAGGCTCTCGGTGATGAATGTTCCCAGATAGGCGCATCAAAAACTTCAGGAATTGTAAGAGAAAATGATTTTGGGAAAATTTGGAAACCATTTCTTGATTATACATTAAAGAAAAGAGGAGGTTATATTCCAGTACCGGATCAATTGAATTTTTGGTTATAATGATAAGAGACAGAATGCAGCTCCCCTTTGGCATTGTAATATATTACATGGTGATTTTTTTCCTTTTTCTTCTTTTTTAGTCTCATTAGTTGTAGAATTTGTTGAGAAGGTGAAGTGTAGAGAAGAGGAGGATGCTTAGTAGTAATGCAATTAAGTTTATTACTATTAGAATGTTGATATATGTTAGAGAATGTAAGGGGTTTAGCTATCAATTTTATATATTCTCTCCTCTTTGAATTACTTTTTTTAAAATAAAAAAGAGTGCCTAATATTTTTTTATGTTTTTGTTAGTCAATGTATGCCTTATGTTTTTTCCCCTTGATTTTGTGTATTAGTAAAAATCAATAAATTGTTTTTTTAAAAAAAAACCTTCAGGGTTCTTCCTTTATGGGATCAAACTCCTTGCTTCCACTCCCCCATCAACTTGGTTATGAATTCTCAATATCAATCGGTTGTAATGACATCATATCCAGTGAGGATTTCCCTTATGTACGTTCTGCTAGTGCCAAAACTTGCAAATTGAGAGTCACCCCACTCCCCCTTAGCTCTTAAGGGGGTGGGGAGCAAGAGAAATCAAGGTTGTTCTTATTTGCAATTTATGTGGTGTGGAAAAGGAGTGATTCATGGATGTCCTCACAGGAACTGGTGTGTAGGAGGCAGCTTTGATGGGCTGCTATCGTGCTTGTCAGCTAGCTTTTACCAGTCCTTTAATCTAAATAATGCATTTGGAAAGTGGAAGAATGTTTCTTAAATGTTTCTTACTCCTTCTGTTCCTCCTATGGTCATGGAAACTGACCCATAAGCTTGATAGGGTGTCATGGGTTTCTTGACATGGCCTGCCAGCTTGCCCTCAGGATCTCCAATCTTTCCTGTTTATTTTTCACATTGTATGGGGAGAAATGGACTTGTTTTGACATCACACAGGAGGGAAGCACAGGTATGTGCATGGAAATCCCTTATTCCTTCTTTGAATGTCACTTGGTCTAACTCAGGGGGGTACCCACAAGGGCAAGAAACTCAATTCAAAGCATTGACCTCCTCCTCCTCCTGCCATACCTGAATATTGGTGATCCTCATAGCGATCGGCCATGAAGACTGTCCTGAGAACATAATGCAGTGGCCTTTCATCTGCCTTCTGCATCGCAGCATCACACCCGTACCACTGATCCAGTTCCGTGAGTCACTTTCTGGTCTTGAGCCCTTTCGGCACACAAAGTTCTCCTCAGCCCCAGGCCAGTATTGATGAAGCTGCTGCCCTCCATCAAGATGGATTCAAGTGGGATTTAATCCACTTGGGGACCATCACCCATCTTTGTGAACTTCACCACCCAAGGCCATTCATCCGCAGGGTTGTCAGGTTAGTTTACTGCCACCTGATATTCAGTGTTGAGTTGCCGGCAGTATGGTCTACTCCAGGGAAGGCAAACATTTTAGAGACCGAGTGCTCAAACTGCGATCCAAAAAGACACTTATTTATCGCAAATTGCCAACACAGCAACAGGGAGGAAGAAAATGCTCCCATTGGGCTGCTGGGCTTAAGTGGTGGGGTGAACTCTGTGCTGGGTGAGGGAGGAAGCGCTCCCATTGGGCTGCTGGGCAGAGGAGTGGGGCAAACTCTGTGTTGGGGGGAGGGTGGAAGCGCTCCCATTGGGCTGCTGGGCAGAGGGGCAGGGCGAACTCTGTGCTGGGGTGACTGCACAGGTGCCCACAGAGTGGGTTCCGAGTGTCACCTCTGGCACACATGCCATAGGTTTGCCACTACTGGTCTATTCTATTACCATAGCAGGATAACCTGGCCAGACTATCGTTATCATCACACAGGAAGGAAATACAAGTGTGTGCATGGAAATCCCTTATTCCTACTTTAAACAAATTCACACCAATGGCATTTTTCCTGCTTCAGGAAAAAAAATGCATTCTCGGATATGAGTTGCAGCCAACGATGACTTTAAATGCCACTTGTTCTAACTCAGGGAGGTACCCACAAGGGCAAAAAAACGTAATTCAAATTGTTGACCACTGAGATTACTTGGCTCATTAGAAAAGTCCATCTCTCATCCGAGACTGGTTTAGAGCGTGTGTGAGCATTGCATGTTCCAAATCTAATCCATAGCTTTATTTAACAGGAACAGATGGCTAAGCATGAGTTTTGTTCCAATGCAGGGGGTATGGCTAGCTGATCATTAGAGCTACTTAGCTCCTACGAGTCCCTGAAATGAGGAAATCAGGAGTAGAACTCTGTTCCTTGCTGTGCAGAGCTAGGATTGTTATTGTGAGTTCATCAGTGTCTGCATTTTCAAAATTGTTCAGCAATTCCAAGTCTATCATTTGACTCTATTTTTATGTCTGATTTGATGCCCAAATGGTTTTGTGGGTTCCAAAGGTGAATACAGTATTGGCTATTCATGTCCAATTCATCTAGCCTGGCACATTTTACTTCTGCTTCCAGGAGCGACGAGGGCGGTGTGGGCTGGATGAATTGGCATCAGGGGCCAGATCCGGCCCATGGGCCATAGTTTGGGCACCCCTGGTTTAAGCAGAGAAAATGGCAGCCTAAAATCTCATCCTGTTGCAAAACATATCTGTTGCAAAAACAGATTGCAAGGCGTGTTTTACTTCTGCTTCTGGTGGGAGGAACCATGTGACCGGCCCGCTGAGCCATGTGACCGGCCCACAACCCAAAATGTTTGGGCAGCCCTGTCCTAAGTCTCAATTACTGACGTTGTAGCTAAAATATGTCACCAATCTGGTGATATCAAAATAGTGCATCCCATAAGAATTCCTCTGAAAAAAATCTGTAAGGTAAAGTTAAAGGTTTCCCTTGCTCGAAAGCCAGTCGTATCCGACTCTAGGGTGCAGTGCTCATCTCTGTTTCTAAGATGTCTGCTTCTGCAGATGTTTCCGTAGTCATGTGGCAGGCATGACTAGACACCTGAGCGCACAGAACGCTGTTACCTTCCCACCGAAGTGGTTCCTATATATTTACTTGAACTTCAGGATTAAAAAGATTTCCTAGCTTTTCTTCAAAGAAGTCCAATGGAGAAACACAGAGACAGAATCGAATAACAAGTGCGTGAAGCTAAATCTGTTCCTAGCCAACCTCCCTTTGTTAACTACATTTTGCATGGTTATAACTGCAAGATAGGGACTGCGGTGCAGATGTAAATGAGCACTGCACCCTAGAGTGGGATATTACTGGCTTTCAAGCAACGGAGACCTTTGCAGTTTCCATAACCCTTGAATGTTGACTATGTTGCCTGTGGCTGATGAGAGTTGGAGTCTGGCGGAATCTGGAGAACTATGGGTTCCCTCCTCTTGGGATTGGAGGGTTTATTTCAGATTAGGTAAACGTAAAGGTTACCCTTGCTTGAAAGCCAGTCATATCTGACTCTAGGGTGCAGTACTCATCTCTGTTTATAGCCAAAGAGTTAGCAGTGTCTGTGTCGGCAGACGTTTTCATGTACATGTGGCAGGCTGTTTACCTTCCCACCGAAGTGGTCCCTATTTATCTACTTGCAATTTCTTGCTTTTCGAACTGCTAGGTTGGCAGGAGCAGGGACAGAGATGGGAGCTCACTGCGTCCTGCAGTGCTCAGGAATCGAATTGCTGACCTCCCACCTTCCAGTCAGCATCTTAGCCACTTAGTTAAATAACCTTTAACAATGCCAGGATCTATAGACGATGATTCTTCAGGTGAGAAATTTGTATCTCCTTTAAACACCCAAAGGGGTGGTGTTGGAGGAAGAGGAATCTTTGTTTTCCAGCACCTTTGAGATGAAAATATTTATTTTAGCATGAGTTCTGGTGGATTACAACCTGTATCTGCAACGTATCTGATGCATGTAACAACATCAACAACAGAGTTAGCAGTGTCTGCGTCTGCAGACGTTTTCGTGCACATGTGGCAGGCTGTTTACCTTCCCACCGAAGTGGTCCCTATTTATCTACTTGCAATTTCTTGCTTTCAAACTTCTAGGTTGGCAGGAGCTAGGACAGAGGCAGGCGCTCACTCTGTCATGCAGTACTCAGGAATCAAACTCCGACCTTCCAGTCAGCCAATTGAGCGTCTTAACCACTTGAGCCACCGTAGTCTCTCTATTTCAGGTTATGAACCTGCGAATATGTTATGTCCTGTTCTGAGATGGACTGAGTATGGTAACCAGGCACCATTTTTTGGGGATTTTTTTTAAAAAGAAGAAGAAAGTGGGAGAGGTGATAAATGTTACAATGCTTAGCCAACTGGGGCTGAATACTGAAGACTGCTGAGCCCTATTCTGGACAGCAGTTAATGCTAGAGTTTGGCCAGGTAGAAGGGCAAAACAGTTCTCTGACCATACTCGTCAAGCGCGGCTCTGCAAAATACAGGCAATTACTGCGCATGCGTGGACGCATATGCTCAGTAACCCATTTGCGCATGCGCACCTTGGCCGTGCATGTGCAGTAGCCCATTTGCGCATGCGCACCGTGGCTGCACATGCGCATGTGCAGTAAGCCCTTTCCCTGCCATTCAAATATGGGACAGCAGCGGGAAAGGGGAGGAACGAGCGCTGAAAAATGGTAAATCCCGGCCAATATGGGATATTTGACAGGTATGTCTCTGACATGAGTGATTCATAAAGGACAGGAGGAGAATCAAAGAATTTGGATCTTTTGAGCTTTATTGAATAAAAAAAAAAAACCTGAACAGAACTGCAGCTTAAAACCTCTAAATGCTTTAAAAGGAATAGAGAAGTACCGCAGGATAGAGTTACAGACAGAAGCCTGATCAAATCTAATCTGTTATTTTCCACTCGAATGTTAGCGAGAAATATACACTAGTACTCTGCACTTAAAACGGTGCAGAAATCCCATGAGTAGTCATCCCCGCCTCAAGTTGTAGGACAAGAAATTTCTAAATGGGCATTTTTAGCATGGGTTCTTTCTTTTATCATCTGAGCTGAGCACAGATAGACCATATTTCTCATTATTTGAGTATGTGTTGCGCTTTAATGGAACTGAGCATTTCCCACTTCTGAGCAACGGCACGTTCCCAGCACGAATCTTTCAAGTTTCTAGGAGCTAGATTTTGGCAGTAATGAGTCACGAATAACATAGTAACCTGTCATGAGTAAATTTGTGTGTGTGTTAATGATGGTATCAGAAAACTACAACACAGATCTAAAGTAACAAGCAGGAAACAAGTAACTTCAACAGTATACTGACTAATTTATTTCCACATTATTTTTAATTTTACTTTTAAAGGGCATTTTCCGAGTTCCATTCATGCCACTTTTAAAATGTTATCATGCCTTTTTACTGTGTGGAGCATACTGTTTGTGAAGTCTGTTTGACATCCAGAACCCATAAAATAAAGTGAAAATGACAACATTAACAAAGGTTGTCATTACAGCTGCTTTGAATTCTTCACAGGTCTCTAGCTACTATATATTACAAGCCTAAGCAACCAGGATTATCCTGAAGGATTTACTCCGTGTACTGTTCCTAAAGTATGCTTTTTTAAAGGATGGAAAAATAGTGAGCATTGAACCCAGTTACATTTTAAACATCGTAACTAATCACACCACTGAACTGTGTTCTAAACACCATGCATGAATGAGCAAAGGGAGTGCATTACTTTTGGAAAGTAAGTTCCTAAGCTCTGATACAGACTTAATATTGTTTTGTGTTGTTCACACACATAAAAGTCCTGCTGAAGTGTTTAGTCGCTGCTTGAAGGCCAGATCCTGTAACCTAAAATTCTGTTGACAAAGGAATGGCTGCCATTTTGGGAATGTGTAGACCAGCATTTCCAAACCTTTGGTTTTTTGGACTTCAATTCCCAGAAGCTTAAATCAATTCCCAAAGCACTGATCAGCCCATGTACTGACTTAGGCTTCTGGGAATTGGAGTCCAAAAACCAAAGGTCGAGAATCACTGGTGTAGACCAATGTTTCCCAACCTATGGTTTTGGATTTCAATTCCCAGAAACCTAAGTCAAATCCCCAAAGCACTGATCAGCCAATTTACTGACTTAAGCTTCTGGGAATTGAAGTCTCCCTGTGGGGTCTGGGCCCTATGTTGGTAACCACAGGTGTAGACCTTTCCCCTCCTCTCCGTTGACCAGAATCAATTACTGAGACTTATATTATAAAAGACATTTCTCCTGGACAAATCCTATTTTTGTCCTCAACTTTCCATTCCCCTATAAAATCTGTCTCTCACATATAAGGCACATTGCTGCCTGCTTTCCATTTTTGACCTTTGCATCACACCCTGAATTTAGTGTTCATTTTTCTGGTTCAATATTTCTATTTTTCATAGGAGAGGGGGGGGACGCTGTCAGTTTATTAAGCACCTTCTCCTTTTAAGCAGATGAATAATAATGAAAATGAGCTTTTAAAAATAGCTCATGGATAAGCTTCTTTGGCATTGTGGTCCTCCCCATAAGATCTTGGGGACATGAAAGGAGCCTCATTTGGGCATCCGCTGAGCGGAGTTCCTCCAGCAAAATTCCTTTCAGCCCAGAAAGCACCTTTGTGTGCTTCTGACATGATAAAAATAAAATAAAATAAAATCCAGTTGCATTTGTGTTTTGCCACTGGGCAATAATAGATTTCTTTCCCCATACGGTATTTCCTTTTTTAAAAAATGAGTTCTCTTGCTTTTTTTATCTCTTTTTTTACGTTCTTGTTCTTCAAGTGCCATATCCTATTTCGAATATTGGCTATCATCATGGTGATCAGACATGAAGATTCTCCTTGGAGCAAAATAATGCTGAGGCCTTCATTTGCCGTCCATATTGCAGTGTGACACCCGTACCGCTGATCCAGTTCTGCGAGTCACTTTCTGGTCTTGAGCCCTTTTGGTACATAATGTCTTTCAAGCCAGTATTGATGAAGCTGCTGCCCTCCATCAAGATGGATTCAAGTGGGATTTAATCCCTTTGGAGACCATCACCCTTCCCTGTGGACTTCACCACCCAAGTTTATTCATCCGCAGGGTTGTCACATTAGTTAAGTGCCACCTGACATTCAGCATTGAGTTGCCGGCAGTAGGGTCTACTCCCGTGATGGTGAACCTTAGCACTTCACATGCTCTTGGACTTCAATTCCCAGAAGCCCAAGCAAGCACCCTGTGAATCCACATGGATTCTGCTCCCGGAAGCGGAAGTAAAATGTGTTCGTATGGTTAAGGCTCTTCTGCGTTAACCCTTCCTCCGTACGGACACGTTTTACTTCTGCTTCCGGGAGCGACGAGGGCAGCGCGGGCAGGATGAATCACAGTAAACCCCTTCGTGTGGATTCGCAGGGTGCTTGGGCTTCTGGGAATCGATGAAAAGATGAAATTGCTGATCTCCTAGCCAAAATATATAATCTTTCCCTCAAATCAGGCTTTGTGCCTGATGACTGGAAGGTAGCGAATGTGACACCAATTTTCAAAAAAGGATCCAGGGGTGATCCAGGAAATTACCGACCTGTCAGTTTGACATGTGTCCCAGGTAAAGTGATGGAAACCATCCTAAAAGATAGAATTAATAGGCACATAGAAGAGAAGGCGCTGCTAAAGGAGAGCCAATATGGTTTTTGCAAGGGCAAATCATGCCTCACTAATCTGTTGGAATTTTTTGAGAGTGTCAACAAGCATGTGGATAAGGGGGATCCAGTTGACATTGTTTATCTGGACTTTCAGAAGGCTTTTGACAAGGTCCCACACCAAAGGCTCTTGAATAAACTTACCAGTCATGGAATAAAGGGACAGGTCTTGTCCTGGATCAGCAACTGGCTAAGGGACAGGAAACAGAGGGTAGCACTAAATGGACACTTCTCCAAGTGGAGGGAAGTAAAGAGTGGGGTCCCCCAAGGTTCAGTACTGGGACCCCTGCTTTTCAACCTCTTCATAAATGATCTAGAGGTAGGAGTAAAAAGCAAGGTAGCCAAATTTGCTGACGACACTAAATTATACAGGGTAGTGAAAACTGTGAGAGATTGTGAGGAGCTTCAGAGGGATCTCTCGACACTGGGGGAGTGGGCAAAACAGTGGCAAATGAGTTTCAACATTAGTAAGTGCAGAGTGATGCATGTTGGGGCAAAGAACCCCAATTACATTTATAAACTGATGGGGTCTGAACTCTCTGCGACAAACCAGGAAAAGGACCTTGGTGTCCTGGTGGACAACTCAATGAAGGTGTCAACCCAGTGTGCCTCAGCAGTGAAAAAAGCAAACTCAATGCTAGGGATCATTAGGAAGGGTATAGAAAATAAGTCAGCAAGTGTCATTTTGCCTCTTTATAAATCTATGGTGAGGCCCCATCTGGAATACTGTGTACAGTTCTGGTCGCCATACCTCCAGAAGGATATTATAGAGTTGGAGAAAGTGCAGAGGAGGGCAACCAGAATGATTAGGGGACTGGAACACCTTCCTTACCATCTGAGGCTGCAACGGTTGGGCCTCTTCACTCTTGAACGACGACGTCTAAGAGGTGACCTGATTGAAGTTTATAAAATCATGCACGGTGTGGACAAAGTAGATAAGGAAAAACTGTTTTCCCTATCGCATAACACTAGAACTAGGGGACACTCGATGAAACTTTTGGGTACTAGTTCTCAAACAAATAAGAGAAAGTATTTTTTCACCCAGAGGATTACTGGTCTATGGAACTCCCTGCCAGAAGAAGTGGTGACAGCTGTCAGTCTTGACAGCTTTAAGAAAGGATTAGACAAGTTCATGGAGGACAAGGGTATCCATGGCTATAATTATGGATACTTAAGGACAACCTCCGGGTTGGAGAGATAGGCAGGATATCTCTCAATATCATTTCCAGGGAATCCTAAGCAGGTGAAGGCATCTGCTTGGGAATACCCTGAAGGAAATGGTGAGCCACTGTGTGAGACAGAATGCTGGACTGGATGGGCTGTGGCCTGTTCCAGCAAGGCTGTTCTTATGTTCTTATGATGTCCAAGAACATCTGGAGTGCCAAGGTTCACCATCCCGGGTCTACTCTATTACCATAGCAGAATAACCTGGTCAGACTTTCTTTGTGTTCAACCACCATTAATTTAGCCAATTCAGCACCAGAGACGAAGGTGTCCTGGACATCTTTCCATGCCTTTGCCACATTATGTGCCTCTCTTTCTGAGGGTTCAGTGTTGATCTGCAGTGGCTCAGTGGTTAAGAAGCTCGCCTTGTTATCTGGAAGGCTGTCAAGTCAGCAGTTCGAGACCTGGGTACTGCATGACAGATTGGGCACCCATCTTTGTCCCAGCTCTTGGGGACATGAAAGGCGCCTCATTTGGGCATTCCCTGAGCGGAGTTTCTTCTGCAAAAATCCTTCCAACCCAGAATAATTTCTGACATAAAATTATTATTAGTGTGGAGCGACTACTCTCTAGGGAAGGGGATCCCTCCCTCCATCTCCTTTGTTATTGAGGTTTCCTTCTTTCTTTTTTGGCTTCCCCTCTGACATCTGTAGCGCACCCAAGGTTTGGATGGAGATTTAAAGAGACAGTAATATCTCCAAGTTGCTTAGCATCAGCCAGCCTCCTTGTCACTGTTTTCTCATCAAACTAAGGGGAAACTGTTGCAGTTGCCAGATTTTCAGAAGGCCCAGCCCGGGCTCCCGTTTCTGCTCTCGCCAGGCGGATCTGCCATTGACACTGTCTCTGCTGATTTATTTCTAAAGTGTCTCCAATGGCAGTGACTAATCCGCCTTGTGTGTTTCCGCTTTAGATCTGGCTCGGGATTTGGTTTCAGAGATAACAGGGCTTGACAGCCAAAACAGCAGATCCAGGCTGCAAATAATATAAAAGGTGGGGAGGAAAGAAGAGGGGGATAGGCAGGCAGGGGTTAGGAGGGAGGTACGGAACTGCGTTGGCATTAGTGGTTAAGACGCTGAACTTGACGACTGGAAGGTTAGCAGTTCAGCAGTTCGAGACCTGAGTACTGCATGGAGGAGTGAGTTTCTGTCTCTTTCCCAGCTCCTGCCAACCTAGCCGTTTGAAAGCAAGAAATTGCAGGTGGACAAATAGGCACCGCTTCGGTGGGGAAGTAAACAACGTTCTGTGCATTCCAGTGTCTAGTCATACCTGCCATGGAAATGTCTGATGATGCAGACTGCGCCGGCTCTTTAGAGATGAGCACAGAACCCTTGAGTCAGATATGACTGGCTTTCGAGCAAGGGCAACCTTTACCTTACCTAGGGGAGAGATGCTTAATTCCATAAGGGTCAGCCTGGATCTCTGGCTACTAGTGAGTGGGCAGCGCAACCATCCTATCAATGTTGCCAGTTGGGTCCTGGCTGTCTCGTCCACAGACCTTTCAGCAAAGGAAGGGGCGCATTTCTACAGGACAGTGAGAGGACATCCCAGAGCCTTGAAAAGTGATATTTTTGAGTGGCAGCTGCCCAGAATCCCCTAAGCAGTTTGGCCAACATTTGTTTGGCTTTGGGGTTTATGGGAAACTGGTGCCCAAAAAATGAAACAATTTGGAACTGGCAAGGTCTCACTCACATTAATAAAGGTAAAGGTTTCCCTAGCTCGAAGGCTGGTCATGTCCAAATCTAGGGGTGGGGTGCTCATTTCTATTTATAGTCAAAGAACAAGCTCTGTCAGCATCTGCAGAGGTTTCCATGATCATGTGGCAGGCATAACTAGATGTTGGAGGATATGGAATGTTGTTAGCTTGCCCACCGAAGTGGTACCTATTTATTTACTAGCAATTTCTCCTGACCTCCTCAGGTTGCCCTGAAAAACAAGTGTGGGACATTCATAACATAAAGATGCATTAAACAGCTGCCTATTCTCCTGTTGTATGCACTACAGGGAAGGATGGTTTGCACGAAGTATCATGTCTACACCAAGCAGCGTCTTTGCAGTTGTTGAAATGAATCTTATCTGACATGAGATGCATTCAGTCTGGCAAATGCCATGTTGATCCCAATGTATAATGACTGCAGAAGTAGATACTCAACAGGGGAGAGGTGAATTAAAGGATAGTTATAGCATTGAATCAACCTTACAGTTCAGGGCTGAGAGACACTTCAAAGCCAACTGCAGTGTTGTGTAAGATTTTTCATCCTAAAGTAGATGAGCTATATAGTTTTGACTGTCTCAGTGTAATGTCAGCTCTTAATGTGTTGCATGACAAAATGACACCAATTATAAGAGAAAGACAATGGTGATATTTCAAGTTCATTGGCCATAGGAGTAGAGTTCAGCACCCAATCTTCAACCATGTTGTCATTCATGTTTGTCGGCAGAGGCCATGGGTTTCATTATCAATGTGCTCCAGGAAGGAATTGGCAGCACTGGTGGTACGATGTCAAAAATGCTTTTGCATGTGGAGATTGTGCAATATCCCATCTAAAGTTCAGGCACCAAAATGAACACATTGGCAACAGTGGCTAGAACAACACCCTTCTGAACTCCAGGGAGTGAGAGGTCATGCTATGATGTTGGTTACACCAAACACAGCCAAGATTTTGGTAGCACCTCAAAGGACAACACAGTCATGGTTTGGCTGTCCTCTTGCAGAACAATACAACAGCTGGTCTTTGGTCTCATGACAATCCTGTCATGGGTTTGCCCAGAATTGCTGCTCTTTAATGCTTCCACCTTAATATCTATAAGTATCCTTGGGACCAGCCATCCTATGCGCTCCACCATTGGATGTAACATCTTGACAGTCCAATGAGTCCGTGGCTAGCTAACCTGCTCCCTCTATTCCCATGGCTTGCAGACTTGTATTAGTTTAGTGCAGGAATTCTCAACCTGTGGCAGGTGGGCAGGATGTGGCCCATGGCAACATTTCATGTGGCCCCATACCACCTCCACCACACCCGGAAGCGCCATGTGGTAGAGGATGGGCAAAATAGCTGTCCGGCCCCTGAAGCTATCTGAGGGAGTGTGACCTGGCTTAAAAAGGTTGAGAACTCCTGGGTTAGTGAGTTGCCTGCATACCTATCAGATTTAATAGGTTACTTCTTTCCCCAAATGGTAAATCTAAGGAAAATTGACTTCTTTCAAAATAAAAGATAAACTATATAATAAAAGTCTCACCCACCCTTGCTTTTAGGCTGTGTACAAGGACCAAAGGCTCTCCCCAATCTCGTTGTTCTGTGCAGGACAATGACAATAAAGATGTATCTATTCTATTCTATTCTATTCCCCTACTATTTTGTTTGTTTGTTGGGCTCTTGCCTTTTGCATCTCTATTTTGTGCTATCATTGAGTTCTTTGACGTTAACATCAAAGAAATATTGCAAGGATACTAAATAACTCCAGTGGAGGCAGCTAGAAGTGCCAGAGCAAGAACCTTGTGTCTCCTTTGACACTGGAAGGGGTTAAAGAGGAAATAAATAATAAGAAGATTGAGTTATTTGTTCCCTGATAATATACTGGTTGGCTATTCTGCCTCTCTATCATCACCTACACTAGGGTTCCTCAAACCTTGCTCTCCAGGTGTTCTTGGACTTCAATTCCCAGAAGCCCATGTCAGCACACCTGCTGATCGGTGCTTCTGGGAAGTCCAAGAACATCTGGAGAGCCGAGTTTGAGGAACCCCGAGTCTTTATATCAAGCCAGCCTGAGCAGAACTGAAGAATGTAAATCATTATTTAATGTCCCAAGCCCGGTGAGAAGCAAAATAGCTCACACCTCTTCCTCCGAAGTCTGGAGACTACCTGGCTTTGTGTTCACATCCTCTTTCTGAAATTTGCCTAAATCCATTCATTCCATTTCACCTACCCTTTGTCGCTGAAAACCAAACCCTCTGTTGTTACGCTTACCCTCCCAGATCCTGCCTTGTCATTTCCCTAATGCCCTTGCCACTCGGTATTTAATGAACCATAACGCCAACCTCCATCTCTTCTTATCCTGTCACTGTTATTATTACGAATCACCTGCCTGCTTGGAGCTTGGGTGGCGTACTAATCTGCCACTTTATTTCTGCAACTATCGGCAGCAGCAAAATAAATGTCCTCTGTTTCATCCTGCCCGGCTAATTTGCCCATTTCTTGATGTATAGTATGTGCAGTAAACCCATTCGTGTGGATTCACAGAGACTTGGGCTTCTGGGAATTGAAATCCAAGAACAGCTGGAGTGCCAAGGTTCACCATCACTGCCCTACCTGTTAGCCTTAGCCAGGACAGACAATGGGCAGGGTTGCAGCCTTCACTAAAAAGCTGTGATTTTTCTGGGCTGCTAAGTACTGAAGGCTCCTCTTAATAGTCAGCACAGACAACCTGTATTTGTTTAGTTGTGCAGTCTCTATTAGCCAGCTTTCAGGTGGACAGGAGGCTCTGAGACGTAGCTAAGTGCCCCCTTTTAAAGCCAGGTGAGAGAAGCTCAGCGGGTCTCCTACAAGATGCCAGCTGGGGACCTTTATAACTATGTCTCCTACTTGGTGGCAGGAAAAGCGGTGAGGCTGGGACGGTCAAGACGATAAAAACCTGCCACATTTGCAGTCTCAAACGAGATAAATGGAGTGAGGCCGAAAGCGGTGCTGGCGGCATGAATCCATTATACGGTGAGCGATTGGACGGTGGTCATTAGTATTTATTATCTGCATGCCTGGGTTTTCTGTCTTTGAAGCAGCACTTGGAAAGCGGCCATGCTGCATCCTCGGCATCTGTTCTGAACGGGTGAGCATTCTCTTCTGATGCCATCAGGAAGCCAGCGTTCCTGACGGGATGGGATTGAGAAGGAAACTCTCTCTCTCTCAATCTGGAGTTACCTTAGATGTTTAGCTATTGGACGCAGAAGAAAGTAAGGACTTGATAAATGTTGGGCCATTGATGCTGTGGGTTTTGCTTGAGGCTTATACCCAAAATTCTGTATCCCTGTCCTCCTTCTTCGCTTTTTACTCCTCTAGATTCCTCTGTTCAGAGCTTGTTTTTGCTGAAGAAACCATGCTGTTCCACTGGTCATTTTCTAAACAGCTGTAGCCAACCTGACTTTGATCTGCATCATTTTCTGCTGTCCGTTCTACTAGCTTGGTTTGAACATTTGAGGTCCTGCCCGATAATGAGATGGTGTGCAGCGAAGAAGACAACTAGATTGTTCCAGGTTTCCACTGTACTGAGGCTCTGATGGAAGGTCAGCAGATGATTGAGAGATAGATTGGATGATGTTGTCTAAAATGAGTAAGGTAAAGAAAGGTAAAGGTCACCTTTGCTCAAAAGCCAATCGCATCTTGTTATAGGGTTTGGTGCTTATCTCTGTTTATAGCCAAAGAACCAGCACTGACTGCATCTGCAGACGTTTCTGTAGACATGTGGTAGGCATGCTAGAGTGCATGGAATGCTGTTTACCTTCCCACTGTAGTGGCACATAATTATCTAATCGCAATTTCTTGTTTTTGAACTGGGACATTGATGGGAGCTCACTCTGTCGTACAGTACTTGGGTCTCGAACTGCTGACCTGCTGAACTTCGAGTCATCAAGTTTAGTGTGTTAACCACTAAGCCCCTGCAGTCTCAAAGTGGGACATGTGCACAAAGGAAGACCTTGGAACATTTTCTCTCGTACTATCCCTTGAATTTCCTTCCTCCTTTCCTGTTGCAATGAGATCTCTAGATTTTTCACTAACTACTTAAGACTGCTGGAAAAAATGTGTCAATCGTTGGAAGGGCTGCTCGAACCTTTATGATCAGCCAGGTGCAATTTTCATCTCCAGTTCCTCCTGTCCTCTTCTCTTGGGATTTATCTGTGCTTCCAAATGCTGGCAGCTAGAAGGATATATAACGGTGCCTTAGCAATGACCATTAATTGCAAGGCACTTTGCTAACCAGTCTAGCCCGAAATTCATGCAGTAAATAAATCTGCCATATATGAATCCATTTTGGCGATCCTCATAGTGATCGGACATGAAGGCTGTCCTGAGCGATCCCCATACCATCGATCCAGTTCCATGAGTCACTTTCCAATCCTGAGCCCTTTTGGCACGCAAAGTCCTCATCAGTTCCTGGTCAGCATTGATGAAGCTGCCGCCCTCCATCAAGATGGATTCAAGTGGGATTTAATTCACTTGGGGACCATCACCCTTCCCTGTGGACTTTGGCACCCAAGGCCATTAGTCCTCAGGGTTGTCAGGTTGGTTAACCGCCACCTGACACTCGGCATTGAGTTGCTGGCAGTATGGTCTACTCTATTACCATAGCAGGATAACCTGGCCAGACTTTATTACAATTCTATGGATGGGAGAAAATGTATGTCTGTAAACCAGGGGTTCCCAACCTAAGGCCTGTGGGTCGGATCTGGCCCCCAGTGCCATTTCATGTGCCCCCCTTCTCCAAGGGCATTCAAGAAACAAAATGTCTGTCCCTTTGAAGCTGTTGGGACAAAATGGCCACCTCATCGTGCAAGACAGGGCAAAATGGCCATCCAGCCCTCGAAGCTGACTGAGAGAGGGTGACCTGGGGGCCCCGGCTTGAAAAGGTTGGGAACCCCTGCTATAAGCCATTCCCTGCATTGGCTCTGCTCAAAGCTTGGCTTAAGATGGTAACACATTTGAAACCTTGTGGCACTTATTCAGTGGAAAAGAAAACAACATTGCAGTTCTATCTTAATTTCTCCTAATTCTTGTTTTTTTATATAAATCCTGGCAGGAAAGATCCCTCAAGGAGAAACGCTACTAAGCCAGACCTGTGCCAAAGGACGAACCCTGAGTCTGCACTGTTCTCTTTTTATTCTGCTTTAACTGATAAGTATTCTGTGAACCTCTCCTTGCCGACAAGTCCCACACAACTACAAATGCTCGCACTGGGAGGTGTCCACATCTGATTAGCAGACAAGAGGCGACGTGTGCGCCTGCCTTCATCCTAGGGGATCACAGCAGATGGAGACGTGGTCTTGTTAACTTCATATTTTCCCCCTCACCTCCCTTTAGATTTTCCTTGAATTGCATGGAAGTTTTTCCTGTTCCGACTGAAGAGCCATGTGGGACCAAACAGCCATGCTCTGTGAACCAAGCCCTACTCTCTGGCCCACTTTCTGAACTGCCACCTGAATTGTGCGTTCTTTTTAGACACTCACCTGGCATTTAGGTTTTGCCTCTTGGGACTGCGGTTGGTGGAACTAAATGACACCGACTGTCCATCTCTCTGGCTAGAAGCGAAAACTGACATCCACGATGTGGTTATTTTTATTCTGAAAGCAACTGAATGCTCCCTTTCATGGGGATTAACAGCAATTTAAAATGATAGGGTAAAATAACAGTAAATGCATAGAAACCAGGCAGCAATTAGAAACACAGTTAAAAGTCAGAGAGTTTAAAATATTTAAGGCAATAAGATCAATGTTCTGTTCAATGCCTGGGTAATAAAAACACCTATTTTACTTCATACCAGAAGACAGTAAATATAACACATGATATATTTCTGGAGGGTGAACATTCTTTACCTGGAAGACACTGTGCTCTAAAGCAGGGGTTCCCAACCTAAGGCCTGTGGGCCAGAACTAGCCCACAGTGCCATTTCATGTGGCCCCCCCCACCCCTCCAAGGGCATTTGAGGGGGAAAATGGGCATCCCTTTGAGGCTGTTGGGACAAAATGGCCACCTTCATCATGTAGGCAGGGCAAAATGGCAATCCGGCCCTCAAAGCTGACTTAGAGAGCATGACCTGGCCCCCGGCTTGGAAAGGTTGGAAATCCCCGCTCTAAAGAATTGGATGGAAATGACATTTGGTGAGGCAGGATGTGAAAGATTTGAGTATCTCAGTAGGATGTTATGTGAAGATCTGTTACTTTGGGCCTAAAGTTGTTGAGGGTACAAAGAGTATCCATGAAAGGTGCAGTATCCATGAAAGGTGCACTTTTTGGGGTGGAGGGTTATTTTCCAGCGACATTCTTTAACATAGATCTGGAGAGAGAAGGAACCTTGGCTCGCCAATTAACCACCCTACCTCCCATTATGGCTAGTTGTAAGTCAAGTACCACCATAGACATTTTGACTCCTCAGGTGTTATCTAAAAGAGTAGAGAGTCTCCCTTCATCACAGAGAGCCCAGAGATCAGAAGAGTTACATTTCTGGAATGTAACTCCCAGAACTCTTCTGCTATCTTTGCTGGGAGGTTCTGGAAACAGTAATAGTGGAGAATTATGGTTCCAAAATTACCAGGTGACAGAATCACTCTGGATTTAATCCAGACTTCACAGGAGTTACCCCAGCTGCTGAATCTAGAAGGAAAACCTGGAATGGATTCACTGCTCCACTGAAAGTGGAGCCAATCGCTTCAACCAAGCTGCAGTCCGAAGAAGTAACTTTTTCCATATTACACTGACCTCACCTCAATCGCTCCCTCTTGTTTGGGATCCTTCCAGGTTTACTTGCTGCTGGAGTGTGATTGTATTGTTACAATTAACCCTTTCCTTTTCCTTTTGTCAGTTTGCAAAAGACTACAATTTTTTTTGTCCCCCACTTTTAAAAACTTCTCCAGCTTTGACTCAGCAGTGACAGAATAGATCTTGCTGATTTCCTCTCTCTTTCCATATCTGTGGACTGTGATTAATGCTCTAAGGCATCATTCATGTTCGCTGTTTATATGCCTGTGGCTGCAAATTCTGCTGCTTTTGAGCAAACATCTGTTCACTTTAATTCCATCCTGGGCTAGATTGCTTGAGCCTCTTCTCTTAAGGCTTTAGCACAAGGATAATGGGGGGCACAGATCCAGTGTATCAGTGGCGGGCTCCCAAAAAAAGTACTACCACACTGTTGGTCGTGGTATGGTGGGTGTGCCTAGGGGGAAAGCCCTATGTTGCACCTGAATTAGGACTACTTTATTACAAAACTTGGATGGGAGGGATCTGCCAGAATTTCTGCTACGGGTTCTGGTGAACTGCTAATGCCCTCCACTACAGTATATGTACAGTGGAAGCAATCTATCCATCCCAACAAAACTTTGAATTTCTTGCTAGAAAACCATGGGCACCTGCTGAAAAATGAAACTGAAAATTTTGGCCCGTAAGAGCTTAGAAATAAATTTCAGCAGTGCGATGGCCAAAACCGGGGATTCTCAACCTTTTCAAGTAGGGAGCCATAAATGACTCCATGGCCAGTTCTGGCAGTGGTGGCTGGAGTGAGGGCAGGGACTGGATTTTTTTTGCTGCCATGGGCTGGATCCGGCCCACAGGCCATAGGTTGAGAACCCCAGGCCAAAACATTCAAAGAATAGAAGTAAAGATGTTGAGTACCCAGAATGTTGTGTTTGGGAGACTTAGATTCTCACCTTTGCTCAACTATGGGCTCTTCAAATGTTTAGGATCCTCATTGCTAAATCCTAGTCCACTCTGACATAACCAGCTGGAAATATCATCCTCAAGACTTGAGCTTATGCACCCTCCACTTTTCTTCTCCTCTGCAGCTAAGAAAAGAATATGTGTGTGTGTGTTTCTTGTAATTCTTGATTTCTGTCTTGCCTGGGCTAAGAAAGTGTTGGTAAGATTGTCTGTGCAAACTTAGGTTAGTTTCAAAATAAGGGGGGTTATTTAAGCAAACTGCCATTTCCAAGTCCAGACAGCCCAGTGAAATATGAAAGAGCAAAAGAAAAATCTCCCAAACTTCTCCTCCACCCTGAGAAGGAAAGACTGGAGTATAGGAACATGGTCTTGAAACTCCGAACTCACCACATCTTGGTCCTGCCTGCAGTAAGCTGTGATCAACATGGAGAAAGCATTGGCCGCATGATATTGTCAGAGTGCAGTTCTCACCAGCCTTGTTGTTATTCTGTCCTTCCAAGGAACAGTCAGGGTTAATTTCCTTCAGGATTGACTGATTTGGTCTCCATGAAGTCCAGGGGACTCTCAAAAATCTTCTCCAGCACCATAGTTTGAAGGCATCTATTCTTCGGCGCTCAGCCTTACTTAGGGTCCCACTCTCACAGCCGCCCATTACTCACCAGAATTAGCTAACCAGGTTCCTAGATGAGTGCTGATTGGAACTGTAGTCCCACCTACTCAATATCCCTGGTTTAGTATGATGACATATAAGGGTAGATCAGGAGTCGTCCACATTTTAAAGCCAGCGGCCAGGTCACACTCCCTCAGATAGCTTTGGGGCCAGATAGCCATTTTGCCCTTCCTCCACCACATCCCACTTCCTGGTGTGTTGGAGGGCCACATGAAATGGTGCCGTGGGCTACATTTAGCCCACGGGCTGCAGGTTGAGAATCCCTGGGGTAGATGTTGAAGGATCATGGATGTTCTGTAGCAGGGGTTTCCAACCTTTTCAAGCTGGGGGCCGGGTCACGCTCTCTTAGTCAGCTTTGAGGGCCGGATGGCCATTTTGCCCTGCCTGCACAATGGGAGTTTCCATTTTGTCCCAACACCTTCAAAGGGGTGGCCATTTTTTTCCTTGAATGCTCTTGGAGGGGTGGGGGTGGGGCACATGAAATGGCACCACATTTCATGTGGCCCATGGTGCCCCTGTTCTGCAGCCATTCCACACAAGCCATTTGCTTTGTGAGGAAAAGTAAGACAGAAGTTATAGCCAGAATGTTACCGGGGAAAACCCACACATGCAATATAAATTGTCCAATCTGCCTTCTACCTCCTTAAAATTGGCAGGGTGCGCCTAGCATAGAGGCCTTCCCCAGAAACAGAATTTCCATACGGAGGCCACCTAAGACTCACTGGTGAAATTTGCCCCTCTCCTCTTAACAAACATGATTTTACCTCAACAAAGCACAGACTAAACTCAGTGGCTAAGCAAGTGGGGGCATCGCATCCTCCAAGCATACCTGTCAAGTTTTGGATTTGGAAATAAGGGAAATTTCCTGGCAAATAAGGGATACTTGACATCTATGCTTATCTTTTATGTATTTACTGTGTGCTATAAAACCGCCCTGAGTTGGGTTGTACCTGAGTGGGCGGTATATAAGCGTGAAAAATAAATAAATAAATAAATAAATATCCTGTGCTGCCCTCCAATGGTGGCAATAGGACATTGCAGTCTAATTAATAAGGGATGGCGGCAGGAAAGAGGGTAAAATAAAGGGTTTTCTCGGCCAATAAGGGATACTTGACAGCTATGGTTATCCTGTGCTGCCCTCCAATGGCGGCAATAGGGCATTGCAGTCTAATTAATAAGGGATGACGGCGGGAAAGAGGGTAAAATAAGGGGTTTTCCTGGCCAATAAGGGATACTTGATAGCTGTGCCTCCAAGAGACATCTATAGAACATTTTCTGTCCCATAATTTGTATATTTCCATCCCATTATCAACTGCTCCAAGAGCTTACTCACTCTCAGGGAGAAAGTCATTCTTTTTTTGGGGAGGAGGTTAGCAAAACACACAGACAGTCAAATCACAGCTCTAAAAATAAACACTTCCTCCTGCAGAAATATGTTGTTTGCAAAATGGGCCAGGCATGTGGTTGATCTATCTTCCTTGGGTTTGTAGCTTTGTTTGCTTGTGTGCATCCACATGGAAGATGCACCGATATATAACATGGTGATAATTGATTGCATCTCTCTTCCCCCCCCCCCCCAAACCTCCTTCAGCTTTAATTGATCCCCAGAGGAAAACGTCCTTGTCTATTTCCCCCCAGCTAGTTCAGCCTATACAGCAAGCACCTCTGACTTAGGGGAGGGAAACGAGTCTACGGCTTATTAAGCTTCCCGGCTGCAATCCAGATCCTTTTATGAGTGTCCTCTGCTTTACATTCCTTCACACAATTCAGTCCTATAAACTTTATTGGCAGAGAGAAGGAGACACAGCTAAAGCTGGATTTAAATGCAGTCACAACCAACTTTTTTTTTTTTTGGAAAAGTCAATATCTGATTTAGGGTGGGAAATAACTCAGACACCCTAACTCCAAACTTCACCACATTTGGAGAAAGTTGAGGGAAGAGGAAGCATAAGACTCGCTCTGATTTTGGTGTGTATAGGTGGCTTGGGGGCTGTGTTACGACCCCCAAATCATGCATTGAATTTCGCTCAAACCAGCTGCTGGTGGTCTAAGATTTAAGCACAGTACCATATCTCTCTCTCTCTCTTTCAACAATGGACAGAATGAAATCTGCGTATCTGATAGGATCCGATATTTCCTCACACATCTGTCTCTATCAGAAATGGTGCCACCTGTGAGATCTTGCTTCAGGTGGTAGCTTTTGTGGTGCCATTTTGAGGTGGGTGGCGTCGTCTGGGGAAAGATTAGGAAGTACGAAAAAAGTCTGGACTTTGGGGCACGGCTCACCAGGGAGGCATTAGTTTTGCTGTGTAAGCCCCAGGATGGATTGATTTAAATCAAGGCAATTTTAAATAAATTATTCAAATCACCAAGAAAGCAGGCCAATTTAAATAATTGATTCAAATCGCATTCCCAGCTTTTTAATTCATTTGTTTACAGAGCAAGCAGGCGTATTAATTGGTTGCTATAACAATTTGAATGTATCTGCTTGCAACTAAATAAGAGACTCCTTTCATACTGCTCGTGTGAATAAGCCAACGCCTCTTGGTCATGTCGCCTACATGCCTTTTGCGCTACAGAAATGTGATTTCCTATAGGGATGTAATTGTGGCATTGAAGCCTTCTATTTGCTTATAAATAAGGAAACAAAGCAAGAACTATTAGTTATTTAATTAGTTAATTTTATGTTGCTTAAATATTTATATCACATTCTGTATTCAGGAATCTTGGGAGGCAAGAGAAGAAACAGTAAAAGAACTTAAGCAGTTACGAAACAATATACAGTACAGTACTGGGAGAAAACAACGTAGACGTCACTGCCTAGAAACATCCAAGCTCGTCCCCAATGAACAGAACTGTGACTCTGCATTCAGTGTGCAGTAAATGTCTATCATCTCTGACAGCCAACTCTAAATATTCATAATTTACACAGTAATAGTTAGACCCAGACTTAGTTATAGTGAATGAAGATCCACTGAAATCAGTGGGAGCTAAGTTAATATCTCCTAGCCCTAACTAGATGTTTATGTCTGGCTGGACATCCCGCTATGGTATGGAATAGACCATATAGTCAGTGACTCAACACTGAGTGTTGGACGGTGGTAAATAAGATGACTCCCTAAAGAGGCCAATAGCTATGGGCGGATGAGCCCATTTAGGTGGGGTGATGGCTCCCTCAGTGTAGGAAATGCCACTGGAAACCATTATATTGGGCCCAACGGCAAAATGAGCGGAGGAGGAACTCTGATTCCCAACAGTCATAGAGGTGGAAGAGGCCATTCCAGATGCACTGGCTGTGAAGGTGCACCTCGTCCATATCCTCAAAGCTGTGGCAGTTCATTGCAGTCCCGGTGTTAAATCCTGCATGCCGCATTTCATATGTGCCACAGGAGATGGCTCCAAGAATCAGTGTGTGTGTGGGTCACTTCATGGCAAGCTGGGATCCACTGTAAACAAATTCACACCAATGGCATTTTTCCTGCTTCAGGAAAAAAAATGCATTCTTGGGTACGAGCTGCAGACAACAATGGCCTAGATGTG
Source organism: Bradypodion pumilum (assembly GCA_035047305.1). Classification (NCBI taxonomy): domain Eukaryota; kingdom Metazoa; phylum Chordata; class Lepidosauria; order Squamata; family Chamaeleonidae; genus Bradypodion; species Bradypodion pumilum. The sequence goes on from JAWDJD010000007.1 coordinate 6,793,219, forward strand.
CCAGGAATTGAACCTGCATGCAAAGAATGTATTCTGCCATTGAACTTTGCTATTTGACAACGTGGTGTATAGGGTCCTGTTTTCAAATCCCTGCAGAACTAGGAAGCTTTTTGTATGATTTTGGAGTCATCAATCATCAGCAAAACCAGCAACTTAGAAACTCAGGGCATTCTATCCTCTATATCAGTGATGGCTAACCTTGGCACTCCAGGTGTTCTTGGACTTCAATTCCCAGAAGACCAAGTCAGCATTCCTGCTGATCAGGGTTTCTGGGAATTGAAGTCCAAGAACATCTGGAGTGCCAAGGGTTTGCCATCACTGTTCTATATGGTTGTTATAAAGATAAAATGGGATGACTCAAACCATCTTGTGTTGTTGTTGTTAGTAATTAACTGTGGCTACTGCATACCTTTCTATTTCCTCCAAAGATGGAAACATTACTTTTAAAACTTACGCACGCAAACTTGACTAACCTAAGTAACAGACTGCAGAACAATGACAGAATTGGGAGAAGTTACTTTTGTCTTTGACTACAATTACTATGGTATCACAGATAGGATGGTCACCAGCAAAGCTGGTTGGGATCATTTGGAGGTTGTAGTTTGAAGGGGGGGAAAGCACCTAGCAAACTACTAGATGAATAAAGTGTACACTGGTAGGCAATGCATAACTCTTGATTTGTTAAATGCCTTTTGGGCATTTTTCATCCTCACCTTGTCCACTATCTATAAAACAGGAATTATTATCAGCTACTTTGCAGAAGGTGAACATTAGAACTCCAAAGCACTTTGCATTTTCCAAGTGCTGTATTAGTGATTTAAAATAACAGCCTTTCCTTTAAAATGTAATGGTAGGTAATTAAATGTCATCAAGGTTTGGAAAATCATGACAGCAACATTGCTGGGGTGCAGACTCTGGTCACTGTACTGCTCAAGTAAATACCTTCTAGCTGGCTTGGCAGTCCATTAATAAAGATACGATGGCCCTGACTGGGATTCATTCTGCTAGATGCCCATCCCCAGGGTAAAAGGTAAAGGTTTCCCTTACTCGAAGACAGTCGTATCCGACACTAGGGTTCAGTGCTCATCTCTGTTTATAGCCAAAGAGCTATATTAGTTGTACGTTTTTTCCCCATAGGAAAATTGTTATGCAGGATGCCATTTTTCCTAAACCTAATTGTTATGCGATTTCGTTGCTATTCGGGGTGATTGTTGTATGAAGTTCCACTGTACCTGAAAGATGGTAATAAAACAGAGGGTCAGGATCTATTCTTGGTCATCCCATCTTGGTCATCTTGGTGCAGGACACATAATAATGGGCTGAAACTACAGGAAGCTAGATATAGGCTGACTATGAGAGAAAACGTCTTAACACTTAGAGCAGTATGATAAGCAATCGCCTCAAGAGGTGGTGAGCACTAAAACACTATGATAATTTCATCTCAGAGACATACCTGACAAGTTTCGGGAAATTTCTGTCATACCCCCATATTTTATACTCTTTCCCGCCGTCATCCATATTAGTTAGACTGCAATTAGACTGGAGTTAGACTGGAGGCCAGCACAGGATAAGCATAGCTGTCCAGTTTCCCATTTTGGCCGGGAAATTTCCCTTATTTGACAGAAATTTCCCAAAACCTAACAGGTATGCTTAGAGATTACTCTGGGTTGAAAGGATTTTTGCTGGAGAAACTCCGCTCCGGGGATGCGCAAATGAGGCTCCTCTCATGTCCCCGTCATACCTGTCAAGTTTTGGATTTGGAAATAAGGGAAATTTCCCAGCAAACAAGGGATACTTGACAGCTATGCTTATCCTGTGCTGCCCTCCAATGGCGGCAATAGAGCATTGCAGTCTAATTAATAAGGGATGACGGCGGGAAAGAGGGTAAAAAAAGGGGTTTTCCTGGCCAATAAGGGATACTTGACAGCTATGCTTATCCTGTGCTGCCCTCCAATGGCGGCAATAGGGCATTGCAGTCTAATTAATAAGGGATGGCGGCAGGAAAGAGGGTAAAATAAAGGGTTTTCTCGGCCAATAAGGGATACTTGACAGCTATGCTTATCCTGTGCTGCCCTCCAATGGCGGCAATAGGGCATTGCAGTCTAATTAATAAGGGATGACGGCGGGAAAGAGGGTAAAAAAAGGGGTTTTCCTGGCCAATAAGGGATACTTGACAGCTATGCTTATCCTGTGCTGCCCTCCAATGGCGGCAATAGGGCATTGCAGTCTAATTAATAAGGGATGGCGGCAGGAAAGAGGGTAAAATAAAGGGTTTTCTCGGCCAATAAGGGATACTTGACAGCTATGCTTATCCTGTGCTGCCCTCCAATGGCGGCAATAGGGCATTGCAGTCTAATTAATAAGGGATGACGGCGGGAAAGAGGGTAAAATAAGGGGTTTTCCTGGCCAATAAGGGATACTTGACAGCTATGCTTATCCTGTGCTGCCCTCCAATGGCAGCAATAGGGCATTGCAGTCTAATTAATAAGGGATGACGGCAGGAAAGAGGGTAAAATAAGGGGTTTTCCCGGCCAATAAGGGCTACTTGACAGCTATGGTCCCCGTGCAGCTCTCAGGTATCGAAACCCGACCTTCCAGTCTCCAAGCTCACTGTTTTAACCACTAAGCTACAGGGGAGCTGCTGGAAGCATTCAAGAGAAAACTGGACAACCATCTGTCAGATTTGATTCGCATTCCTGCGTTGAGCAGGGAGTTGGACTCGATGGCATAAAAGGCCCCTTCCAATTCAGTGATTCTCCGACTCTCTATGTTCTGAAACGAACTAAGATTGATGAGTAGGAATTCCTTTAAGCCTTGTATTTTCTCTCATCCGGTACAGAAGGAAATTCTTCCTGTGTAAGAACTTCACGTCCTATTTCAATTCAAGAGTGGAGGGAGAAAGCAGTCCCGATCTCTGTGGAACGGTTTAAAAAGAAATCTTACACAGATGCTACAGAACAGCAATCTCCACAGGTCAAAAATGTTTTCAAATTCCTTTCCGTACCATGACCACTTACGGTTCGTATAATCTTAATGAATAAGGATATTTGCTGAGCAGCAAATTCGGAAATTCGTGTTGGGTTTTTAAAAAGGCGCTGGAAGTTAATCTATGAGTCTGGAAATAATGTATGTTTTCAGACTATAGCTTCCCAAATCCCTAGCCAGTAGCAGTGTTGTCTGGGAGACATAGTAAGGTTTAGTTAATCTTCTTTGCATTAAAATCTCTACATTTACTTCTGTGTCGCTGGTGCATTGTGCCTTTAATGATCATTCCTTGGAAAGGATTGAGTATCCAGGCCCTCACAGTTTCTGTTTTTACACTACGTTTCCCCCTCCAGTTCTCACCTCTGAAACCATTTAAATAAAATATTGTTGACTTTTTAGCCATGAAAATTCTACATATTGAAATATGAGAACTGACAAAAATCTATGAAAAATTAATGCAAAGAGATGCAATCTTTCCTCCCCATTTGCTATAAATTGAATAGAATACCGCACTTGTGGGAAGCTTGGAAAAACCAAGACCAAATAGGAGAGGGATTGGGTCTCTAGTCCCGTGATGGTGAACCATGGCACTCCAGATGTTCTTGAACTTCAATTCCCAGAAACCCTGATCAGCAGAAGTGCTGACTTGGGCTTCTGGGAATTAAAGTTCAAGAACACATAGAGTGCCAAGGTTGGCCATCACTGCATCTCGTCTAAAGGAAGGCACAACCTTGAGTCTGCAAATGCTGAGCTGGGCTGTTGGTGATAGGATTGTTTGGAGATTGCTTGGAGTTTCATTGGGTCATCAATAGAAATTTGATGGCACGTTATGTGCTTATGACCTGCAAAGGTCTGAGTTCGAATTTCAGCTCAACTATTGGGTTGCAGGTTGTTACTGGCATGCTGCTGTCTTAGTTTCACTCACCCTTTACCGCAGGAGGTGAGTGCGTATAAAGCCCCATTTTTAAAAAGCTCCATATAAACCCTAAATCAACAGGGAAGATACTTTAGAATAAAGTTCATACATTTTGTTTTAATATTTTTTTTCCTGCAAGGTGATGCAATTGTTCTGGAATAAAACAGAAAACTGCACCATGCATTAGTTTGAAAGAGGTAGAGGTTGATCCTTGGGGTTTCTGAGATACCCAGCTAAAAGGTAAAGGTCTCATTTGCTCAAAAGCCAGTTGAAACCAATTCTATGGGGGTAGTCCCAATTTCCATTTGCAGCCCACAAGCCAGCACTGTCTGTAGACGTTCCCGCAGTCATGTGGCAGGCATAGCTAGGTGCACAAAAAACTGTTACCTTTCCAGCCAAAGCAGTACCTATTTGTCTACTTGCAATTTCTTGCTTTCGAACTGCTAGTTTGGCAGGAGTTGGCACAGAGATGGGAGCTCACTAAGTCAATTCCCCAAAGCTCACTCCATCATGGGAAACAATTAAAAAAAAAAGTTGATAATGACCAATGTGCAAAAGCAGTAATTGGTTTTGTGAGATGGTTAAAGTAACAGTGTTGCGGAGAAGATGAATAGCTGGGGAGGCAATGGCTTTTCCGTTGCTTGTTTCTGAATCCGTAGGGCAGCATTCATGTCTCGAACTGCTGACCTGCGGACCCTTCCAGCCGTCAAGATCAGCATCTTGACCACAGTCCCTAAATTGAAAGGTAGGATTCAGCATTAATGCTGGGTCATGGTGAGGTTAAATCTGGTAGAGAAAAAAACAGTCAGAGAATGAATGGTGGCTTTTCGACCTGTGAAAGAAGTTCTGGCAAGGTGTTCGGTGTGCAGGCTGCCTTGCATTCAGGATATTACCTGTTCTGTGCCCTTTGATGCTTTCCAAACAAGCAGTGGCTTCTTGCTCAGAAATATCAGATCTGCAGTGGAATATCTCAGCCTTTTTAGAAATTTGTCTGATTCTTCCCCCTCTGCTTGTTTGCTTCAAAAAACCACCACCCTACAATTTATTTACAGTGCCTAACTGATAACTGTCAGCATTTCTGGCGGAGTGGGGGTGATATGGACTTCATTGCTTATCGTGAGCAAAACGGCAATTTTAGTTGTCGAATGGGCCCTGATTCAATGTGAAAGAATAATTAAAAGGAGGGAAGATTTTTAGATAGCGCTTGCTTGTCGGCTGGGATGGCAACATCATTTTTAGGTCGCTGCTGATGTTGCTACTCTCCTTCGAACAAGTAAGTACAGGCATGGTGTGAATGTGTTTAACACTGTCATCCCATTCATTTTTTATCTGTTAAGTTTATGTCTAGGGCAGCTGGCTGGCTCAGCAAGTTGGATACCTGGATGAGGGGCCAGAGGTTGTATGTTCCCATCACTGCTATGTCTCCTGTGAAAAGAGGCAGCCTATGTAGTGATAGGAAATTTGTCCAGTCCCAAAACACCCCCAGAAGAAGGAAATGGGAGACCACTTCTGAGTACTCTATACTGAGGACCCTGAAAAGTGTTGCTATTCGTTGGAATCTCCTGCTCGAAAGTCAGTGGTATCTAACTCTAGGGTTCGGTGATCATCTCTGTTTATAGCCAAAGAGCCAATGCTCTCTGTCTGCAGACATTTCTGTGGTCATGTGGCAAGCATGCCTAGATGCCAAAGTGCATTGAACACTGTTACCTTTCCCACCGAAGCTGTACCTATTTATCTACTTGCAATTTCTTGCTTTTGAACTGCTAGGTTGGCAGGAGCTGGGGCATACGAGAGCTCAATCCATCATGCAGCTCTCAGGTCTTGAACGGCTGACCTTCTGGTCGTCAATCATGTCGTCTTAACCACTAAGCCACCACAGCCCTGAATCTACTTGATAGCATGTAATTAATTAATTTAAATGTCTGGCGCAGAGAATTGCTTGAGAAATAGAGGTGTCTAAGGCTAGGAGCATCTTTCACTTTCTAATTTCCTTCAAAGCTTTGTATTTTACCATGGGCGGAGCACATAAGATGTCATTGGGGTTACTCTGTGCCCGTGAGCTATATTGAGTATATTTTAGTATATTTCAGCCCCAGTGTCATTGATGGTGGACTAGTATTAGCTTCTGCTATTTGTTGCTGAAGTTTCAGCTTCTGTGATTTGTGTATGAGCCACAGGGGTGGGGATTGTGTATTTGCCATGATCTTAGGATTTTAAAAACAGCAACAAACTTTATAAGAACATAAGAACAGCCTTGCTGGAAGAGGCCACAGAAGCCCATCCAGTCCAGCATCCTGTCTCACACAGTGGCTCACCATTTCCTTCAGGGTATTATTCCCAAGCAGATACCTTCACCTGCTTAGGATTCCCTGGAAATGGCATTGAGAGATATCCTGCCTATCTCTCCAACCCCAAGGTTGTCCTTAAGTATCCATAATTATAGCCATTGATACCCTTGTCCTCCATGAGCTTGTCTAATCCTTTCTTAAAGTTGTCAAAACTGACAGCTGTCACCACTTCTTCTGGCAGGGAGTTCCATAGACCAGTGATCCTCTGGGTGAAAAAGTACTTTCTCTTATTTGTTTGAGAACTAGTACCCAAAAGTTTCATCAAGTGTCCCCTAGTTCTAGGGTTGTGCGATAGGGAAAACAGTTTTTCCTTATCTACTTTGTCCACACCGTGCATGATTTTATAAACTTCAATCAGGTCACCTCTTAGACGCCGTTGTTCAGAGGCCCAACCGTTGCAGCCTCAGATGGTAAGGAAGGAGTTCCATTCCCCTAATCATTCTGGTTGCCCTCCTCTGCACTTTTTCCAGCTCCATAATATCCTTCTGGAGGTATGGCGACCAGAACTGTACACAGTTTCCAGATGGGGCCTCACCATAGATTTAGAAAGAGGCAAAATGACACTTGCAGACTTATTTTCTGAATAGGGCACAACTTTTGTGCCCTACGTTTTCATTGTATCATGTTAGATTGGATTTTACAATTTGTATGTTGCCTACGCCTAGAGAATCTCATTTACAAGGCACGTAATACATCTAAATCTAACTGCATAAATAAACGGGGGCGAACGGAGCTCAACATCCCTGGTTCAATAGCCATTCCTACAATTCTCAGCCTTCAGGGTTTCCTTTATCGCTCTGCATTTCCTCCAGTGCAGCTGCGCTCTTTTTATTGAGGAACGGAGGTGTTTTTAGTGACTCTTTGAGTGCTGTGCCATCAACGACTAGTAGACCTTGCTCAGAGAAGCAACTGGTCTATACACTCCAGGAAGGCTTGTTAAGACTTCATGAGAAAACATGGCTTGATAACTAGAGGACTGGAGAAAGCTCTTGATCCCACAGTAATTAAAATAAAGGTAGCATTATGTTTAAAAATTCCCAGTTAGAAGGGCTTTGACCAATAGGTAGCCAAGAGGCATTGGTTGCCTTATCTGTGTTGATGTTAACTTTCATGTAATTAACTGTTCATTGGGACTGTGGTGGCTTAGTGGCTAAGATGCTCACCTTGTTAGCTGGAATGTTGACAAGTTGGCTATTCAAGACCCGAGTACTGCATGACAGAATGCGTGCCTGTCTTTGTCCCAGCTCTTGCCAACCTAGCAGTTAGAAAGCAAGAAATTGCAAGTAGATAAATAGGGACCACTTTAGTGGGAAAAAGATCCTGGGGACATGAAAGGAGCCTCATTCGGGCATCTCCTGAGCAGAGTTCCTCCAGCAAAAATCCTTTCAACCCAGGAAGCATCTTTGTGTGATTCTGACACAATTAAAAAAAAACCCTGTTCATTGATTGCTTCCTCTTTAGGCTATCCCCCACCCTCCCCTCTTTCATTTTAAAAGAAATAGTTTGGTTTCTTGTTCTATTTTTATTCTACAATGGAAGGCTGGCTATAAGGGTGCCTCCATCTTGGATTTCGATGTGCTTACATAAATCGATTTTATTTATTTATTTATTCAATTTCTATACCGCCCACTTGGCCAAGGCCAACTCATGGCGGTTCACAGCATAGTAAAAACATAATTAAAAACATAGTTAAAACTGCTTTAAAAACAACTACCCACCCACTCACTAAAAAAGGGTGTAGGGGCCGAGCGTGCTGGGATTCACTATAGGATAAGGCAGGGGGTAGCCTGTGATGCTATCATTCCCAACCATAACTGCAAGTCAAGAGCACAGTGCAGTGTCAACTGGTAGGCTGGATGCTCAGAGGACATAAGACTGAGCAGCAACTGTAGATGTAGCCTTACTGAAGAAAACCAGAGTTTACAAAAACAACAACAACAGCCTCCTTGCTTAGGAAGAGAACAGCATAGCCTTCCATATAAAGGCAATGCTAACATTAGGTTATTCTGCTATGGTAGTAGAGTAGACCCTACTGCCAGCAACTCAACATCGATCATCGGGCGGCAGTTAACTAACATGACAACCCTGAGGACCTTGGGTCCTGGAAATGTTGAGCTCAGCAGGACTCCAGCAATAGCTGTGAATTGAACTGTGTATGTCTGTGTGTGTGTCTATGAGACTCACTTCAGTCAGATGCCCCTCTGTACCTTTGTGTGTACACAATGTTTGCATTCACAGAGATTCACAGCAAGGTTATCCCCTGTTCAGTCAGGTTTGTAGCAAGACCTGGTGTCACTATGGATTACATAAGGAAGCTTCTGAATATTGGATTCTGAATATTGGCTATCATCATGGTGATAGTCTCCTTGATTTTAACTCCTTGGAACAGTTCTTCCGAGGACCTGCCACATCAGTCTCTCAAGTTCTTTAGCCATGAAGTCTATGTCCAGGGCCTCTCTTCCCAGGGATCTTTCCTTGCAGAGCAAGTAGGAATATTCTATACTTTATGCTGTTCCTCATGATATAGCCAAGGTCTTAAATAGTTCTTGTTCTTTATCCGTCCGGTGCAACAAGTCTACATTAGTCACATGGTCAACCCATGATACCCTTAGCAGCTATCTGTAGATCCATATTTCCAAAGCTTTGATTCTCTTTTCAGATGCCTTAGTGAAGTCAATGTCCAAGCTTCAACTCCATATAGAAACGCTGGGAATACGTAACATCTCACCATTTGGATCTTTGTAGTGAGAGTTAGATTTTCACTACATAACAAATGTCACATTTGAAAAATACTAGCTAAATTACATCATGTTAATAATTTAACTTTGCGGATTGGCATTATTTGTGTGGGAAGGGACAAGAACGAATGCTTGAGGCTGGGGTGATTTTCTTCACAACCTCTCTCTTCCAGACACTGGAGGGTTTAAATCAGGGGTTCCCAACCTTTTCAAGTGAGGGGCCGGGTCATGCTCTCTCAGTCAGCTTCAAGGGCCAGACAGCCATTTTGCCCTGACAGCACGAAGGGGGGTTGGGTGGCCATTTTGTTCCAACATCTTCATAGGGGTGCTCATTTTGTTTCTTGAATGCCCTTGGAGCAGTGGGGGAGCACATTAAATGGCACTGTGGGCCAGATCTGGCTCACAGGCCTTAGGTTGGGAACCCCTGGTTTAAATGGCTCATCTGTCCATTCTGCTACAATCTCATTTCTTTCCAACTCTATGGACCTTGTTTTTAACTTGTGGCTGTTTTAAAGTCTTCATGGTACAACCAGCAGAGCAGAGGCTAAAATCAGCAGATGTCAGAATCAGGCACAGATGTTTCAGTCTTGTCCCTTTTCTTTCTCACTGCTGAATTCAGTGGGCCGGAGACGTCAGCCAAGCCTCAAATCCAGCCTTTTCTGGAAATGTTGAGCTCAGCAGGACTCTAGCCATAGCTGAGAATTGAACTGTGTGTGTGTCTCTATGCGACTCACTTCAGTTGGATGCCCCTCTGTACCTTTGTGTGTACACAATGTTTGCATTCACAGAGATTCACAGCAAGGGCATCCTCTGATCAATCAGATGAAACCTCTGGTTAGTAGCAAGACCTGGTGTCACTATGGATTACATAAGGAAGCTTCAAAGAGCTGTGAAGCCCAGAGTTCAGGCAACCCAGTAATAAGATATTTTTTTAAAAAAAGTTAACAAAAAATTCCCTCAGTGCGTCAGATGATACATTTTCCTCAAATAAAAAGCGGCTCACATTTCAAAGGAAGGGCTTATGAAAGCTAGCTGTGCTTGAAGGAGAGATCAGCGGAAAAAGCAGAAAAGGAACCCAAACTACCGAGCAAAGGACCACAGAGGAAAATTCTGGATATTGGCATGGGAAAGAGGACATTTATGGGATTCTGCTTGTTCCCACTCCTTCCATTTAACAGGAGAGCAGAGGGAAATCCATGTTTTCTAATTATGTGACAAAGACCCCCCCCGAATAAAAAATAGAAGCCCCCGAATAAAAAATAGAAGCAGGGTAGATGGCAGAATTGGTTTGGAAAAGGTCTTCTCATTGAAAATGGGTGACTTCAATGTCAAGGAGAAAGATTATTCCAAATGGTAGCCTGACTGTTAGGAGTTATCCATGGTGCTGAATTTTATCCCACCCAATAAATCCAGTCCTTTAGGCAAAGTATCCCAACCTTTGGGTTTTGGACTTTAATTCCCAGAAGCCTAAGTCATTTCCCCAAAGCACAGATCAGCCAATGGACTGACTTCTGGGAAATGAAGTCCAAAACCCAAAGGTTGGGGAACACTACTTTAGGGAACTCCTTTTAAACTTAAACTAAGATCTGGGAGTGGATTTCCCTCCTCCACAATAACAGAGTTATCAGGTTCCACTGTCTCACGTTTAGTCCCCATCATCTTGAGTTACCATCATCCTTCCCCATCTTAGAAAGAGCCTTGCCTAAATCCTTAGGGAGAGGCTCCTGGTGCCAGTCAGTGCGAACATGACATGGCATATCTTTGGGCTTTCAGTTGACATTTATTTCTAATCAGCATGGCTAATTATCAGGGGTGATGGCATGAGCAAAACAGCACCCATCGAAGGCTCACAGATTCACTGGCTTTCATGTACAATATCTCAGATGCCTGGATGGAACTCTGAACGTCTACGTTCGATCCCCCATCATCACATAATCAAGACTCCCTACAAATGGCCAGCTGGCTTTTCCCTTCCAAGACGGCAGTGGAGGATGCTGAACAGAGTGAGGACTGGCTGTGGTAGAAGCAATGTGCCTCCAAACTCTGGAGAGGATGGAAGTCCTCTCCCCAATGTGACTGTGTAGAACAGGGATTCTCAACCTGTGGCCCATGGGCCAGATGCAGCCCACGGCACCATTTCATGTGACCCACCACCACCTCCACCACACTAGGAAGTGCCATGTGGTGAAGGAAGGGCAAAATGGCCATCCAACCCCCAAAGCTGTCTGAGGGAGCGTGACCCAGCCCCCGGATTTAAAAGGTTGAGAACTCCTTGTGTGGAAGAAGACCAAACCATGGACCACATTATATTTAGGTATCCTTTATATGCACTTGGAGGCACATTGGAGGACTTGCATAGTCTCACTGATGAAGCCCTTCAATGGCTTTCAAACCTGGACATGGAACTCTAGCTAGGAACTTGAGATGGACAATTTGTGCTTACTGTATCAACATTAATGTAGACAACTGACATTCATCACACAATAAATAAATAAGGCAATGCAATGCAACGCAATGCAACACAACAAAATAAAATAAAATTCCATTCCTTTATGTCAGCAGCCAGCAGCCAGTCACCTTCTGTTTGAGGAAGGAGTTTTCTTACATATGGCAAATCACACCCTTTCAAAGGCTTCTGGAGGTCATGATTAGCAATTGTGGAGGCAATTTAAAAAAGAATCAGCTTGTCTGGGGGACCAGAGAGGCCTATGACTTCCCAAGGTCTTGCGTGGAAGGACTAAAACAGTCTCTGGGCATTCATATAGTTAACAACCTTAAAGCACAGGTTATGTAAATCTTTTGTAAATGTACAATTATAGCGTACAGACACTCCATCACTAGAAAAGGGAAATCCAGAAGTGCTGATTGAGTATGATTGTCACAATAGGAGATCTGTCCCCCCCTTCCACATAATTTGCTAATTAGCTTTTCTCTGGTTTGTGATGAATCTTCAGGCCCACAAGCCCGGTTCTTTCTTTGGAAGTCTGATTTCTCGGACAGGAAAGATTGCCTCCATCATCGTCTTGAACACTAATGTGATTTCGACTCTAATGACAATCAATCTGTATAGTCTGTCCCTGGGGGCAGGCAATTTGGAAGTAACAAGAGTGGTACAATCACACGCAAGACGAAGAGGGAGGTGTAGCTATCTCGCTCTCAATGGGGGTTGACTGGAAGCGATGAATGCGTATAGATCCTCTGCAGGTGACTCCTCTGAGGGCAGGAGGTAATCATGCTGCATCTCTGCTTTAGGAATTATACATCAACAATCCGGTGGTATCAGAAGCGGAGACTGGAACTGATCAGCAGTGCTAGAGGCTGCATGGTGGATAGCCAGCCCAGAGCTATGATTCTAGCAGAGACACATTGAACAGGGCTTAATGACTGATGAATTTGAACTTGGCCTGCCCACAGTGTGAGAATTGCTGGGGCGAAGAGTTGGTGAACGCTGCAATGGCTCCTGCGCTTGCTACATGGCTGGCCCCCCAAGGCCCAATGTAGCTGCTTGGGTTCATTGGGTCTCATTTCTTCTCTGCTTCACATCTGGAAAGTGAAGGGGAAAGGATCATAGACCAGGGGTGCCCAAACTACGGCCTGGGGGCCAGATTCAGCCCCGATGGCAATTCATCCAGCCAATAAAGTCCTCATCACTCCTGGAAGTGGAAGTAAAATGTACCCGTATGGGTGCGTTTTACTTCTACTTTCCAGGAGCGATGAGGGCTTCGCAGGCTGGATGAATTGGCATCGAGGGTGGATCCAGCCACTGGGCCATAGTGACCAGCTCCATGAACCATGTGGCCGGCCCACAGCCTGAAAAATTTGGCCACTCCTGATCGTAGACCATGGTTTGGGGGGGGGATCCTTTCCTATGCAGTAAGCTGGACCACAAGAAGAGAATATGTTTTCCCCAGCTAACAATAAAAGGTCTTTCTTGCTTGAAAGCCAATCGTGTCCAACTCTAGGGGTTGGTGCTTATCTTCATTTGCAGCCAAAGGGCCATGCTTTCTGCATCTGCAGACATTTCTGTAGGCATGTGGCAGGCATGACTAGACTCCGGAGCTCATGGAATGCTGTCATCTTTCCTGTTGAAGTGGTACCTATTTATCTACTTGCAATTTCTTGTTTTCGATCTGCTAGGTTGGCAGGAGTTGGGACAGACAAATAGGAGCTCATGCCATTGGGTCTTGAACTGCTGACATGTCGGCCTTCTGGTCATCAAGTTCAGCATCATAACAATTAACCACCGCAGTCCCTCCAGCTAACAATAACAATAATAAATAATCGTTTGCTACCAAATCAATTCTGACTTATGGGAATCCTTTCCAGAGTTTTCAAGGTAGAGAATACACAGAGATGATGTCCCATTCCCTTCTTCTGAGGACACCATGGGACTGGGCAGCATGTCCAGGACTACATAGGTGATCTTTCTCCCAGGAAGCACAGCAGAGAATTAAAGTAATTTTCTTACTCATCCTCCAGTCAGCATGGAGAAGCCACGGGAAAACCCTACTATGTTGCTAAGCTGGCTTCAGGATTCTGAGAATTGGAGTCCAGAAAAGTAACTTTTCTAAGCTTTCTTACACAGAGAAGAAGAAAAGCCAATGCTGACTGAAGATGGCAGAAGGTTCTAGCACAATATACCTAAAAGGTATCAGATTGGAAAATGGGTATCATCTGTACACGTAGGTGTAGGTAAGGTATCCCTTTATGGCTCTCTCTCAAGGTGGTGAAAGTATCCCATCTTTTCCACCCTGTCTTGGCAACTTTTATTAGTGTTATGCCGGCTTGTTCTCTCTAAATTGCAGCTTTCAAAGACCGTGGAGGGTTTTTAATGTTTTATTGTTATGAATACAGCCCATTTCCAATGCAGGTTAACGGATTTAGAAAAACCTAGTGAAAATAGCACATAGGATGGTGTGTTCAATACCGCTTTCTGAGTACTATATCCACATTACTAGGATGAGGGTGAGGGGAAATCCTGGCCAGACGCAGAATGGAGCAGAGATTGGGGTGTTTAGCTGGAGAGAGAAGGGGAAGCTACAGTTGAGACACCCCAGGGTCCAACTCTGATCCAGAAGTATTTTGCTAACATCATGGATATGACATGCATTTGACATGCATATGACATGGAGTCACTTTGGTGAGGGGGCGACAAAACAAATGTGAATATTAAATTAAAATTAAATGAATGCATTTGACAGGACTGAGTGGGCACTTCTCGTTCTTCAAGTGGCATATCCAATTCCGAATATTGGTGATCGTCATGGCGATCAGCCATGAAGATTGCTCTGGGAATGATAGAATGCAGTGGCCTTCCATTTGCTTTCCGCATCACAGCGTGACACCCATACCACTGATCCGGTTCTGCGAGTTACTTTCTGGTCCTGACCCTGAGCCCTTTTGGCACACAAAGTCCTCATCAGCCCCAGGCCAGGATTGATAAAGCTGCTGCCCTCCATCAAGATGGATTCAAGTGGGGACCATCACCCTACCCTGTGGACTCCACCACCAAAGCCATTAGTCCTCAGGGTTGTCAGGTTAGTTAACTGCCACCTGACAATTGGCATTGAGTTGCTGGCAGTAGGGTCTATTCCAGTGATGGTGAACCTGCGCACTCTGGATGTTCTTGAACTTCAATTTCCAGAAGCCCTTATCAGCAGGAATTCTAACTTGGGTTTCTGGTAACTGAAGTCCAAGAGCACCTGGAGTGCCAAGATTCATCATCACTGACTGGTCTACTCTATTACTATAGCAAGATAACCTGGCTAGACTTAATGAGTGGGCACAGAACTGCTAAGTGACCAGGAACCCCCCCCTCAAACTCTTCTTACCTGCTCCTTGGCTTCAAACTGTAGAAATTTGCAGGTGGGGGATGCCCAACCATGGAAACAGCAAGCATCATCACTTGATATTACTACTGTCCAGAGGTCAAGCCAATGTCCAAGGCACAGGAGCAGAGGATGACAATAAAGTTGGCATTTCTGGCTAGCAATGCAGCTAAAGCTGGCTTGCTTAGCTCTTCTGGTGACTCGTGCTCCCACCCATGTCTACCACTCCAGACCAGAGGTGTCCAAACTTTTCGCGCCACGGGCCAGTCATGTGGTTCAGCAGGCTGGTCACGTGGTGAAGCAGCCCGATCACATAGTTCCTCCCACCAAAAGGGGAAGTAAAGTGCGCCTTGTTTTGCAACAGGATGAGATAGATTTTAAGATGCCATTTTCTCTGCTTAAATCAGGGGTGCCCAAACTATGCCCCGTGGGCCAGATCCAGCCCACGATGCCAATTCATCCGGCCCATGCTGCCCTTGTCACTCCTGGAAGCGGTAGAAATGCGCCTGTACGGGTGTGTTTTACTTCCGCTTTCAGGAGTGCCATGGGCCAGATGAATTGGTGTTGGGGGCCGGATCTGACCCGTGGGCTGTAGTTTGGGCACCCCTGCTCCAGATTCTCAATGGTGGGCTCATGTGAGCCTCTCCATCTTTCTTAAAAGCACCAAGTGATGTTCCTGCCTCTTTCGAGACCCCTTTGCTTGCTCTGTATCACATCCCCCCCCCCCCCTGTCTGGCTGTTTAGCTAGACTGGGCCAATTTAATCTCCCCTCATAACTCAAGCCCTCCAGTCTTCTGATCTGCCATGTGCCTGCCGTTCATCTCTGCCTTTCTGCTCCAATGCTCGGTTCAATTTGGTAGCTGCTTGCCCTCCTCATCCTCCCGCTTGTCTCAGAATAAGTGTACGCTCTTGTTAACCTATTCCCCTTCCTGCTGGAAGGAAAAAAGATAGTGCCTGATTTGATGATGGCTTGGAAGCCACCTTCCCTTTCTTTTTGAGCTGCAGGTGTACCGTCTTCTATCACGAATTACAATAGCAAAGCGTCTTGTTGTATCTTAAAGGGAAGCGAGCTTTATTTGGCCCGATCTTTCATGGAATGTATCTGATGAAGTGAACTGTAGTCCATGAAACCTTGCATCAAATACAACCAGTTAATCCTTTAAAGCAGGAGTTCTCAGCCTTTTTTTAGCCAGGGCCTGGGGTCACACTCCCTCAGACAGCTTTGGGGGTCGGATGGCTCTTTTGCCTTTCCTCCACCACATGGCACTTCCGGGTGTGGTGGAGGCAGTGGGGGGGGGGCACATGAAATGGCGCCATGGGCCATATCTGGCCCGCAGGCCACAGGATGAGAATCCCTGCTTTAAAGCAACCACAAAAAGTCTCTCTCTTGTTTTTCCATCTAATCAAATGGTGCCTGATTGCTTTGTCAAAAGAAAACTACTTTAACTTGTTTTTTCTCTCTGTTTTGGCTGCAACAAGCTACTATTGGTTTGCCCCTAGAAATGAATAGGTAAAAGTAAAAGGTAAAGGTTGCCCTTTCTCAAAAGCCAGTTGTATCCAACTCTAGGGTTC
This sequence comes from Bradypodion pumilum, assembly GCA_035047305.1. NCBI lineage: Eukaryota > Metazoa > Chordata > Lepidosauria > Squamata > Chamaeleonidae > Bradypodion > Bradypodion pumilum. Next base: position 6,809,606 of record JAWDJD010000007.1, read on the forward strand.
AGTGCTCATCTCTGTTTATAGTCAAAGAGCCAGCACTGTCTGCATCTGCAGATGTTTCCGTGGACATGTGGCAGGCATGACTAGCTCCTGCCAACCTAGCAGTTCGAAAGCAAGAAATTGCAAGTAGATAAATAGTGACCACTTGGGTGGGAAGGCAAATAGTGTTCCGTGCACTCCGGTGTTGAGGCATGGCTGCCACCTGTCCATAGAAACGTCTGTGCCGGCATTTTGGCTATAAATAGAGATGAACACTGAGCCCTCAAGTTGGATATGACTGGCTTTCGAAGCAAGGGTGACCTTTACCTTTACCTACCTTTGGTTCTAATAGGATAGAAGTACTGTATACTACTTCAGAACCTGAATGACATAACGTACCCCACTGAGAAAAACTTTTTTTTTGGGGGGGGGGATGTTGAGTAGCTTTGGCTTCTGGTGGATCCAAAACAATACCTAGAACACTGGTTTTCTTTTGATTTATTTTTAAATAGCTGAGTCCCCGGCTTTGCTCAGGTTTTTCTTTTCTTTAACTTTCCCTCTTGGAAACCTCATGGGGTGTATGTGGGTCACTCCTGCCTCCCTTCCTCCATCTCTTTCTTCCCTCACCCATCCCGCTTCTCCATCAACGGTCACTTACCGCCCTTATCCTTCCCATACATGTGTCCGGCCACTTGGCAGACCAGAAGTCTCCAACAGCAGTGCCCAATGGCATACACCCCCACATGGAGCTTGTGACCCCCACTGTGCTGATCTCGCATGCCCACTTGCCTTCCACCTACTGTGAAAACTACAGCTGAGCTCAGAGGTCTACAGCTGAGCTAGTCATATGATGTCACAATTTCAACCTACCTGGGACTATGACATCAGCCAATTACATCACTGAGAAACACACACATTGTATAGATCAATTGGGATGCAATTTGGGGGGCGTATGTCACCCATGGGGCTTGTGACCCCTGTAGTGCTGATCTCGCCGGCCCAAGGTATGTATATGCCAAATTTCAGCGGGGTCAGTCCAGGGGTGTGGGAGCCTTTCGAGCACATACTAACCCACACCTTTATTTTATAGATATAGATTTGCTGAAATTCTGATAGTCAATCAGCAAAGACAACAGAACTTCTCAGAGACTGGAAAAATTGCTCTCTATTTTATTAATTTATTCTAGAGCATATCTGCCCTCCTGTTTCTATTGCAGTATCTCAAAGTGTTTTATGATACAAAACACTTTGTGCGGGCTTCCAGTTTTTCTGCACTACAACTCCCTTGTGCACTAGCCATGGGAGCCAACGATGAGGAATGACAGATGTGGCAGTTCAGCAATCTTGGAAGGAAGACACATATCTTATTCTCGTATGAAGAAATGAAACCATGTACCATTTTGAAAAATAAAATAAAATAAAAATTAGCTGCCTTTCCTCCCTGGGCACTGCCTTAATGTGAAAGGGTGCGTTTGACAAATTCCTGGCTATGCCACAGATCATAAATGCTAAGCCTCTGAAATTAAAAGGCACTGTAAATGTAGAGAGACCCATTACCAGTCTAATTTTGTAACTTGTATACTTTTCAGGAAGTGATGCGCTAAAGCTAGATTGTTTTTATTAGTCTTACAGTCGGACTGCTGTTTTAGCCAATTAGCTGTTGTTGTAATTCATCAGCTAATGGGCGATTCTGCTACACTGGAGTCCAGTTACAGTTCAGCAGTTCCTGCTTTACCTTCACTCTTACACCTTCTGAATATTTCATTTTTTGATTTTTCCATCAGGTCCGTTCCTTTTGGGTGGGGGCTAGGCATGGGCTATGGCAATGGAGAAATCGTAAAAGTAAAGGTCACCCTTACTCGAAAGGCAGTCGTATCTGACTCTAGGGTTCAGTGCTCATCTCTGTTTTTAGCCACACTGTCTGCGTTTGCAGATGTTTCCGTGGACATGTGGCAGGCACGCCTCAACACCAGAGGGCATGGGATGCTGTTTACCTTCCCACCCAAGTGGTCCCTATTTATCTGCTTGCAGTTCCTTGCTTTCAAACTGCTAGGTTGGCAGGAGTTGGGGCAAAGACGGGAGCTCACTCTGTCATGCAGGACTTGGGACTCGAACTCCGACCTTCCAGTCATTGAGTTCAGTGTCTTAACCACTTGAGCCACCGCCGTTCCTATTTTATGAAAGAAATACCTTTCATAAAATATGTAGCAATCCAACAAATAATAATTTCTGAATGAACACTGCCAGTTCTATTGACTACAAGATGTAAGTTCAAACTATTTTGGAATAATTTCTAAAGAATATTTGCTGCTGCAGCAAAGACTCTCATTTGGTTTCCAAACAGTAAGGGGTCTGTTATTGAACGGCATTGTTTAATCTGCTATCCAGTTGGTAGATTCCTTGCCTATCCCCCAGCCACATCTCATAACAATGGCCTTGGTGTTTCTCTTTAAAAATTGCAAGGACAAGAAGGAAGAACAACTAGACTGAAATATTTATTTCTTGCAGACAATTTTCTCTTTAAATTCTCATCTCCATATTGTACGCTAGACTGGGAAAGGGCTTCCCCCAATTTGTGTTGAAGAATGAACTTAGGAATTCAAAAATAATATTTTTTTCCTGTAATATATAGCATGACTAATTTACTGGAGTTTTACATAGGATGGAGTTTTACAGAGGATTCATCTGGCCTGCACCGCCCTCGTCGCTCCCGGAAGCGGAAGTAAAACGCGCCTGCACAGTTAAGGATCTTCCGGGTTAACCCTTCCTCCATACGGGCACATTTGACTTCCGCTTCTCAGAGTGACGAGGGCGGTGCAAGCCGGATGAATGGCAGTAAACCCCTTTGTGTGGATTCACGGGGGCTTGGGCTTCTGGGAATTGAAGTCCAAGAACATCTGGAGTGCCAAGGTTCGCCATCACAGCCCTAGGTCTATATGCAATGAGGGCCTGCATATCTAAAGGATTTTCTTCTCACTCTTGTTTTAGTCTTACAATTATTTCTCTTTGTCTCTGAAGGAATCATCTTTGTCATGGTGCTGCTAAGTCAAGAATGAAATGCCTGTGTAGAGAGATATTTGGTTGCTCTTTGCGGAGATTTGCCAAAGCCTGAGCTTGAACTTGAGTTTCTTGGAAGGACTGTGAGAACACCTCTGGCTTAACCTGATGATAGCGATCAATGTTGAGGTTTTAACATGTATCACCCACCTCTGTCTTTACGGCTCTTTTGTCTAAGTATTTTTATTTCTATCATCTGTTGGTGGCTATTTGTGTGTTCTTAAACGTTATTGCTCAGAGCCTCTGGTGCTGACCCCTGATGCTTTACTGCCTGAAGCAAAAGTCAACAACCATCCTTCCAACATCCAAAATTGAACTAGACTCCCTAGACACCAGATTTTATTTTAGTACTGGTGAACAGACAGCATCATCTGTTGCTGCTGTGATCAGCCAGCTAGTTTAGAAACGGCAGCCAGACGTCACTACGCTTAACTGCAGAGCTGACTGTGTTTCTGTCCGAACTTTTAAAAGCAAAGACCAAGAAAGGGAGAAATGATATTTACTACATTTGAAACAATAGCTGTCATCTTTTTGGTCGAAGTCTTCCTCTGGTCACCTGGTACAAGGGAAGGTGATGAGATTTTCTATGCCTGAGCTCGTAACATCTTCTAAAATGTAATAAAAGTTTAACAATCAAGAGGAAGAAGTTTTATTACTGGAGCATTAATTTTTGGGGGAATCTAATGATTGAAAATAGTAAAATCGTAGCCTCTGATAGTAAAGGGAAATAATAAGGGCTGGCATTTAGACAGGCATTCTCTGAGGATCAGTTGTAGCTAACATAAATATTGAAAGGTAAAAGGCTGCCAGATTTCTTAGGGGTAAAAAGGGGCTTTTGTCCCCAGACCCAGACCACAAGAGGGCACTAAACAACTACCTGCATAAACTCAAACACACCACTAGCTCGAAAGCCAGTCATATCCAATTCTAGGGTTCAGTGCTCATCATTGTTTGCAGCCAAAGAGCCAGCACAGGTGGCAGGCATGCCTAGACACCAGAGTGCACGGAACGCTGTTTACCTTCCCACTGAATTGGCACCTATTTATCTACTTGCAATTTCTTGCTTTCGAACTGCTAGGTTGGCAGGAGCTGGGGCAGAGGCGGGAGCTCACTCCGTCATGCAGTGCTTGGGTATTGAACTGCTGGCCTGCTGACCCTCCATTCATCAAGTTCAGCATCTTAACCACGGAGCCACTGCAAAAACACATCACTACCAGCCCTATTAATCTGAAGCAGCTGCAGTGACTGGCTGTGGAGCAGACCCGGTTCCACCCATAAATGTGCATGGAATGGATGGACCGTTGCATACCATCTTTATATTTATTTGAAAAAGGAATTCTAAAGTGTGTTATGGGTAACTAATCCATAATGGTTGTATCTTAACAGGAGTTGAAAGAAAGGCAGCGTGAAGGAAAAACAGGAGGCGTAAGGGGCAAGTCTACTATTAGGTTTAGAGAGGCTGCCAACTGTGGTACATTTCCAAAGCGTCATTAAAAGGCAGCAACTGCCTAACCCGTGATGGCAAACCTTGGCATTCCAGATGTTCTTGGACTCCAATTCCCAGAAGCCCAAGCCCCCATGAATCTGCATGAATGGGTTTACTGCGATTCATCTGGCCTTCGCCGCCCTCGTCACTCCTGGAAGCAGAAGTAAAACGCGCCCATATGGAGGAAGGGTTAACCCGGAAGAGCCTTAACTGTACAGGCACGTTTTACTTCTGCTTCCAGGAGTGACGAGGATGGCGTGGGCCAGATTAATCGCAGTAAAACCATTCATGCGAATTCATGAGGGCTTGGACTTCTGGGAATTGAAGTCCAAGAACATCTGGAGTGCCAAGGTTCGCCATCACGGGCTTACCCCTTAGATTAGGACTATTTATTAATTCCTGAAAATGTTTATTTCCCCTCTTCCTCACTAAATGATCGACTCCATCACCGCTCTTCTGGGTGGCCTTTCCTAATAATGTTACAACCAATGGATCATTTTTGGAAATTGAGAAAATGCAAAGAAACAACACCATTTATGGATTCACTATTAGGTGAGGCACAATTAAAGCCTGCTTGTGAGTCTCCTCCCTCCATTCAGATAATAGATGTCAGGATATTCATAGCAGGGAGAGATTTCTGAACTAAAGAGCATGGAAGGGGGGGGGAGCGGAATAGGGTTTGCTAATCTTGTCCTTCAAATTTGTTTCCAAACACAAGTGCTTGGAAAAGTGGTTGTGGCCTCCCATTCATGAAAGTGGTTGCAGCCTTCATCCATCTGGAGGGGACCTGTGTCCCATCTCTCAGAACAATCCCCTGCAGATTCTTCCCAGTTTCACTAAAATGGGAGAGAGTCTTCTGTAGACTCTCCGCTCATCCCTTGGAGAGGTGAAGTTTGGTGAAGTTTGGAGTTTGGGTGTCCATGTTATGCCTTCCCAATCGCCCATTGAATTTTCCCCAAACCAGATGATGGTGGCCTAAGAATTTTGTACAATAATGTATACTGAGGCCAAATGAGAGAACTTCCACATTCCCATCTACAAAATGGAAAGTATGATATTTGTCTGTGCTTGGAGGCGTATCTAGAGACGTTTGATGGAATCAGTAAAGGTCTCCCTTACTTGAAAGCCAATCATTTCTGACTCTAGGATCCGTGGGTCATCTCCATTTAGAGCCAAATTGACAGTGCTGTCTGCATCTTCAGACATTTCTGTGGCCATGTGGCAGGCATGATGAGGCACTGGAGTGCACGGAATGCTGTTACCTTTCCTGCCGAAGCGGTACCTATTTATCTACTTGTAATTTCTTGCTTTCGAACTGCTAGGTTGGCAAGAGTTGGGACAGAGTTGGGAACTCATTCCGCTGTGCAGCACTTGGGTCTCGAACTGCCAACCTACTGACCTTCTGATTGTCACTCTCAGTTTCTTAACCACTAAACCACCACAGTCCTTCCAATCTTAACCTATAAAATCAAGCATTAACCGTTGGAACTTCAGATACAATCCTAAACCAGGCCCTACTAGCCCGCACGGACCATTCGTGCACATGCCCGAACTAGGTCCGCAGGTCAACGAAGGATTGAGAAATGTGCCAGTGGGGAAACAACTTCATTTCCCAACATTCCTTGCACCATGCCACAGCTAATCAGGCTGAGAGGCACGAGCAAAAGGAACGTTCGGAAATGCACCGCGGCCAACCAAAAGGAAACCGCAGGGGGAAAAATGATGCACAAGCCGAAAACGCAAACGCCAAACTACAAGCCCCAGCGTCCTGCGCGCCATGAGCACTCAGAACACTGAGGAAGCTGGCGAGTGAAAAATAAAAATAAAAAACACTGGGAGTGCAAGTCCTCCGCAGCCGGACACAGTGTCTCACAAAAAAAAAAAAAAACACAGGGGGGAGGGTCAAGGGGGGAAAAGACACTGCCCCCCCTTGAAAGTGAACCCATTCCCAGGTAAGCAAAGCCATCGGGTGGCGCTCCATCCGCTGACTTTACTTACCGCAAAAGGGTTTCGCTTTCAGCGAGGCCAAGCCGCGGGAACCAAAGCCCCCTTCCCCAACGGCGCCTGAAGCTCCCAATCGGAGTTTCCCCTTCAATATCACTGGGTGGGGGGGGTTTGCACCCCCCTCTCTACTGGCTCCCCTGGGGTTGGGAGGGTTAGGGGGACAAAAGGGGTCTGTCTCCCCAACCCTCCTGACCCCAGGTGACCCGGCAGAGAGGGGATTCCCCTCCACACACACACACACCATATTAAAGAGAAGAAACCAAGCGGTTACTTCTCTTTAAAAATGGAGGTTTTTTTGGGGGGGGATCCCCCTCTCCGATGGCTCTCCTGGGTCCGGAAAGGTTGGGGAGACAGACCCCTTTTCCCCCCCCCAACCCTACCAAACCCAAAGAAACCAGTGGAGAGGGGGATCACAACTCCCCCCACTGATATTAAAGTGGAACCCCCAATTGAGATTTCCCTTTTAATATCAGAGGGTGGGCTGGATTCGATCCCCTCTCCTGGGTCCCATGAGTCTGGAAGGTTTGGGGGGACAAAAGGGGTTTGTCCCCCCAACCCTTCCAGAGCCAGGGGACATGGCAGAGAGGGAATCCCCCTGTAGGACACCAAAAACACACACAAAAAAACCAATCAAAAACATCAAAAAATACACAAAACAACCAAAAATAACACCAAAAAACAATACAAAGTAAACAAAAACAAAAATTTCCAAACACACACAGCACCCAGCCAAACACCACAAAATCCAAACACCCCCCCCCCCAAGTAAAGAAAAACAGCCAACTCACCACCACACAACCTCACTCCACGACGACCGGAAAAGAAATGAATAAAGAAAGAGACTACTTACTGGAAGAAGCTCCACCCAGAGGCCACGAGAGAAAAAACAGTCAAAATACAAGATAACCCCTACCAGCCCCACCTGCTGGCCACAATAGTAAAAACAATTCAAAAAGACACAACAGCCCCACACAAAAGGCCCCAAGAGTAAAAACAAGTCAAAAACATAACACAAAATCACAATTTTACACAAATCAAAAACATTTGTCAATAAAATAAAATAAAAACTATTCAAAAATCCTGTGCTGAATTTTAACTCAAATAAAAACCAAAAACATCTAAACACAGTTTAAAAACATTTATTGTAAAAAAACAAGTACTTTCACATTTTTAAAATTATTACCTATGGTACAACTATTAAAAAAATACATACTAAAACATTATTTGGTTAAATAATTTTTTTTAAAAAAGTATATCATCCTTTGTTCTTTTTTTAATCCACAAAACCAAAACACCAAACAAAACTAATCACAGTTTATACAGCCGGCCAAAAAAAGTGTATAAATAAAATTTTTAAAAATTTCAATTATAGACTAACCTCTTCTTTACAAACATTAACAACAAAAAACACACATTCCAACACCATTTAAAACAGCCCGGCAATGCCGGGCAACCTCTGCTAGTACTGTATATTCTGCCAAATGAGAGAACTTCCATATTCCCATCTGGAAAATGGAAGAAAAAAAAAGATAAATAGGGACCACTTTGGTGGGAAAGTAACAGCGCTCCGTGCACTGCCATATGCCTGCCACATGACCACGGAAATGTCTGCAGAAGCAGATAGCGCTGGCTCTTCGGCTTTGAAACAGAGATGAGCACTGAACGCTAGAGTCGGATACAACTGGCTTTCAAGCAAGGGAAACTTAATGCTAAAAGTTGCATATGAAATTGCCTTGTATGTGATTAGTAGGCAGAGGTTCTCTGCATGGAAATTCAGTCCCATACATTTTGAATGACTAGTACGTAACAGCGATGTGAAGGCATGAAAAAGCCATTAGGTTTGCAATTTTTTTGGCAGGGAGAAACCACATTTCTTTAGAATAGAAAGACACCTTACCAAAGAGTTACACATTCTGCAATATTGAAAGACTGTTTGCAAGAGCTGTTTCCCTGTGCATAATGTATATATGTTTAATGTACATTCTTGCCAGTGCATATTTCACAATTTTTTACAGCCTTAATGTAGGCATATTCCAAAGAGCTCAGTTCATTATTACTCTTGTGGTCATTTGTAACTAATGGCATGGTGATGATTCCTGTTTTGGTAACAATATTATTACAGGAATAATAACAGCACTGCTATATCAGTTTAATTCTAAATATATTGTATGTTTCAAGATGGTGTGGTGTTGGCTAATAGAAAAATAATAACATAAAATATTTCCCATACAGGAAAGACGACAACTTAAAATAAAAATCATTTTATTGTTATTATTCTTACTATTATCGACACTATTAATGATAGCATTATTATGATTATTACTATTTCCATTATTACTGCTGGTTCTACAACTATTACCGTTATTAGTTTGTGAGGTATTTGTTGGTGGTGGATTTTAATTTCTTGTGGATATTTCTATTATTGATTTCTCTGTTTGTTCACCGCCCAGAGTGGGATAACACCTAGATGGGCGGTATAGAAATCTAATAAATAATAAAAATAATAAAAAGTTATATTATTGCTATTCTTATTGCGACTGCATTGGCTGGAAAGCTCAGTTGTTCAGATAGCTGAGAGTCTGATTCCTCACTGGGCCTCCGGGGGGGGGGGAGCCAGGCTGTGTAGCCTTGGGCAGGCTGCACAATCCCAGGGTCTCCCCCAGAGGAAGGGAACGATAGAAGGAGGAAGAGGAAGAGGAGGAGGAGGAGGTCTGGCTTATTGACATTGCTATATTGCTCTACCAGGAGATGCACAAAAAGAGGACAACCCTCTGGAGAAAATCGCAAAATATTGTGATTTACAAATTGAGGTTTTGATGTTTGCAGATTGATACGCAGTAGGCAGCAGTTATGGGGCCAAACACATCTTTATTGCAAGGTATGCAATCTGAACATGAGGTAATGGCGGAGGCGCAGCTCCTTTTATGCAGAGTGGCAAATTTGAATCTAGCTACACGGTTCCCCATTGGTTCCTGTATTCATGACGTCATGGTGATGCCTCGCATTCTTTACCTGGTTTACCTGTGGCGGGAATGTTTCCCGTGGTAGACTGTGATTGGTTGATTAATACCATGTGGTCGAGAGTCACTGCCACCTAGTGGCAGGTGAATTGCGTTCCATCCGGCTGACTTACATTGGGTTACATTGTATTCACTGAGGTTACATTCTTTCATTCTTTCTGTTACAATTTCTCTTAAAGGCATAGACTTTCATACACAACAGAGGTTGAGCATTTATGGAGGAATAAATCTGTTGTTGTACCCATAGTAATCAAAGCCCTTGGAGCAATACCTAAAGGACTTCCTAGTTATTTGGAAATTTTGGACTTGAAGATCCTAACTCTCCAAAAAATAACTCTACTAGGAACTGCATGAATACTTAGAAGTTACCTTAACAGTTTCTTAGGTCTTTGGTTAGGGCTTGAACTGTTAATTTTATACCAATGCTCAACTGTGAATCGAATGGTACTACTACTACTAAACAACAATAACAACACACGCACACAGACAGACAGACAGACAGACAGACAGACACACACACACACACACACACACACACACACACGCACACCAGTTCTTAGGTCCTTAGTTAGGGCTTGAACTGTCAATTTTATTCCCGTGTCTTCAACTGTGAATCAAATGGCTGTTTTTTAGTTTTTAACTAGATGTTCTTTTCCGTGTTTTTTTAGGAATTGTTTTGTGGGTTTTTTTGTTGTTGTTTAATGTTGGGGATTTTATGTACGCCGCCCTGAGTTGCATGTCGATTGGGGCGGCTATACAAATACAATAGAAATAAATAAATAAATAAATATGTACCCAATAATAATAATAATAATAATAATAATAATAATAATAATAATAATAATAATAATAATAATAATAATAATAATAATAATAATAATAATAATAATAATAATAATAATAATAATAATAATAATAATAATAATAATAATAATAATAATACCCTTCCCATTTCCCAAGTTCGTTCCAGTGTCCTCTTCCCTCTGCCTACCCTCTTTTTCGTCCTTTTGTGTGTGTGTGTGTGTGGGGGGGAGGTGGGGGGGAGGTCCCGCCCCTTTCCCCCCTCCTGCCGCTGGCTCCTCCCTCCTCGCGCATCTCATTAGCATAGATTAACACGGCGGGGGGGTGGGGAGAAGGAGGAAGGAGGGAGGCGGGGGAGGGCGGGGGGGGAGGAGGGAGGGAGGGGAGAGGCCGCGCTGGACTCTGCAGGTGCGCAGAGAAGCCGCGCCGGGCGAGTGAGCGGGAGTCGAGCGAGCGAGAGCGGACGGAGAGCACCGCGGACTCGCGGAGGGGAAGCTGGCGCTGGCAGGATGCGCTGGGCAGGGAGCGGCAGGCGGCGGCCCTGGCCCCGGGCGGCGGCGGCGGCGGCGGCGGCCGGGATCCTTTTGCTGTGCTTGGCTGGCCGAGGTAGGAGCCGCCGCGGCGGGGAGAAGGAGAAGCGAGGGGTGGGTGGGTGGGTGGGCGGGCTGGGGGGGTTTGATGTCCGCCGGAAAAACCTGATTTTCTGTCCCCTCCCCCCCTACCCCAATACCCCCTCCCCCCTCTCTCTTTCCGCCCGCTTTTTAATTCCCCCGGTGCCGATGCTGCTCTTTCTCCTCGGGCATCATCCGCTTGCCCTCTACGGGTTTGGAAGCGCTCCCGCCTGCCCGAGCAGCGCCCCGAGAGCAAGAAGATGATGATGGAGGTCCTGGAGGAGGGGAAGGGGGCGAGAAGGGAGGGAAGGATGATGATGATGATGATGATGATGATGAAACAATTGCAGGAGGAAGGCGATACCTTTTGTTGGATCACTTTTTTTAAAAAAAAAAAAATCAAACATTGCGCGAGCTTTCTTGATTCAAGAGCACTTCTTCAGCCACGCATCAATTGATGATGATGATGATGAGGGTGGGTGGGTGACACGGAGAGAAAGCGCCCCTTTACGATTGATAAAGGCAGCATTATCTCCCCTCCTCCCGCGCCGATCTCCCCCCACCCGCCCCATCCTTTTTGTGCCTTCCTTCCCCCCACCTTTCCAAGGGTTTCGCCCCCCCCCTCCCCGTGCCTTGACTTCCCGAGTAAGGCACGACCCGGGCATCATCCGCGGTGCGGACGGGGTGGCTGATGCCCGCGATCGCCGGCGGGACCGATCCGGCCTCCACGCCTCCGATGATAGATCCCGCTTGCCAAAGGGTCACTCCTCCTAAACGATCGCGGCCCTAGAGAGAAGTGGGGGGTGGGGGGGTTAAAGGCAGCCTTTATATGAGGTTTCGCCTTTTTCTCCTCCCGCCACTCCTGCCCGCATTATGTGACCCTAACATTCACCGCAGCAGCAATAGCGTGTGTGTGTGTGTGTGTGTGTGTGTGTGTTGTGTGTGTGTGTGTGCATTTGTGCCTATATAGGGCGAACAATGACATCGCTGCCACCTCCCACCCCCCTTGTCACTGCAGTGGTGGTGGGCTTTGTTAGCGGGGGTTGTATTGGCAAGTTGTGAGTGGGTCCCTTGTCAGCGATCCCATCCCTCCCTGTCATCCTTTGACCTGTGGTTAGGTTGGGACCCCCAATTTCTCCCTCTCTTTTGTCCTTCCTCGCCTCCTTTTTGTGAGATGCCCCCACCTCCCCAGGGCGCTCACAATGTCCTGGTCCTTACTTGACCCTTCAACTCCTAAAACGGAATTAGTTTTGGGGTTTTTATGTGTGTATGCACTGGGTTTGAGCAATCTCGCCTGCTTTTGTGCCAGGGTTAAAAGACCTTACAGTTCCTGGAGCTGTCTTTCCTATCCCGACCTGTTCAAAAATGTCAGGCTTAGACTCCACAAGATTTCGGTGCCTCTTTTTTTTTAAATCAGCTATTCACTCATTCATTCATTCCCCATCCTCTTTTGTGGTTCGTTTATATTGTGTATATTTGAATTTCAGTTTTCCTTACTTTTGAGTCCACCTCCCACAGATAGATCTTTGTTCTAAAAAGGAAGGCAACCAAACAGGCAACATCATCAATGCCTTTCCCCCCACATCGCCCCCTCCACTCCGCTTTCTCTTCCCTTCCTCCCTTTCTTTTATCCCAGCCTGCGCCTTGACTTTGTGGAAGGGAGTATCAGACATGCCTGGTTCTTTTTTTTCTGAATCCCAATTTCCCAGTGAATCCATGCTTTCTCCTCTTTTCTTTCTCCTTTCTTCTTTTGTGGGATGCGGGAAGGGTTGCATGAGCAGCTTTGTCTGTAAAAAAAAAATCTTTCAAAAAATTTGTTTCAACCAAGAGGGAAATTACAGGGAAAGGCACAAGGAAAATGGCGTTCCCAACACATTTCGCTCCGATTCAGAGAGTCTGTCAATTCCCATCTGATGTGGCTTGCAATGGGTGTGTGTGGATGGCCTGGTAGGATGGGTGGGTGGGTGGGGGCTATTAGAAAGAGAACAAAGCCACACACACACACACACACACACACACACAAATTAAAGCTGGTCTTAGTGAAACTGGAAAACAAGTATTCACTCCTATGGATGGCTCAGTTCGGCTGAAAGACTGGGATTTTAGCAGATTGATGTCCCATTGGCTGCAAATGTCTGTGTTCTGGCTTTATTTCTTTGGGGATCTGGATGATGGAGAGACAGGAAATGTCCCCCCCCCCTTCTCCACGCTTGAAATGGACAAGATTCCTAGAAAAGGTCAAAATCCCAAGCATTTTTTGTGCTTGCCTTTGGAGAGCACTGAACTTTACTCTCCACTGGCTGCCATTGCGATCAATCCACCAGATTCCCTTAGGAGAGCCTCGGTCTTTGCTCAAGCCACAGTGGCTTCAACATGTCAGGTGTTCCTCTCTCTCCCTAGGGATCTTTGCACTGTCCTTTCTTCCCGGCTGCTCACCTTTCTGTCCTTGGCTGCTGAAGGATACAATAATAAGACCAGTGAGTGGAGGTTTGGGGATGCTGAACTGAGCTGGCGTGGGGCACATGGGACTTGGTGTTTTTTTTGTGTAAGTGAGAGAAAGAGAGAGACAGAAAGGTTATGCCTCCAGGAATCTGTCTGTACACTTTTCTGCATCCTTGTTCCAAAGAGTTTGAAAAGAATTTGGTTAATTTCATTTGTCAGCAAGAAACTGCAAGTTGCTAAATAAGGGGCCACTTCAGTGGGAAGGTAAACAGCATTCCATGCACTCCGGTGTTGAGGCATGCCTGCCACACGTTCATGGAAATGCCTGTTGTTTCAGACAGTGCTAGTTGGCTATAAACAGAGATTAGCACCGAGTGGATATGACTGACTTTTGAGCAAGGGTGACATTTATACCTTTACCTCCTGGAACCAGGGGGTGGGCAGTGATGGGGGAGGCCTTTGGTCAACTCCCCTTCCATAGCCTAGTTGTCTCAATAAATGACTTTCTTTTCCTTCAACTGTATTGGGCTATCAAGAACTGGCAAATACAAAAATGTTTCAAGCGTCCAGCGTTCCTGGGTCGACTTTGTTGATGTGTTTGAAACCTTCCAGACTTTTACAGAACTCTAGATGAAGTAGACTTTTTTTTAATTAAAGCAGGACCAAGATCCTAACCTGAAATGTGGCTCTTTGGAAACGAAATCTGTAGCCTCAATGGAGTTTTTGTAACCCACCAGACTAAGTGTTCAAGACCTGGGCGACAATTTCAATAAAGAAACTGACCTGACTTTAAACAACCACCCTGTTCTCGAGGCAGCCTCTATTATATAGCCGTTAACTGTTTTCTCACCCACTGGTATGGTTTTTTTTCCAGTTCAGTAGAAGGCTCAAGTGGCTAAGATGCTGACTGGGAGGTGGAAGGTCAGCAGTTCGATTCCCGGGTACTGCAGGACGGAATGAGCTCCCGTCTTTGTCCAAGCTCCTGCCAACCTAGCAGTTCGAAAGCAAGAAATTGCAAGTAGGGACCACTTTGGTGGGAAGGTAAACAGCGTTCCGTGCACTTCGGTGTCTAGTCAGGCCTGCCACATGACTATGGAAACGTCTGCAGAAGCAAACAGCGCTGGCTCTTCGGCTTTGAAACAGAGATGAGCACTGAACCCTAGAGTTGGATACGACTGGCTTTCGACCAAGGGAAACCTTTACCTTTAGAAGGTTTCATTTCAGTTTTGTTTTTTCTCTCCTTGTTATCCCTTCACCAGGAGTCTAGAAATGTGTATCTGCCTTTGGCATGGCTCATGTCCATTATGGGTTAAAATTTAAGTAGCCGGAACGTTTTGTCTGTTATGCCTCAAAATAGTCGGCTGAGTTTTGGTCTTGCTTTTGAAAAACTGGATCTGGAAAGTACAGAGATGGGAGAGGGAGCCATTTTATTAAGGAGAGAAGGGGCGAGGGGGGGGGGGGGAAAACGAAACAACTTTTGTGGTCCAGAAGGACGTTTGAAAGGCAGGCGCTCTGGCTGGTGAATGAAAGGCTTTGCTACTGAGCGGAGATGCGAGATGTTTTTAGAGTTGGAAGTGAAGCAGTGGCGGACAGCATGGTGGCAGGAAAGAAAGATAATGTTCCAGCACAGAACAGTAAAGGCTGCCCTTACTGGAAAGCCAGTCCTATCCGACTCTAGGGTTCAGTACTCATCTCTGTTTATAGCCAACGAGCCAGTGCTCTCTGTGTCTGCAGACGTTTCCGTGGACACGGTGGACATGTGGCAAGCATGACTAAACACCGGAGTGCGCAGAGTGCTGTTTTCCTTCCCACCAAAGTGGTCCCTGTTTATCTACTTGCAATCTCTTGCTTTCAAACTGCTAGGTTGGCAGGTGTGGGGACAGATAACGGGAGCTCACTCTGTCGTGTAGCGCTCGGGTCTCGAACTGCTGACCTGCCAACCTTCCAGTCATCAAGTTCAGCATCTTAACCACTAAGCCACCGCAGTCCCATAGAATAGTAGGTAGCAGGTAACAACCAGGAGCTGCAGAGCTGAGAATCTGGTTGTAGGGAAGGGAAAAGCCAGCAAGGGAATGAGAGCCTGCCTTGACTTTAATTTTTATGACTTAGCAATGAACTCTTCTCCTTCCCTTATCGGAGGCAGCAGGGCCATGCGCTGCGTAATTGCATTCCACGTTAATCAATAGCTGGAGTAAATCTACTTTCTAGGTCAGCCAGGGGTTGGGTGTATGTGCATCTCTTCCCTCCTGCAGCCCTCGCCCCCTTTTCTACTTGTCTAATCATGAAAACAGATGTATCGGTATAGGATGTGTGCGCTTGTGTGGAATCTAAGGGTTCTAGATGAAATATCTCCAGATCAAACGCATCGATCAGTTCTGGCTTGAATGATAGCACCTTGTGGACGTAGGTTTAGAAGCAGGAGAAGTGTATGATGTTTTAATTTGTTTTGAGAGAAAAATAAAGATGTACCGGCGTGGAAGCTTGTTTGAATGCTGCAGCCTTTGACCTTCTGTATCGAGCTCCAGAGGCATGAGTGTTTTTGTTACAGGAGAAAAATTATGCGCGACTTCAAAGCCACGCTTGATTGCAAATTCATAGATTCTAAAGCTGGGGCAAAGGGACGGCGGTGGCTTAGTGGTTAAGACTCTGAACTTGATGACTGGAAGGTCGGCGGGTCAGCAGTTTGAGACTAGAGTACTGCACGACGGAGTGAGCGCCCGTCTTGGTCCCAGCTCCTGCTAACCTAGCAGGTTCAAAAGCAAGCAAGTAAATAGGTGCCACTTCAGTGGGAAGGTAACAGCGTTTCCATGCATTCCGGTTACTAGGCATGCCTTTCCCTACCCTCTCCCCACTTTCCTCCACAACAAGGGACAGTCACTCGCAGCAGAAGCACTCTGGGAGCCAGGCTTGTCAGAAGAACATTTTAAAAATAAAGGGCTCTTTCAGATGACAGGGTGTGAAGTCAAAGACAGCTGTTATTTTCTGCCATGCTCTGATCTTTATGATCCTTGGAAGTGAGGATAGGGAGTTGTAGCATCCTGCATGCCGTTGCAAGCTTATAAGTTTTGGGAGTGAGGGGCAGCAGATGAGAAATGATGGGCGTAGTTTAGGATCGCTGCTTCGTAAATGAGCAATGCTCCAGAGCATTGCGGGCTTGAAACAAAGGGCATTCATTCCCCGTTCTGAGGCTGTGAAAGGAGGGTGAACCTCTATTAACCCGTTTATTGGACCGCCATCTGAAAGAAAGGGGGTTGGCAAATGGAGACGGTAAATGTTATTGTTCCTAATGGAAGGGGTCAGTTTCTCTCCTTTGTTTTCCTATAATTGGCCATCGTTAAAGCACCCGTAGGGACCTTGGTGGCTTAGCGGTTAAGACACTGAACTTGATGACTGGAAGGCCGGCAAGTCAGCAGTTCATGACCTGAGTGCTACGCAACGGAGTGAGTGCCCGTCGTCAGCCCCTGCCCCCGCCAACCTAGCATTTCGAAAGCAAGAAATTGCAGGTAGATAAATAGGGACTGCATTGGCAGGAAAGGTAACAGTGTTCAGTGTGCTCAGTGTCATCCCAGACACTGCTGGCTCTTTGGTTGTAAATGGAGATGAGGACCACTTCTTAGATCAGGGGTGTCCAAACTACAGCCCATGGGCTGGATCCGGCCCCTGATGCCAATTCACCCGGCCCACACCACCCTCGTCGCTTCTGGAAGCAGAAGTAAAAAGCACCCGTACGGGAGCGACAACGGTGGCATGGGCCAGATGAATTGGTGTCAGGGGCCCGATCCAGACTGCGGGCCGTAGTTTAGGCATCCCTGGTTTAAGCAGAGGAAATGGCAGCTTAAAATCTATTTCATCCTGTTGCAAAACAGATTGCAAGGCATGTTTTACTTCCGCTTCCGGTGGAAGGAACCACGTGATCGGCCCGCTGAACCACCTGCCCGGCCTATGGCCCAAAAAGTAGATAAATAGGCACCCTTAGAGTCAGAGAGACCTGGCTTTCGAACAAGGGAGATCTTTACCTTTACTTCAAGTACCCATAGCTTCACAGCACACACACACACACACACACACACACACACACACACACACACACACACACACACACACACACACACACACACACACACACACACACACACACACACACACACACACACACACACACACACACACACACACACACACACACATTTTCATGCAAATTATGCTTTTACAAAACCCTTTCTCTGTCAGACTGCAGTGGCTCAAGTGGTTAAGACGCTGACTGGGAGGCGGAAGGTCAGCAGTTCAAAACCCGAGTACTGCATGACAGAATGAGTGCCCATCTCTGTCCCAGCTCCTGCCAACCTAGCAGTTTGAAAGCAAGAAATTGCAAGCGGAGAAATGTGGACCGCTTCGGTGGGAAGATAAACAGCGTTCATGCCACATACATGTCCACGGGGACATTTGCAGACGCAGACAGGACTTGGCTCTTTGGCTATAAACAGAGATGATCACGGAACCCTAGAGTTGGATACGACTGGCTTTCGAGCACGGGTGACCTTTACCTTTACCTTCTCTGTCTGAAGCCAGAATTAATTGTCAGGAGGGCTTCTCCGTCCCCTGCCCTTAAAGCATCTTTGTTTGAAATCGTACTTAATAGTGCTGGTTATGGTGACCGTGGCTTTCTTTTGTTTTCCTGGAGCACATGCTTTGAGAGTATTCCAGATCTCCCCCCACCCCACGTCCCTGCTTGCTCTCTGTTGCTCTTTTGGATGCTAGCAACTGTTGAACAGTCGGGAGGGAAAGAGCTCTCCAAGTCTGTGCCAGGTTTTGCCAGGGCTCGAGGCTGCAGCAGCTTCTCTGTGACAGAGCTGTTTTCTGGAACAGGTGACGTTGAAGAAGAGCATGCCCCGGAGCATGTGCAAACTGCATCTTGCAATCTCTGTACACGTTTTTATATAGGTTATGCCTCTGGCTCCCTAAAAACAACAACAACAACAACAACAACAACAACAACAACAACAACAACAACAACAACAACAACAACAACAACACTTCCCATCTAAATTGTTAAAGGGGAAAAACAGAAGAGCGGAGAAAGGAAGAGAATAGGTTTAAAACTTTGTGAACATATTCATTTCCACCCTAATTTTTGAAGCTAGGCAGGAGCAGAGCAAGAAATAAAACATCTGGATTTTCTTATGGACCTGAGTGTAAAATGAGGAAGTGGCTTCACACTGAATTAGACGGTTGGATCATTAGCTTCGTTAATTTCAATCCTTTTTGCCAATAGATTTCTTGCATTCCAACCAAGACCCTTTCCTTGCATTACCTGGGTGATGCCTGATATTTCCTGGGGAGTTCCTCTAAGGTAAGGTAAGGTAATGTAAGGTAAGGTGAGGTGAGGTGAGGTTTCCCTTGCTCGAAAGCCAGTCATATCCGACTCTAGGGTGCAGTGCTCATCTCTGTTTCAAAGCCGAAGAGCCAGCGCTGTCTGCTGCTGCAGACATTTCTGTAGTCATGTGGCAGGCATGATTAGACACCGGAGCGCACGGAACGCTGTTACCTTCCCACACTGTAATAATAATTTCGTGTCAGAAATTATTCTGGGTTGAAAGGATTTGTGCTGGAGAAACTGCTCAGGGGACACCCGAATGAGGCTCCTTTCATGTCCCCAAGAACTTTCCCCACCAAATTGGTCCCTTATTTATCTACTTGTAATTTCTTGCTTTCAAACTGCTAGGTTGGCAGGAACTGGGACAGAGACGGGCGCTCCAACCGTCATGCAGTACCTGGGTCTTGAACTACCGCCTTGCTGGTCTTCCAGAGAACAAGGCGAGCTTTTTAACCACTGAGTCACTGCAGCCCCTAATAAGGAAAGGGGGTTGTTTGAGAAAAGTGCGCTTTAGAGAACAGGGTTTGCTTTAGGATGCAGAAAGTGGCATCATGTGAGTTGGTGGCAGTTGCAATGGCTTGGATACCAGTAGCTAGGTGAAGGTCTCCTCTGCTCAAAAGCCAGTTGTGTCCGACTCTAGGACCCAGTGCTCACCTCTGTTTACAGCCAAAGAGCTTCGTCTGCAGATGTTCCCATAACCATGTGACAGGCAGGACTAGACCTAGACGCCAGAGTGCACAGAACTCTGTTACCTTTCATGTCAACATGGTACCTATTTATTTGGTTGCAATTTCTTGCTTTCAAACGGCTAGGTTGGCAGGAGCTGGGACAGACGATGGGAGCTCAGTCCGTGGCACAGCAATCGGGTCTCGAACTGCTGACTTGCCAACCTCACAGTCCTCAAGCTCTGTGTCTTAACCACTAAGCCACCGCAGACTAGCAGCTACTTCCTGGCTATTGTGGTCATGTGACTGGTTCCAGTTCCTTAGCAGATGTATGTGTTCTTTTCATCTGAGGGTCATTCATATTCCTGGTACAGAGGCAGCCCAAGCAACTCTGCTGGTTCTTGGCTCCAAAGGGAACGAGGAGGACAACTGACTTGCATTGCAAATTTTGCCTATTAACTTGGCCCTCTGGCACTCTGTCATTCATCCTGTTGACAAAACAGGCGAACCACGTGTCTCATCCATCATTCGTCCTAATGCCACATCTGGTGTTTGTGACAGCAAGAAGAGCCTGTTTCTTTGCAAGAAATGGCCAGGCTACTGCCACAGCTTGGAGTTGCCTTTTGGCAACTTGGAGACCTCCACGTGTGTTGTTGGCTGGGGGAAATCATAGACTTCTGACACATCTGACAACCATCAGGTTTAGGAAGACTGCCCTTGAGTGGAGGTCCTCAACATTTAGTCCTTTACCTGTTTCAGACCTCGATGCCCAGAAACCCCAACGAGTGTGGCCAGTTATTAGCTATTCTGAGAGATGCGCCCGAAACATCTGGAGACCCACAAGATGAGAAGATCTGCCTTAAGCCAGTGATGGCGAACCTTGGCATTCCAGCTGTTTTTGAATTTCAATTCCCAGAAGCCCTGATCAGCAGGAATGTTGACTTGGGCTTCTGGTAATTGAAGTCCAAGAACACCTGGAGTGCCAAGGTTGGCCATCACGGCCTTAAGCCGTCATTCCTCGCCCTTTTGGAAAAGATCACAAATGAATAAATCATCCTGGAAATGGTTGCTTGCTCCAAATGCTCAAGTTAATTTGTAGCATAGTCTCTACTTCTTGTTCTTGTGTCATATTCGATTCCAAATATTGGCGCTCCTCTTAGTGATCAGCCATGAAGACTGTCCAGTGAATATAATGCCGTGGACTTTCATCTGATTTTGGCATCACAGCGTGACACCCATACCACTGATTCAGCTCTGCGGGTCACTTTCTGGCCCTGAGTCCTTTTGGCACGCAAAGTCCTCCTCAGCCCTAG
Organism: Bradypodion pumilum; assembly: GCA_035047305.1. Taxonomy (NCBI): domain Eukaryota; kingdom Metazoa; phylum Chordata; class Lepidosauria; order Squamata; family Chamaeleonidae; genus Bradypodion; species Bradypodion pumilum. The sequence goes on from JAWDJD010000007.1 coordinate 6,830,355, forward strand.
GCCAGGATGGATGAAGCTGCTGCCCTCCATCAAGATAGATTCAAATGGGATTTAATCCACTTGGGCCCATCATCCTTCCCTGTGGATTTCACCAAGGCTGCTAGTCCTCAGGGTTGTCAGGTTAGTTAACCACTGCCTGACACTCGGCGTTGAGTCGCCGGCAGCATGGTCTACTCTGTTACCATAGCAGGATAACCTGGCCAGTCTCTAGAGAATGAATTCATCCCCCTTTGTTGAGAAGGTAGATTTAACCCTCCCTGTTCCCAGATATCATTCACAATTTTGAACCAGAAGCCCTTTGCCTTCCCCTTTTTTTTATAAGTAGCCTTTTCACAACTCTAGATGTCTCTGCCATTGATTTAGCAGGAAGAAGGGACAAGGGTCTGAAAGGAATCATAACCTTGGGTTTACGTTGACGCTCCTGGAAGCAGCACTAGCAGCAATGCCTCTAAACCCGCTGTGTGTTGCGCAGAGAGACGCACAGATGTACAAGCCTTCTATAGAAGCAAACTCTGACCCATGCTGGATCCTCCTTCATGCAGATATTAAATGTGCAGGGGCTGAACGTAGCGCTGAGAAGAAGGCAATATGCATATTCTCCGAGGCAGTGTCTCTACTAAAGGCTGAAAAAACATGTCGCAGATGGTGAATTCAAAAGAGCTGTCTGCAAGTTGATAATCAACGTGGGATTTGTCTCCAAATGGCAGTGCAGTTGTTTCCCTGATTGTGTGTATGTGTGCGTGCGTGCGCACGTGTGCATATTTCTGAAGATGTTCTTCATTTGCTGAATGTAGGGCTTTGGGAAGAAAGGGATGTATTTGCACCCGATGAAGTCTTGGAAGAAGACAGCACTTTGCTTGAAACGAGCTAATTTTGTTTTCGAGTGGAGCAAAAGGTCTCAAACCTTGTCTTAAAACAAACAAACAAACAAACAAACAGGTACGCCATGACTTAATGGGCTGAATCCAGCTGCCAAGTTTCTTTTCGCCAGTCTTCTAACAAATTATCCCTCATCCTAATAACCCCTTAATCAAAAAGTACTGTATTTTCCCACCACTTTCTCCCAAGCTGTGGCCTAAACTACCCAGAATTGCAGTCAGACGGCTGGTTATTTTAATTGCACATTTGCTGCAATCATGTAAAAAGCAAACAGTCTTGTTTTGGAGGAGGCACGAGGCACGAATCGAAAAGCAAAAGGCACATGCAAGTCAAAAATGTGGCACTGCTTTGACACTATGGGGAGAAGGTGAAGCCTCCTTACCGATGCATTCCCTTCATGGTTTATACTTTAGGACCCAATGTATGCACCAATGGGGCTCTTTGGGTTTTCATTTCACCTGTTCATGACTGTATAAGCAGAGGGAGTGTGTGTGTGGACAGTATATGGATTTCTTAGAGGGAAAACAAGACATCCTGTTGTTTGCGCAAGGAAGGAAATCTAGTTGGCTTCCCAGCATGCCACGGCCACCCGTGGTTGACATGCCAAGCTTTTTTACAGTTGAAGAACATGGGCCATTTTGAAGATTATTTGCCAAACACATCCTTGAAGAAGTATCCTTCTTGCACTTGCTTTGTCTTTGGTGAACCACTGCTTTGCATTTAACAGTGGACACTGGGCTTCACCGTGCCTATATAAATTGCCAGAAGGCATATGATATGGGAGGTCTTTGGATGTACCTGTATATCCTTCTGGTTATTGAGCAAAACAGCAATCTCAGTCCAAAAATAATAATATGTGTAGGTTCTTGTGACTGAAGACAGCCGAGTTGGGACAAAACAATAGGCTAAGTAAACTGTATTCCAATTTATCCTCAAACAACAAGGTTACAACATTTCTTCAAGAAACATTGAATGTAACTGTGAAATAATAGACACTTCCTTTCATCCCTAAATCCTTATAATAATAAATAACTGCATGCCATCAAGTCAATGTCGACTTATGGGGAGCCTTTCCATCGTTTTCAAAGTAAAGAACACTCATATGTGGTTTAGCATTCTCATCTTCTGAAGGTATCCTGGGATTGTGCAGCTCGCCCGAGGCTATAGACCAGTGATGGCGAACCTTTTAGAGACCGAGTGCCCAAACTGCAACCCAAAACCCACTTTATTGCAAAGTGCCAACACAGCAACAGGGGAGGAAGGAAATGCTCCCATTGGACTGCAGGGCAGAGGGGTGGGGTGGGGTTACTGCACCGGTACTCACAAAGAGGGCTCCAAGTGCCACCTCTGGCACACGTGCTATAGGTTTGCCACCACTGCTATATACCCATGATGGCAAACCTTGGCACTCCAGGTGTACTTGAACTTCAACTCCCAGAAGCCCAAGTCTCTGTGAATCCACACATACATGCAGTAAACCCACTTATGTGGATTCACAGAGACTTGGGCTTTTGGGAATTGAAGTCCAAGGACACCTGGAGTGCAAGATTCTCCATCACGGCTATATAGTCTGGCTCTATTCCCTGAAGGCACAGTAGGGATTTGAACTCGCAATCTCTGGTCTCCGCAGCAAGATAACTGGACCAATCTCTGTACAGCTTTCTAAATACTTGAGGAGAGCTTTAGCTTGCTTTGTAATCTTTGTTTAGTCTTATCTGCACTGTTCCTTGTGGAGGGAGGTTCTTATCTATGCCATTTCATGTATGGGAAATTCATGTGACAGGAGAATGGAGCTTGTGGGCACTTGTCCCAAAGAGACACATAGTTAGTCTTGATCGGAGTCCGAGAGGCCAGCACACCCTCATGGTGTGATCTTTTGCGCTTTCCTTGGGAGAGGGAGAGATAGACCCATGTGCGCAGAATGAATGTGGCTTGGAACACCTTCCATCTTTCCCAGCATTATTGTCTTTCCCAGAGAATCTCGCCTTCTTCTCCTGATGTGACCAAAGTCGGGCAGCCTCAGCATCCCCATTGTTGCCTCCAGAGATAATTCAGGGTTGATTTGTTCTAGGACTTTCTGGCAGTCCACGACAACTGCAAATATGTCTAGCTCCAGAAAAATGCTTATGTCTCCTCTTTCCCATGTTGACAATCTGTGCAACTTGACTGGTGGTGAGAATCTGTTAAGCTGTCCTCCAGCAACACATTTCAAATGAATCATCCCCCCCTCCCCTTTCAGTTTTCCTTACCGTCCAGCTTTCACGCCTATACATAGTGATCAGAAAGACAAGAGTGTGGATGGTCTCAGTCTTGGGTCTCCAGCTTAGACTTGATTATCTTTCCTAATTCTTGAAATGGTAGCCGTGTTAGTCTGTGCAAGCAGATCAGAGAACGAACGAAACAAAAAGACACAAAAACCTTGTGGCAGCTTCGGTACTAATGGCTGTATTTTAATCTTAGCTTGGGTGGATCAAGTCCACTTTGTCAGACATAAGAATGAGCATCAATTTATACACATCAGGTAGAGAGGCACTCAGTGGTTGGATACCATAACAAATAGGTATACAGATCAACGTGCCTTTTTACAACTGGTGATAGCAGAAGATCCTTGGATGTTCTTTAGATATGTTGTGAGGTTTGGCCACGTTGAGTTGCAAACGAAGTAGATGCATGCACATTGTGGCATTGAGGTAAGGTTGCCCTTGTTCGAAAGCCAGTCGCATCCGACTCTAGGGTTCAGTGCTCATCTGTTGACATGAATGGTGTGAGGGACCAAGGCAAAGCACCAGGTTCTTCCTTTGTTCTGTAGGGTGGCCTGAGGCTGTGGATGCGAATTCTACTGAATTAGGTTCTGTAAAGTTGGTGTGAGAAATTGCAGCATTTAACAACCTGCTAGTTGTGGCGTATCAAATCTGATACTGTCCCAGAAACCCTTGGCTAATATTCAGACCTTTGAGATGGGTGTTCAGCATATGGATGTACTTTACCTCTGTTGTCTCTCTTTGGATCCTTGTCTTGTAATTTTTCTGTTGCCAGAATGGCAAATTTCAAGTCTTGTGCAAGTCTTTTAAATCGCCTCCAATTCTTTTCAGTGCTGCTCTTCCGAATCTCCCTCATCTTCTGATTTCATGGCTGCCGTCCCCATTGGGATTGTGGGTTGATCCAAGGTACTGTATACAAAATCTGAAGGCGCTGCGGTGGCTCAAATGGTTAAGACACTGATCTCAATGACTGGGAGGTCGGAGTTCGATTCCCGAGTACTGCAGGATGGATGGAGCTCCCGTCTCTGTCTTAGCTCCTGCCAACCTAGCCGTTTGAAAGCAAGAAATTGCAAGTAGATAAATAGGGACCACTTTGGTGGGAAAGGTAAAGAGTGTTCTGTGCATTCCTGTGATGAAGCATGCCTGCCACATGTCACGGAAACATCTTCAGACGCAAACAGCCCTGACTCTTGGGCTGTAAACAGATGAGCACTGAACCCTAGAGTTGGATACAATGGGCTTTCGAGCAAGGGTGAGCTTTACCTTTACCTATGCAAAATCTGAGGCTCACCCATCTTTCCAGATGTTCCAGGAATTAGCATCGGCAGCATCAGCAGTGGAAAAGGACCTTGGCAGGCAGTAGGACCCAGGGCGTGCAATCGTCATCTCTTTCTGGCTTTCAGCATGCAGCTCACTCACCCGCGCCTCTCGCTTTCCATTCAGAAAATATAAAAAAAACCCTCCTGAAACGGACTGGCACCAGGCGGGGTGGGAAGCGGGATTTACCTGCGTTAAGGTCACCTGTTTGGGGAAAGATCAGGATCTCCTTGAGCAGAGAAGTGAGGGAGCAAGCAAACAAGCATGTTTTAATGCTGCCAAAGGTTTCCTCCCTGAGACAGGCAGCAAAGAACTGTGTGTGAGTGTGCGTAAAAAGGAAAAGGTTTCCCTTGCCCAAAAGCCAGTCATATCTGACTCTAGGGTTCAGTGCTCATCTCTGTTTCAAAGCCAAAGAGGCAGTGCAGACGTTTCCGTGGTCATGTGGCAGGCATGAGTTGACACATGGAACACTGCTACTTTCCTACCCAAGTGGTCCCTATTTATGGACTTGCAATGTCTTGCTTTCGAACTGCTAGGTTGGCAGGAGCTGGGTCAAAGACAGGAGCTCATTCCGTCCTGCAGTGCTCGGGAATTGAGCTGCTGACCTTCCGCCTCCCAGTCAGCGTCTTAGCCACTTGAGCCACTGCAGTTACACACACACACACACACACACACACACACACACACACACACACACACACACACACACACACACACACACACACACACACACACACACACACACACACACACACCCCTACACCTCTGTCTTTTGTGTGTGTGTGTGTGTGTGTGTGTGTGTGTGTGTGTGTGTGTGTGTGTGTGTGTGTGTGTGTGTGTGTGTGTGTGTGTGTGTGCATGTGGTAAGCAGCTTGCCTTCTTCTTTTCATGCCCACCTCACTCACTCCTTCAAATCCAGAGTCAATGTCAAGGATAACCTAGCCTAGACTTAATTATGCAAGTTAATCAAGTTGGCACACGTATACTTAATTTTGCATAATTGTTTCATCTTCAGACATTCTGGTTTTTAAGAAAGGGTTTTTCTTCCCCCTTTGTCGCCCCTACCCTTCTGCCCCCGGAAGGATTGTGCTAAAAGGGAAGATGGCAAAGGAGAAGGGAGTTAGATCAGAAACGGAGAGATCTCAAGCTTGTTGAAACATCTTTGGGTTTTGCTTAGGATCCTCCCAGGTGACAGAATGGTGGGCTGGGAGTTTGGGAAAAGCAAACATAACAGATTACAGATGTCGAGCCATTTCTCGGTTCAGCTTCTGCTGCAATGTAAGAGAGATGAAGGATAAAAATCTTCATCTGGGTTAGAGACGGATAAAAAAGTGGAGTAGTGGAGCTGTAGCGGAGCCTAGCCAAAGGCAGCCATTTCACAGACAAGGAATACTGAGGTTAATAAAAAGCCATCATGGCAGGGAAACGTTTTTGGATTTTGCATGCCATTGTTAAGTTACCAGTAGTAATAGACTGGCATGGGTCTATTGCAGGGGTTCCCAACCCAAGGCCCATGGGCCGGATCCAGCCTGCGGCACCATTTAATGTGGCCCCTCACCCCTCCAAGGGCATTCAAGAAACAAAGTAGCCAGCCCTTTGAAGCTATTGGGACAAAATGGCCACCCACATCGTGCAGGCAGGGCAAAATGGCTGTCTGGCCCTCGAAGCTGACTGAGAGAGTGTGACCCGGCCCACGGCTTGAAAAGGTTGGGAACCCCTGGTCTGCTGCATGTACAAAAGTATAGTCTCCAAACCCCCGTGAGCTACTAGTTCCCCTCTGTTCAGTGCTAGTTAGATCTAAAGTACTGTTTCTAATTCTGGGCAACACAGTTTAAAAAAAAGATGCAAACAAACTAGAGGAGGAACAGAGAAGGGCAACAAGGATGATTGGAAGACTGGAAGCCAAGCCCTAGGAGGAAAGAACTGGGCATGTTTAGCCTTGAGGAGACTGAAAAGGGGGCTACGATAGCATTCTTCAAATATCTGAAAGGTGATCATAAAGATGAAGGGAATGATCTGTTTGCCATCATCCCAGTGTGCAGGGCATGAAATCACAGATTCAAACTAAAGGACCTTTGAATATAGGTTGATTATGAATTTCTTAATGGTTAGAGCAGTACGATAGTCTAATACATACCTGTCAAGCACCGCTCCGGAAAATACGGAACTGCTCTGGCCCGGGTGCGCATGCGCAGCAAAAAAACCCTTTGCACATGCACAGAACCCCTTTGTGAATGCGCAGAGCCCATTTGTGATGGGCGCGTATGCACAGTAACCCCTTTCCCCGCTGTTGAAATACAGGACAGCAGCGGGAAAGGGGAGGCATGGGCTCAAAAATGCGGGATTTCCCGGCCAATCTGGGATACTTGACAGGCATGGTCTAATAACCAACTGCCTTGAGAGGTGGTGAGCGCGCCAACACCGGAAGCATTCAAGAGAGAATTGGACAGCCATCTGTCATATCTGCTTGGATTGGGACTCCTGCATTGAGCAGGGGGTTGGACTCGACGGCCGAAAAGGCCCCTTTCAACTCAGTTATTCTATGATTTTATGACTCCCTGGAGTAGAACTGGACCTGATCTGTCTTCTGTACCCTCTTAGGGACAGTGAATAGCATGGAATTAGGGCATACCTGTCAACCTTCCCGGATTGGCTGGGATTTCCCGTTTTCCGGCGCCAATTTGCGCCATTTCCCGCCCGGAGCTGCCAAACCCCTGGAATTTGGCAGCAGGGGAAAAGAGGTACTGCGCATCCCTTCTGTGCAAGTCGCCTTCTACGCATGCATAGAAGGGTTCTATGCAAGTGTAAAAGGGTTCTACGCAAGCACAAAAGCCTTCTACGCATGTGTAGAAGGCGACTTGCGCGGAACTGTTCTGCACAGGTCCCGGATTGTCCGGAGCCACGGTTGACAGGTATGAATTAGGGCCCTCTTTCAGACTCGATTTCTCTCTGTCTGAATACTCGGGAATAGGAATACAGCAACCTTGCATACTTTTCTGTGGTCCAATTCTATGCTCTGTGTTATGTTTCCTCTAGCTCAGCTATTTTCATTCATCCTCTCATTTCCATTCCTCTCAATTGATTCAAAGTGATTATTATATTAGCCATGACTGGCCAGTTTTGCAAAGATAGCCTGTGCCTCATGCAGAAATGGCTTCCCCCCCCCAACAGAAAATCTCATGCCTTTTCAACACCAAACAGCCGCCGGCCTCTCCATCCACTGGTTTACAGGGAGTCCGTAAACTTGTTAGGTAGGTAAGCATGCCAGGTGGTCTATAGGCAGCTCAGGACTCCAGGTACTGCAGAGGCTGAGGGGAAAAAATCCCTCAGCTTTGGGAAATTTTGATATAAATTTATAGGAGGGGAGGGAATGTCATAGGTGTGGAAGCACTTTTGCAAGTGGCTAAGATGCTGACTGGGAGGCGGAAGGTCAGCAGTTCGATTCCTGAGTACTGCAGGACGGAATGAGCTCCTGTCTTTGTCCCAGCTCATGCCAACCTAGCAGTTCGAAACCAAGAAATTGCAAGTAGATAAATAGGGACCACTTCGGTGGGAAGGTAAACAGCGTTCCGTGCACTCCGGTGTCTAGTCATGCCTGCCACATGACCACGGAAACGCCTGCAGAAGCAGAGAGCGCTGGTTCTTCAGCTTTGAAACAGAGATGAGCACTGAACCCTAGAGTCGGATACGACTGGCTTTTGAGCAAGGGAAACCTTTACTTTTACTAATACCCCATGAAACGTTTGCACCACACAACATTAAAACCACATAACATTAAGGAATCTGAAGAACAAATATGCACAGCACAAGTTTAAAATCCTATGGTATGTATCGCACAATGTCCACTGAAGTCTGTGCTGGTTACAATGTATCTCTATGGAGTTTGATGTTATGTGATTCATCCCATAGGGTTTAACGTTATGCGATACATGTATTGCACAATGTTAAAATCTGCATAATGTTAAAACTCGTGGAACCAAGTTTTAATGTTATCTAGGGTATAACTGTATCACTTTTTAAAACTCTTTGAGTGCCCTGTAATGTCTTGGCTAACTTATTCAAAGGCAGGGGTTCCCAACCTAATCCGGCCCACGGGACCATTTCACCCCTCCAAGGGCATTTGAGAAACAAAATGGCCACCCCTTCAAAGCTGTTGGGACAAAATGGCCACCCCCATCATGCAGGCAGGGCAAAATGGCCATCCGGCCCTCAAAGCTGACTGAGAGAGCGTGACCCAGCTCCTGGCTTGAAAAGGTTGGGAACCCCTGTTCTAAGGGTTCAAGATGGATGGTTCCATGGTTATGCGGCAGGCATGACTAGATACCGAAGTTCAGAGAACAGTGTTACCTTTCCCGCCGAAGTGGTACCTATTAATCTACTTGCAATTTCTTGCTTTCGAAGCACTCGGTTGGCAGGAGCTGGGACAGGCAACGGGTGCTCACTCCATCACGGAGCACTCGAGTCCAGAACTCGGGTCTCAAACTGCTGACCTGCCGACTCTCCAGTCGTCAAACTCACTGTCTTAACCACTAAGCCACCGCGGCCCCAGTACAGGTATTACCCACCCCTAGTTTGGGATTTTGGTAGACCAGAAAAACATGTCGCTCTTTTCTGGCCGCACAAAGCTTTCCTCGGCACTCAAATGGACGTCAAAACGTACCGAGCTTGAAACAAACCAACAAGGCCAATGGTAAAATCTTGCACCTTACTCCCACTTTCCCCATATTAACGTTGCTTGCCCTTCCTCATGAATAATTGAAGTGAGGATTCAGATCAGGCTGTGAGCTCTGAGCATCAGGGACAGGCGTGCCTTCTATTCTGGCTCCGCTGCCCCTGCCAAATCTTACATTATGTTCACAGTTTAGCAAGGACTGGACGGCAGTGTGAACCCAGCTTGAAGGATGCTCTATCAACAGCAAGTCACAGCTCATCCATCTCACAGGAACACAACGCTTTCCAGCCTTGGATCTATGGACCGGAGCTAGGAGGGCGCTGGTTCAAGCAGAGGGGGTCTGGGCTTGCCATATCTTTGGGACTCGAATTCAATCAAGACGTCGGTATCCTAACCTTTCAACGGCCTACCCCGGGAGTTCTCAACCTTTTAAAGCCTGGGGCCAGGTCATGCTCCCTCAGACAGCTTTGGGGGCCAGATGGTCATTTTGCCCTTCCTCCACCACATGGCCCTTCCTGTGTGGTGGAGGTGGTGGTGGTGGGTCACATGAAATGGTGCTGTGGGCCACATCCAGCCCACAGGCCGCAGGCTGAGAATCCTTGGCCTACCCCATTACAGCTCTGGTGATGTAAAAATGTGGACGCAAAGCTTTACGGATACCAGGGGAAGTGCTATGTGTTTACATAAGGAAAAGGCAGCATTCTGATCTTCCCAGTCACGCTAAGTGCGGAGAAGTGTGCCAAGGAGATGGGAAGGGATGACGTCTTTACTTCTTTTTTCCTTGTCTAGGCTAGACGTGAAATTTCCAAAATCAAGGCCCCTTTAGGTGAGTCCATTCCACAGTTCCTTTGGCCTGACCTAGTGTGAGAAAGATTCGCTGGCAACACAAAGTGGCCGTTACCCGATTGTGGTTCAAAAAATTACCGCAATCTTCGAGGAGGCTCTTTCTGTGTATCCCGGCAGTGGTGTACAGAAGTGGGAATGGGACTGTGGGAGGACATGTATGAATGCTTAAGTACAAAACTCCTCATGAGATTTACACTTAAGGTCAGGTAAAGATTTGGGAGCGAGTTCGCATGGTGTGTTTGTTGTGAGCAGTGATGCACTCCAATTTTTTTTTACTAACACCTCTGTGGGTGAGGCCAAATCTGTGGGTGATGTCAAATCTGTGGGTGGGCCAACACAATGGGGCATGGAGGTGGGCATGGCCAGCCAGGTGGGCATGGCCTGGGGGCATTTCTGCATGTGGCAGGCAGGACTAGCAGGCAGGACTCCAGTCATAGTGCAGGATGCAAGCAACTGACTGCATCCTCTCAGGTGAAACCTGGCACGACCTCCACAGCATTTCCCGGCGATTCTTTATGTTTGCAATTTCTTCCATGCGTTCTTCTTGGACACTTTTGGCAATAGATTCAGTATCGAACTAGGATCATTTTAAGATAATCGTTTTTGTTTTGATTTTCTTCCCCTGCCCCTTTCCGCAGCCCCTCCAAAACGCATAGCCTGGCGAAGACTCCTGAGAGAGTCACAAGTTACTCCATTTATGATCCTTTGTGTAGCGGAGGCCAATGGGGCATATTCTAGGATGGCTTTCCCCATTTCTCAGGGAGAGCTTTTGGGACTATACATGATGCCTCGTGCAAAATTATGTATTTAATACTTTTACTCTTACGTTTGCCCACATAATCTTATCTGAAAGATGAGTGTCTCTTGTACATCACTGGATGAGGTCAGAAACACATTGTTTTACGAAATATTAGAATATATAGCTGAGGAACCTCTAACTAGCTTCAGTACAGAGCTGGGTGGTGGTAGTGGCAGCGGCGGCGGCGAGGGAAGGCTAGACTACAGTTCCTAGAGTCCCCAGTCCACCTAGATAGGGGAGTTTGGGAGTTGGAGTCCCAAAAGATAATGGCTGAAATGGAGTAGTAAGACACAGTTAGTGTAGACCCTCCATGAGGACTGTGGTGGCTTAGTGGTTAAGACGCTGAACTTGATGGCTGGAAGGTCAGCAGGTCAGCAGTTTGAGACCTGAGTGCTACTCGACGGAGTGAGCTCCCGTCTCTGTCCCAACTCCTATCAATCTAGTAGTTTGAGAGCAAGAAATTGCAAGTAGATGAAAAGAAAAACAGTGTTCCAAGCACTGTCATGCCTGCCACATGTCCATGGAAATGCCTGCAGACACAGATAGCACTGGCTCTTTGGCTATAAACGGAGAAGAGCACCAAACCCTAGAGTTGGATATGGCCGACTTTCAAGCAAGGGAGACCATTACCTAAAGTAGGCCCATTAAATCATTGTGGATTTCGCGAGTCAGTAATTGATTTAATGAGCCTATTCTCAGTGTGAATAACCACACAGCCAGTTCCTTCCAACTTTGCTTCACAGAGACCCCAAGGTTTTGGGGAGTCACATTGTAGAACAGCGGTTCCAATCCCAACCTAAGGCCCATGGGCCAGGTCTGGCCCATGGTACCATTTCATGTGGCCTCCCACCCCTCCAATGGCATTCGAGAAACAAAATGGCTGCTCCTTTGAAGCTGTTGGGACAAAATGGCCATCCCCATTGTGCAGGCAGGTCAAAATGGCTATCTGGCCCTCGAAGCTGACTGAGAGGGCATGACCCAGCCCATGGCATGAACAGGTTGGGAACTCCTGCTATAGAATATTGCTCTGTTGTTCCCTAAGAGTCCTAGTTAAATGGAACATTTTCTAAAGTATTGGTTCCCAGCATCTGAAATTTGTACATTTGTAATTTGTATATTTTGTATCTTATTGTTATGTTACCTTGTTATATTCTGTATTTATTGCTTTACTCCATTGTATTTCTGTATAGTTATATTGTAACTTTATTTGAAATGCTGTCACCGCCCTGAGTTGGCCTGTGCTGAGTAGGGCAGGATATAAATTATATTATTATTATTATTATTATTATTATTATTATTATTATTATTATTATTATTATTATTATTATTATTATTATTATTATTATTATTATTATTATTATTATTATTATTATTATTATTATTATTATTATTATCTTTCACACACGAAGAGAAGCCCCCATTCTAGCTAAATAAGCATAATCATACCTGTCAACTGCGGCTCCGACGAATCCGGGACCTGCGCAGAACAGTTCTGCGCAGGTCGCGTTCTACGCATGCGTTGAAGGGTTTTACGCTTGCGTAGCCCCCTTCTACGTAAGCATAACCTTCTATGCATGCGTAGAAGGATACACAAGCATAGAAGGGTTCTACGCAAGCATAAAACCCTTCTACGCATGCGTAGAACGCAACCTGCGCAGAAGGGCTGCGCAGTACCTCCTCGCCCCTGCTGCCAAATTCCGGGGTTTTGGCAGCGCGGGGAGGGAAATGGTGCAAATCGGCGGCGAAAATTGGGAAATCCTGGCCAATCCGGGAAAGTTGATAGGTATGAGTGTAATTCAAACTTTCTATCTTCCCTCTCTTTCATCCAGTCATCTCAGAGTCACTCCATAAGTGACTCCATAAGACTTGTTCTCAGTCTTCGCTCTGAAGTTAGGTTACAGGATCATAACCATTGTAGACACACACTGTGCAATAGCGGGTTGCAATCAATTATATTCCTATTACTCTTTCTTGACTTTGAGAAGTAATAGATTTCTCTCTTGGCGAGCATTGAGAGAAAGACTAATCTGAACAAATCAATAGCAGATATGATCTGGGGATTATTTGTTTAGAGATCGCTACAAAGTTCGTGCATGGGCTGTGGGGTATGTGAGCAATCGCTTCAGATGAGTGCTGCTCAAACTGTATACCGGGGTTCCCAACTTATGGCCTGCAGGCTGGATCTGGCCCATAGCACCATTTCATGTGGCCCCCTCACCCCTCCAAGGACATTAGAGAAACAAAATGGCCACCCCTTTGAAACTGTTGGGACAGAATGGCCACCCCCATCGTGCAAGCAGGGCAAAATGGCCGTCCAGCCCTCGAAGCTGACTGAGAGAGCGTGTCCCGGCTCCTGGCTTGAAAAGGTCGGGAACCCGTGCTGTATACCCAGTGTATGAGCATGACAGCAAAGGCTGCTGTGAGCAGGATAGTGTCCTGGGAGAAGTCTTCTGAGGATAGGCGGTTGTCTCCGATAATAGAAACTTTGGTTGCTGCCCAGTTATATTTCCTGCCAACCTCCCTGGTTCTGCCAATCTATCATCATCTAGATATTAAAGCGGAACATTAACGAAGAGGGGAGAGCCAACAAGGCCTTTGGGCTCTGAGGACAGGCAACAGTGTGTGTGTGTGTGTGTGTGTGTGTGTGTGTGTGTGTGAGAGAGAGAAAGAGAAAGAAGCAAACTCTCTTCTGGGCATGGTGCCTCAGAACAGCATCTCAGGAAGTTCTGACCTCCATTCGAACACAGTGCACTGAGTCCTGCCTTTCCAAAGTCTAGCCTCGAGTGCTTTGGTTTAAAGCTTCGAGAAATTTCATTTCTGGGCTTGGGTCCCCCGGGCAGAATGGCCCTCGCTCTCTTGCCTTGGGCTAAAAAAATGCAGAAACTGTAATTATGGGCTGTTGCTATTTTGAGATGCTGATTTTTCATCCCTTTGCTGACGTCTGTTTTGTTCAGGATCTGGTCTTCCTTGTTTGGCTTGTTCTTGTTCTTCTAAATTTATTTATGATGTTTTTAGCTTGTCCTCCTGCTTAGGGTGGTCTGATATTATCAGAAACATTAACCCTTAAATATCAGCTGTTATAAACTCTACAATGGTTCGGAACTCAGGTTCCCTCTGGCTTTCTCATAGCTTCCAATCTTCTTCTGGTTACATCTAGAAGTGATGATCTATGATGCATTCTGGAGCTTCTGCTGTACCTTCTTACATACCTGTCAAGTTTTGGATTTGGAAATAAGGGAAAAATTTCCCGGCAAATAAGGGATACTTGACAGCTATGCTTATCCTGTGCTGCCCTCCAATGGCGGCAATAGGCCATTGCAGTCTAATTAATAAGGGATGGTGGCGGGAAAGAGGGTAAAATAAGGGGTTTTCCCGGCCAATAAGGGATACTTGACAGCTATGCCTTCTTACCAGGAATGCGGTGCTTGCAGATAGCTTTTTTATCACTATCAATAATAATTTCATGTCAGAAATTATTCTGGGTTGAAAGGGATTTTTATGGAAGAAACTCTGCTCAGGGGATGCCCGGATGAGGCTCCTTTCATGTCCCCAAGAGCTGGGACAGAGACGGGCACTCAATCCATCATGCAGTGCCTAGGTCTTGAACTGCCAACTTGCCAGCCTTCCATCTAACAAGGCGAGCTTCTTAACCACTGAGTGACCATAACCCCTTACAAGCTAAGTTGAGAAGCGATCATTGCTGGTTGTAGGTCATATGTTAGGCTTAAGGGCTGAGCCGAGTCTTGAACCTAAGTTATGTCTGCACCATCCAGTTTGACACACTCGATTCACCTCTTCCCAGTTCTTGCTCTGGAGAGAGGAACACTTTTGTTGCACCTTGATATTCTTAATTAGCACATTAATAAGTGTTAATAATTAATCAAATACAGCTACACTATGAATTTGTGTGGATTATCTATCAGTTCAAAGAAACCTGAGGACAACTGCGTGTTCTTCTTTCATGTCTCAATCAAACCCGGACTGCCATAAATGGAGCCACTTTCTTGGCTTTGTCATTGGCCAAACCTAAGTCCTCAACCGTGAATGTTTCTGGCAGTAATTGGCAGACCGGTAAATGAACTGGTTTCTGTATCTCTCCATATTCAAACTGTGTGAAAGAGATTTGTGATTTTGGACTACACCTCCGTTGTTATCGTAAGGATAATGATAATGATGTTATCGTTATCGCCTTCTCCCTGAAATTGTGTTGATCAGTTCTGCACTTCTTGGAAGGCAAAGATTGACTAGTTATCAAGTTCAACATCTTAACTACTAAACTATCACATTCCCTCATGGAATATTAGACCATTACAAAACCCAACGTTGCTCTACCATGCTTTTTTTTTTAAAAAATAATAATCATTGTTGTTGTTTTTGCTAGAAAAGTGACATCTGATGACTTCCTCTCTTCTGTGCATTGTGGTATGTGTAATATGCATTTTTGCCTTTTCTATTTCATGTTTATTTGCCATCTGTCTTCAAGAGGGGGGATTATTCTTGGGCTTGGATGGACTACAGACTGATGCAGACTGAATGTGGATCTTCCTGGAACCTCTGCCTACATTTGTCCCTAAAACTTCACTTTACAGTAAACCCCCACACAATTACGCGTTTGAGTAACGTTATTTTCTTACAACGATGCTTGTTTTTCTGCAAAGTCTCCTCGCGCACAACGACGTCGTCACATTGTTGTGCGGGAGGTGACTTTGCAGAAAAACCGCACTTCCTGTTTGTTTTCAGAGTGTTTCTATGGAAAAGTCGTTATTCAAGAGGTCTCCATAGGAAGCCGTTTTCCCCCGTCATTTTGCGGGAACTCGCAAATAATAACGAAATGCGTGTAACGACGTGACGCTTGGAACCAACCTTTGTCGTTGTGAGGGGGTCCACTGTATTTCACTGTGAAAAATCAGCATCTCTTGAAGAAATCATTTGGAACTATTTCAAAGCATGAAAAATACTTTTAAAAGGCTCTTTTGTGCTGGATTTCTGTAAATAAACAAAAAGTAGATTAGCGCTAATGTTCTTATCTGTGTCCTTCGCATTGGCAATTGGTTGCTAATTCACTTTGGAAGTCAGCTGCGTTTCAAACAGATCTTGAAACCTTTAAAAAAAACATTCACTCTTTTGGATATCTGCTGAGGACGTGGTTTGCTGTGGTGGTAGATTAATACTAGATCAGTGATGGCGAACCTTGACACTCCAGGTGTTCTTGGACTTCAATTCCCAGAAGCTCAAGTCAGCACACCTTCTGATCAGGGCTTCTGAGAAGTGAAGTTCGAGAACATCCGGAGTGCCGAGGTCTGCCATTACTGCACTAGATCTTCCAACCTGAGATGCTCTTTGCCCCCAAACCAACCAAACAAACTGTAGTGGGTTGGTTTTAAAGACTCCAGAAAGCCATTGCTTTTGCCACTCTTTGTTCCATGGCTGTTGATTAATATCTCATATTGTCTGAGGTCCAGAAGGATCCTGATCTCATTAACAGGCAAGGGAACAGGCCGTGCTGATAGGAAGGGCCTTTGACCAGAGCTTGGAAATGTAATTTTTGGAGGAGACTACGGTGCTAATACTTTCCCAGCCAACATGCCCATATTGGCAAGAAAATTTTGGGAGCTGAAGTCCAGAAAGTAATTTGATTCAGCATGCTTTCAAGGCCATGGAGTCCAGCTGGCATTTTGCAGGTGTGTGAGATAATTCTCTTTGTGTGACTTAATGCCAGTGTGTTGTCTTTTTAGTAGTAACCAAATAAAGGTTTGTGGGACGCAACTGTGGGTGGTGTACTGCCTGTCCTTTGAAGGTTTTCTGCTGAGGCCATGATGGCCAACCTTGGCACCCCAAGTGTTGTTGGACTTCAATTCCCAGAAGCTCAAGTTGCTGTGAATCCACACATATGCGCAGTAAACCCATTCGTGTGGATTCACAGAGAGTAGGGCTTCTGGGAATTGAAGTCCAAGAACACCTGGAGTGCCAAGGTTTGCCATCGTGGGGTTAGGTCCACATTGGAACCTCCCCCTTTCTCCTCAACATAGACCTGTGTGATAAGTTGGATAGAGATGCTGTGACCTGCCCAACTGCAGCCTGACAATACCAGGAGGCCTATGCATTCTCCATGTTGATCACAGTTTACCGCAAACAGGAACAGGATGCGGTGAGTCTGGAGTTTCAAGACCATGTTTCTATACTACACCCTTTTCAGGGTGGAGGAGAAATTTGGGAGATTTCTCTACAGCTCTTGTTCTTTCATATCTCACTGGGCTTAAATAACCCCCCTTATTTTGAAACTAACCTACGTTTACACAGACAATCTTACCAACATTTTCTCAGCCCAGGCAAGACAGAAACCAAGAACTACTAGAAAACACTTCCCCTCCCATATTCTTTTCTTAGCTGCAGAGGAAGGGGAAAAAGTGGAGGTTGCATAAACCCAAGTCTTGTGGATGATATTTCCAGTTGTTTATGTCAGAGCGAACTAGGATTTAGCAACGAGGACCATAAACATATTGGGAGCCCATAGGGTGGCCTGTAAGTCCCTATTGAATCTTTCTCTAAATTTGCCACTTATTGTATCCAGGATGTCACCAGCATTCTTGCGCTCATGTACCCACGTACTTGTCACAATATGCTCTTCAAGTGTAAATGGGCTTAAATTGGACATATTTCTCTGGATTATTTTTCCCCCAAATACATATGGATGGGTAGGGACTTACATGCCATTCTGTAGTTGAGCAAAGGCACGAATGAAAGATTGAAGGCAAAAAGAGAAGGGGGCGGCAAACGATGAGATGATGGTTAGACAGCATTGTGGACATGGTGGGTGTAGATCTGGGCAGACTCCAGAGGATGGCGGATGTCACGGAGCCTGGCATGCATGCTGTGGTCCATGGGGTTGCAAAGGGCCGGACTCAACTGTGCGACTAGACAACCATGAAGGTTACACCCAGATGGATTGGCTTTATAAGCTTCCCCTGGCTTGTTGCATTAGAAGACGTGAGATGGCCATTGAGTAGGGACACAACTTGATCAGCTAGAAGGCTCAGAAGCCAGGAATTCAGAACCACTAACAACTCAAACCCACCCACCCATTCCTCTCTGTCGCCCCCTCCCACTCCCCTCTTTGGTTTCTATCTCTGCATCTAATTGTTTCCGTCCCTATTATCTGAACTAAGCATTGCCTTCCATCGCTGGGAGCTATTGCTACTGCAGCAGGCTGTTTTTAAGATTGCTTTTCTGCCTCCAGGCGACCTGTGTACCAGGACAGAATGGCCTCGGAGACCATAAGGAGAACTCATTATTGCGTGGTTGCAGGGCGTTTACAGAGCCCATCCCCACAGCCTCCTGTCCCACAGCCTCCTGCCACCACCACCACCCCTCGCCCACTTACCCGAAGCAGAGGATGCGGAGTGGCACCAACTCCCACTGAGGATTGGGAGGGGGCTGGGGCTGCATTTCACATTAATGGAATACGGGTAACTAACAACAGCAGCTCCATCCTTCCCGGAGCAGATTGCTGGCTGTTTATGCAAGGATCGCTCGCCTGTTTCTTAGGACGTGGCCATTTGAGTCTCTGATGAGTGGCAGGTTTTGTAGGCTTGGGCCTGAGAGATGTTGCCTGCTTCTAGAACTCATGCATGGGCCACTGTTGCCTTGTGCTAATAAGGTAAAGTTTCCCTTGCTCGAAAGCCAGTCGTATCCGACTCTAGGGTACAGTGCTCATCTCTGTTTCAAAGCCGAAAGAGCCAGCGCTGTCGGCTGCTGCAGATGTTTCCGTGGTCATGTGGCAGGCATACCTCAACACCAGAGTGCAAGGAACGCTGTTTACCGCCCTACCGAATTGGTACCTATTTATCTACTTGCAATTTCTTGCTTTCGAACTGCTAGGTTGGCAGGAGCTGGGGCAGAGACGGGAGCTCACTCGGTCATGCAGTACTCGGTAATTGAACTCTGACCTTCCAGTCGCGCTTGCTCTCTCTGGATATCAGAGAGTAAACAAAAGAAAAACGTTGTGGCACTTCAAAGACTAACTGTTGTATTTTAATTGTTAGCTTTCATAGATCAAGTCCATCTCATCAGACAATAGGAGTGAGGCTTCATGGCATCAATTTATACACATCAGGTACAGAGGTACAGAATGTTTAGCATAACAGATAAGTATACAATTCAATGTGGCTTCTTACAACTGGTAATACCTGTTATTCAGATTAGTTGTGAAGCTTCTTCCTGTTGAATTGCAAATGTTAGTAGATAGATGCAAGGCCACTATCTCTCTGGATAGTTAGTGTTATTATATTTATTGTTTTATTTATTACATTTCTATGCTGCCCATCTGGAATATTTCCCACTCTGGGTGGTATAAAAGCAATAAATAACAACAACATCATAATAAACCAACAACAAAATAAAATAACCAACAAAAAGTGTTACTTTCCCATTCTGCTTCGATTCAGATTCCTGCATTAAGCAGGGGGTTGGATTTGATAGCCTAAAAAGCCCCTTCCAACTCAGTTATCCTATGACTCTGTGGCTTCGAAAAGGAATTTCCATAATTCAGTTCAGATCAGATGCACCAATGCGCAAGGCTTCCCACCCCTGTCCCGTACCTCCAACAGCGTCTGAGCTGGCGCGAGTCTTTCTGTATTATTTTATTTTGTGATTTCTTTTCAGCTGTGCCCTGTTTTGCAAGGTGATAGTGTAGGAATCTGCCTATACTGCATTGGTATAGCAATAGCAATTACACTTACATACCACTCCATCGCGCTTGGTGGGACTGTGGTGGCTTAGTGGTTAAGACGCTGAACTTGATGACTGGAAGGTCGGCAGGTCAGCAGTTTTAGACCTGAGTGCTGCACAATGGAGTGAGCTCCAGTCTCTGTCGCAGCTCCTGCCAACCTAGCAGTTTGAAAGCAAGTTGATAAATAGGGATCACTTTGGTAGGAAGGTAAACAGCATTCCATGCGTTCCGGTAGCTAGTCATGCCTGCCATATGTCCACAGAAACGTCTACAGACACAGACGGCACTGGATCTTTGTATGTAAACGGAGATCAGTACTCAACCCTAGAGTCGGATATGACTGGTATTCGAGCAAGGGTGACCCATGTAGAACTTGGTGCGCTCTGTGGGGCAGCTCACAAAATAATTAGCATTTTGTCCCCCAAAATGCTGGGTACAGATTTTACTGACCTCAGATGGTTGGAAGGCTGGGTCAACCTCGCTGCCATCAGGCTTGAACTCTCGACATCAGCAGTAGTTTTGGCTACAGTGCTGCAGTTTAACCACTGCGCCACCAGGACTCATGTGGCTCAACTGTTGGTTCTGCAGAACCAGGGATTGGGTTGCCAACTCTTGCTTCTGAATCCCACCTTTTCTCCTTGGCCATCTTGCAGACCTAAAACATATTGAATAATTGCTACTTTGTCCTCTTGGGAGTACTTGGAAATGTAATTGCTGGGATTCTTTTAGGATTCTTTGGTGGGTTTTATACTCTTACGCCAGTACCTTTCCTCCTTGGGTATATCGTGATATACCTTAATCTTCCTTCCTTCATAAGTCAAAGTCTATTTTTCATGATTCCTTATATATCGCATGATTCTTAATTTTACCTCTAAGTTTGAGAACTTAACCACTGTATGTCTTGTTCTGTTTCCTTTAAATGCTTGACCTATCCGAAATACTGTCATTACGTCTTCATCTCCTAACTCCTTTTCTAATTTAATTTCCTTTAGCCATTTGGTTACTCTTGGTCTTAAATTATCTGGACTTTTTTCTTGAAGATTTTTAATTATTATATTTTTTTGTCTAACCAGATTTTCCAAATTGTATAACCTTTCTTCTTGTAAATCCAGGGGTTCCCAACCTAAGGCCTGTGGGCCAGATTTGGCCTGCCATGCCATTTCATGTGCCCTTCCCACCCCTCCAAGGACATTCCAGAAACAAAACGGCCACCCCTTTGAAGCTGTTGAGACAAAACGGCCATCCAGCCCTTGAAGCTGACTGAGAGAGCGTGACCCGGCCCCCCGGCTTGAAAAGGTTGGGAACCACTACTTTAGCATCTAAAATCAGAGGGAATTTCATGACACCGGAAGGATTGGGGGAGGGCAGAGATGAGCCTTCGGATTTGCCTGCCTCCAATTTAAATGCAGCTATCCATATAAATAAAAAAGAAAAGATAGGTCTCTGTCCCAAGGTGTTTTCAGATCAGAAAATGACACCAAAGAGATGGAGAAGAGGCCTCGGAATGCATTTTTTTGCATTTGCACATCCTGTGCGCACAAATTGAGCTTGGCTTGGCATTGCCGTGAAGTCACAGTTTGCCCAAAAGAATCCTCCGAAGTAAATTTATGTACTTCCAGATGTATCATAACTAGCGCTACTAAATCAAAATGATTGCACATTCCTTCTTTCCCTCCTATGGATTTTGTTTTGTTTCGTGGCGGTGAAAACAGAAGGAAGCAGCAGACGACAAAACTGTGAAATTAAGTGAACGAGGAAGACCATTTGTAGAGTACAGGCCTAAATTTGAAGAAATTGTAATGAGGACTTTGAGACTCTTTGAAGTCCTTAGTTCTTTTAACGGAAATGCAGTTTCCAGACTTCTATAACAGGAAACCTGTATATGTCTTTCTCCTTCTTCTGCCGTATCCAAATCTGAATATTGACGATCCTCATGGTGATCAGCCATGAAGATTGTCCTGGGAACAATATAATGCAGTGACCTTCCATTGGCCTTCTGCATCACAGTGAAATGCCAATTATACCAATAAACCAGTTCCGCTGGTCACTTTCTGGTCCTGAGCCCTTTTGGCACACAAAGTCCTTCTCAGCCCCAGGCCAGGATTGATGAAGCTGCTGCCCTCCATCAAGATGGATTCAAATGGGATTTAATCCACTTGGGGACCATCACACTTTCCTGTAGACTTTGCCACCCAAGGCCATTAGTCCTTAGGGTGGTCAGGTTAGTTAACCGCCGCCTGACACTCAGCATTGAGTTGCTGGCAGTATGGTCTACTCTATTACTATAGCAGGATAACCTGGCCAGACTGGAGTATATGTCTTTAAATATGTTTATGTAAGTTTGTTCAGAAATACCGCACACAATGGCTTTTGTATTCTCTTTCTATGGTTGATGAAGACCTGAGGATTTGCAAGTACTGTATTATAGATGTCTTTCAAAAATCTGCCATCCAGTTACTTAGGAACATCTCTTTCATCAATCAACTAAATCTTTCATTGTCAATTAATTCGGTTGATTGATAGGTTAAGACTTCTGTTCAAAAACACAGCTCCCACCCACATTCACTAGAGAGCAAACCTCTTTTCAGGTTGGTGGGAGGTATGTACAAGCTTATTATGATTGTGTTGAATTTCTATAAACCCCTTCTGGATTTGTGTGTACACACTGCGCATAAGCACCACCCTCTTCTGGGAATATATTTGAATCTTTCTCCTCTTCCGCTTTACTAAAGTTGATGCTCGTAACCATGAGTGTCTGTTCAGCTGTTCATGCTTGGGGAGAGGATGGAGGGAAAGCATTTTGGAGAGGTGATGTTAATCTATGCTCAGTGATCTGGAGAACACTCTTGTCTGATTTTAATCTGGAACAAAAGCCACGGATTAAGACAGGGTTATAAGAGCAGCAGCTCCATAAACATACTTTAGAAGAGCGGAGCTGGTGAGGAATTCCTTGCAAGCGCATACATGCGTGAAATCGCAGGAAGGGTAGCTAGGAAAAGGCAGGGTGGGTAGCAAAATATCCCCAGATAATAATATTTTTTTTTTGTCAGAAATTATTCTGGGTTGAAAGGATTTTCACAGGAGAAACTCCACTCAGGGAATGCCCAAATGAGGGTCTTTTCATGTCCCCCAAGAGCTGGGACAGAGACGGGTGCTCAATCCACTATGCAGTACCCAGGTCTTGAACTGCTGTCATGCCAGCCTTCCAGCTAAAAAGGCGAGCTTCTTAACCAGTGGGCCACTGCAGCCCTATCCACAGATGGTAAGACCACTTGTTGCTCAGCAGGGCCATAGTCAGGGGGGGCGGGGGGGCAAAAACCCTCCTGAGCTAACAGGGCCCCCCAACCCACTCTGTAGTGCCAATGTTATATATGTGAGTGTGACATTGTTGCCTCTCCTGAAAAATCCCCCCAAATAATAATAATAATAATAATAATAATAATAATAATAATAATAATAATAATAATAATAATAATAATAATAATAATAATAATAATAATAATAATAATAATAATAATAATAATAATAATAATAATAATAATAATAATAATAATAATAATAATAATAATAATAATAATAATAATAATAATAATAATAATAATAATATAGAATCCTGGCTATGGCCTTGTTGCTCAGGAAGCTCTTTGTGTTTTTGTGAAATTGACTGCCCTGCTGTTTATTAAAAACCAATACAAAGCTAGCAAACTTGTTAAAAACAAACATGCTCAAAATAAACAAATGCAGTGAACAGTGACAACAGTATCAGCTGTATCTTGATGTATATTTATTATTTTATATTGGATGTTTTATTGATGATAGCAGACTAGATTGCTCAGTGTTTAAGGATCTGGCTGGAGAGCCAGAGGTTGGGAGTTCGATCCCCCCCCCGAGGAGTGCCAACCTATTTAGTCATGGGCAAGCGGTACAGTCCCGGGGTGCCCATAGATGACGGAAATGAGAAACAAAAGGCATGATAGGTCTCAGCATCAAGGAAAGGGCTTCTATTTTCTATGGCTCCTCTTGGTGGTGACTCCTTTATGTAGAGCAATTTCTGGTGTGTAAAATGCTTACGTTGCTTGGATCTGCTTGGGAGGAAAACTATACACGGAAATTTCTGCACCCTTGGCTAGAATAGGGAGGATGTTGTGTGTGTCTTAGAGTAGGGTCAACAGGCATGGGCTGGGCCACCGGGACAGGAGAATTCATCCCGGTGCACCCTCACCTCTGGTGCCCTGGGGCGCAAATAATAATTTTATTATTATTTTATCTGCCCGGCACATTGCACTTTAGTTTAGGCCATTGCTCCAAGCTCCCTCCTTCAGCTTGGAGCAATGGTTTATTCTAAAGTGCCGCGCGCCGGGCGGAGCAAGCAAGGGGCGCGACAAAGTGATTCCCGGGGACAGCCATCTCCCCTGTCTCTTGGTCACTGTCTCTTGCCCCTGTCCAGTGCCCTCCCATGGTGCCCTGAGGGTCTCCTGAGATACAGCTGTGGTGGCATTACTATACTTGAAACATATGGACATGCATGCCTGTGCTTAAAACTGAGTGATGGGTCACAGGCAAAAGAAGCAGGTCTTTGCTAACAATGTTCTCAGTAGTTAGTCCTTTCCAGGGGTTGAGATGAGATGGGAAGGAGCAGAAGAGAAGGCTCAGGGATTGACTGTATATGGTTGCCGTGGAGTGGGCTAGTTTATCCTCCACCCCCTAAGTGGTGAGATTTCTCCAGAATAAAGCAACTGGGATGCTAAAAATCTTGGAAACCAAGTCCTTTGAAGAATGGTTAAAGGAACTGGGCAGATTTAGAAGAGAGGACATTGAGAGGTGACATGACAGCTGTCTTCAAAGGGCTGCCATATGGAAGATGGAACTATAAGTCCTTGAAGTCATGGATCCAAATTTCAAGAGAAGCGATACTGACTGAACATGAGAGGGATCTTCTTGACAACAAGAGATGTTTGAAGGCTTCAAGAGCTGGTGGATTCTTCTTCACTGGAGTTTTTAAAGCAGAGGTTGGAAAGCCACCTGACAGCGTTGCTTTAGTGGTGGATGCACTTGTCTTCAGCGATGCAGACAAGGGTGAGAAGGAGATGCGAGAACTGCCACCTTCTTCTGGACAGTTGTGAAGATCAGCCACAAAGAGAGAAGAAAAAGATGTAGGCAGCAGTGAGAGCAAAAGGTAAAGGCCGTCCTTCTTTGAAACCCAGTCGTATCTGACTCTAGGTTTTGGTGCTCACCTCTATTGCCCATGTTTGCAGACATTTCCATGGACATGTGGCATGTAGGATTGAACATTGGAGTGCATGGAGAGAAGTTGTGTAGAGGATGTCTGTTGTCCCTTTCCTGTACCTAATATGCGGAAGAACCTCTTGGTGTTCTCAAGTGGCTCCATGCATTCTCCTTCCCTTCAGTTCCTTCCTTAAAAGTAATCTCTACCAAGCCTTTGGCTTAAACCTTCTGACCTAACAGAAACAAAGCACGGTTGCGTTCAACTAATTGCATTTGCTCCAATCCAATTTTACTACCTTTGCCTTTCCTTCTGATTAAATTTAGACAGTAAACTCCTCAAGGTGGGGTGGGGAGGGGAGGTGGAGAGGCTGCATCTCAGTGCTTTAGGACATGCTTAGCATGCAGGATTCCCCAGTTCAATCCAGGCAGAAATGGTAAAAAAAACCTCTGGAAAGCTACAGTATTGTGCCAGTCAGTGGCTGGATCTGCCACATCAAAGTGTATTAAGAGGGTTTGGAACTGACACCGCGCATCAAATACCTTTCCCTTTGCTTCAGAGTTGAGCTATAGCGGCAGGAATCCAATCGGAGAATCATACCAGTGTCGTTCTATGGTAATTGTGATTTGCTGCGTGTGTCAATGGAGTGGGTAAAGTTTGGACCAGGGTTTGATTCTCCAGAGCAGGGGTTCCCAATCTAAGGCCTGTGGGCCAAATTTGGCTTACCGCACCATTTCATGTGGGCCCCCACCTCTCCAAGGGCATTCAAGAAACAAAATGGCCACCCCTTTGAAGATGTTGGGATCAAATGGTCATGTGGCAGGTGTGACTAGACACTGGAGCACAAGGAACACTATTACTTTTCCCGCTACAGGAGTACCTCTTTATCTACTTTCAATTTCTTGCTGTTAAACTGTTAGGTTGGCAGAAGCTTCAGGTCATCAAGTTCAGCATCTTAACCCCTAAGCCACTGCAGTTCCTTTTAAACAGAAAATACAACAACATAAAAAAAAAGTTAGATTTCTGGTGTTGCCACCAGTGGGGTGGGTTGGGGGGGGGGGAAGGAACCTTCCAACCTGCAATGTGAATTGTCCCTGTAATGTGTTTGGCCTTGGGCTTTTAGGATTTAAAAAAGCTTACCCACCACAAGCCTTTTTAAGGAGTTGGGGGTTCTTCAGCCCTCTTAGCTTTCATGTCAACCGACTGGTGTCAAATGCCCTTCTCTCCGGATCTGGCCTCTTTGTATGAACAGTTCACCCCAAATCCCTCAGCTGTCTGGAAGAGGTTTTGCCCTTTTTGCTTATGCGGCTTCAGGCAGTGAGCTGTACCCATATCCCCTACCGCATGAAGCATTTCCCCTTAGCCCGATGCCCTTCTGCTCCGTCTTGTTACTGAGGGGGCCATGGACTTTGACAGGTCATGATTTTATTTTTTAAACGAGCTGCTTCCTTTTGGGAGGCCGGATGAAAGGAGACTTATTATTCTGATCTGGGATAACATTTTCTTGCATGTCAGAACGCCCCAGGTTGAGCATGGGAGCAATAATTTAGAATAGAAGAACAGAGATCTGGATGTGAATGCTAAACACCACTTAATAAAACCAGTTACCCTTTAGGCCATTCTTGCTCAAAAACCAGTCACATCCGACTCTAGGATACGGTAAAGGTAAAGGTCACCCTTGCTTGAAAGCCAGTCGTATCCAACTCTAGGGTTCAGTGGTCATCTCTGTTTCAAAGCCGAAGAGCCAGAGCGTACAGAATGCTGTTGTCTTTCCTGCCCTATTTATCTACTTGCAGTGTTGCTTTCAAATTGCTAGGTTGGCAGGAGCTGGGGCAGACATGGGAGCTCGCTGTGTCATGCAGCACTCAGGTCTCGAATTGCTGACCTGCTGACCTTCCAGTTGCCAAGTTCATCATCTTAACCACTAAGCCACCACAGTCCACTGAGTCACCCTTTAGTACTCTTCAATTACTCTGCAATATTCCTGACGTGATTCGTCAAAGTCATCAAAACACCTTTGAAGGTCTGTCTATAGGTATTGTGAGGTGCTAACCCAGTTTAGTGACCACGCGATTCAGGAGATGCAAATTATTCCCCAGGAAAAGCATAGAATCACAACGTGACCTTTTCACGTGCAGAATTCAACTTTGTCCTGACTTTGACTTCTAATTTTTTTATTAAAAAAAACAAAGAAAGATTTTTTTCCCATTAGGCTGATAAGGGTTTATGCTTAAAAGTGCATGAGCAGCACTAGCAAATATCTCCCAGGCCACAGAAGTGGTTGAATAAATTCTTAAAAGTCAGGATGGGGAAATGCTAATCTTTTGAATTTCATTTGAGTTTCCCCCGGAGCAGCAGAGGCAGATTATCTTATGCCTTGATCACAATTTGTGATGGTGATCTAGTAACAGCAGCAGAATCACTAATGAAAAGTAAGATCATGCAAATTGGCATGATTTCATATTTATCCAGGTCACACAAGTCCCTGTTTTTTCTTGTTACACAACTGGAGATATGTTCTGACAGAATTTGATGCTGCAAAGAACTTTGGTTCAAGGGTATGATCTATAACAAAATCGATCAGTTGACTGGGATTTCCTTGTCAAAATATGTTCTCAAGTCCTATTTCTTTTAGAAAGCCTGTTGTGAAGCATATGCCATAGTTTCTCCTTTACTCTTTGGCTACTTTGGGTAGTAGTTCTTACGACTTCCCCTGTTTGCAATACCCATTCTTAATCTTCTTCTGCTCACGTTGCTCTAACTGAAATTGTAAATTCTCTTGGCCCAGGGTTCCCAACCTTTTTACGCTGAGGGCCTGACCATGCCCCTGGGCAGCTGAGTGGGCCAGACCACGGTCCCCTGGATGCAGAAGTAAATGTGCCTGCTTCCGCGTTTGTGACAGTCGCAGGTGCATTTATGGCGGATGTAACCATGTTTATGCATGTGTGGGTATGTTTTATGGCTGTCATAAACATGTTCGCTTGCACTTCTGGGTACGGCGGCGGGGGACCACATGAAATGGTGCCATGGGCCGGGGCCGGTTCACGGGCCGCAGGTTGAAAACCCCTGCTCTAGGCAGTGTACCTTCTAACTTCCAGAGTTTAGAAATGTTACTCTCTAAACTACGACTCCCTTGAACTTCTTGTATATGTAGTGGCCGTGTTGGTAGGGTATCCTGGAAGTTGAGATTGAAAGTGTATTTCTCCCAAGTGTTCCCTGCAGGGTTTTGTATAGCACCTCACACATGCTATCATAATAATTTCGTGTCAGAAATTATTCCTTGGTTCAAAGGATTTTTGCTGGATAAACTCTGCTCAGGGGACGCCTAAATGAGGCTCCTTTCATGTCCCCAAGATCTTTCCCCACCCAAGTGGTCCCGATTTATCTACTGGCAATTTCTTGCTTTCGATCTACTAGGTTGGCAGGAGCTGGGTCAGAGATGGGTACTCAATCTGCCATGCAGTACCCGGGTCTCGAACTGTTGACTTGCCGGCCTTCCAGCTCACAAGGCGAGCTTCTTATCCACTGAGCCACCTGATTTATTGGCTACAACAGTGAGCATACTAGTAATAACTCTTGGGTCATCTGATGGCCTAGAATAATGGTTTTGAAGCTTTCTCCCTTTAGGGAAGGACCACAGTGACTTAGTGGTTAAGACGCTGAGTTTGACAACCGGAAGGCTGGCAGGTCAGCAGTTTCAAAACCCAAGTACTGCATGACAAGAGGGAGCGCCCGTTGCCTGTCCCAGCTCCTGCCAACCTAGCAATTCGAAAGCAAGAAATTGCAAGTAGATAAATAGGTACCCCTTCTTTGAGAAAGATAACAGTGTTCTGTGTGCTTCAGCATCTAGTCATGCCTGCTCACCTGAGCATGGAAGCATTTGTTAGTTAGCTTGCATTATGTGATGTATACACTGCTGGCATTTCCCCATCCTTAGTTGCCTTGATTGATTGGGTGCTTCAAGCTAATTCTGACTAATGGTTACTCTTGGTGTGGCTTCCTAGGTATACAAGTATTTTGAAGCAGTTTGCAAGTGCCTTCTTCTCCAGACTCGAGACATCTGGCTTGGCTGTCAGACACACATCTCATTGAGTTGCACTGTTCCACAAGGAGGTTGTATCAAGCTAAGAAATAGCACAGTACTGGTGGATGATGGATGGCTGTCATACCTGTCAAGCGCAGCTCACGTTTCTGCGCAGGTCCGTTGTGCGCATGCATAGAAGGCTTTTACGCATGCGTAGAACATTTCTGCGCAGAACGTTTTTGCGCAAGTCTGTTCTACGCATGCATAAAAGCCTTCTTCGCACACGTAGAAGTGAGCTGCGCAGAAGGGATGCGCAGTAACTCATTCCCCCCCCCGCTGCCAAATTACGCGGTAGTGGCAGCTCCGAGCGGGAAATGACGAAAATTGGTGCACAGAAACGGGAAATCCCGGCCAATCCGGGATACTTGACAGGTATGATCGCTGTGTACCTGCCCCGTACCTTTCTCTATCTAGCTTGTTCACTTGCTCCATTCATCTTTCCTCTCTGCCATCCCCAAATCTTTCTTATTTCTAAAGCTCTCTGCTTCTTCTAGTCCTCTGCAGTCCTACAAAATAAGAAAGAAAGAAATGGAACGGATTTAAGAGATGGAATTGCAGCGCTGAAAAAAGTGTCTTCAGGCATTTGATTCCAAGAGGAGAGAAAAAGAGAAAATCCGTGTGGCTGCTCAGAGCAGGGAATTGGATTCTTTGCCCGCCGCAAGAAGAAGCGAACAGTCCTGTGGTTGCATAACCTGAATCTTGTCGTACATCAACTTCTCCTTTTCGGCTTTTGAAAGAGAAAGGATAGAAGGGAATTGGGGGGTATAAAAGGATCTTGGTTCTCTTTCTGCCTCTTGATTGGGAAGTTTTGTCTAGTAAATTGGCGCAACCAGTACCCAAGGTGAAGTGTTGGACGGTTTTGTAGGCAAGAAGAATGATTATACACCAGAAGTGTTGGAGTTGCAGGGAAACAAACAGCTTTGTTTACCCTGTTGTTGACATTATTATTATTATTATTATTATTATTATTATTATTATTTTTAAAGGAGGGCTTATGGGTTCACTTTTCACAGTGTGTTGTAAAGTGGCTCCGTTTAGGAATGTGGAAAGCGAAGAGTGGGTTTATTCCAGGGGATCGCAACTCCACCCAGACTCCAGGAGGAGGGGAAAGAACAAGAATTAATAGAAAAAGAGGTCATTTTCATATATAAAGCAAGGCTCAGCGGTCTGCTGTTGGGTGGAGCGTGATAGACTTTTGAACTCTTCTACTCCTGTCCCAGAACTGCGTTGACTCAGTGGTTAAGATGCTGAACTTGATGACTGGAATGTCGGCAGGTCAGCAGTTCGAGACCCGAGTACTGCACGGTGGAGTCTCTGTCCCAGCTCCTGCCAACCTAGCAGCTAGAAAGCAAGAAATTGCAAGTAGATAAATAGGTACCACTTTGGTGACTGCAGTGGCTCAAGTGGCTAAGGCACTGACTGGGAGGCGGGTGGTCAGCAGTTCGATTCCCACGTACTGCCAGACGGAATGAGCTCCCGTCTTTGTCCCAGCTCCTGCCAACCTAGCAGTTCGAAACCAAGAAATTGCAAGTAGATAAATAGGGACCACTTCAGTGTAACAGCATTCCGTGCGCTCCGGTGTCTAGTCATGCCTGCTACATGACCACAGAAACATCTGCAGAAGCAGACAGCGCTGGCTCTTCGGCTTTGAAACAGAGATGAGCACTGCACCCTAGAGTTGGATACGACTGGCTTTCGAGCAAGGGAAACCTTTACTTTTACCTTGGTCGGAATGTAAACAGTGTTCTGATGTCCAGTCATGCCTGCCACATGTTCACGGAAACATCTGCAGACACAGAGAGTGCTGGCTCTTTGGCTATAAATAGAGACGAGCACTGAACCCTAGAGTCGGATATGACTGGCTTTTGGGCATGGGAGACCTTTATGTTTATTCTGGTCCGTCACATCCCCACCTTCTGTTTCTGCAGGCGTTTCCTCCTCGCTTCACATAGGAACAGGGAGAGGCGCATTTAAACAGAACAAGACTGCCTTAATGCATCTAGCTTGGCGAATGGCTAGCCATGGTCGGGAGCAACGGGATGCTGATCCTGCCCGCCTCCCTCTCCGATAATCAAGTGTTCCTGGGGTGTTATGTGTTCCACCACACTGCCTCTGTGCCCAGCCGGGCACATAACATCCAGCCGCTCAAAGTGCCCAGTTGGCTTTTTGTAACCATCAATCTTTAATGATCCTTAATCCAGCCGACTTTCTCCTGGGGAGAAACAACAGGGGAACATCCTAGCCGCGGCTGGAGGATGTGTGCATTCGCATGCGAGCATGAGCAGGATCCTCTTTGCTTAGTGAACTGGGCGGGAGGAAGGACCCTACGAAGGGAAGATAGCTGAGTCTCTGCTATCGTGGCTCTGTCTCACTTTCTTTCCAGCCTCCTCTTTTATTAAGGCTGTCTTTCCCATTGATTTTCCCTCTCTATTATTCATTGTGGGTTACACAGCAGAGAAGGCATTCTGTCCTTTCTGTGTCAACTGGGGTGGAATTGAGTTTCTGGTAGGGGAAACCTCGGTGGGAATCGTTTGAGAAGGAGCAGAAAGCAAGAGCAGGGCCGGCCCGCCTATTAGACGGAGGGCAAATGTCTTGTTCTGGCTCTGAGAAGAAGAAAATTGTTCTTTTTTTCCTCTGGATTTATTTCCCCCCCCCTTTGAGTTTGCATTGCTTTTCATGTTGAAATAGAGGACTCTTCCTTTATCAGTAGGTGGGTCAGAAAGCAGGACACCTGGATTTTATTCCATACCCATTTGTGGGGCAGAATTCCCAGGAAAGCCATGCTTCAGTCCTGGGATTTATAAAGTAATTTAAGACCCAAGTGCTATGCGATGGAGTGAGCTCCCGTCTCACCTCCTGCCAAGCTAGCAGCTTGAATGCAATAAATTACAAGTAGATAAATAGGTATCGCTTTGGTGGTAAAGGTAACAGCATTCTGGGCATGACCACGGAAACATATGCAGATGCAGACAACGCTGCCTCTTTGGCTGTAAATGGAGAAGAGCACCGCTCCCTAGAGTCAGATAGGTAAAGGTAAAGGTTTCCCTTGCTCAAAAGCCAGTCATATCCGACTCTTGGGTGCAGTGCTAATCTCTGTTTCAAAGCCAAAGAGCCAGCGCTCTTTCAGTGGTCATGTGGCAGGCATGACTAGTTACCAGAGTGCACGGAACACTGTTACCTTCCCACCAAAGTGGTCCCCATTTATCTACTTGCAATTTCTTGCTTTTGAACTGCTAGGTTGGCAGGAGCTGGGATGAAGACGGGAGCTCATTCCGCCCTGCAGTACTCGGGAATCGAACTGCTGACCTTCCGCCTCCCAGTCAGTGTCTTAGCCACTTCAGCCACTGCAGTCCCTTTTAGAGTCAGATACGACTGGCTTTTACGAACAAGGGTGACCTTTACCTTTAGTAACATCCTTACTTATGTGCTTTTTCTGTGGCGTGGCTGGTTATGGGAAAAAAATTCGCATAGTCAAGGCAATGGTATTCCCAGTGGTAATGTATGGTTGTGAGAGCTGGACCATAAGGAAAGCTGAGCGCAGAAGAATAGACGCCTTTGAAACGTGGTGTTGGAGGAGAGTTTTGAGAGTCCCCTGGACAGCGAGGAGAACAAATAGCTCAATCTTAGAAGAAATCAACCCTGACTGCTCCTTAGAAGGTCAAATAGTAAAGATGAAGCTGAAGTACTTTGGACATTAAATGAGAAGAGAGGATTCACTTGAGAAAGTCTTGATGCTGGGAAAGGTGGAGGGCAAAAGGAGAGGTGGCCCAAAATGAGGTGGCTGGATGGTATTGTAGACGCAATGGGCACAGAGCTGGGCGGGTTGAGGAGGATGGTGGAGGACAGAGGTGCTTGGCGGGCAATGGTCCATGGGGTCGCAAAGCGTCGGAATCGACTGTGTGACTTAACAACAACAAATCCAAACAACAACAACAACTATGATACAGTTGTTTGAATTGTGTTTTTTTTTCCTGAGTCTGTGCCAGAAATACAACATTGTGTAGAGAATCAAAGTCAGGAGTAACCGGTTTCCCCGACTTTTCAGCCAAAGGCTGGTATGTTGATTGCTTGGTACGTCTACAATGTTTATGAAAAAACCTTCTTCTCCATCCCTCTCAGTATTTCAAGAGTAGAGACTGAAAGAAAGAAATACAGACAACAGAGGAGGGAAGATCATGTAAAAATTAAAAAGAAGAAGCACTAGATAAATTTTAATTGGACCAACAGGCCGGGTATCTAAAGGTATTACTAAAAACTAAAGGGTGAGAAGAACTGAATAGCAACAAAAATTAAAGGCCTCATCATAGTGTTGGCAAAAAAAAAGGGGGGCAACGTTGCAGTATGATCCAGATACAGCTTGACCTGTATGTCACTTCTTCTTCTTTCATGTCCTGGTCAAACCCTGGACTGCCAAAATGAAGCCACTTTCTTGGTTTTGTCATTGGCCTAACTTCAGTCCTCCTTGGTGCATGTTTCTGGCAGTAACTGGCAGACCAGCAAATGAGCCGGATTCTGTATCTCTCCACATTCACACAGCCAGTTGTTGTCACTGGAGAAGCTAGGGCAGGATTCTGGAAGTTGTAGTCCAGGGATGGAGAACCTCGGCGCTCCAGCTGTTCTTGGACTTCAATTCCCAAACGCCCAAGTCCCAGTGAATCCACACAAATGGGTTTACTGTGCATACGCTTCTGGGAACTGAAGTCCAAGACCAGCTGGAGTGCCAAGGTTCGCCACCATAGTTGTAGCCCAAAGGATTTTAGAAATATTAGTTTGACCAAAAAAAGAAAAGGGAAATATTTTTGATTCTAATTATTTTGATGTACACCTTTTTTTGCATCTGACAAGGCATGGAGATTCATTTTAGTGTTTTATTCTAAACAAAAGTTTTTGCAAGCCTACTAGCAGGATGTTGCCTAGTATTGTCTATTTAGGCTTAGCTGGGTCCTGTCTCAGCAGTAACACACCTCTGGTTTAAAAAACAAACTCTCTTCTGAGTAGTGCCATTTGCTTTCCTCTTTCAACCCAGCCTCGGTGTCATACCTGTCAAGTTTTGGATTTGGAAATAAGGGAAATTTCCCGGCAAATAAGGGATACTTGACAGTTATGCTTATCCTGTGCTGCCCTCCAATGGCGGCAATAAGGCATTGCAGTCTAATTAATAAGGGATGATGGCGGGAAAGAGGGTAAAATAAGGGGTTTTCCTGGCCAATAAGGGATACTTGACAGCTATGCGCGGTGTTCTCATATTGAAGATTTACATAGAAAAATCAATTAATCAATACCCGCCCGCTCCGCGTTCATGCACTTGTAACTGTACCTTTCTCGTCTGCAGAATCAAAATGGTGAAAGCTGAAATAAAGCAAAACCACCTTCCGGTGCATGCAAGCCTTGGATCGTGGCTTTCCTGAAGGCTGTTATCCCTTGCCAAGAAATAAATGAGCGAAGAACAAACCCAAGGACTCAATAAAGGCTGAAGCAAATTTAGGGTTTTATAAACCTTATTTATCATTTATTTATGATGGTTTTTATCCTTCACCTTTTTTTTTAAAGAAGGGCTTGGGAAGCATAAACTAAACATGGTGCCCTTTCACCTTACCTTCATGACCTCTTGGTGAGGTTAAGGTGGGCTGAAAAAGGTTGACTGTTCCAAAGTTGGGAGGGGGATTTGAAACTTTGATCGCTTGATCTAATACTCTACACCTGACCAATGCCTGTTTTCATACCTGCTGGGCTTTCAGGTTAGCCATTTTTAAGGGAGAGATGGGTAACTTATGACCTTCTCTGTAGTGTTGAACGGTGGCTCCTGTTAACCATAGCCAAAGATGAGGGCTAGGAGGAGTTATGTTAGTTTAGACCAGGGTTCCTCAGACTTGGCTCTCCAGATGTGTGCTGACTTGGGATTCTGGTAATTGAAGTCGAAGAACACCTGGAGAACAAAGTTTGAGGGAAGGCTCTTAATCCATTGGGCCTTGCATTGTCAACTCTGACTGGCAACAGCAGCTTTCCAAAGTTTTTAGGCAGCACTTAGGAGATCCCTGAACTTCCTTAGTGGTCTCCCACCCAAATACGAACCAGGCTGGACCCTGCTTAGCTTCTGAGTCTAGGCACATTTACATATGATGGGAGCCCATCTGCATCTGGAGGATGCCAACAGGTTGTCTACCCATCCTGTAGGGCAACGTTTCTCAACCATGGGTCCCCAGGAGTTCTTGGACTTTAATTCCCAGAATCCCAAGTCAGAACACCTGCTGATCAGGGCTTCTGGGAATTGAAGTCCAAGAACATCTGGGGACCTGAGGTTGAGAAACTCTGCTGTAGGGTGAACTAGGCAGCTCTTTGAACTCTTGAATCTGTAATGTATCCTCTGTATTTCTCCATTGAACACAAGATAAGCGACTGGCTGTGTGTGTATTTGTGTGTGTGAATGGCTGGACATGTTGGTCCTTCAGACACCCATGGGCCTTGGGAGATGTCTATTTTTGCCTTGTGCTGGCTGGAAGCAAGTAAACAATGATTCAGTAGATTTTCTGCTTTTCCAGGCTTTCAACCAATTTTTACAGATGGACCAATTCATTGGGACGATGTGGAAGCGTCCTCGCCACCTCCAGACCTCTGTCTTCTTCTTCTTCAATCTGGTCTGAGTATAAAGAAGTGAGATGAAATTATTTGGCAGCATGCAAGCCTGGCTTAGGGATAGGAATTGGGGAAGACTGTGGTTTTGGAGACAATGGCCATTATCCTCTCGCCAACGTCAACAAGAAGAGACAGCTTGATTCAGTGCAATTTATGTGTCAAGTGACTGCCCATTCGGCTATTGATGGCATGGCTCTTCTCTTAGCTGTGGCTATCGATAGGATGCTATCCGTTCAGTCTTTAATTCTGTGCATCTTGGTTTGGGGGCTGTCCCCCCGCCCCTGCTCTGCCATTACTCTGCTTGTGGCTGCGCGTAGCGAAGCTTTCTCCAGCGCTGTCAATCCCCAAAATGACATTTGTGACTGGGCCTTGATGCCTGCCATGTACAGCGGCGGTTGCTCGACTCTCTCACTCTTGGGGCCAAGAAAGCGGATCGAATACAGAAGAGCTGAGACTTTATGTTCTTATGCATTCATTGGTTTTACTTTTTTTTAAAAAAAGGTTTTCCCTTCCTGTTTTTCTGGAGGACTAGCCCTGGAGAAAGGGCACATTTAAATCTTTCTGCAGTGGCTTGGGGGTTAAGACACTGAACTCGACAACTGGAAGGCTGGCAGGTCAGTAGTTCAAGACCCAAGTGCTGCACGACGGAGTGAGCTCCCATCTCTGTCCTAGCTCCTGCCAACCTAGCAGTTCAAAAGCAAGAAATTGCAAGTCGATAAACAGATATCAATTGGGTGGGAAAGTAACAGCATTCTGTGTGTTCCGGTGTCTAGTCATGCCTGCCACATGGAAATGCCTGCAGACGTAGACAGTGCTGGTTCTTTAGCTCGAAATGAAGATGCGCACCGAAACCTAGAGTTGGATATGACTTGATTTTGAGCTACGGCAACATTTTTTACCTTTATGGTCTACAGCTTTTTTCTTCCTTCGAGGGGAAAAAGATACAGAATCATGTATATCCACCCACCCATCTCATAAGTCAGGGATTCTCAACCTGTGGCCCATGGGCCAGCTGCGGCCCATGGCACCATTTCATGTGGGCGCCCCACCACCTCCACCACACCAGGAAGTGCCGTGTGGTGGAGGAAGGGCAAAATGGCTATCTGAGAGAGTGTGGCTCAGCCCCTGGCTTAAAAAGGTTGAAAACCCCTGCCATAACAAGCAAAAGAAGCAGAATATTCTGCTATGAGCCTCCTGAGTCGTATATATTAATCCATACAGCATCTTGCAAATGGAAGATTAATTTGGAAGCAAGGGACTTATAGGATTGCCACTTTTCTCTTGGCAAAGGCTTTGCTTCTTAACAGCTGTGCGGCAGACTAGAGTTCAACTGGTGTAGTTCCCCCCAGTACCAATTGTGCAATTGCGACTAAAACAGCTTTGGGTCAGGAGGGGTGGTGGTGGTTCTGGAAGGGAAGCATCTACCTGGTTTGGGAAACCTTGCAAGAAACTAGAGTGGTTCCCATTGTGGGGCCCACGCCCCACAGGAGGACTTCACTTCCCAGAAGCCTAACTCAGGACATTGGCTGACGAGTGCTTTGGGGGAATTGACTCAAGATTCTGGGGATTGAAGTCCCCAAAACCAAAGTTTGGGAAAGACTGAGCTAGACTGAAGCAGCAGGATGGGGAGATTACTGGGGTCACAGAGGGAAACCTGCCGAATCCTTCTTTGCTTTACTGTGTCTTTTCTCCTCCATCTGCCTTTTTCTCTCCATCTGTCTGCGAGCAGATTGTACTTCAAAACTGCAGGTGTCAAAGCTGGGAAGACAAGGGCAACTGCGCACCCCGTCCCCGTCTCCCCAGGGTGGGCGATTTTTAGGAAGGGGGAAGCCAGGTTGGCGTCAGGTCCTGCCCTGGCTGGGGTCTGGATTTGATCTGGCCGGAGTGTGAAGACCAGGGGTGTTCAGCGGGCAGCCTGCTGAGAAGGGAGGCTGAGCTGCTGGCAGAGGCGCTTGAGCGTAATCCATTCCTGTTTGCCATGATTTAATGAAACTCTTTTTTCCCGCCCCCCCGGGGATTTGTGTGTGCTGAGAAGCTAGGATTGGCAGTGCTTTTGCCTGGCACCAGCGGAAGCATAGAGTGAAAACCTTGCTTAGCTTTCCTTCAGACTCCTTCCCCTGGCAGAGAGCAATCGTGGGGATAGGACAGAAAATCTGGCACTCTGTGGGTGTTTAGAGACAAAATACTCTCCGCTATTCTCATTGTGTTTAGGAAGAACCTTGGCACTCCAGCTGTTCTTGGGCAATTCCCAGAAGCCCAAGTCAATCAGTCAGCACTCCTGCTGCTCAGGGCTTCTGGGAATTGTAGTTCCAGAACAGCTGGAGTGCCAAAGTACAACGTCACTGATAGATAGATAAATAGATAGATAACTCTTTATTGTCATTGTTCTGCACAGAACAATGAGATTGGGGGGAAAAACACTTATCAACCCAACAAAACCTAAACAAAATACAACTATACAAAATTATCAACATACTCCCATCCCACATATACACATTTAACCCCTAAAAAGCTCTAAAACTCTAAAAACTCTAAAACTCTAAAAACGCTAAAACTCTAAAAACTATATACAGAAGCTCCCTCATAGACTGCATTGCACTGCATTCAAAGCCAGAACCGCTTTTGGTTAGAAACTATCATAGCCCATTTCAGGGGTCCTTTCTGTGAGTCATATAGTTACACATGTAGTACGTTAATGCATTTTCCTACTTTGGAAGCACAACCAAGAAACCCTTCCCCTCTGTTAAACCAATGGGTTGTCGGTTTCCTCCAGCTTCCCCTGAAGAATCAAGAAGAGAAAGTTCACCAGAAGGTCTACCAGAAGAGAAAAGCGAACCATCCTCCCTTCCCCTGTGGACACACTGCCAATATTTTATGGCATGGTGGGCAAGTCCAGATGTTGTCGGATAGGCACTCCTGACAGACCCAGGCAACATTGTTTTGGGCAAGGGGCTGTGGGAGTTGTAGCCCAGCAACCCGTGAAGGACCACAGAGGTCCATCCTCAGGTCTTCTTGTCTTTGAAAGTTGCCAGGTTGACCTGTGCTTGGAAAAAGTTCATTAAAGGTGGTGGATCTCCAAAGAGAAGACACTTTGCCCTGGAAGCTGCTCCATTGTAGGTGTTAGATGCCACCACCTTCAAACATTCCTTTCTTGACATTCCTTCCCGTAGGGACTCCTGCCAACCTAGCAGTTTGAAAGCAAGACATTGCAAGTAGATAAATAGGGACCCCTTCAGTGGGAAGGTAACAGCACTCCGTGTGCTCCGGTGTCTAGTCATGCCTGCCATATGACCACGGGAATGTCTGCAGAAGCAGACAGCGCTGGCCCTTTGGCTTTGAAACAGAGATGAGCACTGAACCCTAGGGTCGGATACAACTGGCTTGCGAGCAAGGGGAACCTTTACCTTTACCTTAGGAAGAAACAACAGTAAGAGGCAGGACCTCTCAGAAAAATGGCTGTTGTCATGAATACATAACTAGCAGATGTTTGTCCTTTCCCCCCAATTTTATTTCTTCCCTCTTTACTTCTGTAACATATTCTAACTTTCCTCCAATGTTTTCTGCCCTGTTTTCTAATTACTGTAAATAAATTAGGCTCTGGGTCTGTTGCTCGTCTCACTCATCATTCAGTAACTTTGTCAGTACCTAGCCTTTGTCTGGGACTGTGCTGGCTTAGTGGTTAAGATGCTGAACTTGACGACTGGAGGGTGGGCAGGTCAGCAGTTCCAAGACCTGAGCGCTGCACGATGGAGTGAGCTTCCGTCTCTGTCCCAGCTCTTGCCAACCTAGCAGTTTTACTTTTACTTACCCTTTGTTTGTCTGTGTCTCCTCTTCGCTTGCAGTTGGCCTCTCTTGGATGGATGGGTGGTTAGGTGGGTGGCTGGAAGGAAGGAGTCAA
This sequence comes from Bradypodion pumilum, assembly GCA_035047305.1. Classification (NCBI taxonomy): domain Eukaryota; kingdom Metazoa; phylum Chordata; class Lepidosauria; order Squamata; family Chamaeleonidae; genus Bradypodion; species Bradypodion pumilum. The sequence continues at coordinate 6,869,696 of JAWDJD010000007.1, forward strand.
ACTTCCTTTCAGACATTTCTGTGTAGTTGATTTAACCGAACACACTAATGGCAGAGCGCAGCAACTCTGAAAAACAATATACTGGCAGGTATTTCCCAAGATAAAGTCATTCAAAGCATGGGACTCAAAACATGTAATGTCAGAAAGGGGTCTCTATTTCCAAAGGTTACTAATCAATCTGTCCCAGAACTTGGAAAAGTTAGTTTTTTTGAACTTCAACTTCCGGGATTCCCCAGCCAGATAGCTACAACAATAACCACAACAACCACAACCTCAGTTTCTTCCAAGCTTTGGTTTCTGTCCAGTGCTAATATCCCTTTGTGATCACTAGACTGAAGACTTAATTTAATTGCAATTTAATTTTCATATTTGTATCGCCGCCCCGTCGCCGGAGAGACTCCGGGCGGCTAACAATCCAAAGACATAAAAACATTCATAAAAATACAATAAAAACATTTAAAACCATCCCCCATTTAAAACCACCCCCCATACAAAACCCACCCATCCCATCCATAAAAGAGAGGGAAGATATAGTTATTTATTCAGACAAACCAGCAGGCGGGGGTCACCCCTCCATTAGTGCCCCACACCTGCCCCACCAGCCAAGTCTGATATATCTGGTATCAACATGTAATAACATTTTATTAACATGTAGCCTCTGCTTCTAAAATTACACATGTCGCCACTTTTTGGGCTGCTCATGGTGACTCTATTCTGATTTGTATGTCACACTAAGCCGTCATTAATATAACCCCAGGTTGGTTGCTTTAGTTGTGAATTGTCCCGTAGATGTTCAAGGAAGCCACTGAAGTTCATCCTTGTTTCCTCCCCCCCGCCCAGCTTGTTTCACGGCAAAGAAATGTAAAATCAAGCCAAGTTCTGGTTGCAACTGTAAGAAGTCGTAGTTTGAATAAGCCAACATTCCTCAACCAACATCAAATTATAGCTTCTAATTGTAATTTGCTACCGGCTAACAAACCATGGTTTCTTTGTGGAGATAAGGTTGAGACAACAAGCCAGAATTAAACAAACAATGATCTGCATAATTCTTAGGTGCTCTTCTGTGTGGACTAGACCCTTAGTTTTCAGAAAGAGCCAGGCTGGATGGAGCACTCTCTTGGGTATCTGTTCAATGAGACGGCATGCCACTTCCTGGCTTCCTCCAGAGGTCTCAATTATGTGCTTCAATGAAATAAATCTTTGGGCTGATGCCCAGTTGGTTGCATATGCTGACACTCTACCTGTGGGCTTCCTCACTCCCCAAAGTTGATCATCTTCTGTGTCATCACTCCCCCCTCCCCCCGGCGCATCATTTGGCATGAAGCCTCAAGGACTGCTCTCCACAGCCTTTGGCTACCTCTTCCCCTTGCATTCAGAAATGAATTAAGCCCTTGGAACGAGGCCTTAATAGATTGCTGATATTGGTGCCAGCTGTCAGGGAGGAGCTGGCCAAGAGAGATGGCAGGGCGGGCATTGGCGATCTTATTACAAAGCAGAGCAAGCGGTTGTTTTCTCAGCTCGACAGAGGCAGTGGCTTCTTGAACAGGAAGAAAATGAAACACAGAATCCACAGGTGGGGTTTGGGAGTCTGGCCAGGTTATCCTGCTATGGTAATACAGTAGACTACAATGCCAGCGACGCAACACTGACGGTGGCGGTTAACTAACTTGACTACCCTGAGGACTAACAGCCTTGGGTGTCAAAGTCCACAGGGAAGGGTGATGGTCACCAAGTGGATTAAATCCCACTTGAATCCATCTTGACGGAGGGCAGCAACTTCATCCATCGTGGCTTGGGGCTGAGGAGGACTTTGCGTGCCAAAAGGGCTCAGGACCATAAAGTGACTTGCGGAACTGGATCAGTGGTACGGGTGTCATGCTGTGATGCGGAAGTCAGATGCATACCTGTCAAATATCCCGTATTGGCCAGGATTTCCCGTAATTCAATGCTGCCTTTTCTACTTTCTCGCCCGGAGCTGCCGGCATCCCGTAATTTGACGGCGGGGGGGGGGAGTAGTTACTGTGCATCCCCTTCTGCGCAGAACCCTTCTACGCATGCGCAGAAGGCTTCTATGCATGCGCAGAAGGGGATACGCAGAAGGCTTCTATGCATGCATAGAAGGGTTCTGCGCAGAAGGCTACTGCGCAGGTCCTGTATTGTCCAGAGCCGCACTTGACAGGTATGGTCAGATGAAAGGCCACAGCAGTATATTCTCAGGACAGTCTTCATGGGACAGAGGATGGGAGCTCACTCCATGACACATCACTTTGGTCTCGAAAGGCTAACCATCCGACTCCCAGCCGTCAAGCTCAGTGTCTTAACCACTTATCTCAGACGAATCCCAAAAACAAAGAGCAAAATCTTATGCACGTGATAGTTTTTCCATCCAGGCCAGTAAGCGTCTTCATCTTTTCATCACTCTCAATTAGACTTGTATAGCTTTCCCTACATAGTAGAAACTTTAGCTCAGGGGTTCCCGACCTTTTCCAGCTGGGAGCCAGGTCACACTTTCTCAATCAGCTTCAAGGATGCTCATTTTGCCCTGCTTGCATGATGGGGTGTGTGTGGCCATTTTGTCCCAACAGCGTCAAAGGGGCAGCCATTTTGTTTCTCGAATGCCCTTGGAGGGGTGGGGAGGCCACATTAAATGGTGCTGCAGGCTGGATTTGGCCCACGAGCTTCAGGTTGGGAACCCCTGCTTTATCTATTCCCTATCTGCCTGTCACACAACTCAGCTTATGCCGGAAAAAAGCGCACTAGCCATTGTGCAGGGACTGGCTAAAATGCTTGGGGTGAGATGAGGGTAGAGGATGGTGTTTATTCACTGAAGTAGACAGGCAGGCGCTTATGGAAGAGGGGATGAATAGTCTGAGTGGGGTTGGCGTTGCCGGGTCCCACAGAGAACCTCCTTCCCTCCACTTTCTTTCAAGCGATCGTCCTTGGAATTGAGAGCATAGAAGCTGCAGAATGTGGAAGGCCAGGAGGCCTTGGCTGGTCAGTGCAGGATGCTGGTTTTGTGGGTGCACAATGGCCCATTCTCCACTCCCTGGCTGGGATAAGGCAAAGCACACAGGACCGCCTCTTAGGTCTTTTTTCCCCTCTCAGCCTGGTTTGTTTTTCCCTTTCTCCCTCCACTAAGATCAGCTGCCTCTTTGCAACCAGATGAGCTGGGTACTGCCATCGCCTCCTGGCACCGGACGGAGCAGGAGGGGCATGTGGAACAGCCTAGAGACTGGCAGAGAAGTCCTGCCTTAAGGGAGATTAGATTTATTTGTGGTGTATCAGTCTTTACATCAGGGGTTCCCTACCTAGGGCCCGCGGGCTGGATCCAGCCCACGACACCATTTCATGTGCCCCCCACATCCCTCCAAGGGCATTCGAGAAACAAAATGGCCACCCTGTTTGAAGCTGTTGGGATAAAATGGTCATCCCCCCCATTGTGCAGGCAGGGCAAAATTGCCGTCCAGTTGACTGAGAGAGTGTGACCTGGCCCCCAGCTTGAAAAGGTTGGGAATCGCTGCTTTACATAGCACCTAGGACCCATAAATTGAACCTATGTGTTCAGAGGTCAGATTCTTCTTCTTACAAATGGTTAAGATGCTGAATTTGAGGACCAGAATGTTGGCAGGTCAGCAGTTCGAGACCAGAGCGCTGCGTGATGGAGAGAGCTCCTGTCGTCTGCCCCAGCTCTTGCTGATCAAGCAGTTCAAAAGCAAGAAATTGCAACTAGATAAATAGGTAACAGCCTTCTGTGCACTCTGGTGTGTAGTCATGCCTGCCACGTGGCAATGGAACATATCTGTCAACCGTGGCTCTGAAAAATATGGGACCTGCGCAAAATGGTTCTGCGCAGATCGCCTTCTACGCATGTGTAGAAGGCTTTTATGCTTGCGTAGATCCCTTTTACACATGCGTAGAAGGGTTCTACGCAAGCGTAAAAGCCTTCTACGCAAGCATAAAAGCCTTCTACGCATGCGTAGAAGGTGATCTGCGCAGAAGGGATGCGCAGTACCTCCCCCCCCAACTACCAATTCCGGGGTTTTGGCAGCTGCGGGCGGGAAATGACGCAAATCGGCGCCAAAAATCTGGAAATTCCAGCCAATCCGGGAAGGTTGACAGGTATGCAATGGAAACATCTGCACATGCAGACAACGCTGGTTCGAGTCGAGCACCGAACCCTGGCTTTTTGAGCAAGGGAGACTTTTACCTTTAAGGTACCTAGACATCTCCAATGCAGTTTGTACAGCAATGCTCTTGCACAGAGCCTCCTAAAGATGTCACGAGCCAGAAATCCCACCATTTCTGTAACATGGAGCCTTAAAAGGGTTTCAAATTACAGCACTTTAATTCTTCATGTAGGTAACACTCCAAATTCCCATGTCGCTGACTGTCACAATCAGTAGCCCAGTTCATCAGCTACCATAAACCCCCGTGGTGCACACAAATAGGTTCTGACTTGGCTGTCTGCTCCACAGAACATTTTGAATCTGGTGGCGAGGATGAATGGTGTGAAAGAGAAGGTAGGAAGGTACGGGTGGGTGGGAGAAGGTGACACCGTAGCGTCTGATCACACTGCAGCTACTTGACTTTCAGGGCGGCCAAACTATGGGATGTTTTCTATACTGGCAGTGCTTCTGCAGAAAAGTTGAGTCTTCCTGGGCTTATTTTTTCATTCAAGTTTCAACCTTTTAAAGCCAGGGGCCGGGTCATACTCCCTCGGACAGCTTCGGGGGCCAGACAGCCATTTTCCCTTCCTCCACCACGTGGCACTTCCTAGTGTGGTGGAGGCATGAGGGACCACATGAAATGGTGCCAGGGTCCGCATCCGGCCCATGCGCCGCAGGTTGAGAATCCCTGATCTAGACCATTCAAGCAGACCTTTGCAAGAAAACATGAAGGATGCTTGTTTCCTATTAGTGGGGTGGCAAGCTTGGTACCAGTGCCTTCCAGGCAGGGCCATAGCCAGGGGGTGGCCAGGATGGGCTTGGCCCACTCGAAGGTAGCAGTTTGCCCACCCTGGTAATGTGCGGTTTCCCATAGGAATGCATTGAATAGAGGCTTTGTTGCCCATCCTGAAAAAATATTCACCCACCCACATCTAGGATACTGGCTATTGCCTTGCTTCCAGGTGTGATTCTGGTATGAAATGGAAAGTGCCATTTTGCATGATGGCAAATGCCCAACCATACAACGCTTGTGTCACTGAGATGGAGAACCATGGCTCTGTCAGCCCAGAAGGGCTTGGCTCATGGCCAGGAATGGTGGATGGACTACCAGACCAACACATCTCTCTCTACCCCACCTCAACCCCTTCTCACAATGCTTAAGATAAAGGCATGAGCAAACTGGTTTCATCTTGTAGACCTGCCATTGCTATTGGATTCTCCTGGACCACGACCTTGGTTTCTGTCTCCAGAACTCTGTGTCCGCCTTGGTCGTTCCCATAAATCAGGGGTTCCCAACCTAAGGCCTGTGGGAATGGATCTGGCCCATGGTGCCATTTCATGTGGCTTCCCCACCTCTGCAGGGGCATTTGAGAAACAAAATGGCCACCCCTTTGAAGCTGTTGGGACAAAATGGCCACCCTCATCATGCAGGCAGGACAGAAATGGCCATCCGGCCCTCGAAGCTGACTGAGAGACCACAACCTGGCCCCTGGCTTGAAAAGGTTGGGAACCCTTGCCACAAATTCTTCTGATGAAGAGGGCCTGTCTTTTCAGTGCACTTTGTTGGGGAGTGTTTGCATTAAACGCTTGAAACTAGGGGGTTGGGAGGAATGAGGCCAGTCGCATTAGTGCTCGTTTCTCTTTGGCAGAATTACATTTTGAGAGCCAACTTGGAGTCTGGATTTTGGAGCCCTTGGTAAAGACAGAGCTAGCTGCCAAATCAGAGTGTCTGTGGGTCCATCGCACAGTACTTCGTATCATACCTGCCAAGCTTTGGCTGTGGAAATAAGGGAAATTTTGCGGGCATTCGTGCATGCGCACTGCTGCCTCTGACAAGTGTGCAGTAACCCCTTTTCTGGGCGTTCACGCATGCGCACTGCTGCCTCTGACGGGCACGCATGTGCAGTAACCCATTTTCTGGACGTTCGTGCATGCGCATCGCTGCCTCTGACGGTCGCGCATGCACAGTAACCCCCTTTTCTGGGCATTCATGCATGCATGCCGCTGCCTATGACAGGCGTGCATGCGTAGTAACACCTTTTCCTGGCTGTTCTAATACGGGAAGACGGCGGGAAATTACGGTATTTCCCGGCCAAAATGGGATACCTGACAGCTATGCTTCGTATTGAGGGCAGTGACTGGCAGTGCCTCCTCAGGACTGCAGGCAACCGTAGCTGGAAATGTTATGAATTGTATTTAGGATTGTCTTTGTGTAAATCATGTCCTCTACTGTTGAGCTATAGCCTTTCCTGAGGGACTCTTCCCAGCTAAGGAAGGCAAGTATTTCAGCAAGGAGAAGCAGTAGATCAACTAACGACACCTTCCCAAATTGGCACCTTCCGGATGCTTTGAACATCACCTCCCCGACTACTGGCCATGATTGAGTGTGGCTGATGGGAATATCAGTCTATTACACCTGGAGGGAAACCAGTTCATAAGCCTGGAAAGGAAGGCTAGGAAATATCTTTATTTTGCCTGACCCCCTTTTCCCCCTTGTGACCCAGTTTAAGGAGGACATATGGGCTGGAGAAAAACGATTTACAGTCTACGGTTGTGGGAAAATGCTAGAGGCCAGATCCCTGCTTTCTTTCTCATTTAGTGGAGCTAGAGGACACTCAGGAGCCAAGCAAGCGCTGTTGACCTCCCCTCACCTTCAGCCTAAGGCTTTTCTACATTTCTGTTATTTTCTTCTATTCTTTGCGTCAGAAGCTATGGGAAGAGAAAATGGCCTTCACGGTCAAGTGAAGGTAAAAGTCTCCCTTGCTTGAAAGCCAGCCATATCTGACTCTAGGGTGTGGTGCTCATCTTCATTTACAACCAAAGAAACAGCACTGTTTACATCTACAGGGGATGGATCTGGCCCGCGGGCCTTAGGTTGGGAACCCCTGATCTACCCATTAGAGTCCAGTTGTGAGGTTGTGAGTAAGTCGGATTGGCGTCCTGGGTCTGTTTCCTCTCCTTCTCTGCCTCCAGCGCTGCGCCGCCAAGAATGCCCAGTTCCTCTTCTGCATAGCAGTGCCCATCTCTGCAGCTGGAGATGAAGGCAGCGGTGGAGGAGGGGAGAGGAATTAATCCAGAGATGCAACACTGTGATCTCATGGCTGCTTCCCTTGGGATGCTCCAGCAGGTAAATCTCTTATCACACTCGGTGCAGGTTGTATCTTTCCACCGGCTGCTAATGATGCCAAGGGATGGGTTCCCTCTGGCACCAAAAGGATCACAGAAACCACTTTGAGAGGAAAACATTGACACATCCCTGCTCACCCCAAGGGCAGGAAGGACAAGGAGCGAGGGTTGAGTAGGCAAGGAAAGAGCAAGTTGATTTGGGTGGAGAGGTGCGTGTGTATTTTGTTTTATCAGGGGGCAAATCGGGGCAAAATTGGTGGCAAGGAAATGGAACTGGGGTTCGGGAACATCTGCAGGGCTGCTTGTCTTGCTTCCTTTTGAGTTAATGTGTCCTCATGACTGGAAGCTCAGTGGGTCAGCAGTTCGAGACCCGAGTGCTGTGCGATGGAGTGAGCTGCCATCTCACCTCGCAGTTCGAAAGCAAGAAATTGCAAGCAGATAAATAGGCACCACTTTGACGGGAAAGGGAACAGCGTTCCGTGTGTCTCGTCATGCCTGCCACATGACCACAGAAATGTCTGCAGATGCAGACAGTGCCTGCTCTTTGGCTGTTTTTTTATCTGATAGCAATTGTACTGCCATTGACTGCGATATAAGTGGTTGTCAGCCAATGTACTGGGAATTGAAGTCTCCTTGTGGGGTGTGGGCTCCGTGTTGGGAACTGCTGCTATAGAATAATGGGTATCTTGTAGTTATCAAGCAAGCAAGGTGCACTGATAAAGCAATGGGCCAAGCTATCTAGGGGGGGTAAAACTGCCTGTCGTTTCAAGAATTATGAGTCAATGGCCGGAGAAAGAACTCCTTTCTTTGTGCCCGTGGGCAGCTCTGGCTCTATTATTCTCCCAGCTTGTGACCTGTGAAGAATGCTGGGGGACATTTGCCTTGACGGGAAGGTGCCATTGAGTCACTGGCCTTCACGGCCCACTGGCCTTGAAAAGTTCCATTCTTCATCCCGCCATGCAAGAATCTGACCAGTGGAAAAGCCAGCTTGGGATATTCTCCGCACTGACGCAGAGAAGCTGGGGTGGGAACGCATACCTTCATGCTAGGCTCTGTGGTCCCCTTTTGGGAACTCTCAACCCTCTGGAAAAAGTGGGATGAAAAAGTTTTAGGCAAGAAAGGTTATGCCTCCTGCTAAGGATGGAATCCTGCAGAGAATGAATAGGGAAAGTTGACAGGTAGCAGTAGCAAAATCCATGGCAATTACACTTATATACTGCCCCGTAGCAATTAGTGTACTCTCTGGGCAGTTCACACATTAATTAGCATTTTGCCCCAAACATGCTGGGTACTCATTTTACTGACCTTGGAAGGATGGAAGGTTGAGTCAACCTTGAGCTCTGGTCAGGATCAAACTCGCAACCTTTTGGCTGCAGTACAGCCGGCTAACCATTGCGCCACCAGAGTAGGCGGGAGAAACCGTGCAATAAGTTATGGTGGCTGTCAGTTTGCCAGGTGACAGCTGGTGATTGGCCAGAATCCGGGAACTGTGCTATTAGCAGGATGGACGGGAATGTTCAACAACATGTAAATCACATTGTCCCCTGATTAATCTAATGCTGGCGCTGGGCAGATGGGTTTGGCTGGGATCAGCGCAGAGGCAGATGGAGAATGAGCAAGGCCTGTTAAAAATGGCCAATACTCCAACACATTTTCTTATGCCCTGCTCCATGGCGCCTGCCTGCGCAGTGTTCTGACACGAGTGTAAAGGCAGAACAGTGATTCGTAACCGATGTGGAGAAGACCATACTGCCAGCGACTCAACCCCGATCGTCAGGTGGCGGTAAACTAACACGACAGCCCTGAGGACTAACAGCCTTAGGTGCCGAAATCCACAGGGAAGGATGATGATCTCCAAGTGGATTAAATCCCACTTGAACCCATTTTGATGAAGGGCAGCAGCCTCATCAATACTGGCCTGGGGCCAATGAGGACTTTGCGTGCCAAAAGGTCTCGGGACCAGAAAGTGACTCATGAAACTGGATCAGTGGTACGGGTTTCATGCTGCGATGCGGAAGGCAGATGAAAGACCACTGCATTATATTCTCAGGACAGTCTGATCGCCATGATGATCGCCAATATTTGGATTCAGATATGGTAGAAGAAGAAGACCTTCTGGCAAAAGGTTGACTTCCACCTGATCCTACTTTGCTTCTGTGTGACAACTGGATGCCTCTGATTCTTCTTCTTGGAGCCCTGATGGATTTCTGCCCCCCACTACTTCTTTTTGCTAGAGTCCCCACAGAGAAAGGAAAAGGAGGCCGACGTCAGAATAATTCAGTTGAACACCATCCGTGACATAGGCTCAAACATGTGTGGCTTTGCCCGCTCTTTGTGGTGAAACAGATCGTTGACCCCGGGGTGATATCCAGTGGGGCTTTATAAGTCATTTAATTAAACTCCGTTCCCATAAGAGAGACAAAATGAAAGCAATCCGTAAGACTCCAGTGGGTAGTTATTTATTTTTATTCCCCTGCTCGTTTCATACCTTTCCTGCTGCAAGATGGGGGGGCGGGGGGGGGGGATCAAGGCAGCTTAAAATTAAATGGTGCAAATGTGTTTGAAATGTAAAATGACTCCAAGCATAAACATGTTATACCATTAAAAAAAATCTCGGCTAAAAAGGGAAAGGTCTTAGGTTGCCCAAAGCTGTGCTCAAAAGGTGTAATGGTATGGAATATTAAACTGGGGATAGGAAACTGAGAATGGAACGATAAATGTGCAAAGCACCAGCGCTGGCTTCTTCCCACCCTAGGTTTGTCAGGTAATCAGCATCCTATTCTCTGAAATATTATGGCCAAAAACTGAGACCAAAGGCATTCCATTTGAAGATTGTGATGGCTTAGTATAGGAGTTCTCAACCTTTTAAAGCCAGGGGCTGGGCCACCCTCCTTCAGAAAGCTTCGGGGGCCAGATGGCCATTTTGCCCTTCCTCCACTACATGGCACTTCCTGGTGTGGAGGAGCTGGTGGGGGGCCACAGGTTGAGAATCCCTAGCTTAGTGGTTAAGACTCATGGAACTGATGCGCTCCAGTGGGTTAGTTGAGACATTAATCCCTAGGAGGTGCTCATAAGGTTGCAGTCTTAGAGTAATCCTTTACCTAAGCCCAGTGTTCATGAGGATAGTGGTTTTGGGTAGGGGAAAAAGTTAGCAGGTTGGCAGTTAGAGACCTGAGTACTGCATGATGGAGTGAGCTTCCGTTTCTGTCCCAGCTCCTACCAACCTAGAATCTCAAATGCAAGAAATTGCAAGTACAGTACTGGTAGATAAATAGGTACCACTTTGGTGGGAAGGTAAACAGCGTTCCATGCACTCCGGTGTCTAGTCATGCCTGCCACATTCCATGGAAACATCTGCAGATGCAGACAACGCTGGCTCTTTGGCTATAAACAGAGGTGAGCGCCAAACCTTAGAGTTGGATACGACTGGCTTTCGAGCAAGGGTGACCTTTACCGTAATCCTTTACATAAGCCCAGTATTCATGAGGATAGTGGGTTTGGGTTGGGGAAAAAGTTAGCAGCTTTTTGTATGTGTTTGTGTGTGTGTTTGACAGCAAGAATGTGGTGTTGGAATTAGATCCCCTTCCTCACCCCGGGGCCCTCCAGGTAAGTTGGGTCTACAACCCTCATCAATCCTTAGCATGTCCAAAGGCGATCAAAGGGACACAAGTAAGAATGGACATGATTGAGTAAGTTACGGAGCAACCCTATACATATTCATTGAGAAGGGTGCTCCAGTGGGTTAGTTGAGACATTAATCCCTAGGAGGTGCTCATAGGGTTGCAGTCTTAGAGTAGATGTACGAAGTCATACTCCATCTCTGCGTCTCCTTCGGCCCAAGAGATGTAAACAGAATTTCTTGAGGCAGTTTCAGCCTTACTCCATCCCTACAGTGCCCTAACCTTTTTCTTTCATGTCCCGATCAAACCCTGGACTGCCAAAACGAAGCCACCTTCTTGGCTTTGCCATTGGCCAATTTTAAGTCCTCATAGGCACATGTTTCTAGCAGTCCTTGGCAGACCAGTAAATGAGCCAGATTCTGTCTCTCTCAACATTCACACAGTGTGTTGTTGCCTGCCAGCAGCCCCCACTTGAGCTTGTTGGTCTTGCATTTAGGGACTCCAACCCTTAGCCTATTTAGGGTCCTCCAAGTGATGTACGCAAGGTTCAGTTCCTCAGCCATATCCTCCTTTAATGTCGTTCCTTGTCCAATGCTCTGTCTCCCAACATGAAAAGAGCATGTTCGGTATCCGTTCCAGCCCTATGGAACCTCCTGCCAGTTGAACTGCATCTCCAGACAGAGCTGCTGCCCGTCAGGAAAAAACTGAAAACCTGGCTGGCAGGGCAGGTGTGGGGAGGTGGAGAGGGTGCAACCATCCCCCACCCCCAAGTGGCTCATTTAGAGCAGGATCATTCATGTTTTTAAAAGTTTTAAACTAGATTTTTAATTGGTGCAGGTGGCAGGTAGTTTTTCAGTGTTTTTAGGAATTTTAAGGGTTTCTATAGTTTAAACGTTGGGGATTTTATATACGTCACCCAGAGTTGCATGTAGATTGGGGCAGCTATACAAATTGAATGAATGAATGAATGAATGAATATGTGATGGCTCTGGCATGTGTTCATCATCTGCTGTCTTTGTAGATTTCCCCCCTTTGGACTTTAATTTCCAGCCCCTAAATCTTCCATTTTATCTTTCTTTGATCTGCTACCCTTTTGTGTGCGCACGCCTGTGAAAGATTTAGAGTGTTTTTTATTCTGTATATGCATTTAGAGGCCTTTGGGTGGTTGTGTGCGATTTTTGAAACCCAAATAAGGGTGGTCTCATTATCAAGTGGGACCAGGCTTGCCAGGTGAACCTCTCTCTTACAGGAAGTCTGGAAACCATTTCCCTCGATGAGAGGTAGGGAATAGGGAAGGGAATTGGGGGAATGAGGAAAATGAATTAAAAATGAGAACATTATATTTAAAATATCTGCTTTTATGCTTATCATTACACCATAGGACTGCAGTAGCTCAAGTGGCTAAGACGCTGACTGGGAGGCAGAAAGTCAGCAGTTTGATTCCCGAGTACTGCAGGATGGAATGAGCGCCCATCTCTGTCCCAGCTCCTGCCAACCTAGCAGTTCGAAAGCAAGAAATTGCAAGTAGATAAATAGGGACCACTTTGGTGGGAAGGTAAACAGTATTCCGTGCGCTCCGGTGTCTAGTCATGCCTGTCACATGACCACGGAAACGTCTGCAGAAGCAGACAGCGCTGGCTTTGAAACAGAGATGAGCACTGATCCTTAGAGTCGAATACGTCTGGTTTTTGAGCAAGGGAAACCTTTACCTTTTTACACCATAGAACAGTGATGGCGAACCTTTTAGAGACCGAGTGCCCAAACTGCAACCTAATACCAACTTATTTATCGCAAAGTGCCAACACAGCACTTTGTTGTTGTTGTTGTTTATGGTGATGATGATGCCCGAATGAGGCTCCTTTCATGTCCCCAAGATCTTCTCCCATCAAAGTGGTCCTTATCTATCTACTTGCAATTTCTTGCTTTCAAACTGCTAGGTTGTCAGGAGCTGGGACAGAGACAGGCGCTCATTCTGTCATGCAGCACTTGGGTCTTAAACTTGCTGACCTTCCAGCTAACAAGGAGAGCTTCTTAATCACTGAGCCCCTGCAGCCACTGCTTATTTCTATGAAAGGGGTGTTATGTCAGGCACAATTCTATCCCTCTCCCTCCGCATCAGCATCTATATCCTCAGAGGATGCTGAGCATGAATGCTTGGATTTCTACAGTGCTTTTTCGGAGGATATTTAGGGAACCCAAGCGATGGTAAGAATTCCGTTTAGTCTCCGTAACATATCACTTCTGAATGTTGCTAATGTGGTATAGAATAGAGTAGAACAATTTTGTAAATTGAATGTGCATTCAAATCAATGGGGCTCGTTTAAATTTGCAGCCTCAAGAAATTCAAATGCCATTCATTCTTAGTGTCATTTGCAAAAACACTGTTTAGACAACATGCATATTGGTAGGCAAACAATGGTGTCTGTTTTTGAAACTTCCCAACCACCACTCCCCGCATCTCTGGGGAATTAAAGGTGGTTTGAAAAAAGGAGCTTTGTCTTTAAGTCTCACTTTTGCTTCTGGGAAATGGGTTTAGTAAGTGTGTGTGTGTGTGTGTGTGTGTGTGTGTGTGTGTGTGTGTGTGTGTGGTGTGTGTGTGTGTGTGTATAAATAGGTACCACTTTGGCGAGGAAGGTAACAGTGTTCTGTGTGCTCCAGCATCTAGTTATGCCTCCCACATGACCACAGAAGCATCTGCAGATGCAACCAGCACTGGCTCTTTGGCTGTATACAGAGATGAGCACTGCACCCTAGAGTTGGATATAACTGGCTTTTGAGCAAGGGAGACCTTTACTTTTACCTAGGGTGGGTATTATTCCCAAACTGTGCAGATATATTTGACTAGAGGAAGACGTTGGGCAAAATCAACAATGGAGCAGGGCTCTCTTGAATCACCTTCAGCAGTCCTAAAAAGCTGCATTATTTTCAGCTGAATATTCAATATTCCTCCTTCTTCTTGTGCTGTATGATCCCAAATATTGGCAATCATCATGGTGATCAGCCATGAAGATTGTCCTTAGATGATAATACAGCGGCCTTTCATTTGCCTTCCACATCGCAGCTGTGGCACCCGCACCACTGATCCAGTTCCGTACGTCACTTTCTGGTCCTGAGCCCTTTTGGTACGCAAAGTCCTCATTAGCCTGTCCACCCAAAGCTAGCACGGTGCACTTTGGAAGTCCAGTTTCACATTCTTACTGAGCCATGAAGCTTTGAGTTTGGGGCTAGTCACTTTCACCCAATAGTTGGTGGTTAAATAAGACCTATGTACTGTACCTCTTTTGGAGGAAAGGTGGGATATAAATGCAACCAATAAACAGAAAATAAATAGAAACGGTCGACTTACATCTGTGCAAATGGATAAAGGACCGAGATAATCCCGGAGGGGTGGTTGGAATGGCAGAATAATCGGCTCCTTTGTGGGCACTGCACAACAGGATAGTTGAGCAAGCTCTGGCAGCGAAATGCTACGAATCCTGACCTTCTGCCCCTTTTGCGTCTGCAAGGAATTCGGAGATCCGGGGCTCACAAAATAGGAGGCAAGCTTCGTCCAAGCAGCTGCAAGCAGTTGCCAAAGAGAGAGGATTGTTTATCCCCTGTTTGCCCGTCGCCCCCTCCCCAAAAGTCATTGGCTAGCTTTCCAAGTCAACCCCTTCCATATGACGCTAAAACTTAGCTTCCCCTAAAGGGTGATGGGTGAGCGTCAAATTAATCAACTTAATTTCTTTTTTCCCCCTCTTCACTTTCTATTTCTGGAAGGATGTACACCAGCTAAGGTCGCTCTCCCAGAAAGTTAAAGATGTTTCCACTCTTTTCTCTTTTATCGATTAAGACTCGCCACATGGAGCCAAACCACTGTAGTCTACACACTCTGTCTGCAACAGCAGGTGGCCGTATAATTATAGTGGTCAGATACATTTTGTTTGTTTGTCCGTATACTTGCTCACAAGAGGTGTACTTTCCCTGTCCATGAAGTGGGGTAGAGAACGTGCAGGCCTCCAGATGTTTCTGTGCTGTGATTCCTGCCATCCATCATCATTAGCCTCTGAACGGACATGAGCTGAGATCCAGGAAGAGCTTTATGGCAAGAACAAACATTCTTGAGGATACACAACCTCGTTCCACGTAAGCTAAGGATAGAGGTAGCTGTGGACACCTAGAGAACTAAATAAGAGAAGGATCCTCTACATCAGGGGTTCCCAGCCTTTTGACGCCGTAGGCCTAACCATGCCCTCTGAGCAGCTGAGCAGGCCTGACCACACACCCTGGAAGCAGGCACATTAACAGAAGCCATAAATGTGCCTACTTCCATGTTTATGACAGCTGCAGGCGTGCTCATGCATGTGCAAGCATGTTTTATGGTTGATGTAAAAGCATCCACGATGGTGGTGGTGGGCCAGATGAAATGATGCTGTGGGCTGGAGTCAGCCCATAGGCCGTAGTTTGGGAACCCTTGCTCTACATCCTCCCAATGCATATGTCCTTCAAGTCTGCCAATGCCAGGAAGAGCTTCATGGTAAGAACAAAAAATCTTGAGGGTACCCAAGAACAAAATCATATTAGAAGACAGAGGAGCTCACTGGACAAGTAATAAAGGAGGAGATGGCTGAAGAACTCGACCTCCCCTACATCATTTGGAGGACCCTAACTAGGCTGAGGGTTGGAGTCCCTAAATGCAAGACCAACATGCTCAAGTGGGGACTGCTGGAAAACAACAACACATGGTGTGAATGTGCAGAGATACAGAATCTAGATCATTTGTTAGTGTGCCAGTTATTACCAGAGACATGCACTGATGACGACTTAAGTTGGGCCAATGACAAAGCCAAGAAGTTAGCTTTGTTTTGGCAGTCCAGTGTTTGAATGGGACATGATAGAAGAAGCCATGCTGGCTAAAGGTGATGAAGGCATGTAATGGGAGGCCACAGGTTGTCCACCCTTGCTGTGAAGACCAACCTTCATTAGCCCGAGCAAATATTTACAGAATTGGTTTCAAAAGCGGCTTAGACGCCAGACCATCAGAAGACCTTTCAGCAATGAATGCCACCGATTAGTTATGCGCCAGAGGAAGGCATAATTTTGCCTTGTCTGTCCTAAGCTGGCTGTCAATCAGAGGCGTTGAATGAGTATGAATTCCAGCGTTTGGGGGAGAGAATGAATAAATCGCTCTCTGTTCACTACACTCTCTTCTAAGCCAAACCTCTGATATTGGACTAATTGTAGAAAACTGGCGGTGGGTTGGCCCTCCGCCTTCTAGGTCAAATGAAACACCCAGTGGGAAGGACACAGGAGGGACTTGCGCCTTCTCTGGCAGTTATTATAGATCCGTGATGGCAAACCTTGGCACTCCAGTTGTTCTTGGATTTCAATTCTCGGAAGCCCAAGTCCCTGTGAATCCACACAAATGGGATTCAATGTGTACAGGCAGTAAACCCATTCATATGGATTCACAGGGACTTTGGCTTCTGGGAATTGAAGTCCAAGAACACTAGTGTGCCAAGTTTCACCCATCACTGCCATAGATCGTCTTTCCCCATCCCCGGGGAAGCTCATATTGATGCTTTCTTGAGGTGGGCAGAGAAATGTGGACAATGGTCCAACTCTGTCTTCCACCCCGTGCTGAAGATCTGGGGACAGGCCGCTGTGCAGAAATGGACCAGCAGGTCTTGGGGAAATGAGGATAAACTGGCGATGGGTTCAGCCCTGGAGAGGCTTGGGGCTTGAAGAGCATCTGCAGAGCGGTTGACCTTGGTGACTGAGAGTCTGACCTTGACGGTTACAGCTGGCTGCGCAGTCTCTTAGATGCTATGGAGATCATTGAACAGGAGGTGCTGGGGGGTGAAATGAAAGAAAGGAGCTGACACAGCAGTTAACTGCTCCCCCCACCCCAATAATTGGGGTTGTGGCACCTAGCAACGCCAAGGGGGTGTTGCTAAGGCAACCAGCCAAGGATGGCGATGAGGCAGATGCTGGTGACATCGGCCGGGGTATATGCTGCTGGGGAACCCCTGGGGCGGGGTGGGTCCCAGACAGACGGCTTCTTGGTTTCTTTCTATGGGTTATGTGCAGTGGGGGGGAGAGGAAGGAGCCAAGGATATGTCCCGGTTGGTCTCTGCTGGGTCGGTCTGTGTTTGCCCCGAAGTTATCTTTCCAGACAGCCCCAGCTGTTACATTGCAGGGGTCTCTGCCTCTGTGTTTGTCTACACAGATGGAGGATGGAGACTGGATGTTTTCCCAGCAACCTGAGCAACCATATTGCAGATTTGTAACCGTTGCCTATGCATATTGACTCAGAGGGAAATCTTGCTAATTTCAATAGGGCTTGCTTTTGTCGCTTAGGAATTTAGTGTTTACTTCTAGAAAGAGAGGTTTCGGAGCCGACTGTTTGCTTGGGTCCTTCGCTGCCTGGTTGGGGTGCCTTTATCTTTAGTATGTGGAAGGTGGGCTGGAGAGAGAAGGCACTCTATGCACACTCAGAGGCAGCCTTGTCTTTACTGCTGTGTGTTTTCGTGTCAGAGATTACTCTGGGTTGAAAGGATTTCTAAGGGACGCCCGAATGAGGCTCCTTTCATGTCCCCAAGTGCAGCTCTCGGGTATCGAAACCCGTCCCTTCCAGTCTCCAGCTCAGTGCCTTAACCACTAAGCCACCAGGAGAGCGTCTTTACTGCTGCTTACCCTTTTGTTATTGTTCAGTCGCACAGTCAATTCCGATCCTTTGCGACCCCATGGACAACTGCCTTCCAGGCACCTTCTGTCCTCCACCATCCTCCTCAATCCGCCCAACTCTGTGCCCGTTGCATCTACAATACCATCCAGCCATCTAATTTTTGGCAGCCCCCTTCTTTTGTCCTCCAACTTTCCCAGCATCAAGGCTTTCTCAAGTGAGTCCTCATTGGATGTCCAAAGTACTTAAGCTTCATCTTTATTATTTGACCTTCTAAGGAGCAGTCAGGGTTGATTTCTTCTAAGATCGACCTATTTGTTCTCCTCACTGTCCAGGGTACCCTCAAAACTCTCCTCCAACACCACATTCAAAGGCATCTATTCTTCTGCGTTCAGCTTTCCGTATGGTCCAGCTCTCACAACCATACATTACCACCGGGAATACCATTGCTTTGACTAGGCGAATTTTTCTTTGCAAGGTGATGTCTCTACTTTTCACTATGTTCCCCAGGTTTCTCATAGCTTGCCTCCCAAGCATGTCTCCCTTTTATTTCATGGCTGAAATCACCATCTGTAGTGATCTTGGATCCTAAGAATGTAAAATCTGTCACTGCTTCTACTTCTTCTCCATCTGTTTTCCAGGGACTGATCGGGCCTGTGGCCATTACCTTGGTTTTCTTGATCTCTTCTGCATCAACTAAATCCTTGTCGTTTTTGTCCCTTTTCATGGTCATTTTTGCTTCAAACGTTCCCTTGATTTCCCCATTTTTTAAAAAAGATCTCTAGTCCTACCCCTTATGTTGTTTTCCTCTATTTGTTTGCACTGTTCATTTAGGTAGGTTTCCTTATCTCTCCTTGCTTTTCTTTGAAATTTTATATGCAATTGATTGTATTTTTTCCTTTCTCCTTTGCCTTTTGCATTCCTTCTTTCCTCTGCTATTTTAAGAGCCTCATCAGACAACCATTTTGCTTTCTTACACTTCTTTTCTTTTGGTATGGTTTTCCTTGCTGCCTCCTGTATAATGTCCCCACCCCTCTGTCCATAATTCTTCTGGCACTCTGTCTATCGCGTCTAAGCCATTAAATCTGTTCCACACCTCCACCGTGTATTCCTTAGGGATGTTGTCTAGGTCATACCTGTCTGGACTAATTGCTTACTTAAAAGTCTATTAATTGATGAGAGGGACAAGGGAAAGGAAAGCAAATCAATCATATATGGGCTTAATGCCCATAGGGCTTAATGCACTCTCTAGGTGGTTCACAAGTTAATTAGCATTTTGCCTCCAACGTGCTGGGTACTAATTTTACCAACCTCGGAAGGATGGAAGGCTGAGACAACTTTGACTCCCTGGTCAGGATCAAACTCACAACCTTTTGGTTGCAGTACAGAAGTTTAACCCCTGCATCACCAGGAAAGAGAGCGTTCCAGATGTTTTTGGCTTACACCTCCCAACAGTGCTAGCCAGCTATAGCCAGGGGTGATGGGCATTGCAAGGGTTCTCCAGTCCTGATAGGAGGAAGGACCCTCCGGCTTTTCCTAGGAAGTGCTCAACTACAGTTCCCATGGTCCCCAGCTGGTGTGCTCCGTGCATCGGGAAGGCTAATTTACTTTGATCATTAGTGCTGGAGGAGTCAAAGCAGATTCTGAGTCTGAGCTTTGATAAGTTGTAGCTTAATTCAAGCCTCTAGCACATCCCACTTCTTTTGCACACATACACACACCCCTATACACGTGGCTCCATTCCCACCAGGACTCTGGCTTCTGAATTATTGCTGGTGCTGATCAAACTCCTACAGTCGCACGTTTCAAATTCAGTGCTCAGGGAAGCCAGTGCTGTAAACAGGGAAAACTCAAAATAATGTATGCAGGTCAGTAAAAAGAAGAAGAAGAAGAAGAGAAAGCTATGCAAAGTTTGCTGCTTGCATAAACATGCTTTGTTTTCATGCTGTGCCTTAAGTCTGTCGTGTGTGCATGTGCATGTTTTACAGAAGTGGGGCTCTCTTTTCTTCCTGGAAACAAAGAGTAGATAAAAACAGAGGCAAGACGAATGTGATGAGGGCCGCTTTCAGAGAAATGACTGATAAGTCAATTTTCAAAACATTTTTTTAACATGACCCCCTTGCCTCCATCTTATGTCAGCTTCACCCAATGCTCATTATCTGCAATTGTACATTCATGTCGTCACTTACCCGTAGCTTTCTATGAAGTGTAGAGGGGTTTTTTGCAAGGCAAGGGTAGACATAGGAAATGGTCCAGCTTGTAGTAATCTAATGAAACTGATGAATGATCGATTCTGGCCAGTTGAAAGGATTTTTTTTTAATAGCTTGTACTTTTCCGACAGAGTTCGCGGCCACAAGTGAAGCACTCTACGAAGTAGGGTGACACTACTTAAGAGAGTGGCTTAGAAGATAAAGGGATATACTGTACCGATGTTCAAGGGAACATTTAGAATTAGTGGGGAGGGGGAACTGCCTCCTTTTTTGGCTGATAGCTTCCATAATGCTTCACCCATCCTACTCAGTGACTTTAAACACTAGATGCTCTAAATTTCTCTGATAATTAGCTGCTAAGAAATGGGAGAAGAGGCAAGAAATAGATACAGTAATACCTCATACAAAGTCCGCTTCATACATCGGATTCGTACAACATCAGCTAATTCCTTGAAAAAAGTTGCCTCATACAAAGTCGTGTGACGTTGTATGAGGCATTGGGTTTTCCCCAGGTTGCATTGTGCCTGGGCAGTATAAAAGGCAGGACACATGCGTGCATTGCTCTTGTGGGTTTTGCATGAGGCAAAGAGTGTTTAGGAGTGGTTTTGAGCGTGATTTTCGATTTTTTAGAATTTTTTCATCCGAATTTTTAGAAGCATTCCTGGGATTTTTGCAGCATTCTTCAGGTTCTTGGACAATCAGGGTGTTTGACAAGTTTTTTGTAATGTTTTTAGCCTTTAGACAATGATTTCTTAAAGTTCTGTCAGTTTCCTGTCTGTTTCCTTGACTTTGCCCTGAAGTCTGTGCTGTTACAGTACAATGTATCTCTATGGAAACGACGTATGAGGCATCGCGGCAAGGATTTGGACGTTGTATGAGGCATCACAGCTAGGATTTTGCATGCCTCATACAAAGTCCAAATCTGTATAAAGTCCAAACTTGTGGAACCAAGTTTGGACGTTGTATGAGGTATCACTGTATTGGTCTGGGGCTAGGCTTCTTCTTTCTTGTCCCACTCAAATCCTGGAATGCCAAAATGAAGCCACTTTCTTGGCTTTGTCATTGGCCAAACTTAAACCCAAATTGGTACATGTTTCCCAGGAGTAATCTTCAGACCAGCAAATGAGCCGGATTCTGTATATTTCCACATTCACACAGCGTGTTGTTGACCATCAGCAGTCTCCACTTGAGCATGTTGGTCTTACATTTAGGAACTTCAACCCTCAGCCTATTCATGGTCCTCCAAGTGACATAGAGGAGGTCGAGTTCTTCAGTTGTATCCACCTTTAATGTTATTCTTTGTCCAGTGATGGGACTCTGCCAGGGGTCAGCAAACTTTGCTCACCAGGTGTTTCTGAACTTCAATTCCCAGAAACCCTAGTCAGCATACCTGCTGATCTGAGCTCCTGGGAATTGAAGTCCAAGAACATCTGGAGAGCCAAGACTGCTGACCTCTGGGCTAGTCTGAAAAGGGCAACTGTGCTGACTCACCCAGTTGGGCATGGTCACCACACGCTACACAGAGAGTCTGTTCAAGGAGAGTCCAGATATCAAAGTCCAAAAGGCAAGCCCAGGTTTGTTTACCAGTAGTCTGAGCAAGTGTCTAATCCAAAGGGTGTCCAGGGGTGTCATCAGGGTTGGCAGAGAAGTCAGGGTCACGGCAGGCAGGTCAGGGTCTAGGCAGGCAGTCTGGAGTCGAGCAGGGTGTCGGTCTTCACACGAGAGTTGTACCGACATTGGCAGGCTGCAACCAGTTTGCTTATAAGCCTCCCAGCTAATTGGTATCAGTTGGGAGCCTTCTCTGGTACTTCACTCAAGCCCGCCTACATCTCAGGTATAGCTCCTTTCTGGGCCTCTCCCTGACTGAGGGGTGATCACTGTCAGAGCCAGACCTCTGATCTGACAGGTCAGCTGCTGGGGGGAAACAGACTTGGGCCAGGCGCAAGCTGAGATCCCTGGCTCAGGACATCCTGAGGTTCGGGTGCAGGCAGAACTGGGCTGGGCATAGGGAGTGCCCCCTGATCCAGGCCATCTTCAGAGGAGGGCTGGATCACAACAGTAACTTGCTGCCAGAAACAGAACAGAAATTCCACCCCTGGACCCTCTGGGTTATAAGAAAGTATCTCTGGCACCCACCTAAGACTAGAGACAAGAGAGATTCAGAAGCTTTTTCTAAATGAGTTTTGGATGATATTGACAGTGAGAGAGCAGTCATGGTTCCCTTCCCAGATGTCCCTTGTGAGCCAGAAGGCATTCAACTGACCCAGCTCTTGGCAGATAAGGTGTTAAGGGATTTACCCATTTTAGTCTCTTTTCTCTCACGAGATCAGCCTTTCTCAGCACCACAAACTGCACCATTCCTATCCTATTTGCGGTTGATGAGGGCTTACAGCAGGGATTCTCAACCTGTGGCCCACAGACCAGATGTGGCCCATGGCACCATTTCACGTGGCCCACTACTACCTCCACCACACCAGGAAGTGCCATATAGTGGAGGAAGGGCACAATGATCATCTGGCCCCCGAAGCTGTCTGAGGGAGCGTGGCCCAGCCCCCGGCTTAAAAAGGTTGAGAACTCCTGGTTTACAGTGTACCGGCTTAGAGGAGGCTTAATATCCCTCCCCATGAAAGCCAAAAATGATGAGGGTTAGTTGCCAGATTGCTAAAAAGTGGTGGAAAGTTGGACGATCCGATATATTCGTTTTGTGTAATGATGCTGGGGGTGGGTGGGAGAGGACAACGCATGCAGGGACAGAAAGCACTTCTGGAGTAGGGATTTGAATCAATAAACAAACAAAGAGGAGTGGGAAACCAGATCCGTCATCCGTGTGGACTGGGAGAGGGAAAATAATAGACCTGTGGGGAAACGAAGCAGAGGAAATAAATGCACAAACACGGCGAGAATGAATTTTGAAAAGGGCATGAAAAAAAATAGAGTGAATAAAAAAGAGTGAGGGTTATCTGGATGGCCTGATGGAGGAATAAACCATAGCCTGAATAAGTGACGAGGGTTAGCAACTAGAGCGGTCCCGGGCCAAAAGTTACCTCTCTGGGGAGGACCGATTGGCCTCTCAGTTGACAGATTGGAGATGAAACAGAGCACAGGGAAAGTGGGATCTAAGAGATCTCATCGTTTCTCTTTGCTGGCGAAAGTTGAAGCTGTTTTCCTTGCTATATACAGCATCACACCCAGATTTCCATGGCCAAGCTCCTTGTCAAGCAGGCGCCTGCTGCTTGGAAAAGTTGTCGTATTTGCCGACGCATAAGACGCATCAGAGTATAAGATGCACCCCGGTTTCTATACACATGTTTAAGGGGGGAAAATAATTTTCTACATTTTTTTCACGAATTTCCAAAATTAACTCCAAGAGCTGGGGAGAGTGGGATGGAGGAGATGAGGGCTCCTTTGAAGCCCTTTCCCCCACCATCCCACCGCGGCTGGTCACCAGGAGCCAAGGAGATTGGGTTGGGAGGGAAAGAAAGATCCCTTAAGCCCGTTTCCCCCATCCCATCACCAGCCGGGGAGCGTGGGATGGGGGGGGGGGAGGATCCTTTAAGCCCATTTCCCCCATTGCACCAGCAGCTGGGGAGAGTGGGATGGGGGGGGGGAGAGAAGGATCCTTTAAGCCCATTTCCACCCCACCCTGCCACCACTGACCATCAGGAGGCGGGGAGGGTGGGATCGGCCGGGCAAAGGAGCTCCTTTGGAAGCCACCCTTTGCCCAACTCCTAGAAGTCAGTGGCAGGCCACCAAATTGTACCCGCACGGGGTGTGTGTGTGTGTGTGGCACTGTTACCAGCGTCTAAGATGCACTCTGTTTTTCTAATGTGTTTTAAGGAGGGTGTGTGTGTCTTATACTTTGGCAAATACGGCAACTTTTTTAGAAACTACATCTCAAGAATCCCCCTGCCAGTTTGGCCATGTAGTGTAGGTCAAAAAATATTTCCAAGCTCTGTCAAAAACATGGACCATCTTGACCAAAAGAACCTCATCTTGACAGACCTAATGATAGCTTTGCAAGATAAAAGAACGTTATTATCTTTGGCTGGAAAGCTCAGTGAGTTGGCCTGGCTGCAAAACCCCAAAGCTGGGAGTTCGATTCCCCACTGCCCCTACAAAGAGATAAGCTGGCCAGTGGATCCTACGTATATGAAAAGGCATTATTGGTGGCCAAATGTTTGGCCATCCCAGCACTTCATTCAATTTGCTCGAAAGCCAGTTGTGTCTGATTCTAAGGGGCGGTGCTCAGCTCTGTTTACAGCCGAAGAGTCAGTGCTGTCTGTGTCTGCAGACATTTCCGTGGCCATTGGGCAGGCATGACTAAATGACAGAGTGCATAAAACGCTGTTAACCCTTCCTGCCAAAGTGGTACCTATTCATCTGCTTGCAATTTCTTTATTTCGAACTGCTAGGTTGGGCAGAACTGGGACAAACAAGAGGAGGTCACTGTCACACAGCACTGGGGTCTTGAAATGCTGACCTGCTGACCTTTTGGTCATCAAGCTCAACATCTTTAACCACTATGCCACTGGGAACACTTCCATAAAGTACTGTATATAAAAAGCCACAAGAGCCCCTTTCTTTTGTCCTTTTCAATCTGGCCCCATTACCCTATCTGCATGCCTTCTCTTTTATCCTCACAGATCGCAGGAGCTAGAAACTTTAATTGTATTTCCTTTTACCATAAGTGCTGGGATTTTCAGGATCTTGAATGTATACTGGAAGAGAGGGGCTACAAAATATTTCGAAGATGCCTGAGTCAGCCTCAGCAGCACAGAAGAGGGTTGAAATATAACAAACTAGCCGGAGGTACCCGTTTTGCCGGGTAGGGCACCCTTACCTGTGTTCTGAGCGGCGGCTGTCTGCGGCAGCCTTGCCTCTCCCGGTGGAGCCATGGTGTGTGTTGCAGCCGCCTGTGGCGGCCTTGCTGCTGTGGTTCGCCACGGCTGGAGCGCCCCATTTGGGCCGTAGTAATGCTTCCCTGGTCGGGAGGCTCCAATGAGGTTCCCTGCTTTGCCGGCAGCGAGGAAGCGGCCCCATGGGTGTGGTGCGCCTGTTGGGGCCGGCACTGGCTCCTGCTTCAATGGCGGAAGTGATGTGGCTCCGCAGCTTGCCCCCTGCTTTGCCGGTGGTGGGGAAGTGGTCCTGCGGTGTCCCCTGCTTCGCCAGCTGTGGAATGGCCGGCACGCCTCTGGGGCTGTTGCCTGAAACCCGGATATCCGGGTAGAGGAGGAGTCCTCGTTTGGGGCATGCACAGTGCAGACTGACCTGGTCTGCCACTCATGCCTGGTCCCCCTCAGCGGACTTCCAGTCGGTTGCCGTCGGCGAACATCCGGACAGGTGGGGGATCCCCGGCGTGACCCCTTTTCGAGGTGATGTACCGCGGGAGGTGCTGCTGGTACCCTGCGCCGACCTGTCCAGGTGCTCCAGGTAGGCGGGACATAGGTTTCTGGGGCAGTGGGGGCCAAGGTGACGTGGGTTAGGGGTAACAAATGCGGCAACACCTTGATTTTAGGTATAGTACTAGATAGATAGATTGTGTGGAAGCAATGCCAGGTATCCCATCCTTGGTCTTTCACTGTAACAGCAGGCATGTGAATGCTCCAGGAGTTGTGTGACAATTTTATCTTGACGTGGTCTTGTAGCACCAATCAGGTTGTGTATAGACATAGTGTTTAAGACCTAGGCCCCTAAGGAAGGGCTGATGGAAAAGCTTCATTTTAATTAAGGGGTGAATGGAAATTTTGTGCTTGCATGCATGTGTGTGTAAGCAAAGGTTTGTTAATGAAGAGCAGGTGTCTCTTAATCAGGGTTAGAATTGTGGAGCCAGTTCCAATTATCAGGAAAGGAGAATTAATTACATTCAAGGGAAGTGTGTCATTGGCTGCCGGGAAGAGTGTTTTTGGTGTCTCTCAGCTTGTTCGCAGCAAAGGAACTCTGGCATTTAGACCTGTCCAAAGGCGGAGATCTAGATTTTAAATTTTAGATCAGAGGTTCTCAACCTACGGCCTACGGTGCCATTTCATGTGGCCCACTGCCGTCACTCCCGCTGCAGCCGCCAGAAGTTTCGGAAACAGCCATAAACGCATCTGTGGCTGTCTGAAATGCATTTACGACAGCCATAAATGCAGACACGGCTGTCATAAATGCATTTTTACTTGTTTACGACAGCTGCGCCTGCATTTTACAGCAGCATTTATGGCGGGAGGAGCCACTAGTCCAGCTCGCTCAACTGTCTGAGGAAGCGTGACCCGGCCCACAGTTTTAAAATGTTGAGAACCCTTGCTTTAAATGCAGGTTTACTCCTGGTGCTCCTGCTTGGGAAGTATGAGAGCCGTCTACTTGCAATTTCTTGCTTTCGGACAGCTAAGTTGGCAGGAGCTCGGACAGATGAATTGAGCTCACTCTCTCACGCAGTACTCTGGTCTCAAACTGCTGACCTTCCGATCTTCTGATCAGCAAGATCAGCACGTTAACCAGTAAGCCACCACAGCCCCTTAATTCACTGTACATGGGCATAGCTACCCATAGTGGGGCAGCAGATGGCGAGGGTTGTAGGATGTGGGTTTTACGCTGCGATCATGTTGGACGGATTCAAGATTGGAAGCGAGAGAGCCACTGTGATGTTGTTGTTCTGTGAATTGAGAACTAGGACTTCATCATCTGCAACCAGTCATTTTCTCTCAACCTGGCATAGCTCCAGTAAAGGTGAGAGAAGGGGAGACGTCATGTCTGGTTCCTTGAGCTCACTCAAGAAAAGACAAGATGTACATTTAATTAATAATCAATAAACAGAAGTTTCAGGAGGCCAGCTTACAGTGCTTGCTTGAGGAATGTGCCTTCCTTCCTGGAACAGAAACCCGCATCCTGAACATAGTTCTGTTGTGATTATATGGCAGTCACAGTTTGGACCAGTTTAGATGCAATGACAACCCATGGTTAGTTGTATCAAGGAAGTCAATATTCTGATCTCTTCCTTGGTGAGAACTGGGAGAGTAGAAAGTTAGAACAGCCATGCTTGTTACAATCTATGCTCTGGATGTGCACCTGAGCTCTGAAACAAGTTGTTGGGTTTCCTTGGGATATACAGAAGCACTAAAATGGTCTTTTGTAAAAGATTCTGTCTTTGTTGAAACATATGTCCCTATCTCATTGCTGCTGTTCCAACTTTTGGACTCAACCAAGAATCAGGCCCGTGCTGGTCTGGTGGGATACCGGAACATGTCGCCACACACCCTTACTTATAACATAAAGGGCCACACCACCTCAGCAGTTTCCGCTCCTGCTTTGGCTCCTCTTGCTGGGCTCCCCTCAGCCCTGTGGGAGAAAGTCCGAAGCGCTTTGGCAGCAGCGCAGAGATAATAATAATATTACAACAGGAGCAGAAACTGCCAAGGTGGTGTGGTCCTGTAAGTTGTAAGTTATAAGGTATAAGTTGGGGTATGCAGCGACACATCCCGGTATCCCACCGGGCCAGCACAGGCCTGCCAAGAATTCATGTTGCTACTGGACTGAGTCCTGAGCTCTCTGTGTCTATGAGGTTACCAGATGGGTTCTAGGTAACGGCCTTTAGATGGTTCTAGGTATCTCTTATGACACTTGTGCACAGTGGCGAAATTAGATCTGGGTTTTTATCAGTAGGAAGGAACAGAGCTGGGAAATGCTGGGACTGGATAATACGGTGGGCAGGTGGGGGAAAGGATGCAACAATAGTGGTCTAGAACACTTGGCCCTGCAGATGTTTTGGATTACAATCTCCACAATCACTTGCTGTTGCAGTTCCACATGGGGCTTTTGTGAATCGAAGGTCAAAACATCTGGAAAACCAACTTTCGCCCAACTCTGTCCTACAATTTGAAGGTCCTGAACTAGGGATGGGGAATTTGGGGTTTTAGAATACACCTCCCAGCATCCTACAGAAATCAACGCCAGTAGTGGGATTCTGACAATTGTTTTAGAAACAGTAATACCCCTCCTTGAAGGCTGTGGTATTTTTGAACCATTATTAGGCGTATTCCGGGCAACGGCTACCTTGTGTTGCTGGCTAATCTTTCTGACACTAGGTCAAGTGAAAGGAACTGCAGAATGAACTCACCAAAGGGTGGCTTCTTTCTGGCAGTTTCACGTCTGACCTAGACATGGAAGAAGGAGGAGGAAGAGGAGGAGGAGGAGGAGAAGAATGAGTTTCTGTTGATTGGAAGGGAAAGAACAGTGTGTGTGTGTGTGTGTGTGTGTGTGTGTGTGTGTGTGTGTGTGTGTGTGTGTGTGTGTGTGTGTGTGTGTGTGTGTGTGTGTGTGTGTGTGTGTGTGTGTGTGTGTGTGTGTGTGTGAGAGAGAGAGAGCGAGCTTTTTGGAAAATATGTAGAAAAGGATGGGATTTTAGACAGAGATTGGTAGACGAAAGCAATCTGACCTTTGTCTGGTTTCCAGGCCAGTTCTCAAGACCCCTCTTACTGACCATCTGAGGTCTTTGGGAAGGGCTGCATGCTGAGAACTGGCAGACTCCCCTGTTTTCAGTTCGAAAATGTTTCATTTGCATGACAAGCTATTCAGAGATTGCCAGCGAAAATGAAAAAGCGACAAGCTGTTTTGCAGAATTGGCTTCTCCCTCTCATCGCATGCTCTCCCCACACATCCCATCCCACTGCAACTGAGAGGTGGTGAAGTACCAAGGTCTCCGACTCTAGGGTTCAGTGCTCCTCTCCGTGTACAGTCAAAGAGCCAGGGCTGTCTGTGCCTGCAGATGTTCAAGTGGACATGTAGCAGGCCTGACTAGACGCAGGAGCCCACGGAACGCTGTTACCTTTCCTGCGGAAGCGGCACCTATTGATCTACTTGCAATTTCTTGCTTTCGAACTGCTAGGTTGGCAGTAGCTGGGACAGACGACGGGAACTCACTCTGTCGCGCAGCACTCTTTTCTTGTCCTGTGTGTATGTTACACACATGAATTTTGCTCACAGTTTCCCACAAAACGTCTTGGGAAGTTGGACCTGGTTTTATGGGTTCTGAGATCAGCTTTTAAAGATGCTCAGCTCTTTTTTTTCTCTCTCTCTCCAGGAATTACAGGCAGGAGAAAGTTGAGGCATTTAACCCATGTTTGTTTTCAGAGCTTCTGTTATTGACTGTTCCCTTAGGAGTGGCTACAGTTTCCCCTCATTCTCTCGGAATTAAATGTTTATTTACTGAAGGAGCAGAATGCACAATTCATTACAAGTGCATTTTAAAAGAGTCCTTAATTTCACACTAGTTTCCTTTTGTGAAAACGCAGCCACACAGGACTTGATTTAGACTGCAGTTGTGGCATATAGAACAGGTGGCTTAAATCAAAGTTTGGGAAAGTTACTTCTTGGGAACCGACCATGGAGTATCCTGGGTGATATATTTTGGGATGCGTGCATGCTCGTGGTCCAAAAAAAGAGAGAGGAATATTTATCTTTCTGCTGTATTCCTACAGATCTCTGCCATCTTGACTTCTGTCTTTATTGAGTAGCACTTTGGAGGGGAAATTGTGGCAGTTATAGTTGGGGGGAATAAATTATGCTGGAGGGTAGGGTTAGGCTCTTTTCTTTGCATGCCACATATCCTAGTTTGGATCAGGGCCCCAAATAACTCTTGTTCCCCCAACAAGGAAACATCATTTTAGATTAAATATGCTCAGTGTAATGTTTCACTTGACCCTAGCCATAGACTCCCTGGCCTCACTCAAAAAAAAAAAAAATCATTCCACACAGAAAACCAATATTTATACTACTATGCTGGCTTTCTGAGTGGAGAGATTATTTATAAAAATAAATGTACCACTCAAGGTCAAGATACACATTCTATTAAACATACTCCCCACCCCCAAAGGGCTGTTTATCTGAGCCCTGGCGGGTGGCACAGCGGTTAAACTGCTGTCCTGCAACCCAAAGGTTGTGACTTTGATCCTGACCAGGACTCAAGGTCGATTCAGCCTTCCATCCTTCCAAGGCTGGTAAAATGAGTATCCAGCATGTTGGGGGCAAAATGCTAATTAACTTGTGAACTGCCCAGAGAGTGAACTAAGTGCTATGCGGTGGTATATGTGCGATTGCTTTGCTTTAGCTATGTCTATTTCATTTTGGAAGAATGCTAGGCTCAAATCATTCTCATAGATGTGGGGGTGTTTTTTTCTATAGGGAATTCTCCCCCCTATCCTCATATCAACATTATGATCAAATATTACACCTTTTAGCGGGATAACACAGATCCCTGAAGAAAAGTTTGAAAATTCCTTTATCGGAAGGAATTAGGATCTGTTATCGAAGTTTGGTTTATTGGATTAAAGTTTTATTATCACACAGCCAAGGCGAATGGTTCTTTCTTGCTTGTTACTCTACGTTTGGTTCCTCTTATCCTTGCTAGATCCCAGAGCACACAGAATCCTGTTACCTTTCCCGCCGAAGTGGCACCTATTGATCTACTTGCAATTTCTTGCTTTCAAATTGCTAGGTTGGCAGGAGCTGGGGCAGACACCAGGAGGTGACTCCGTCACGCAGAACTTGGATCTCAAACTTCTGACCTAACGACCTTCCCGCCATCAAGCTCAGCATCTTAACCACGGCCCCTTTGATATGATACAAGCCAAGCACAAATCTATACCTTAGATCTCAGTTGTTCCTCTGTTCCACCACCTGCTTATGTCTACCACCTTACATTTGGAATGAGCAAGCTTTCTATGGTTTGCGCATTTCATCATCCAACAGTGCTGTGACTTTGAAATAACTCTCTGCGTGGATCTGTAATGATCCGCGGACTCACAACCTGCTCCCCATCTTCTCAGTGAATTGTGTTTTGTGTTACCTCTTGAGCTGGCTGCTTGTATAATTTTAATATGATTATTATCTTCTTCCTTCACTGGCCGTGAGGTAGTTAACCTCCGTAATGATAATATGTTCATGGATTGTGTCAACACTTGAGTTGAACTTGTGGCTCTCTAGTGCTTTCATACGAAGGGATCACGGGTTGCTTTGATTGAGGTGGCACTAGAAACTGCAGCTTCTAGTGTATGTTAAGTAACAAAAGCTTTTCAAGTGTCTCGGTTCCTGTTCAACATCAATTGTTCCCGAACCCCTCTAGGTCTGGCAGATGCACTTGGCAAATGTGCAGTTGTAGGTTGATCATAGATAGGGGGTATCTGTGCTATACTGTGTTGAAAAAGATAAAAACAAGAAAAGTAAAATCCAGATTTCTACACCAGGCTTTCAGCCGGCTGAATACATTATGCAAAATAAAGCAAATGTTCGTATATTTGCTTAGTTTGCATAATTTACTTTGCTTCTGTTAGCTGGGAGCCGGGCGGGAGCATTATGGAACGCCATAACTCCACCTTCTAACTGGTGAATTTCTGCTCAACTCATCGCTGGCTCTTGAGATTCCACCGAGCACCGTGGATATACATTTCCAGCTTTATATATACATCTGGAAATGGTGCAGTGATGGCAGCAAGAGCCTCTTTTTCAAATTCTCTTTTTCTTTTTAAGCCCACATTAATATCCAACCCGCACTTCCAGCCCTTCTCGCAATCAGGTTGCTTAAAGAGCGGCACAAAGAATCTTCCTTCCCTTTTTCAACGCACGCACATGGGTGGAATACGGATTCTCACCTGTGTCAGTAGCTGTGAATGCAAAACCTGGACGGAGCAGTTATTCCATGTTAAGTCATTCGCTCCAGTGGCTCCATGGTTAAGCAGCACACCTTGTTAGCTGGAAGGCTGGCAAGTCAGCAGTTCAAGACCTGGGTACTGCATGACGGATTGAGTGCCAAACTCTGTCCCAGTTCTTGGGGACATGAAAGGAGACTGATTTGGGCATTCTCTGAGCGGAATTTCTTCCACAAAAATCCTTTCAACCCAGAAAGGGTTGTGTCCCCCCCCCCCCCCAATCTCGTTGTTCTGTGTAGGACAATGACAATAAAGATTTATCTATCTATCTAATAATTTCTAAGACGAAAATATTAGTATTATACGCTGAGAAATGGGGTGTTCTTGAGTCTTTCCAGTTGTAGAATGGTAGGAAGTAGTGTTAGAACAGGGGATTCTAGATTTTTGGGGATCTTCCTGTCTTTAAAACTGATCCGCAACTCCTAAGTCCATTATGGCGTTGGTGAATAAGAATGTTTCATTTTTCAATACAAGATGTTTTTCAAGCTTGGGTGCCATATCTACCCATTTGCAGCCAACACCCTAGCTCACCAGAGTTGGGTACAAAGGTCTTTGTAAAAGCTTTACTCTTAGTTTTGAGCTATCAAAAAGCCACAAATGAAGGGAGGGCTGTGAGAAGAAAGATGGTGGATTCAGTGGTGGGCTCCCAAAAAATTTGCTACCACCCTGTGGGTGTGGTATGGTGGGTGTGGCCAGGGGAAAAGCCCTGTGTTGCACCCAAATTAGGACTACTTTATTTCAAAACTTGGATGGGTGGGGCCAGCCAGAATTTCTGCTAGTGCTACCGGTTCTGGCGAACTGGTGTGAACCTGCTGATGCCCACGACTGGGTGGATTGCAACAAGACAGGGACTGGAGTACCTTATATAGTACCTGTCTCGGCACTCAGCTTACGACACTCGCCATTCTTGGGGCGAATACGAGTCTCAAGTCTGCCGGCTCAGATCCAGGAAGAGCTTTATGGCAAGAACAAACGTTCTGGAGGGTATGCAAGAGCAAAACCAAATTAGAAGATGGAGGAAGTTGCTCAGTGGGCAAGGAACAACATTAAAGGAGGATATAGCTGAAGATCTCAACCTCTCCTACGTCACTTGGAGGACCCTGAATAGGCTGAGGGTCGAAATGCCTAAATGTAAGACCAACAGGCTCAAGTAGGAGCTGCTGGCAGACAACAACACATTATGTGAATGTAGAGAGGTAAAGGGTTTTGTTGGTCTCCCAGTTACTACCAGAAACATGTACTGATGAGGATTTAAGTTGGGCCAATGACAAAGCCAAGAAGGTGGCTTCATTTTGGCAGTTTAAGGTCTGACCTAGACATGAATTAAATAGCACTCCACTGAATCCTAACCTGCCGGGCTTTGTGACACCACAAAAACCCACTTCTCTGATCTAGCAAGGACCGGCCTCTGGTCTCAGATTTTCACCTGGGAAGCTGCTGATCTGGCAACTCTCACTGTTAGTGCTCAGTGTTATCTGTTATCTGCTTGTGGATGGCAGCTTGGAGGGAAAGAATGCTGGTTATGACAAAGGCTTGGTTTAATTTATCTAACCACTTTGTGTGCTCTCAGGGTGAGAAAAAGCTGCTCCCCCTGATATGTTTCTTTTTAGATGACTTTTTTTTTACAAGGTGAGAACTGCCTTGTCCCCTCTGATGTACACATCTATGTTTCCCTGTACCAGTTCCTGGTCTAAGGTGCGGATTTCCCTTGCCGGCTGTCTCCGGAGGCCTGGCCGGGCATAAGCGGAGAAAGGTGCCCAGAATTTCAATTAAGCCCCAGCACAAAGGTCAGAGTGGAGGGATAGAGGAGGGGGGGGACTCCATTCCACGGTTGCACCGCACAGCATTTCATGACTCCCTTTGATCAAATATATGCAGATTTGTCAGCTGTATCTTTGATGCACTCTCTTCTTTGTGTACTGGAATTTCATGGCAGTGGGACTAAGGTTGGAGGTTGGAAATGGAGGGTTGCGGGTATCAAAGAATGGAAGTTGAGGAAGGGGCCAGTTATGGATGCAAGCCTCTCAGAGAAATTCCTGTGAAGTCCCATTTGGATTATGGAAGTGGTGCCGAACCTTGGCACTCCAGCTGCTCTTGGACTTCAATTCCCAGAAGCCCAAGTCAGTACACCTGCTGATCAGGGCTTCTGGGAACTGAAGTCCAAGAACAGCTGGAGTGCCAAGGTTCACCACTGCTGGATTATGGCAAGTAGGCAAGGCAGGTGGCTACCTGCCAGATTTAATGCAGGAAGAATTCCTTTTGCTTTTTAAGAATGGTAGACAAGAGACACAAAGTCTGGCCAAGCTATCCTGCTATGGTAATAGAGTGTTTCCCAATCTTTGGTTTTTGGACTTCAATTCCCAGAAGCTGAAGCCAATTCCCCCCAAAGCTCTGATCAGCCAATGTACTGACTTAGGTTTCTGGGAATTGAAGTCCACCAGTGTTCCTCAGAACATATTTTGGGAAGCGCTCAGTAGACCGTACTGCCAGAGAATCAACACTGATCATCAGGCGGCGGTTAACTAACCTGACAACCTTAAGGACTAACAGCCTTGGGTGGCAAAGTCCGTAGGGAAGGGTGATGGTTCCCAAGTGGATTAAATCCCACTTGAATCCATCTTGAGGGAGGGCAGCAGCTTCATCCACACTGGCCTGGGGTCAAGGAGGACTTTGTGTGCCAAAAGGACTCAGGAACAGAAAGTGACTCACGGAACTGGATCAGTAGTACGGGTGTCACACTATGTTGTGGAAGGCAAATGGAAGGCCACCAGGACAATTTTCATGGCTGATCGCCATGAGGATAGCCAATATTTGGAATTGGATACAGTACTTGAAGAAGATGAAGGCTCTTTTTTGTGCAGTTATTTGAGGAAGAGCTATCAGTGCCATCAGTGATCCAGCAACCTAACTTTTCTTTGATAGTCACCATTTTTGCATATTTCCCCCCACAGTGCCTTGAAAAGCTTCCCAAGGTACAATTTGTTTGGCAAACCATAAAGCGGTAAGAAGACCTTCAGTCGCTATCGAGACTGATGAAAGAAGCCTTCATCAATTAACGAAATGAATTAATTTCAAAGAGCACAGATTTGCATGTAACAAAAACAGTTTTGAACTTGTTTATGGGCAGGACATGTTCTTCTTTGCGTTGCTGCAGGGATCTTTCGACGCAAGTATCCTTGCAGTGAACACATCTCCAGTGAGAGAGTGTATTTATAATCCCAGGGATGGGGAGGGAAATCTTGTGGGATCTTCTAGCAAAATAACTTGGTCAAAATAACTATCATGCATTGCACCTTGCTGAGGTGGGGATAATTTTTTTTTCTTCTGCTCCAGACAATACAATGTTATCACGACTCAATCTTGAATAAAATAGGAAAGGGGTTCCCTATAGGTTTACTTCGAGTTAAATAAAAACCCGATTTACATAAAAGCCAACGGAACAGACTTTTTACGTAAGTAGGGGTTTTACTGTATCCCCTAACCTTTCCAAGCTCTATTCTGTGGCTTTCATACATTTATTTTCCCCTTTACAAATTTGTTTCGTACATTTCACCTCCTTAATGGTAGGAAACTAATTTTGCTTTGTTTTTTTCAGTGAGTTTGTTAATGAATGAATTAATTCAAGAATTTAGTCCTGTCTACCACTATTCTGTGTTTCAAAGTTGCTGTCGCAGTCCTCGGGCAAAAAAGTGGTAAACCCATCAATTTTCCTATTCACTGTCCAATTTCTTCTTCTTCTTCTTCACCTCTATCCTTACTTGTTCTCAGTTTGATCTTTATTTTCTTTCTTTAACCCAGTTTCTCAGGGTGCACAAAAAAAGCCTCCTCAAAGATTGTGGTATTTTTGAACCACAATCGGGCGTACCCCAGGCAACGGCAACCTTGTTGTGCCAGCTAATCTTTCTCACACTAGGTCAGGCGAAAGGAATTGCAGATGAACTCACCCAAAGGTGCCTTCATTCTGCCAGCATCACATCTGGCCTAGACACAGAAGAAGAAGGTGAAAGAAACTACGGAATTAATTCATCAAAAGGTGGCTTCATTTTGGCAGTTAAAAGCAGGGGTTCCCAACCTTTTCAAGACGGGGGCTGGGTCACGCTCTCTCAGCCAGCTTTGAGGGCTGGACAGCCATTTTGCCCTACACGCTCAATAGGGGTGGACATTTTTGTCCCAATAGCTTCAAAGGGGTGGCCATTTTGTTTCTTGAATGCCCTTGGATCGGTTCGCATTAAATGGCGCTTTGGGCTGGATCCAGCCTGTGGGCCTTAGGTTGGGAACCCCTGGTTTAAAGTCTGACCTAGACATAAAAGAAGAAGAGACCCAGTTTCTTCTTTCTGATCGTTATTCAGTTCCTTTTCTCCCAAGTTTGTTATTCACCTCCTCTCTCATTTGCTTACTGATCCAACCTCTTATTTGGAAGTTGATTGTTGTCTTTTGCCCAAAGCTGATTTTTGATGGGTTGCGCTCCTTCCCCTACTTTCTCTGGGATGTTGAAAATGACCCCATCTAAGGATGAGTGGTGTTGAGGGTCTGGTAGTCCAAAAACCTAGTCTTGGGTGATGCTCTCCTTCTTGAGCTTGAACAGGATCTCAAAGTCTAGTCATAAGACTATTTTGACGTCTGCGTGGCAAGCTGCCAGGTGTGCTTTTCCTCTTGTTGAGATGACACGGCTTCTCGTCGTATCTTAGCTCTTCATATCTACACTGAGCTGATGAACTGCGATCACAACATGTCAGCCTCCAGTTGGTGCATTTGCAAAGCTGGCGGCCATGCCAAACATGGCAAATCATTTTTGCCATAATTGATAGTTTAATTGGCGCAAACTGACTGCCAGGTCTAGCATGATAAGTAATTGTTCCCCCTTCACCTGACATTATATGACTGTGAGTGTGGTTGGGCCTTTGGTCTCTCCACCTCTTCAATCCATGCTACAAGTCAAAGACTTCCTCTGTTTCTTTACATTGGATGGTGGAATAACAAATCTTTCAGAGGTATACCGGATATCCTCTTCTAGGCATGGTTAGAGGAAGATACATTCTCCTCCTCCTCCTCCTGAGGCCTTTAGTCCTCAGGGTGCTCAGGTTAGTTAACCGCTGCCTGACACTAGACGTTGGGTCACTGGCAGTATGGTCTACTCTATTACCATAGCAGGACAACCTGGACAGACCTGGGGGAAGATACATGAAGAATCCTTTTATTGCTCCCCAGCATGTAACAATTCTCTTACAATGCTCTAGCATGGTGGATCTCAACCTTTGACCCTCCAAATGTTTTGGATGCAAACTCGGTTGGGCATCAGGGATTTGGGGTGTTGATATCAAAAGCATCTCCAGTGCTGAATGTCAAAAACCACTCTTGTAATGCATCCAGGCACATCATTAGAGAGTGATTGTGTTATAACCGTTCCGCAACATGCTATGGCTGGGGTTTTCACGTCTCTTCTACCGTCGGCCCTTTTGTCTGCCTGTCCAATTCGACCACTTGCTGAGTGTAGCACAAACCTCGGAGTCCTGCTGGTTAAATACATGAGAATTAGGGGAAACAAAAGATCTGGAGAAGAAGCGGCTGGGAGAAAGCATGTGTCTGCTGCATCTCCCACCGCAGCTCTTTAAAAGGCTTTCAGGTGGACCCAGCAGGTCGATTGCTGCTAGTAATCAGAACCGCATTGTTTGACAAAAATCAGCCTTTGATTTGAAATGGAATAGCGGGTAGTTCATGGCCTTGTGTCACCTTAGAGGTCAACATCTATGTATGCTAACGGTATTGATTTTTTGATATCTCATCCTTGGAAGGTGGAGAAATTAGGACGTGAGAGATGGCGAAAGGAACATTGAGCTTCAACAGGTAGACTGAAGAGAAGTACAGTAGAGTGACCGATGCGGGTCACTGGTAGTCATAAACTAGAATTGCCATTGTCTCTCTGTGTTGCAGGCAGCTCCCCGGTGGCTCAGTGGGCAAAAGCACTGTGCTTGGAGACTCTAAGGATGGGGTTCGATTCCCCCGAAAGCTGCACAATAGGGGACATGAAAGGAGCCTCGTTTGGGCATCCCCAGCAAAAGACCTTTCATCCCAGAGTAATCTCTGACACGAAAACACACACAGTCACTTCCTGTAGAGAAGGGCCTCTTTTGAAGTTAGATAGTGGGATAGTTGGATGCTACTTCTTTGCTTTGTGGCATAGCTCCCCCCCCCTCTAGATGTTGATATAAAGGATTTGAAGCAATTCCCTTGTATATTTAAGATCATACTTGAAACACTCCATACAATAAGGACTTCTGGAAAAAAACTTTCTGTTTTTCCTTGAATTCCTTCTCCATTCATCCCTTCCACTTTTCCCCCCTTCCATCCTTCATTTCTTGACTGATTAATGCAGGTTCTCCCAGCCCCCCCCCCCCATCGCATACTATTTAATGTGGAGAAAATAGATATAATAGATATATCTTAGATGTAAAAAGGAGCTCTCTTATCCCAACAGTCTTTCTTTAGTGTTGACAGGCTGCTTGGAGGATTGGCTTTTGACTTGAAATCAAAGCTTGAGGATGCTGTACTACGTTCATCCTCCTGTGACCAAGAGCGTAGCACTCAATTCTACTGCTCCCTTGTAATGCATTTGTGGTTAATAAAGCCATGTGAGGTCATTTCTTATCTCCCATTTATGCTCTGAAAGGATGGGAGAAGTTTATGTTACTGTCCTGTCTCCATTTTGATGAACAGTAGTATATCCAGGGGGGTCAAATAGCGGTAACAGTCACATGTATAAGTAGCCCCATTTTCATGAGGTAATTAGCATTTTGCCTCCAACACGCTTGGATATTCATTTTACTGACCATGGAAGAATGGAAAGGCGGAGTCAACCTTGAGCCTATCAGGATCGGACTCTGATTTTTGAGTAGAGTTTTGACTTTTAAACAGGTACAAAGTGGAGAGATGTTTCAACTCATAAAGCATTTCCTGCCCCTTGATGTATTAAAGGGGGAAGCTTTGCCAGTTGAACTTCTGCCATGCTGCTCTTTGAAGGCTTGGCGTGGTTATTTATTTATTTACAGCGGTACCTCATACAACAATTTTAATCCGTTCCATGGAGCTCATTGGTGTACGAAACAATTACTATACGATACATGCATCGTATTGCGAGTTTCCCTATGGGATGCATTGTATGATTTTTTTTGCTAAGTGGTTTTTCCAATTGAAAAATTGTTGTATGTCTTTTTCAACGGGGAAAATTGTTATGCGGGACACCATTTCCCCCCAAAAAACCTAGTTGTTATGCGATTTCATTGTTATACGGGGCGATTGTTGTATGAGGTTCCACTGTATTTGGTTAGATTTGTATTGCCGCCCAATCGGCATGCGACTCTGGGCAGCTCACATCATCATTCACACATAAAACTATCCCCCCAAACTCCAAGAATCATTAGCCACCCTGCCATTCCAGGAATGAAAAACCCACCCTTCTCAAGGCTCTTCAAAAAAAAATCCCAAAATGGTATAAATTATTGTGGGTGACAGTGAGCATGTTCTAGCGTTCAGGCATTGTGGCAAAGAGGAGTTTGGGGGGGGGGGGGATGTCCAGTTCTTTCCCAGCCCTCTCTCCTTTGTGGGTCCATGTCTCCCTCTCCCTTTTCCCAGGCCACACGGGAAGTCCAACATGGCAGGGTGCCAGGGCTATGCAAATGGCGGTGGCTGGTCACCATAGCAACGTGCGATTAGCTGCAGATGAATAGCGCAAGGGCCACGCAAGAGTTTGGAGAATGGTGCTCTTTCGCTGGGCAGTCAGACCAGAGGCCATTTCCCCTTCCGCCAGGAAAGGGGACACCTTATTTTTGGAAGGGTGAATGCAGGGCTAACATACTAGTGGTGGCAAAGCAAGATAAAATGATGAGGATTTCGAACATTAAAAAAAAAATTTCCTCCGCCAGATTCAAGAAGCCTACGAATGGTACCATGTGTTTCGCATATGCATCTTTACAAAGCATATTCCTCTGTACCAAAGACCCAAATCCGTGTAACTGACACAGGGATGTAGGAAATGACTTTAGATTATTGGTCCATCATGTTGCCTCTGAGTGGGAAATGCTTTTGAGAGGTTGTGGCAAGATTTCCCCCCTCCCTACCTGAAGACCTGTAGTATTGTCTTCTTCTTTTGTGTCCATTCAAACCCTGGACTGCCAAAAATGAAGCCACCTTCTTGGCTTTGCCATTGGCCAAAATTAAATCTCTGCCCTTCTTTCCCAATGAAGTGTTTACCTATAGCTACTTGCAATGTCTTGCTTTCAAACTGTTAGGTTGGCAGGAGCTCACTCCATCGTGCAGCACTTGGGTCTCAAACTGCCGACTTGCTGACCTTCCGGTCATTAAGCTGGCTCAGTGGTTAAGAAGCTTGCCTTGTTCGCTGGAAGGCCAGCAAGTCGGCAGTTCGAGACCCAGGTACAGTACTGCATGACGGATTGAGTGCCCGCCTCTGTCCCAGCTCCTGCCAACCTAGCAGATCGAAAGCAAGAAATTGCAAGTAGATAAATAGGGACCACTTTGGTGGGGGAAAACCTTGGGGACATGAAAGAAGCCTCATTTGGGCATCCCCTGAGCAGAGTTCCTACAGCAAAAATCCTTTCAACGCAGAATAATTTCTGTCAAGAAAGAATAACAACAACAACAACAACAACTATTATTATTATTATTATTATTATTATTATTATTATTATTATTATTATTATTATTATTATTATTATTATTATTATTGTTGTTGTTGTTGTTGTTGTTGTTGTTATTGTTATTGTTATTGTTATTGTTATTATTGTTGTTATTGTTGTTATTATTGTTGTTGTTGTTATTATTATTATTATTATTATTATTATTATTATTATTATTATTATTATTATTATTATTATTATTATTATTATTATTATTATTATTATTATTATTATTATTATTATTATTATTATAGCTGACAATGAAACAATGCCCATAGTGACAGGATGCCTCAAACCTACACCAGTGGAGAAAATGTCTCATCTTGTTGATATCTCTCCACCTAGAATAAGGAGAAAACTAGCATTGGAAGGTGAGAGATCTGAGCAAGAGAATGACCATTGACATCATCTGAAGAGATATGTGCATTGAGTCCATCTGGTGCTCAGATCCAGGAAGAGCTTTATGGCAAAAACAGGCACTCTTGAGGGTATGCAATAGCAAAACCAAATTAGAAGAAGGAGCTCATTGGAAAAGGAATATCATTAAAGGAGGATATGGCAGAGGGACTCGACCTGCCCAATGACACTTGGAGGACCCTGAATAGGCTAGGGTCAGAGTCGCTAAATGTAAGACCAACATGCTCCAGTGGGGGCTGCTGGCAGACAACAACACATTGTGTGAATATTGAGAGATACAGAATCTGGCTCATTTGCTGGCCTGTCGATTACTGCCAGAAACATGCACCGATGAGGACTTAATTTTGGCTAATAAGAAAGCCAAGAAAGTGGCTTCATTTTGGCAGTCCAGGGTTTGATCGAGACACAAAAGAATCCATGCCATACCTGTCAACCGCGGCTCCGGAAAATCCGGGATCTGCGCAGAACGGTTCTGCGCAGGTCACTTCTACGCATGCGTAGAAGGCTTTTATGCATGCGTAGAAGGCTTCTATGATCCCCTTTTGCACAGAATGTGTAGAAGTGAGTTGCGCAGATGGGATGCGCAGTAACGCCTTTTCCCCCGCTGCCAAATTCCGGGGTTTCCGCAGCTCCGGGTGGGAAATGGCGAAAATCAGCGTCGAAAAATGGGAAATCCCGGTCAATCCGGGAAGGTTGACAGGTATGATCCATGTGGGGAAAAGATCTTGGGGACATGAATGGAGCCTCATTTGGACGTCCCCTGAGCAGAGTTTCTCTAGCAAAAATCCTTTCAACCCAGAATAATTTATGGCATGAAATTATTATTAAACCACTAAGCCATCACAGTCCCTACACCAGTGACGGAGAACCTTGGCACTCCATGTGTTCTTTGACTGATCGGGGCTTCTGGGAATTGAAGTTCAAGAACACCTGGAGTGCCAAGGTAAGCCATCACTGCCCTACACCATAGTACCACAATGCAAAAGGAAACTTACAGATGCTCTCACAGGCCCTTGAAGCCAGTTACTACATAGATGGCCAGCCTTCGTTCCAGGACAGAAGGCTTACCCAGATCTGAGCAATCAAAGGGTCTTTATACCTCTGCCTCTGTCCACTGAGGATGGCAGATGGCGGGATATAAGTTTAATAAATAAATAAATAACTACCCCACTGCTATGTGCATGATAGCACAAACGTCTTCTCCTACCAGGTCAACGTGTTATCACCACCACGATAAGATAGGCTGCTCTTGGAACAATAAGTGCATATGCTCACAATGTGACAAGTGGTATCTTTCCATGCGCACAAAGCCAGTGATGTGACATTCATGAGGTAATATATAAATGTGTTTTACACAATAAATTTGCCATTCAATACAGGGTAAGATGTGCAGGCATTTCGATATGGTAACGTCTTGTGAAATGCTTTGCCAGCTTATTTCTGCACCTCAAATCACAGCTAGAAAGAGGAAGGCACATCGGGGAAGCCTTTTCACCCCCATCCGTTGACAAACCTAAACACGGCGCAGCCTAGAGACAGCACAGACACCAGACGAATAATTCAGTGGCAGGAAGAAGCCAGTCAGTCTCGAAGCTCAGCATGAACATGTTCCCCAAATAGGGTTGCCCTCTTTTTAATGCTATTTTGGCTTGTGTGTTTTTCAACAGCCGCATGACAGAAAGCCAGTAGACCATGTTTTCCTTATCACTGTATCTCTTCAACGAGAAAAGCTGTGGTTGCCAACTGTATGAAAATGTCCTACGTAAGACAAGCCAAGCTCCTGTACATTGTAAGAATACAGGCTGGATTTTGGGTGGGTTGGCATAGCAGCTCTGCCAGGTAGGTTTGGTGGTTTCAAAGAGAGATGGCAATTCCCCTTGAGGGGCAGGATTTGGCAGGTGTATCAAGCAAAGTGGATGGAAGGTATTGCTGAGATAACATAAGCCACACTGCATCTGGCTAACACTACCAATTCTGGTTGGCACATGATGCCTTATTCTAAATGTGTACAGAGCTAAAATTGTGTATTAGCTCATAACAAGATTGAGATTTTTATTCTCATTTTTTTTAAAAAGGCTGGTTATTTCTTCTTCTTCAGGTACCATATCCCTTCTGGATATTGACTAGCACCATGGACTTCCTGATCTTAACTCCTCGGAACAGTTCTTCCGAGGAGATGCCACACCAGTCTCTCAGGTTCTTCAGCTATGAAGTCTGTCTACATCCAGGGTCTCTCTTCCCAGGGAACTTCCCTTGCAGAGCGAGTTGGGAGTACAGTGATACCTCATACAACGTCCAAACTTGGTTCCACAAGTTTGGACTTAATACGGATTTGGACTTTGTATGAGGCATGCCAAATCCTAGCCGCGATGCCTCATACAACCTTGCTGCGATGCCTCGTACAACGTCTTTTCCATAGAGATACATTGTACTGTAACAGCACAGACTTCAGGGCAAAGCCAAGGAAACAGACAGGAAACTGACAGAACTTTAAGAAAACATTGTCTAAAGGCTAAATACATTACAAAAACATGTCAAACAACCCTGATTGTCCAAGAACCTGAAGAATGCTGCAAAAATCCCAGGAATGCTTCTAAAAATTCTGACGAAAAAATTCAAAAAAATCCAAAGCCGCGCTCAAAACTACTCCTAATCACTCTTTGCCTCATGCAAAACCCACAAGAGCAATGCATGCATGTGTCCTGCCTTTTATACTGCCCAGGCACAATGCAACCTGGGAAAAACTCCAATGCCTCATACAAAGTCACACGATTTTGTATGAGGCAACTTTTTCCAATGAATTAGGCGATGTTGTATGAATCCGATGATGTACGAAGCGGACTTTATATGAGGTATTACTGTATTCTATATTTCATGTTATTCTTCATGATATGCCCAAGATACTGGAGCTTTCTTGGTTTAATGGTCTTAAACATTTCTTATTCTTTTATCCACATGTCTACATTAGTCCCACGGTCGACCCATAATATCATTAGCAGTCATATGTAGATTCACATTTCAGAAGCTTTGATTTTCTTTTCAGAAGCTTTCATAGTCAATGTCCTAGCTTTGACTCCAGGCATATAGCAACACTGGGAACATGTAACATCTCACAGTTCGTATCTGTGCAGCTTGTTTTTGGGGAGGGAAAAAAAAACAAAACCAGGAAAGCATTCCTCAGAGTTGCTAGGTTTTAGTGTAAGGG
This sequence comes from Bradypodion pumilum, assembly GCA_035047305.1. NCBI lineage: Eukaryota > Metazoa > Chordata > Lepidosauria > Squamata > Chamaeleonidae > Bradypodion > Bradypodion pumilum. The sequence continues at coordinate 6,913,476 of JAWDJD010000007.1, forward strand.
ACCGAAGACAACGAAACAGCCGAAGGGTTGGCTTAACACAGGTTTATTGCATGATGATCCGGAGGAACATGTGGTAATGGCGGATGGGTAGCTCAATATATACAGCTGGCTATACATTTGAAAGTGGCTCGTCGACAGACTATTGGTTGCTGCCCGCGTGACGTCGTAGCAAGGTCACGCCCTTCTTGACCAGGTGAAGAGGTGGCAGGGAATCTTCCCGCGCTGCTGAACCAGGTGAATCTGAGCCATGAGAGCTGGACGCTCGCTATTGCCATCTAGTGGTCACTAGCTCGCGTCCCTTTATCAGGTTTACATTGATACAGCTGAAGGTTATAATGTTGCACACAGAAAGGTTACATTGTTAACACATGGCAATGGTACATTGTTAAAGGCACAGCTTTACAGAACACAACATCCCTCCCCCCTAGGATGAGACGAAGTCTCTCAGCCAAGATGGCTTGTTGCATGTGTGTTTGGGCCGTGAAGAGGGCTGACCCCCCCCCCAGGGGCGCTACTGCTTCTTTGTTCCCTGGTCCCTTGTCCTGAAATGGGAGAGGGAGACTTGTTAGTGGCTTGCCGCGGTCTGGCGGCCTTAGGGGAAGGGAAAAACTCCATTGTGGGCAGACCGGGGGCAATCGGGGCTAACGAAAAACCCCTCTTCTCGCTTGGGCGGGTGGGGGACCACTCCGAAAAACCCCCCCGGTTCTGAAAATCAAAATCTAACTTAGTAGGGGTATCCGCATTTGTGGGGACATTCCGCGAGATATGTATGGGGTCGGGTTCCTCCTCCTCCTCAGAAAGATCCCCTAGGATATCTATGAGAACATCCTCCTCCCCCCTTGGTGGGGGCCCGCGGTCCCCTTTTCCTCCCCCTTGGGCTGAACGGGTGGGGGAGAACCCTAACGCTGACTTTTTCTCTGTTTGGTCTGTGCCCTGCTCATCGGAGACTCTGCGTCGGAGCTGGTCCGCGTGCCGCCTCCACAGGAGCCCTGTACTGGTTTCCACGCGGTACGACACGGGGCCGGTTTGCTCCACAACTATGCCCGGTACCCAGGCTGGGCCCGTGCTGGCGTAATTCCTGCAATGCATGGGGGTGCCTACACTGAAACTCTTTGTGGCCTCCAGCCCGATGTTCCTTCCTTTGTCCTCTACCCTCGTGGGGTCTAGCCTAGTAAGGATGGTGGTCAGTTTTCTACACATTAAAAGCTCTGCCGGGGAGTATCCTGACGCCAACGGGGTCACCCTGTACCCTAGCAGAAACTGACACACTTGTAGGTTCAGATCCCCTGGGCCCATGCGCCGCAACGCGTCCTTCGTGGTGCGGACGAGGCGCTCTACTTGGCCATTGGTGGCTGGGTGAAACGGGGCGGAGGTGATATGCCGAACGGCGTTAATCTCCATGAATGCCCTAAACTCGGAGGACGTGAAACAACTAGCGTTGTCGCTAATTAATGTGTCGGGTATGCCGAACGTGGAAAAGAGCCTCCGCAAATGCCTAATGGTCTGGGCCGAGGAGGTGCTCGTGACTGGGATAACCTCCAACCACTTGGAGAAGGCGTCCACTACAAGAAGGAACAGGGTGCCTCTGAACGGGCCCGTGAAATCAACGTGCACCCGGGACCACGGCCCCTTAGCCGCGTCCCATTCCCTGTGGGGAAGGCGGGCCTCCTCTGGTCTGGAGCATTGGCAACTTTCACAAGTGCCGACCATGTGCTCGATGTCGGCGTCCAGCTGGGGCCACCAGAAGTAACTCCAGGCCAGCGCCTTGGATCGCACGATGCCGGGGTGGCTGACGTGCAGCAGTTTGAGCACCCGCGGCCGAAGGGAAGTGGGAATCACCACCCGCTGCCCCCACAAGAGGCACCCCCTCTCTAGGGACAGTTCTAGCTTTTTTCTGAAAAATGGAGCGAACTCCTCCGCTGGGGAGGACGCCGGCCACCCTTTCTGCACCCAGGAGCTAACTGCCGCTAACGTCTTGTCCTTCTCTGTCGCTTTGGCAATGTCGGCGGGCATCACGGGGGGCGAATCCAGCACCTCTATCATGAGAACCTGATGGTCCCGCTCCCCCTTGCTCACCTGGCTGGGCGTTAGGGGGAGGGGAGACCTTGATAGAGCGTCCGCATGGCTGATCTCTTTCCCGGGCCGGTAGACCAACGCGTGCTGATACGCGTTGAGAAAAATGGCCCACCTGAGCATCCTCGGGAACAGGATCTGTGGGGTGGGCTTATCTGCGGTAAAGATGACTAGCAGGGGCTTGTGGTCCGTTACAATGGTGAAGGGGTGGCCATACAGAAAATCGTGAAATTTTTTCGTCCCCGCGACTATTGCTAGTGCCTCCCTGTCTGTCTGTGCGTAGTTTCTCTCCGCTTGGGACAGGGACCTGGAGTAAAATGCTATCGGGGCCTCCCTTCCGTTTTCCAACACGTGGCACAGCACCGCCCCCACCCCCACCGGGGATGCATCACAGGTCAGAACTACCGGGCATTTGGGGTTGAAGTGGGTCAGTATGGCATCGGACGCTAGGAGGCTTTTTAGCTCACTAAATGCCCTTTCTTGGTCATCGCCCCACTTCCATGCCTGGTCTTTCTTTAGCAGTTTGTGTAGCGGTTCAGCCACCGCTGCCTTCCGGGGGAGGAAGGAGTGGTAAAAGTTGAGCAGCCCTAGGAACGACTGCAGCTCGGGCTTGGAGGTGGGGCGGGGGGCTTTCTTAATGGCTGCAACCTTGGACTTGGATGGTTTTATTCCCTCAGGAGTCACACAAAACCCTAGGAACTCAACCTCGGTTGCGAAGAAGACGCATTTGTCCTTTCGCAGTCTCAGCCCCGCTTTTTCGAATATTGTCAGGACCTTCCCCAACCTCTTGGCCAATTCAACCCGACTCCCCCCCGTTATTAACACGTCATCAAAATAAGCCAACACCCCCTCCAGTCCCTTCAGGAGGCGTTCCACGAGTGACTGGAAAATTCCAGGCGCCGAATTCACGCCGAACTGGAGGCGCGTCACCTGGAACGCCCCCTTATGGGTGACTATGGTCTGCGCAGCAGCTGCGGCAGGGGACACCGTAAGCTGCTGGTAGGCCTGTGCTAAGTCGAGCTTAGCGAAACACTTTCCCCCGTGTAACCTGGCCAGCAGATGGCTGACTACCGGCACCGGATATGCATTCGGGCGGATCGCCTTGTTGATGGTGCACTTGTAGTCGGCGCATATGCGGACCTCCCCATTGGCCTTTAGTGCTGTTACAATTGGAGTTTCCCACTCCGCGGAATCAACAGGCACAAGGATTCCCTGGCCCACCAATTTGTCCAGTTCCGCCTCTATCTTGTCCTTAAGTGCGAACGGCACCCGGCGTGGTTTAAGGCGAATTGGGCGGACCTCCGGGTCCAGGTCGAATGCCACTGGGGGCCCCTTGAATTTCCCCAGTCCTTTTTTGAAAACTCCGGGGTGCGCCTCGCACACCTCCTGAATTGGATCAGTCCCAACGGCGTGCATCCCAACGGCGTGCACCCCCCCAATAAACAAACCCAGGGGCTGGAACCATTGAGTCCCGAGGAGGCTGCAATCTCCCCCTTTGAGCACGACTAGGGGGAGGGACGCGGCGTGCTTCTTGAATTTAACCTGAAATTCTCCAACCCCCAACACTGGAATGCTGTTCCTTTGCACGTCCCGTAGTGTGGACCTCAACGCTTTGAGCTTGGGTCGCTTGTGGGGGGCAATTCCCAAAAACTCCCTCTGGGAAATGATAGAATATGAGGACCCCGAGTCAATTTCCATCCTAATGGGAACCCCTTGGACTAGTACCTCAACAAAGTAGCGGGGGTGTCCTGCAGACATGCTGAACACTGGGGCGTCGTTCTCGCTGCCGTCGGAGATGCGGCCCACGCCGTCCTGCTTCCGCGTGGCCTGAGCGCTGTCCTTGGGTCTCGTTGAGCAGTCTTGTCCCGCGGAACGGTCTGCTGAGCTCCGCCGGGTCTCGCGCTTCTTCCTGCACACCTTGGCGATGTGCCCGCGGCGGCCGCAGTTGTGGCACTCGGCCTTCCGGAACGGGCACTTGACGCGGTCGTGGGCCGCTCCACAGCCATCACACCGCCGGCTCTCCTTCCGGACCCTCCGGACGTCCTCGTCGTCGCTGCTCTCTGTGGACGACCTCAAAGTTCGCCGGGCCGCCTGTACCGGAGTCTCTGCCTTGCCCGACTTCGGCCGCCAGTCCTGGAGGTCTTGGACCCCGGCCTTTGTAGCTTCTGCGGCCTGGGCCGCTCTGATGACCTCCTGCAACATGGGAGGCGGCTCTTGGTTCATTAATGTGCGCTGGGTTTCGGCGTTGTTCAGGCCGCACAGCACACAGTCCCGGAGGGTGATTTCGGCATTCTCCCTTTTGCACGGGCCGGCCGCCAGCCGCAGGGCCGCCACGAATGCGGCGACCGTCTCCCCGGGCGCTTGGACTCGCCTCCAGAACGCACTCCGAGCGGGAAACATCGCCGTGGCGGGCCGGACGTGCTCACGCAGCATCTGCATGAGTTCCTTGGCCTTGAATTCGCTCACCCTCCTCGGTGCAATCAGGTCCACCAAGGTCCTTTTGGTTTCTTGTCCGAGCATCCTGGTGAAGATGGCCCTTTTCTTTGCCTCTTCCGTGACTTCGGACTCGATCAGTGCTGCCTGGAAGTCCATCTCGAAGATCTCCCAGTCGCCCGGTTTCCTGATTTCGAAACCGGCGCATGTCTTGGTCCCGTGGGCTGCCATGATCCCACCTTCGTCGCCAATTTAGTGTAAGGGACCGAAGACAACGAAACAGCCGAAGGGTTGGCTTAACACAGGTTTATTGCATGATGATCCGGAGGAACATGTGGTAATGGCGGATGGGTAGCTCAATATATACAGCTGGCTATACATTTGAAAGTGGCTCGTCGACAGACTATTGGTTGCTGCCTGCATGACGTCGTAGCAAGGTCACGCCCTTCTTGACCAGGTGAAGAGGTGGCGGGGAATCTTCCCGCGCTGCTGAACCAGGTGAATCTGAGCCATGAGAGCTGGACGCTCGCTATTGCCATCTAGTGGTCACTAGCTCGCGTCCCCTTATCAGGTTTACATTGATACAGCTGAAGGTTATAATGTTGCACACAGAAAGGTTACATTGTTAACACATGGCAATGGTACATTGTTAAAGGCACAGCTTTACAGAACACAACATAGGTGGTAAACAAAGATATAGGTGTTGGGTCTGAGGTGTATTTCTGAAGGTTTTGATCGCAGCAGGCAGGATGAATAGTGTAGACCAAACCCACGAGGGAGGATTTTGTAGGATATGAAAGGCAGATGTTTATGAGAAGAAAGTCTTGTTGGAGGAAGTAAACTATCAGATGACTGGATGAGTTTATAAAGAATAGAGCTAATCACAGCTCCACACTGTTAGATCAAAAACACAGAAGCTGTCTACCTGTGAAGTAGCCAGGTTTCTACAGAAGACATCACCTGCCTAGATGTTCCACATAAACAGTGTTTGAACATACTGAGCACTCACAACAGACATCTCCTGGACACAGTCTCTCCCATTTTAGTGTGATGTACCCCCACAGTAGTCTTGGGATTTTTGACCCAACGGGATAGTTGGTCAGTGGATACAAAATGCATGCATTGCTTTAAACCGGAGGTTCCCAACCTAAGGCCCGTGGCGCCATTTCATGTGGCCCTCACTTCTCCAAGGGCATTCGAGAAACACCCCTTTGAAGCTGTTGGGACAAAATGGCCACCCCCATCATGCTGGCAGCGCAAAATGGCCGTCTGGCCCTCGAAGATGACTGAGAGAGCATGACCTGGCCCCCATCTTGAAAAGGTTGGTAACCCCTTCTTTAAACTTTTTATCACCTTCCCTGCTCTCAGGACAGGGCGAGTGTCTTTGTAAGGATCATTTTAATGAGGAATGTGGGAGCAGAAAGTGGGGAGAAACAGCAGGCATTCTTAGAAAGCAGGAGATCTAAAAGATCTGAGTCCCCCACCCCTTTTCTTTAACCTCCAGCTAGAAAGCCTCTGCTCTCTTTCTGGCTGTGCCAAATTGCTGTTTTTCTTGCATTTACCTGGAGACCGTCCCAGGTGAAGGACTCCTACCACTTCATCTTAGAATAGATTTTGTCCTTTCATCTTTAAAGAGTTTGCGTGATAAACAGACAGACACAGAGAGAGAGAGAATATAATTTCGTGTCAGAAATTATACTGGGTTGAAAGGATTTTTGTGGAAGAAACTCTGCTCAGGAGATGCCCGAATGAGGCTCCTTTCATGTCCCCAAGAGCTGGGACAGAGATGGGCACTCAATCCATCATGCAGTACCCGGGTCTCAAATTGCCGACTTGTCAGCCTTTCAGCTAACAAGGCAAGCTTCTTAACCACTGAACCTCTCCTTTCTGTGTGTGTGTGTCCCTACCCATCCATATATCTTATGTATCCAGTGTATCTGTAATATTATGCAATGCCATGTTCTGTGAGACATTACCCTCAACTTAGCTTAAATCAGCCATATTTCTCTGGGGAAAAAATTAATAATACATGCATAATTGAGTATAACATATTAACATGTGGATGGGTTGGGACTTACGGGCCACCCTGTATGTATGTATGTATGTCTCTCTCTCTCTATATATATATATATATAGAAAGAAACTGAGAGAGAGAGAGAAGAGTGAAGACCTAGTGGGAATAGACAAGGTGATTACCATTGGAAGATGATACTGTGATGTCTTGGTCCTCCATCTCCACCAATGAGGCAGGGTAATTGATTATCTGATAAAAGCCACAAAGAGTTTTGTGGCACCTTAAAGTTTAATGACTTTTAGTGAGCCTAAGCTTTTGTGAACTACAGCCAACTTCATCCGATGTGCCTTCAAGATAACACCTTTTCCTTTTCTACAACAGACTGAAGTGATTTTAGGGCAGGGGTTCCCAACCTTTTCAAGTCAGGGGCTGGGTCATGCTCTGTCAGCTTTGAAGGCCAAACAGCCGCTTTGTCCTGTCTGCATGATGGGGTTAGCCATTTTGTCCAGGCAGCTTCAAAGGGGTTGCCATTTTGTTTCTCGAATGCCTTTGGAGGGGTGGGGGGGCACATGAAATGCTGCTGGGGGCCAGAATCGGCCCACAGGACTTTGGTTGGGAACCCCTGTTTTAGAGTGTGATTAGTTGGCCTTTTGTCCTGCTGTGGGGAAGGGCTAGTTCACTCATTTTGTTGGCAATCAGACAACATAAGAGCAAACTCATTCAACGTAAAAGCATTTCTAACTATACTTTTCTGGATCTTTGTCAAGGGCTACTGTGGTTTAATGCTCATGTGTCTAGGATCACTATGTTCTGGCTTGTCTCTGGTACATGTGACAACCAGAATAGAACCAAAGAGGTACTTATGACTTTCAATTTCCCTTCAGCTTTTCAATTTCCCATTATTGTTGAATGGCTCAAGAAGATAGCTTGGCCACTTCACAGTATTGGGAAATTGAACTCTAGAGGCAAAAATGATGACACTCAGGCTGTCCTCCTTTGGGCACATCATGAGAAAACAAGGTTCTGTGGGAAAGACCATAATGCTGGGAAAGGAGGGAGATAGCAAGAAAAGAAGGCCATGCTCCAAAATGGGCTGACTCCCTAAGGAAATCCACAGGCTTGAGTTTATAAGGACTGAGCAGGGGTGTTGAAGACTAGACATTTTTGAGATTGCTCACTCATAAGGTTGCGATAAATTGGAGGTAACTTGATGGCACATAACAATGACAAACCGTTCCCCTGCTTCTCCCTGGAGGGACAGAATTTTTTTCAAAAAAAGAAAAATGCTCTATTAGGACAGCACCATTGCGCTATATCACTTAGAACAAAACAAAAACTGCCTCTTGGAAGTGAGAGGAGAAAAAAGGGGGAAGGGAGGGTTTAAAGTTTTTCTTTTTCTAAAGGAAACAGAACAATTAGTGTTGTTTTGGACTTCAGTTCCCAGAGGTCCTGATCAGCAGGAGTGCTGACTTGGGCTTCTGGGAATTGAAGTCCAAGAACACCTGGAGAGCCCAGTTTGCAGACTCTTGATATACAGTATATACTCAAGTATAAGTTGGGTTTTTTAGCCCCTAAAATGAGGTCCAAAATGGGACTTGACTTATACTCGGGTCAATGTGAACACTCAAAAACATACCCACACAAATGTCTAACTTAATTAATTTTACAATATTTTCATGTATTTTAATTATTGAAACTCACTAGCATCTGCTGCATTTTCCATCTCCCGACTTGTTTATTTATTTATGAATTTATATCCCGTCCTCCTGATGAAGAACAACACTCAGAGCGGCTAACAACATATATAAAGTACAATATAACAACAACAACTACAAAATAGCAGATAAAACAACAACCGCTAAAAAAATACCAAACCAAACCCACTAAAAACAGCATTAAAAACACATAAAACTAATCAAACTTATACTCAGGCTAATTATTTTCCTAGTTTTAGAGGTCCAAATTAGGTACCTTGACTTATAATCCGGAAGACTTATAGTCGAGTATATACGGTAGATGCAAGGACTGTACCAAATGGCATATCTGTCCTCTACCGATCCTTCAGAAAGAGGCAGTATTTAAACTACTCCAGCCTAGTCCAATTGAGCCATGTAGACAAGGTCTTGAGAGTCTGGCCAGGTCATCCTGCTATGGTAACAGAGTAGACCATACTGCTAGCGACTCAATGCCAAGTGTCAGGCAGTGGTTAACTAACCTGATGACCCTGGTGACTAACAGCCTTGTTGAAGTCCACAGGGAAGGGTGATGGTCCCCAAGTGGATTAAATCCCACTTGAATCCATCTTGATGGAGGGCAGCAGCTTCATCAATACTGGCCTGGGGCTGTTGAGGGCTTTGCGTGCCAAAAGGGCTCAGGACTAGAAAACAACTCGCGGAGGTGGATCAGTGGTATGGGTATCATCATGCTGCGATGCAGAAGGCAGATGAAAGACCTCTGCATTATATTCTCAGGACAGTCTTCATGGCTGATTGCCATGATGATCGCCAATATTGGGTTTGGAGATGGCAGTAGAGGGGGAAGAAGAAGACAAGCTCATAGTCCTTCTGAACATTTCCAATTGTTTAGCAAAAGGGCTACATGTTACCGTCTCTTAATTTTGTAAGGCATCTCTTTCAGAAAACTCTAGAGCAGTGGTTCCTAAAGTGGGGCACACGCCCCATGAAGGACTTCAGTTCCCAGAAGCCTAAGTCACTACACTGGCTGACCATGCTTTGGGGAATAGACCTAGGCTTCTGGGAATTGAAGTTCAAAAACTAAAGTTTGGGTAACGCTGTCTAGAGAGATTCCCAGCTATCAAGAGACCTTTTCCTAACCATTGCCTTCCATTAGAGAAACATTAACATTAATCTGCATGCCAAAAAAGACACTATAGCAACATGACGGTATATTTAAACAATTGAACATATGCAAATATGGAGAGTTCAAGGTTCTCTAGGAGGTAAGAAAGATTTTTTCTCTGATCTATGAGGCTGTATTAACTCCATCTGTCACAGACGTAGCAAAGGGATATTTTTTTTTCTTGGCTGACTTAAAACATTTTCTCTGGTGGAATTGGGACAAAAAAGTGTGAAATTAATTGAGACCTGCCTTATAATCACACTCTGGAAGAAAGTCCATTCAAGTGTTCTCTGTAAAAAGGACAGCAGAATAAAATAGTTTTGTGGATTCTCCAAATATTCTTGGTAATAGGATCATCTCTTTTTCTCAACCTTAGTATTGTATGGCTAGTGGACATTGGTGGACAAGTCAAAACCAGGAATGTTTGCATAGCAGGGCCATAGCCAGGATTCTACATATTTGGGGGGAGGGGGGTTTAGGAGGGACAGCAATGTCACACACACACACACACATACACACACACACACACACACCACTTGAACTTTGCCTTGGGTGGGGTATGGGCTGTTAGCTCGGGGGGGGGGGCTATCCCGCCCCCGGCCACCCCCTGTTTATGGTCTTGTTGCATAGGCATACGTTCATACAGATTGGGAAAGTCACATCTTTTTTTGGACTTCAGCATTCAAACCCTCCTAACAGTTGTGCCTACTGGCTGGGAGTTTTGGTCTATGACAGTGGTGGTGAACCTATGGCATGCGTGCCAGAGCAGACACTCAGAGCAATCTCTGTTGGCATGCGCACCATCACCCCAGCAGAGTTTGCCCTGTCCTTCTGCCCAGCAGCCCAATGGAAGCGCTTCTTCCCTCCCCAGTACATTCACCTCGCCCCTCTGCCCAGCAACCCAATGGGAGTGCTTCTTCTCTCCCCCAGCACAGAGTTTGACCCACCCCTCTGCCCAGTAGCCCAATGGGAGTGCTTCTTCTCTCCCCCAGCACAGAGTTTGACCCACCCCTCTGCCCAGCAGCCCAATGGGAGTGCTTCTTCTCTCCCCCAGCACAGAGTTTGACCTACCCCTCTGCCCAGTAGCCCAATGGGAGTGCTTCTTCTCTCCCCCAGCACAGAGTTTGACCCACCCCTCTGCCCAGCAGCCCAATGGGAGTGCTTCTTCCCTCCCCCCAGCACAGAGTTTGACCCACCCCTCTGTCTCGCGGTCTCTAAAAGGTTCACCATCACTGGTCTATGATATAAAGAATATTATCTCACACCTTGTTTTCTTTGGTGAGGCCTTGGAAACAGAAGAAATGATCAGAATGCCATTTAAACAAACAACTTTATTTACCCATTAAAAATCCACTACAAGAACAAACAGCATCAAACAGTGCATGCATATATTGCAGTGAAAAAATATTTATGCTATTTCTTATCAGTAATAAACTACCAATCCCCAGAGTACATGTAAATAATATCTACCCAATACAAAAGGTAATTAAAATATTTGCCTTAATACCATCTGTCATATCTGCTTTTATTTGGATTCCTGCATTGAGCAGGGGATTGGATTTAATGGCCTAAAAAGGCCCCTTCCAATTCAGCTATTCTACGATTCTGCAAATATGGAAGATAAGATATGATACATGTTGGCTGCCATATTAGTCAGAAACAGGTTCTATTTAGCTGTGCATTAGTTATATCTAATTATGCATTTTCAGGCATCTCAAATATGTTAACTAGACATGCAGCAAATAGGGTTTATAGGTCTTGGTTTGTAACCTTGCAACTACGGTACAAACATAGCACATGATAGACAAAGAACTATAGAAAACAACATACAAAGAACTTACAGAGAGCAAAATGGGCATAGGCAATTTAAAATTTCATTACAGGCAGCTTTAAGATAATAGTACAATCTGAGCTATTGTTTATTGAAAATACCTTGCCAGTTTACCATATTTCCGTCTGTCTAAAAGAGCAATTTTCCCAAATGCTGCATTGTGATGTTATATGTTAAAGATTATTCCCTTATTAATCTAAGAAAAATGAATGTCTTAGTACTGCTTTGGGATTACTAAAATGAGTTTGGGGCTTGTGTGTGCGCGCGCGCGCGCATGAGCTTGTAGGCACGTTGTTTTGTCTTGTGATATGATCATAGACAGAACTTGAAAATACTGTACTTTTATTGTGATTTAGATTATCACCTCCAGAATTCCCAGCCTGGTGATCCATTAGAGACATACTGGAAACAGTTTGGATTTCATTTTAGCTCTTTGTTTCCAAACCTGTTCTGTGGAAAGAAACACTCGCTGTGGAAAGAAACACCTGAGTGGCTGATCAGCCTAAGTACAGTTGAGCACCAGGAAAGCAGACCATCTGGGATTCTCGACAGTCACGTGGACCTCAAGCCTGTTTAGGGATTTAAATGGAAGTCTCCTAGTTCCAAGAGATTGCAGTGTCTCAAGTGGTTAAGATGCTGAATTCGACGACTGGAAGGTCAGAATTCAATTTCTGAGTACTGCAAGGCGGAGTGAGCTCCCGTCTCTGTCCCAGTTCCTGCCAACCCAGCAGTTTGAAAGCAAGACATTGCAAGTAGATAAATAGGCACCACTTCGGTGGGAAGGTAAACAGTGTTCCGTGTGCTCAGGTGTTGAGGCATGCCTGCCACATGTCCATGGAAACGTCTGCAAATGCAGACAGCACTGGCTCTTTGGTTATAAACAAAGATGAGCACTGAACCCTAGAGTCGGATATGACTGGCTTTTGAGCAAAGGTGACCTTTACCTTTACCTCCCAATTCCAACCCCAACACTTCTTCTTTCGTGTCCAGGTCAATCTTTAAACTGCCAAAACGAACCCGCCTTCTTGGCTTTGCCATTGGCCAAACTTAAATCCGCATCGGTACAAGTTTCCTCTAGTAACCGGCAGACCAGCAAATGAGCCGGATTCTGTCTCTCTCCACATTCACACACTATGTCGTTGTCCGCCAGCAACCCCCAGTTGAGCATGTTGGTCTTGCATTTAAGGATGCCAACCTTAAACCTATTCAGGGTCTGAGAAGTGGCATAGGGGAGGTTGAGTTCCTCAACCATGTCCTCCTTTAATGTTATCCTTTGTCTGGGTGAGCTTCCTCCTCTATCTCCTAATTTGATTTTGCTCTTGCGTACCCTCGAGACTGTTGCCATAAAGCTCTTCCTGGAGTTGGCGGACTTGAAGGCACATATCTGTTTGGAGGATGTTGAGGGTCATTCTCTTGCTTTGTTCTCTAGGTGTCCGCTGCTACCTCTCTCCTTAGCTTATGTGGAACGATACCAACAAGAGGATATATTTTCCTCAAGTGGTGTAGGTTTGCGGCATCCTGCCACTAAATACCAGGGGTTCCCAACCTTTTCAAACTGGGGGCCGGGTCACGCTCTCTCAGTCAGTTTCGAGGGCCGGACAGCCATTTTGCCCTGCATGCATGATGGAGGTGGCCATTTTGTTCCAACAGTTTCAAAGGGGTGGCCATTTTGTTTCTCAAATGGCTTTGGAGGGGTGGGGTAGGGCCACATGAAATTGGGGCCAAAACCAGCCTGCGGGCCTTAGGTTGGGAACTCCGGCTATGCACAATGCTTTATTAACAAACCCTGACACCATGGAGAGTGCATCACACTGGAAGTATGAAAATATAGGTACAGTAGACCCTCGCATAACGACGTTACTTGGTTCCCCAAGTAGTGTTGCTAAGCGATTTTTGTTGTTATGTGGGTTTCTATGGAGTTTCTTACATAACAACATTTTGTCCGGATAATGACGGTTATTTTAACGTCGTTGTCCAGATAACGACACTAAAAACGTTGTTATGCGAGGGAACATGTGGCGCATAATGATGCGTTGTTAAGCGAAAATGATGCTATCCAAACGCGTTGTTATGTGCGGGTTGACTGTATGTGACATTCCCAAACTAGGAGATATTGAAGGATGCAGGCCCCTACATTCTTAGCCTAAGAGGGTCCTCAGCGTGAGGGAAATCGGAGGAGGAAGGATTGAAGAAAAACATGTCAAAAATAGGTGAAGCAGCTATTTTGGGGTGTAGGGAGGGAGGAAACAGGCTCAGATGTTGTATAAGAGTCTTGCTTGAGAGCAGAAATACAATCATTGGGTAGTGACAAAAGAGGGCTATTTTTTATTTCTGTCTTGCGGTTTCTATCCCTGTGGAGGAAGGAACAGCCGCATTTCTGCTGTCTCAGCAGATTCCGTCCTGGCGGCAGCGACGGAGAGAAAGTATAGCATAATTCTTAACATGGCTGCGGTTGGGGTAATAGGGACCTTGAAGGTGGTAAAAGAGGTTATTGACCGTGCAAAGACTGTTACAGTCTCCTAGTACCCCAGAGGGCACTTTATCTGCCCTCTGAGGGTCTCTGCTTATATAGGTTTACTTTGAGTGCTGGTTGATCGCATCGGTGGTTTCCATTTTGCACATCTGGCGGCTCCACTGTTGTGCGGGACTCTTATTCTTCCCTTGGCACAAACCTCAGCCGAATTCTCGGTCAGGTATTTCTTTTACTCCAAGTCAGTGGCTTATTTTTCTATTAGCACAGGTAGAGGATAATTTTTGATGGCACGCTGGCTAAATAGCCCATAGAAAGTAAAACCGGGTAGTGCATCGAGCACGTTTACGGCACAGCTTGTCTTCTGTAGTCTGTTTACCAAGTGCAATGCTTAAAGCTAATTTCCAGCTTTGCAAGTGTTAAAGCTGGCAGATTTCTCTCTCTCTCTCTCTCTTTTGCAAGATTTGTAAGGAACTGTGAGTTTTAATGTAAGTGCTAGAACTGCTAGCATTGTTTTTGTTTAGAGAAGAAGAAAAAAGAGGGGGTGTATTTGTGGCTAGAGGGCCATTACTGTTTCTGTGTCCCCGCAGGTCTAAGTACAATTTGGAGGTTGTAATCCTGTGCACCATTGTGTGAAAACACAGTCTGCTGAATATAGTTAAGAGTTAATTCCAAGAAAACATACGTTGGAAGTGGTAGACATGCCTTAATCCGAAAAGGGTTGCAATTGTAAGCACTCTTACTATAAATATGGTGTATTAAAGCATTTTTATCTTTTCCTTCAGCCAAATAAAATCTCCTACAGTGACTTGTTTGTTTGTTTGTTATTTGTTGGCTTTATAGGCCACCTTTCTCCCAATGGGGCATTCAAGGTGACTCACAATACTAAAAGTATCAAACTAAAACACAGTTTTACATACAGTTTACGTAGTAAAAGTAAAGGTCTCCCTTTGCTTGAAAGCCAGTTGTATCCGACTGTAGGGTGCGGCAGTTGTCTCCACTAACAGCCCAAGCACCAGTGCGGTCTGTGCCTGCAGACATTTCCATGGTCATGGGCAGGCATGACTAGACGCCAGAGCACATGGAATGCTGTTACGTTTCCCTACCAAAGCAGTACCTATTTATCTACGTACTTGCAAATTCTTCCTTTTGTACTGCTATGTTGGCAGGAACTGGAACAGACGATGGGAGCTCGCTCTGTCGTGTAGCACTCAGGTCTCGAACTGCTGACCTGCCAACCTTCTGGTTGTCAAGTTCAGCGTCTTGACCACTAAGCCACCGCAACCCTACAATTTGCGTTGTTGTTGTTGCTGTTGTTCTTCTTCTTGTTGTTCTTGTTGTTCAGTCGCATTGTCGAATCCAACCCTTTGGACCATTGCACACCAGGCACCTCTAACCTCCACCATCTTCCTCAAGTCCTTGTTTTCAAAGTGGTACTCTCAAAAACCCTAAACCAAAGCTGATGTCAATGGGGGTGACAAACTCTGGCCAAAGTTATGGATGGCGAATTATCATTTCATAAACGATCAGTTCGTGGCAGCTAAACCTGAGTTTCGCTGATTTTTCGAAAAGCTATTCTACGTGTGAGTAATAGTAGATCCTGTCTACATAATGTCACATAGACACTTTTAATGCACTGTATATATGAGGCAAATATATATTTGGTAAACACCATTCAGGGAACTGGAATTGGCCATGGCTCCTGAAATAGCATACAGATCTTAGAAAACTGATGCTGGCATATAATGACTGAAATCCTATGGCCCTGAGAATCAAAAGATGTAACTTTAAGAGGTGTTATACATTATGAGTAGAAATTGCTTCAAGAAATCTCCACAGGCATTCGGTCTGCTCCATACCGAGTTGTGCGTCTTGTCATGTAACTGATATATGTCTCCACAGATTGCTTAACACGAAGCAATTCACCTCTACAAGCTATGGTTTGTGGCATAGCAGCACAATAGGGTTTTCAGCTTGTATGTAGAAAGGCATAGGAAGGCCTGCCAAGTCCAACAGTTTTCAGGAACTGGCATTGAACATGGTCTTTCCAGAAAGAAGAATCCCTAATGGCCCTTTCTTCCATTACCTCCACCCCCCAGGTAAAAATACTGTAAATAATTCACTTCCTAATATAATGAGTGTCAAAATATACCCTTGGCACCAGTTGTTTCGTTTTGCCGAACAGCTGGAGCGCATCCAGCTTTCCATAAGCTAGGATACTGTCGGGATGCTTGACTCCAGTCCCCACGATCCAGAGGTTGGCGGAGGAAAGTCGGCACTGTAGCTTCACACGCCAGAAAAACAACAACTTGAATACATCGAAAACAATACCCTGGATCAGGGGTTCCAAACGTAAGGCCCGTGGGCCGGATCTGGCTTTGGGTGCCATTTCGTGTGGCCCCCTGCCCCTCCGAGGGCATTTGAGAAACAAAACGGCTGCCTCCTTTAAAGCTGTTGGGACTAAATGGCCACCCCCATTGTGCAGGCAGGGCAAAATGGCCATCTGACCCTCGAAGGTGACTGAGAGAGCATGACCCGGCCCGTGACTTGAAAAGGTTGGGAACCCTCACCATGGATATTGGGGTGGACAGAATTATCTATTAAATTCCACACGTCTACAAAACCATCCTGCTTCCCTAGAGGTCGAAAATGGCAGGGATTTGAACAGACCGAACAGAAGAGTTAGTTTGGCACCTTACAAAGGCACAGAGACACTTATGGGATGTCTCGTTCCCCAACGAGGGCTTTGAAGTTATCCCAGCAAGCCTGTGTGTGAAAAGCATCCGTGCATAGAGTCCTGCCGTTTGTGGCTTTTATAAGGCGTTCATGCCTAAAGTTTTCCTTCCTGTGGGAGCGAGAGAGATATCCATACACACAGTCTTTGGATAAGGGTTTTGCCTTAATAACAAAAATATTGGTGGGAGGCTGGAGTCTAAAGCAGGGGTGCCCAAAATATTTGGGCCACGGGCTTGTCACATGGTTCAGGGGCTGGTCACTATGGTCCAGGGGCCAAATCTGGCCCCAACGCCAATTCATGCAGCCCGTGAAGCCCTCGTTGCTCCAAACGTGCTACTTCCAGGAGCGCTCCTTCCGGGAGCAACGAGGGCTTCACGGGCTGGATGAATTGGCATCAGGGGTCCGGATCTGGCACCCAGGCCATAGTTTGGGCACCCCTGGTTTAAAAAGAACCTCAAAATGTGTATAGCAGGACACGTTTCCCTTCTTCCTTGAGGTCATGTTGGTTTTTGTTTGCGACTGGCACATTTATTTATTTTTTGCTACCTGCCTCCTGCCAGCATTAAAATGCGCATGTCTCAAGATCAAATATACAGTATCTCCGTTGTTTCCTCCTCTCTACGCTTTCCGGATACAAAAAGCATCAAGCTCATCAGTGCCATTCCCATAGCAACCCATTATGATGTCAACAGAGGAGGGACAAATTATCCAGAGATTTAAACGGGGAGAATCTGTTCCTCCCCTGCTGTCCCCATGTTTGTTCTACAAATGGCCAGTCCATCCTCCCAAAGGCCTAGATGCCCTGCGATGTTCCCAACGTCTGTTCTCTTCTTTTATTCCCAATTAAATAGTTATTTTGGTCCATAAGAACTACCGCCGCTCCACTCCCTGTGGCTAATAAGTTTTAGAATGACCATTCTCCATGGGAGCGTGCAGTAGGCTTGGGGAGAAAAAGACATAGCAAGGCGCTGAATAGGTCTACTTTAAATATTGTCGGCTGCAACTCGCATCAGAGAATGCATTTCCCCCCTGAAGCAGGAAAAAAATGCCATTGGCATGAATTTGTTTAAGGTGGATCCCAGCTTGCCATGAAGTGATCCACACACTGTGATCACGGAGCCATCTCCTGCGACACATATGAAAAGGTACATGCAGGATTTAACACCGGGACTGCAATGGACTGCCGCAGCCTTGAGGATATGGACAAGGTGCGTCTTCACAGCCAGCCCATCTGGCACATGGCCTCTTCCGCCTCCATGACTGTTGGGAATCAGAGTTCCTCCTCCGCTCATTTTGCTGTTGCTCACATTGAAACATCACACACACACACACACACACACACACACACACACACACACACATTATACAAAGGGTACCAAAACGTATACACATTTTAACAAAGGGAAAACTATTCTTCTTCCCAGAAGCCCTGATCAGCAGGAGTGCTGACTTGGGCTTCTGGGAATTGAAGTCCAAGAACACCTGGAGTGCCAAGGTTGACCATCACTGCTCTAGGTAAAGGTCACCCTTGCTTGAAAACCAGTCATGTCCAACTCTAGGGTGCGGTGGTCATGCATCTCTGTTTACAGCCAAAAGAGTCAGCACTGTCTCCATGTGCAGATGTTTCCATGGTTATGAGGCAGACATGACAACAAACCAGAGCACCCGGAACACTGTCACCTTTCCCACTGAAGTGGTACCTGTTTATCTACTTGTAATTTCTTGCTGTCAAACTGCTAGGTTGGCAGGAGCTGGGGCAGACGACAGGAGCTCACTCCATAGCATGGCACTCAGGTCTTGAACTGCTCTCTGGCCACCTTCCAGTTGTTTAGCTCCACATCTTAACAACTAAGCCACTGCGGCCCCTTCTAGAGCTGCTCTCTCTCTCTCTCTCTCTCTCTCTCACACACACACACACACACACACACAAAAGGAAGAAAAAAAAGGGAAGAAACAGGGGGGTGGAGAGAGAGAGAAATAAATGGGGAGCCCAGAGAAAGAAAAGAACTGCTTGTTCTGCTCCAGTATCTTGGACAGAGTAGATGCCTGGAATATTTTTGGCTTCTTTGTTATGCTCAATGTGGGCTCCTGCTTAAGGGCTGCAGGTTGTGGCTGGTGTTTTTAAAGGGATAGCTGAGAGAGGTCAGTTCAGCTGTTGACAACTTGAAATTGGAAACAGCTTGAGAGAAGGACCCATATTGGCATAACACCCACTCACATTTCTTTCCCTTAGAATTCCTGGGTGGGAGTGGTGGTGAAAGTTTCCCTTTGCAGGCGTTCATTAGCTACAAGCATTCCTCCCCCATCTCGCACACAAAAAACAGCCAGCTCTGAATAATGGGATGCTTCCCAAACCACCATTTCCAGCAGAATTCTAAAAGATATGAATTAGGTTGCATGTGTAAGGGACTGCGGTGGCTCAAGTGGTTAAGATGCTGAACTCGAAGACTGGAAGGTCAGCCGTTTGACACGTCATACTGTACGACGGAATGAGCGCCCGTCTCTGTCCCAGCTCCTGCCAACCTAGCAGTTTGAAAGCAAGAAATTGCAAGTCGATAAATAGGGACCACTTCGGTGGGAAGGTAAACAGCGTTCTGTGCACTCCAGTGTTGAGGCATGCCTGCCAGGTGTCCACAGAAATTTCTGCAGCTGCAGGCAGCGCTAGCTCCTTGGCTATAAACAGAGCTGAGCACTGAACCCTAGAGTCGGATATGACTGGTTTTTGAGCAAGGGCGACCTTTACGTTTACCTAAGTTGCATGTGTAGCTGCAGTCCTGGTGTGAGAGGAAGCATTTTGAAGTCAACGGGACTTGATTCCGAGTGGAGCGTGAAGAAGTTACTTTTTAGACCACAGCTTTGAGAATCCTGCAGCCACCACCATCACCAACCGTATCGGCTAGGTTGGGAATTCTAGTCCACTGCTCTTGCCAAAAAGCCAACCTTTGAGCTTCTGAGTCAAGCTTCACAGTTATGCTCTGTTCTTTCTTTTTCATGTCCTGATCAGACCCTGGACTGCCAAAATGAAACCACTTTCTTCACTCTGTCATTGCCCTAACACAAGTCCTCATTGGTGCATGTCTCTGGCAGCAGTCCGCAAACCAGCAAATGGGCCGGACTCTGTGTCTCTCCACATTCACACTGTGTGTTGTTGTCCACCAGCACTCCTCACTTGAGCATGTTGGTCTTGCATTTAGGGACTCCAACCCTCAGCCTATTCAGGGTCCTCCAAGTGACGTAGGGGAGATTGAGATCTTCAGCTATATCCACCTTTAATGATGCTCTTTTCCCAGTGAGCTCCTTCCTCCATCTTCCAATTTGGTTTTGCTCTTGTGTACCCTCAAGAATGTTTGTTCTTGCCATAAAGCTCTTCCTGGATCTGAGCCAGCAGACATGAGGCTCATATCCATTCAGAGGGTGTCGAGGGTCATTCTCTTGCTTAGTTCTCTCAGCATCTGCTGCTACTTCTCTCCTGATCTTAGGTGGAGCGATACCAACAAAGGGTATATCTTCTCAACTGGTGTAGGTTTAAGACATCCTGTAACTATCCACATGGCTTCATTAACAGCAATGCCAACTTCTTTTGCATGTGTGGATGCATTCCATACCGGAGCTGCATACTCTGCTGCAGAGATGCTAAGGGCCAAAGCTGATGGGCACAGTGTGACTGGTTGAGTTCCCCATTTATAGTTTGCGAGTTTCCTGATGATGTTGTTCCTTGTACTAACTTTGGCTTTGGTATCCAGGCAGTGTGCTCTGTTGAAGAGGTTCTTAATCTTAGAACTAAAGAGCTGGAAGGGACCTTAAGGCTCATGAAATCCAGCCCTTGTCAAGGCGGCACAATGAGAAATTGAAATCGCAACCCCTGGATCCACTGCCAGATATCTAAACCCATGAGCTGCCCAGTTTCAAAGCTCCATCACCTCCCGCAGCTTTGAACTTGTGCCGTTCTCAGAGTTGCCATAGTTTCATCTGGGTGGATTTTTAAGCCACTGCTTAACTGTTGGCAAACAGGAGCCCTTTACTGATGCCTCTTTGTTGCGGGATATGCATACTTTAATAAATAAACAGGCTCTTTAAAAATGACGTCATGATTGCAAGGAAAAGCAAACTAGCAATTCTCGTTGTGTAGCTGCGCCATGTTTCATGGTGTAGTGATACACTGGAAACAAAATTAAACAGGACAAAGCTAGACATTGCGCTGTCAATGGGCAACAACATCACAAGGCTGGCAGATAAATGTGTTTGTATATATTTCTTTGGTTTATATGCCACCCAACTGACCTAATCATTACTTTCGGCAGTGCACATAAGGTACCAATCTAAACATAACATTGATAAAAAAATTCCCCTTAACAGCAGTAGAAGTATCTCCATTATAAAAACATATTTTGAACCCAATCACACAATGTTGCATTAAATCAATAAACAAATGTAGCATCAACAAAAATACGCTGAAACTCAATGAAATCAACTGAAATCAAATACAATCAGATGAAATCAGCTCGGTGGGAGCATGCTATCAAAGGCTGTTCTAAATTCTGCCATTACTGATTTATAAAATAAATTGGACTAAATGGTCTCTAGGGTTCCACACACACAGCCCAATTGTATCAGCCTGGCTTTCGAGCAAAGGTGACCTTTACCTTTTCTATATCCGAATCAGGGACTGCAGTGGATTTGTAGTTAAGTCGTTGAACTTGATGACTGGAAGGTTGGCAGGTCAGCAGTTCGAGACCTGAGTGCTGCGCAACGGAGTGAGCCCCTGTCTCTGTCCCAGCTCCTGCCAACCTAGCAGTTCAAAAGCAAGAAATTGCAAGTAGATAAACAGGTACCACTTTGGTGGGAAGGTAAACAGCGTTCCGTGCTCTCCGGTATCTAATCATGCCTGCTACATGTCCATGGAAATGTCTGCAGACACAGACAGCACTGGTCCTTTGGCTATAAATGGAAATGAGCACTGAACCACAGGGTCGGTTACGACCAGCTTTTGAGCAAGGACAACCTTTACCTTTATTATATCCCAGTGGTGGCCAACACTGGGACTCCAGGTGTTGTAGGACTTCAACTGCCAGAAGCCCAAGTCCTTCTGATCCGGACTTCTGGGAATTGTAGTTCAAGAACACTGTAGTGCCACGGTTGGCCACCACCGCATCCTAATCAGTGGTAATGGGTGTCATGCTGTGATGCAGAAGGATGGAAGTCCACTGCATTATATTCTCATGGCTGAGCGCCATGATGATTGACAATATTCGGAATTGGATCCTGCACAAAAAGAAGAAGATATCCTAATTAATCAGGTGAACCCAGTGTTGATTAGTCTACCAATTACACCAATTACTGCTGGTGGCCTACATGACTAGGACTTGCCAACTTGTGGATTGGCTTGCCAGCTAGAGAGGTCACTGCTTCTCAGGCAGGGCTCCAGCAACCTGGGAGTCCGTCCATTAAGAACCTCAGATGCTGAGCAACACAAGATCCTCTTTGCTTCGACTCCCGGGAGGGAGATGGATGGGGAATATTTTACCTCTCTTTTTGCTTCCCTGGCTTCTGAAGGGGGGAATTGGATCAAGCCGCATGTACACCCCTGCCCTCTCTTCTCTCTCGTGCGCCTGCCTTGCTCCTGTGCTGCTTCATGGCTTGGCTAATGAGCCAGCAAATGCGGACTCCTGTTAGGCAGTTCGGTGCACCGAAGATTTTTTCTGCGGCATTAAATCCTCAGTATAGATCTGTGGGCAGGAACAGGCGAGGCAAGGCACGGTCCACATACTGTGTGCATTTCCCTCTCTCGCCATTCTAACCTCCTCCCCTTGTGTTGTTCTACTCAATAACACTTTGTCCAGTTAGGGCAGTGATGGCAAACCTTGGCACTCCAGCTGTCCTTGAACTTCAATTCTCAGAAGCCCTGCAGTGCTGACTTGAGCTTCTAGGAATTGAAGTCCAAGAACAGCTGGAGTGCCAAGGTTCGCCATCACGGGACTGTTAGGATAAGGTAAAGATCAAAGTCACCCTTGCTCAAAAGCCAGTTGTATCCGGCTCCAGGGTACGGTGCTCATCTCTGTGTTTGCAGACGTTTCCGTGGTCATACGGCAGGGATGACTAGACACCAGAGTGCATGCAACGCTGTTACCTTCCCCACCAAAGTGGTACCTATTTATCTACTTGCAAATTCTTGCTTTTGATCTGCTAGTTTGGCAGGAGCTGGGACAGAGACGGGAGATCACTCCGTCTTGCAGCACTCGTGTCTCGAACTGCCGACCTTCCGACCTTCCGGGTTGGTTAGGGTATTGATGATTTAAACCTTTCCTCTCCCAGGCAGCCTGCTGACATGTGAACTCTGAGCTATCAGAAGAAAACTGGTAGATTCTCCCTGTGACCCATATTCTGCCAAGAAAAGAAATACTGGAACGTGGGCAAGAATAGAGATACAGGAAGCAGTGGAGCGGTTTTTGCCAACAAAATGCTTTAGGTTTTGGTAGCCTCTGTTACTCTGCTTTTCAACATTTACTCGGGAGAGAGTTATAGCCTGCAGTGCAGAACAAGTACAGATACAAGAGAGTTGTGCATCGCAGAGGTGCTCTACCATAGTGGGATGACAAAAGGACCAGCAAAGGCCAGAACAAGATGGTTGTCGTTGTGACATCGTTTTCCGCAGGGGGAAGGAAAATGGCAGGGATTTTCAGAGCTGTGGGCACGAAAAGGCTGAAAGACAGCATGGCAGGGGATGATCAAGGGAGGAGGGAATGATGCCAGCCCTCTGGAATCAGGCACCAGCCCTATAATCGGTTGGCAGTACATGTGCTTTACACCACTGGCTCACAGTCTGTATATTGCAACTGCTGTCATTCATAATGGCCATGAAGGGGGGGGGGGCTCATTTGGTGCTGGCCTGCCAACTTCACCTCTAGTCAATGTAGAGTCCACAAACAATTGCCAAACCTTCCAAAATCTATTTTCTTTAATGATACCTTTTTTAAAAAAAAATCATCTCCCACATTAACTTATCGTTTAAGGCAAGTTCCCACATTTCCTTGTACCAATCCTCAATTTTAAAAATCACATCATTTTCCCAATGTCTCATGATACTTTGTCTGGCTGTTGTCAACATTATAGATAACAACTCTTTTTTTTTATCCTCATCTAAATTCATATCAATTAGTTTTGGGGGGAAAGGGATAGACTGTTGTGGCATACCACATCCTCCAGGGCATTGTATATTTCACTGGGTGTGTATTTGATTTTATTGTACTTTATGTTGTTTTGGTTATGTAATATAAAGCTAGAAATGTTATAAGATTTGGTTATATTAAACAGAGTGATTAGAAAGTTAGTTACAGTAATATCTCATACAAAGTCCGCTTCATACAACATCGGATTCATACAACATCGCCAAATTCTTGAAAAAAGTTGCCTCATACAAAGACTTTGTATGAGGCATTGGGGTTTTCCCAAGTTGCATTGTGCCTGGGCAGTATAAAAGGCAGGACACATGTGTGCATTGCTCTTGTGGGTTTTGCACGAGGCGAAGAGTGTTTAGGAGTGGTTTTGAGCGCGATTTTGGATTTTTTTTATTTTTTTTCATCAGAATTTTTAGAAGGATTCTTGGGATTTTTGCAGCATTCTTCAGGTTCTTGGACAATCCGGGTTGTTTGACATGTTTTTGTAATGTTTTTAGCCTTTAGACAATTATTTCTGAAAGTTCTGTCAGTTTCCTGTCTGTTTCCTTGACTTTGTCCTGAAGTCTGTGCTGTTACAGTACAATGTATCTATGGAAATGACGTTGTATGAGGCATCGCGGCAAGGATTTGGACGTTGTATGAGGCATCGCGGTTAAGATTTTGCATGCCTCATACAAAGTCCAAATCCGTATAAAGTCCAAACTTGTGGAACCAAGTTTGGACGTTGTATGAGGTATCACTGTATATGTATACAAACAATTATAGAATTGGATTTTTGATGAGATTAAAGATGAGAAAGAGTAATATGTATTATATTAGATTTTGATAAATTTTGATATGTGTCATGGGGATTTTGTTGATATATGATGTCTTGTTTTTTGTTTGACAATGAGAATTCACTCCGTCGCGCAGCATTTGGGTCTCAAACTGCTGACTGGCCAACCTTACGGTCATCAAGTCCAGCGTCTTAACCACTAGGCCGCCGCAGTCCTGCTCAAACATGAACAAGAATAACAAAGGGCTGAAATCTAGGCCTTTCATGTCTGTGCCGCCGGTCCTATGTACAGTAGCAAAGACTTTGGCTGCTTTCTCAAACTGGGCATCGAACACACCAAACAGCCTTTAGCTTCCGGGCTCAATTTCAGATCCATGGGTGCTTGCATTTAGAAGCCTTCTGTGATCCATATTTAAGCAGGATTGGGGACCTCCCATCCACCGGTGAAACTGCCTGCTCTTCCTAGCAAAGATGCGCTAAGCATCGTATTTTCTGTAGTGGCGCTGGTTTTTACGAAACGGTCTTCCCAGGGAAGCCCATTAGACCACTTCATTAGCTGTCCTGCTAATCACCATAGTCTTTCGGAGCCGGGCATGATCTATATGTCCTGCCACTGTTTAGTGTATGAGAGTCAAGACACAAAGCACAGCCAACGGCTGGGTTAACTCAGGTTTATTGCATGGTGGACAGAGGGAACATGAGGTAATGGCGGACGAACAGCTCTATATATAAGGCAATAACGTATTTGAATGTGGCTCCACGGTAGCCCGTTGGCTACTGGTCCGCGTGACGTCATGGCTGGTCACGCCCTTCTTGTCCAGGTGCAGGTAGCGGCGGGAAACTTCCCGCGCTGCGGTCTTTGATGGGTTTGGACCAAGAGAGCTTGGACGCTCGCTGCTGCCAGCTGGTGGTCATTAGCTCGCGTCCTATTACAGGGTTTATATGGTACAGCTGAAGGTTACATTGTTACTCATTGGCAATGGATACATTGGTTCAGATACATTGATGTCACATGTAGAAGGTTACACTATTAGGACACAACACTCCTCCCCCCTAGGATGAGACGAAGTCTCTCAACCAAGATGGCTTATTTCGAACACGCTGGGGTCTCGGCGCGGGCTGCCCTGCCCCGGCTTCGCTCCCTCCTCCTTGCTCCCTGGCTTCCTGCCCTGCAATCGGAGAGGATGACTTGTTAGTGGTTTGCCGCGGCTCTGCGGTTTTGTTGGGAGGTGTGTGCTTTGTTTGGGAAGAACCGGGGGCACTGGGGACTAACGAAAAACCCCTCTTCTCGCTTGGATGGGTGGGGGAACACTCCGAAAAACCCCCCCAGCTCGCAAAATCAAAATCAAAATCGGATTCGGGGGAAGCGGCAGCGGCGGCCGCACACTCCTTTTCCCTCCCCCCGGGCTCGGATAGAACTGGGGTATCAAAAGGATATGAGTCGGGCTCGCTGCTTTCCCCCCTGTCTCCCCCTTGGGCTAAACGGGTGGGGGAGAACCCTATCGCTGAATCCTGTCGCTGTGCCCCACTGGTCGGCCCCTCGCTCACTCGGTGCCTCAGTTGGTCAGCGTGCCTCCTCCAGAGGAGGCCGTTGCTAGTCTCCACCCGATAGGACACTGGCCCCGTCTGTTCTAATATCGTCCCTGGCACCCAGGCTGGGCCTGCGTTGGCATAGTTCCTGCAATGTACCGGATCGCCTATGCCGAAACCTTTCGAAACCGCTAACCCTATGTTCTTCCCTTTGTCCTCGACCCTCGACGGGTCTAGCCTGGACAAAAGCGTGGTCAGTTTCCTCCGCATCAGCAGCTCGGCCGGCGAGTAACCGGACGCTAAGGGGGTCACTCTGTACGCTAATAGAAATTGACACACCTGGTGATGTAGATCTCCCGAGCCCATGCGCCGCAGTGCATCTTTTGTGGTGCGCACCAACCGTTCCACTTGGCCATTCGTGGCCGGGTGAAATGGCGCGGAAGTGACATGCCGAATTGCATTTGCCTCCATGAATGCCGCGAACTCAGCGGACGTGAAACAACTGGCGTTGTCGCTGACCAAAGTGTCGGGTAAACCGGACGTGGAAAAGACCCTCCTTAGCTGGCGAATGGTGGTGGCGGAGGATGTGCCCTTTACCGGGATGACCTCCAGCCACTTTGAGTATGCATCCACCACCAGGAGAAACATGGTTCCCCGGAATGGGCCAGCAAAATCTACGTGCACCCTGGACCACGGTCCCCTCGCTGCGTCCCATTCCCTATGTGGTAGGCGGGCCACCTCCGGTCGAGAACCTTGACATGCTTCACAAGTGCCAACCATCTGCTCTATGTCGGCGTCCAGCTGGGGCCACCAGAAGTAACTCCGGGCCAACGCCTTGGAACGGACGATCCCCGGGTGGCTGACGTGCAACAGCTTTAGCACCTTCGGCCGCAGGGACGTAGGAACCACCACCCGTTGGCCCCACAACAGGCACCCCCGCTCTAAAGACAACTCCACTCGCTTTCGGAAGAATGGGTCGAACTCCGTGCCTGGGGATGACGCCGGCCACCCCTTCTGCACCCACGAGCATACCTTCTCTAGTGTTCTATCCTTTCCGGTCGCCCTGGCAATGTCGGCCGGTACTATCGGGGGTGACTCTAAAACCTCTATTAGCAGTACCTGGCGGTCTCTTCTTACCCCTGCCTTCTGGTCGTCCGATAATGGTAACGGCGACCGTGAGAGCGCGTCTGCATGGCTGATTTCCTTCCCTGGCCGGTATTCTAATTCATGTTGATATGCGTTAAGAAAAATAGCCCACCGCAGCATCCTCGGGGACAGGATCTGTGGCGTGGGCTTATTTGCAGTGAAGATCCCTAACAGGGGCTTGTGATCAGTAACGATCTTGAACGGCCGACCATACAGAAAATCGTGAAATTTCTTGGTTCCCGCTACTATCGCTAGTGCCTCCCTATCGGTCTGTGCGTAATTCCGCTCTGCTTGGGACAGGGACCTTGAATAAAACGCTATCGGGGCCTCCCTTCCGTCGTCTAACACGTGGCAAAGCACCGCCCCCACCCCCACCGGGGATGCATCGCAGACCAAAACTATGGGCCGTTTGGGGTCGAAATGAGTCAGGATTGCCTCGGATGTGAGGAGTTGCTTTAACTCTGTGAACGCTCTTTCTTGCTCGTCACCCCACAGCCATTTTTCCTCTTTTTTAAGCAGCCGATGGAGCGGCTCGGCAACAGACGCCTTCCGTGGAAGGAAGGTATGGTAGAAATTGAGAAGCCCCAGAAATGACTGAAGCTCGGTTTTGGAAGTGGGGCGAGGGGCTTTCTTAATGGCGGCTACCTTAGATTTGGACGGCCTAATTCCCTCGGGTGTGACACGGAACCCTAAAAACTCAACCTCTGTTTCGAAAAATACACATTTGTCTTTTCTCAGTCGCAGCCCCGCTTTCTCGAACACGGCCAGGACCTTATCCAATCTGTGGGCCAGCTCGGCCTTACTCCCCCCCGTTATCAACACGTCATCAAAATATGGCAACACCCCCTCCAACCCCTTCAGGAGGCGTTCCACCAGCGACTGAAAAATGCCAGGTGCCGAGTTCACGCCGAACTGTAACCTCGACACCTGGAACGCCCCCTTATGTGTGACTATTGTTTGTGCCGCCGCTGTGGCGGGGGTTACCGGGAGTTGCTGGTAGGCCTGTGCTAAATCGAGTTTAGCGAAACACTTTCCCCCATTCAGCCTGGCCAGAAGGTGGCTGACCACTGGCACCGGGTATGCATTAGGGCGGATTGCCTTATTAATGGTACACTTATAATCAGCGCAAATGCGCACCTCCCCGTTAGCCTTCAGTGCGGTTACAATTGGAGTCTCCCACTCCGCGGAATCCACAGGAACGAGAATCCCTTGACCCACCAGTTTGTCCAGTTCCGCCTCTATTTTGTCCTTAAGCGCGAACGGTACCCTGCGCGGTTTAAGTCTTATCGGGCGGACCTCCGGGTCTAAGTCGAAGGCTACAGGGGGTCCCTTGAACTTTCCCAGTCCACTTTTAAAAACGGCGGGGTGTGCGTCACACACTGCTTGTATTGGGTCCTCGCCTACGGCATGCACCCCCCCTATGAACAGGCCTAAGGGCTGAAACCACTGTGTTCCGAGGAGGCTACAACTCCCCCCTTTTAGCACCACTAGGGGAAGTTCCGCAGAATGTCTCTTAAAGCGAACCCGGAACGTTCCGACCCCCAACACTGGAATGCTGTTCCCCTGAACGTCCCGTAGTGTGGCCCTCAACGCTTTAAGTTTGGGCCGCACGTGGGGGTCAATTTTCAAGAACTCTCTCTGGGGAATTATAGAATAGGAGGACCCCGAGTCAACTTCCATCCTAATAGGGGTCCCTTGTACTAGTACCTCAACAAAGTAATGGGGCTGTCCCGCAGACACGTTGAACACAGGAGCGTCGCCCTCGCTGTCGTCCGAGATGCGGCCCACGCCGTCCTGTTTCCTCGTGGCCCGGGCGCCATCTTTGGGCCTCGCTGGACGGTCCGGTCTGGCTGAACGGTCTTGCGAATGTCTCCGGCCCTCTTTCCATTTCCTGCACGCCTTGGCGATGTGCCCCCGACGTCCGCAGTTGAAGCACTCGGCTTTCCTGAATGGGCACTTCACGCGCTCATGGGCCGCTCCGCAACCATCGCAGCGGCGCCCGCCTCTCCGGACCTTCTGGACCTCCTCGCCATCGCTACTCTCTGACGACGATTTCGAGGTCGGTCGGGTTGCATGCACCGACTGACCGGACTTCCCGTGCGATGAGTTTTCCGCCTTGCCGGCCCTCGGACGCCACTCACGCCACTTGTGCATCTCGTCTACTCCAGCATTCGTGGACTCCGCGGCTTCCGCGGCCTCTACAACCTCTTCCAGTGTGGGTGGTGGCTCCCTGTTCATCAAGCTGCGCTGTACTTCCTTGTCCTTCAGGCCACACAGCACTCCGTCCCTGAGGGCCATCTCTAGGATGTGGTCCCATTTGCAGGGGGCGGCGGCTACCCTCATAGCCGTTACGAAGGCTTCTACCGACTCGTCCGGCGCTTGAACTCGCCTCCAAAACGCACTCCGAGCGGGAAACATTGCCCTCGAGGGTCGGAAACGCTCACGCAGCATTTTCATGATGTCACCGGCTTTGAAATCGCTCATCTTCTTCGGTGCAAGGATGCCCACCAGCGTCCGCTTGGTTTCCATCCCAAGCATGCGAGTGAGGATGGCCCTCTTCCTTTCCTCGTCGTCTTCTTTGACTTTGAGCTCCACTAGTGCCGCCTGGAAGTCCATCTCAAAGAGCTCCCAGTCTTGCGGTTTGGTGATGTTGAACCCGCTCTGTGTCCTGGCTCCGTGGGGATCCATCATCCCACCTTCGTCGCCAATTTAGTGTATGAGAGTCAAGACACAAAGCACAGCCAACGGCTGGGTTAACTCAGGTTTATTGCATGGTGGACAGAGGGAACATGAGGTAATGGCGGACGAACAGCTCTATATATAAGGCAGTAACGTATTTGAATGTGGCTCCACGGTAGCCCGTTGGCTACTGGTCCGCGTGACGTCATGGCTGGTCACGCCCTTCTTGTCCAGGTGCAGGTAGCGGCGGGAAACTTCCCGCGCTGCGGTCTTTGATGGGTTTGGACCAAGAGAGCTTGGACGCTCGCTGCTGCCAGCTGGTGGTCATTAGCTCGCGTCCTATTACAGGGTTTATATGGTACAGCTGAAGGTTACATTGTTACTCATTGGCAATGGATACATTGGTTCAGATACATTGATGTCACATGTAGAAGGTTACACTATTAGGACACAACACACTGCCACTGCAGGTTTTACTGTTCAACGTAAATCTACGGATAGATGGTTAGGCGATTTGCCTTCGGTTAACGAGGATTTCTGAGTCCCGATTCTTTAACAACAACAGCCGGCCACGAAACGATTCTCTTGCTGTCTTAATTTATACTGCCGGGATGGAGAAAGCTTCGAGGAAGGAGAGGTGGAGATGGTGAACTGTGAATTTCCAGCCCGATAGAGAAAGCTGAATTCTTTCTGGAAGCTTTACAACAGCTCTCATCAGCCTTAAAGAGCCCGGGCAGTGCTCAAGGGTAAGAGGGTGACAGCTGGGCAGTCTATCATGCGTACCTTTGCCCCTAGATTTTTCACCCCACTTCTCGCCTCTGATCTACCAAGCAAACCAGTGGCCTCTAGCCATGTCATGTGGCCTGCCAGGTACATCTCCCGCCTTCCACCTCCATTTGTGCCATCATAGATGGATAGCAAGAAGAGAAAGTTCACCTGGGAGAGACAGGTAAAAGCTTGTTGTTAGCTATTGTTTCCTCTGCCGCTCTTTTGGCTTTTTGACAGTGAAGATACAGCTTAGCACTGGTGCATTTTTGTCTGCTATTCATGGGCAATAGCGCTAAATAATGTGTGAGATTTAAAGAGTCCCTCCCAGAGATTGTTAAATCAACAAGCCCTGGCTGTGTATGTCGCATGATCGGTAAAGGGAAAAGTCACCCTTGCTTGAAAGCCAGTTGTATCTGATGCTAGGGCTCAGTGCTCATCTGTTTTTACAGCCAAAGAGTCAGCACTGGTTGCATCTGCAGACTTCCCCGTGGTCACATGGCAGGGATGACTAGACACCGGAGTTCATGGACACGCTGTTACCTTTCCTGTCAAAGCGGTACCTATTTATCTACTTGCAATTTCTTGCTTTCAAACGGCTAGGTTGGCAGGAGTTGGGAGAGACGACAGGAGCTCACTCTGTCGTGCAGCACTCGGGTCTCAAACTGCTGACCTGCCAACCTTCCAGCTTTCCAGTCAAGCATCTTAACCACTAAGCCACTAAAGGGTCTATTACATGATAAGACTTATTTTGAGCCTTGAACCTCCTCTTCAGGTTGTCTGTGTTTGTGAATCTGAGTATGTGCAGAAGGCACATTTCCCACCCACCCCCTCATTATTTCCCTCATACACTGGTCATGTACCTACCTTTATCTTGAATCCACCCATAATGAAAAACAGGAACAGGTACTTTCTGGGCCTTCAGTGATAAGTACATCTTGGGTACCATGCCTATGGATATTCTTGAAAACTTAGTGGGGGGGGGGGAATCTTTTCCTATCTTTGACGAAGCTCAAAGTGGTAAAATGGAAATAATAATAATAATAATAATAATAATAATAATAATAATAATAATAATAATAATAATAATAATAATAATAATAATAATAATAATAATAATAATAATAATAATAATAATAATAATAATAATGTGTCAGAGATTACTCTGGATTGAAAGGATTTTTGCTGGAGCAACTCTGCTTGGGATGCCTGAATAAAGCTCCTTTCATGTCCCCCAAGTGCAGCTCTCAGGTATCGAAACCCGACTTTCCAGTCTCCAGCTCTGCATCTTAACCACTAAGACACCCTGGGGGAGCTCTGTAAAATGGAAATTCTGTAATACATTACCAAGTTGACGGTACATGTGTAAACATTCTGAGCTAAAAGCAGTCAAGGCATAGCCAGAAAGGCAGACATGATGTTCAATATGACCACATTTTTAACAATGCAGATATGACCTAGGAATTGAGACTCTTTGGGTCCCCATAAGCCAAAGCTAATGAGAGATGGACTCCCACACCGAGACCCATGCATCCACTTCTTCTATGCTATCTGCATCATGGATAATGGCGGCTTCCATCTGATGCCTGTTGAAGGCCAGCTGGGTTGACCAAAAGCAACAGCAGATGGTTCTAATTTAAGAAGGTTTCCAAGCCTCATTTAAAAAATGCCTGCCAGTGTGTTCGGGGGGACAGCATGGGACACTGTACTTTATGGCCCTAGCACATAGCTTTGAGTATGCGTTAGACTGGGTTGACACTAGACTTTTTGTTTCTGCAAGCAAAATGATTCAAGGATATATGGCTTGTGCTCCTTCCGTCTTCTCCAGAAGGATCACTAGACGCTCGCTAATGATGCGCTGGTCACCTGGTCTCACAAGGGTTGTTGGCTTCCTTGTAAAAAACATGAGAAGAGCCCTGGTGGATCAAAATGAAGGGCTGCCCACACTCTGTATCAACCTGGCCAACCTGATACGCCTAGAAAGCCCACCTACATAACATGAGTGCAGTAGCAGTCTCCTAGCCATGTTCCCCGGCATTTTCTGAAAACATACTATCTTTGATAAGGAAAATATTCTGCCTTTGATGGGGACTACTAGCCATAAGGAGGACTGCAGTGGCTTAGTGGTTAAGATGCGAAACTTGATGACTGGAAGGTTGACAGGTCAGCAGTTTGAGACCTGAGTGATGCACGATGGAGTGAGCTCCTGTCTCTGCTCCAGGTCCTGCCAGCCTAGCAGTTTGAAAGCAAGAAATTGCAAGTAGATAAATAGGTACAGCTTTAGTGGGAAAGTAAACAGCATTACGTGCACACCGGTGTCTAGTCATGCCTGCCACATGTCCATGGAGACGTCTGCAGATGCAGACAGCACTGGCTCTTTGGTTACAAACAGAGATGGGCAATGAACCCTAGAGTCGGATAGGACTGGCTTTTGAGCAAGGGATACCTTTACCTTACTAGCCATAGGGGGCCATTCAACAATTACATGATCCACAAAGGGGGGGGGGGATCTGCCATCTGAATTATGGAAAATTATGTTGGGGAGGTGTGTGTGTGTCAGGTCAAAGAGTACGTAATCCATTTGGAGCTGTTGTGGTTTCGAAACATGGCGCTTTTTTTAGGTTTAAAAATGATCTCTGGGAATTTTGATCTGATTTGAGATTATTGAATTGCTTGTGCAGTCTATCTTTATTTCACCAACAGTGAAAGCTCTAAAAATTAAGAGTTTCGATACAAACGCTCTGGATTACATAATTTTAAAGGGAGGGGGTGGGCTCAAAGCAAAAATTATGGCCAGATTACATGGGGAGGAGGGAGTCAATTCCCCCCCCCCAAAAAATGGATCACGTAATTGTTGAATGGCCCCTAAGGACTAGTAGTCACTGATCGCAATAGCTTCCATAGGTTTGTCTAAAATCAGCCAGGCTGTTTCTTGCGGTTGTTACGATGAACATCTGAATCATTTCCTGTTCCAGATGAGCAGAAAGATTTTTAAAAAAATCGAAAGTCCCTTCTGTAGAGCTTCATGCACAAAACAGATGCCTAAGGGCTATTGCCTCAAAAGGTCTCCTACGTATCAGATCTGGATCACTGCCCGGGTTGAGATGGTTGGGTTCCCAGAGGTGGAATGGAAGAAGAGGCGATTAAGAGATATTTGAGGGACAGATCGCTGCCAGCTGATTGGAGACTCAGAACTGTAAAAGCACCCGCAGGTTCAAGCCCCAGGAGGGAGTTGGGACACGGTGCCAGGAGGGCAAAAGACAGGACCAGCTGCTGCCTGACAAAACACTTTGCAGTGATGGATGTTGCTAGGGCAAGACCAACCAGGACCTCTTCTTCTCTATTAGAATCAGATGGAGACTTCCAAAGGCCTTCTTTCTCTCCTCCTTCCCCTCATGACTGTCCACCTCAATGTACTGATTAGGTTGTTTTGATATATGAGTAAGGTCGCCCTTGATCGAAAGCCAGTCGTATCTGACTCTAGGGTCCAGTGCTTATCTCTGTTTATAGCCAAAGAGCTGTCTGCGTCTGCAGACATTTCCGTGGACATGTGGCATGCATGCATGACTAGACATTGGAGTACACGGAACGCTGTTTACCTTCCCAATGAAGTGGTCCCTATTTATCTACTTGCAATTTCTTGCTTTTGAACTGCTAGGAACTGGGACAGAGATGGGAGCTCACTTCATTTGGGAGCACTCAGGCCTCCAACTGCTGTCCTGACAACCTTCTAGTCATCACGTTCAGCATCTTAACCACTTAACCACATCAATCCCTTGATAAATGAGTTGTTGTCTCCAAATGGCATAGGGTAGGTTTTTTGTAGGATTTCAGAGGGTTAGGAAGGAATGTGAAGAACTGATGGTCCGGTCCAGATTATCCTCTTTGCTAACCCACCAGGATCCCATGTTTTTATGCCACGATTTGTAAGCAGAGGAAAGAGAGGGCTTGTGAACAATGTGTGCAGGTGAACTTCAGCCCAGGTTTAATTTCAGGCAGAGTTGTATCCATTTTAGTGAGACTTCTGTGTGAGAATGTCCTCGTACCGTTTGACCATGGATCAGTTCTCCTGCCCTTGATGGCACCCAAAACATGTCATTCAGGGCAAATGCTTCACTTTGCTTGTTTATGGGGCAGGCTTCATTTTCAGAAAATAAGTATTTTGTGAGATTCATGGACAATGCAAACAAAATAATCTGAAGTGTTTGTCTGAAGTGGCCATAAATTCCTGCGGGCTTTCAAGCTGAGACTTTTGCCATGCAGTTGTCCTGATTCATTCTTGGAATTTGCCGAGGAATCCAGAAAACATTATTGTCAACCTGACCCCTCCCATATTTTTCTTTCTTTCTTTCTTTTTTAAAATAATTTTTAATTTTTCAAAAAGAAGAAAAAATAAAAATGACAAAACAGAAAAATCAGAATACAATACAAATACAAAATACAATACAAAAATATACACAATCTAAGTAAAAATAGAGCTTATCTTACTCATAATATTGAACTAATCTCATTTTAACTCATTCATCAAATATATACTACTTTTACTTTTGTATGTATATCATTTATAATATAAAGCCACAATAATTATTTACAGATATATTTCAATAAATTTATATATTTTATCTCCAACATTCTAATAATATGTAAAATAAGCACAAAAACAAAATAAATCACCTGTGATATTTACAATGCCCTGGAGATTGTGTTTTCCCATAACTACCTCTTCATTTCCAAAAACTCAATTGATCTGGTACTGGTCTACCACCTTTTCCATCAATCAGTGTATATTCCAAAAATGACTTCCATATGTTTAGGCTTAGTAGTTAAGAAGCTCGACTTGTTAGCTGGAAGGCCGGCAAGTCAGCAGTTCAAGACCCAGGTACTGCATGACCGATTGAGCACCTGTCTCTGTCCCAACTCTTGGGGACATGAAAGGAGCCTCATTTGGGCATCCCCTGAGTGGAGTTTCTCCCACAAAAACCCTTTCACCCCAGATTTTTAATTTAATTTAATTTTTAATTTAATTTAATAGTCATATTTATATATGCCGCCCACTCAGGTACAACCCGACTCAGGGCGGCATTACAACAAGTTATAAAAACACATAAAAACACTTAAAAACCCCATATCCCACCCGCTTCAAAAGACCCATATCCCACCCACCCATCCCCCCCTCTATAAAAAAGAAGAGAGAGTTCTTAATTGAATAATTTCTGACATGAAATTTTTATTGATAGTCATAAAAGCTGTCTGCAAGCACCCCATTCCTGGTATGAAGGTACAGCAGAAGCTCCAGAATGCATTAGAGATCATCAGTTCTAGATGTCACCAGAAGAAGATTTGAAGCTATAAGAAAGGGAGAGGGAACCTGGGTACCAAACCATTGTAG
Organism: Bradypodion pumilum; assembly: GCA_035047305.1. NCBI lineage: Eukaryota > Metazoa > Chordata > Lepidosauria > Squamata > Chamaeleonidae > Bradypodion > Bradypodion pumilum. The sequence continues at coordinate 6,949,351 of JAWDJD010000007.1, forward strand.
AGATTAAAAGAAAAGAAAGGAGAATTGGCCAAGCCTTTTCTATATACAGTATGCTTTATGAAGAGCTTGACCAACTGAAGCTTGGGCGAAAAGGAATTCTTTCCACTAATAATGGAGCAGCTCAGTTAAATGTAATGAATGTGTGTTGTGGGAGGTGTCGTATTTTTCAAAGCTAAACTCCTTCCCATTGAATCGTGGCTGTCTGCCAAGGACGTCATCCGGCGCTTTGAGCACACAAAGTCCCCATGGCGGCCTTGTTCCCATCAGTCAGCTGCCATTATTGTTACAGAGTTAATGAGAAGTTGTGGGGTGGCCGGGGTGTGTGTGTGCAAGTAAGAGTTACCATGTTCTTGAGGATACCTAGTAACATCTTTGTCCATTCCTCATCGGAAGGTAGGGCAGCCATGCATGCCCAAAGAACTAAAACGCAGGTGGAGTTCAGAGAATGAACCATATTTCTCATGCTCATTTCGTCATGTGGAAGCCATTGTTGTTGATCGGAGAAAAACAGAGGATGATGGCCGTTATTTCCCTACAGATTTCGTTTGTTACTGAAATATACATCCCACCTTTCAACAGCGGGGTGGGGATGTACAATTCACACTAGAACAACAGAGGACACAAATTTGTCATCCGCTCCTCTTGTAGAGACCATGGAGTGGCTGCCATTTTGATTTTCATTGTCAAGTAACCACAGACTCACCGTATCAGCAGCACCTGCTGTTTTGCAAAGATTTGGGTAATGAGAGGACACCCATTAAGAACATAAGAACATAAGAACAGCCTTGCTGGAAGAGGCCACAGCTCATCCAGTCCAGCATTCTGTCTCACACAGTGGCTCACCATTTCCTTCAGGGTATTCCCAAGCAGATGCCTTCACCTGCTTAGGATTCCCTGGAAATGGCATTGAGAGATATCCTGCCTATCTCTCCAACCCGGAGGTTGTCCTTAGGTAGCCATAATTATAGCCATTGATACACTTGTCCTCCATGAACTTGTCTAATCCTTTCTTAAAGCTGTCAAGACTGACAGCTGTCACCACTTCTTCTGGCAGGGAGTTCCATAGACCAGTAATCCTCTGGGTGAAAAAGTACTTTCTCTTATTTGTTTGAGAACTAGTACCCTTTGTTGCAGAAAAACAAGGCAGCCATTTTTTAAACAATGAGGGAGGGGGGGGGAATAACTGAAGCAGCCAGATCACAGATGGTGCCCAGTCCATTACTTTCTGAATAACAGGTGCTCTAGTTAAAGTTACTACCTCCCCAATCTTTTTCAATCCGTTTTGTATCAAGGTTGCCATTTGTAATATATGGGAGCTTATGTTTTTTAAAATGTGAAAGTTCAAGTTTGCCAGAATCCCCCCCCTCCTCCCTTTTATGTTTGGCCGAAATGAAACATCAGGTGCAGTTTTTAATTAATTTCGAATCTAGGGGAAGATGATCTTTCTTCCTGACGTGTATCCAGGAATATGGGTGAAAAAAGAAGAAAAAATTATAATAGTCTACTTGAACACAAAAGTGTGTAATTTTCATTGATCTTTCCTTTCAAGCAACAACATGAGGTTGAGGACAGAGGGGACATGAGAGTCTACGTTATTCACAATTTTAGCTCTTCTCTCTTACTAAATTCACTCCTGCTTTATCTAATTACCAATCAACAGCAACATTATTAATTCACTTCTTTTTTTCAGATCTGGTCAAACCAGAGCTTAACAGTAGCATATTCAAAAACAAAAACTGTTACTATTTTGTGGGTTTTTTTTTTTGAAAGGGCATAAGGAAAGTGTAACTAATTACATTCCAAAAGCAATGTAACACATTGCAACAAAGTTCCTTTTTGGGTAATATCCAGTCCTTGACTGTGACTTTAACAGTAGAATCACAACAATAGATGTGGCAATCTTAGGTGAGGGTTGGGTAGAAGAAAAAGAGATTGGAAAAAATCATGAGATATCAAGATCTGATAACGAAAGTACAGTGTTTGGGAGGGGGGAGAGCAACAGTGATAGGAGCGCTAAAGCAATCCTAAATGGTTGAAAAAATATCTGAGTGTAATTGCAATTGATAAGGTTACAATAGAGTAGTTGCCGAGAGTAGCAGTACCAGGTATATTATCAGGTGATACACCACTGACTCCTAGGTCCAAGTCTAGAACCCAAAACTCCTCTCCAAACATCTGGTGGATTGTGTACATCTTAAACTATACCACCACTGATGGTGGTGGTGGTGGTGGTGGTGATGATGATGATGATGATGATGATGATAATAATAATAATAATAATAGTAATAATAATAATAGATTGAACGCAAAGCAAATTAGAAGAATCTGATCATTTAAAAAATAGAAATTGATAAACATGCATCAAGTGTTATGGAGAGGATTCCTAAAAATAAAGAGGTAGGCAGAGGAAGGAGAAAGAAGCCTACAGGATTATATAAATAGAAGCAGTGTGAATCAGTGCTTAATGGTGCATTTTGGTATTTGTTTTGTATATCTGAAAATATCTTCATGAGAACCAGCAAAAATTGTCCTGTGTTATTTATTAGACTTATAATTATTATTATTATGAAAGTAGTAGTAGTAGTAGTAGTAGTAGTAGTAGTAGTAGTAGTAGTAATAGTAGTAATAATAATAATAATAATAATAATAATAATAATAATAATAATAATAATAATAATAATAATAATAATAATAATAATAATAATAATAATAATAATAATAATAATAATAATAATAATAATAATAATAATAATAATTTCATGTCAGAAATTCTTCTGTGTCTAAAGGATTTTTGCTGGAGAAACTCCTCACAGGGGATGCCCGAATGAGGCTCCTTTCATGTCCCCAAGAACTGGGACAGAGACAGGTGCTCAATCCGTCATGCAGCACCCGGGTCTTGAACTGCTGACTTGCCGGCCTTCAAGCTAACAAGGTGAGCTTCTTAAGCATTGAGCCACCACATGGGTCCCTTGGAAGTCATGGAACCAGAGCAATGAATAATAATGTTCAAATGGCTGCCACAAAATAGTGCAATTAGTTCCTTTTGAAAAGCAGTACTGGCTTCAATGTACCTATGAACACATGATCATTTTATCACCTTAAAATGTTGCTTCTGTTCCTAATGAATTGGAGGCAATTACTTCATCTGTACCACAAAGCAAGCAGGCAGCCGTTTGTAAGCTGGAAACCAAGCATGTATTTCCGAGCTTGAGTGAAACTGCCTAGAATGAATTCTTACCTCTGTGGCTGTTGAATAGAAGGCACGTGACCACAATCACTTAGAATCAGTCCGAGGAACATGATAGATTTATTAGTTCAAGTAATAGAGTCCCATTTGCCTGATGTATTCTCCTTGCGGTAAGCTTTCCGAAGCAAGCTTTGCAGCTCATAGACATAGCTGGATTTTTGGCTTGCCGCAAAGCAGAGCCCCGGCTCATTCTGCATTAGCTTATTAAGACAGGGGTGATTGAGGCACATGATTTCAATGTGGCTTATACTCTTGGCCTGCCAGCCGCATCTGTTTCCATCAAGCCACAGCCTCAACTTTGCTTATGCAACAAATCATTTCCCAACGGACGATCAAGCCACCGGAGGTTGTCCACTGTGAATCCCAGCATTATGGATTTGCGTGACCTACTGTTAGCCACCGACACCCCTTGGGATAGACAATGGAGGGGTGGCAGTGTTACAATAAATGGAGATTAAGTGTTCCCCAGTCATTTAAGTGGAGAGCCTGAAAGTAGCTTGAATGAGGAGGGAAAATGTACAGGAATCAAAGAGGCAGTGTTAGCATAGCAATAGCTAAGTGCAGGGGTTCCCAACCTAAGGCCCACAGGCCAGATCCGGCATGCAGTACCATTTCATGAGGCTCCCACCCCCTCCAAGGGCATTTGAGAAACAAAATGGCTGCCCTTTTGAAGCTGTTGGGACAAAATGGCCATCCCCCATCATGCAGACAGGGCAAAATGGGTGTCCAGCCCTCAACACTGACTGAGAGAGTGTGACCCGGCCCCAGGCTTGAAGAGGTTGCAGACCCCTGGCTTAAGTGGCACATCTTTTTGGAAGCTCCCATAATCCTAAAGGCAGAGATTATAAATTCTCTTATGAAGATTATAAAGATGAAGCTGAAGTACTTTGGACATCAAATGTGAAAAGAGGATTCACTTGAGAAGGCTGTGATGCTGGGAAAGTTAGAGGGCAAAAGAAGAAGGGGGCGGCCAAAGATGAGATGGCTAGATGGTATTGTAGACGCAATGGGCACAGAGCTGGGTGGGTTGAAAAGGATAGTGGAGGACAGAGGTGCCTGGAGGACAATGGTCCATAGGGTCGCAAAGGGTTGGAATCAACTGTGCGACTGAATAGCAACAACAAATAAATTCTGGCATTTAGAGTAAATTAGGCTCTCCCATCCCAAGTTCTGCTCTCAAAACCGTGACGCCCATCCTAGCTTTCAGGCTTGCTCACCATAAATATGGCCAAGTCCCAGGGAGTGAAAGACCAGACACACTGACTTAGCAAAATAAGTTGCAGCCAGGGTTAGGCCCATTGAATGAGTGGAGCTGAGGGATGAGTTGACCCTCAAAATCTCCCCTGGTTCAGTGAGGTTACTCTTGTACTGTGAGGTATTAATCACCCTCTCTTCCGAAAGCAAGAAATTGCAAGTAGAGAAATAGGGACCACTTCAGTGGGTAGGTAAACAGCCTTCCGTGCACTTGGCTGTCTAGGCATGCCTGCCACATGACATGTCCACGGAGGTGTCTGCGAACACAGACAGCACTGTCTCTTTGGCTATAAACAGAGGTGAGCACCGAACCCTAGAGTCGGATATGACTGACTTTCGAGCAAGGGTGACCTTTACCTTTACTATTCAGCACTAGTCAGACCACATCTGTTGACTCCCGCTCGTTGGCTCTGTTAGAGTTATATGTCCCTCTTACTGAGTGTGGGGAGGGGAGGGTCTTTTTAGATATGGGATGGTTTTTAAAGAGTCTTTTATTGTTGTTTTTATGGGGGTTTTAAAATATTTTTACGTGATTGTGCACGGCCCTGAGTTGCCCTAGGGCAAGAGGGTGGTATATAAGTTCAAATAAATAAATAAATAAATAAAAATAAATCTAGAGTAGTGTGTCTAACTCTGGGAACCGCACTTTAAGTAAGATGTTCAAGCAAATTAGAGCAGGTACAGAGAAGGGCAACAAGGATGATCAGAGGAATGGAAACCAAGCCCTAGGAGGAAAGATTGGAGGAAATGGGCATGTTTAGCCTTGAGAAAAGGAGGCTGAGAGGGGAGATAAGAACATAAGAACATAAGAACATAAGAACAGCCTTGCTGGAACAGGCCACAGCCCATCCAGTCCAGCATTCTGTCTCACACAGTGGCTCACCATTTCCTTCAGGGTATTCCCAAGGAGATGCCTTCACCTGCTTAGGATTCCCTGGAAATGGCATTGAGAGATATCCTGCCTATCTCTCCAACCCGGAGGTTGTCCTTAAGTATCCATAATTATAGCCATTGATACTCTTCTCCTCCATGAACTTGTCTAATCCTTTCTTAAAGCTGTCAAGACTGACAGCTGTCACCACTTCTTCTGGCAGGGAGTTCCATAGACCAGTAATCCTCTGGGTGAAAAAGTACTTTCTCTTATTTGTTTGAGAACTAGTACCCAAAAGTTTCATGGAGTGTCCCCTAGTTCTAGTGTTGTGCGATAGGGAAAACAGTTTTTCCTTATCCACTTTGTCCACACCGTGCATGATTTTATAAACTTCAATCAGGTCACCTCTTAGACGCCGTCGTTCAAGAGTGAAAAGGCCCAACCGTTGCAGCCTCAGATGGTAAGGAAGGTGTTCCAGTCCCCTAATCATTCTGGTTGCCCTCCTCTGTACTTTCTCCAACTCCATGATATCCTTCTGGAGGTATGGCGACCAGAACTGTACACAGTATTCCAGATGGGGCCTCACCATAGATTTATAAAGAGGCAAAATAACACTTGCTGACTTATTTTCTATACCCTTCCTAATGATCCCTAACATTGAGTTTGCTTTTTTCACTGCTGAGGCACACTGGGTTGACACCTTCATTGAGCTGTCCACCAGGACACCAAGGTCCCTTTCCTGGTTTGTCGCAGAGAGTTCAGACCCCATCAGTTTATAAATGTAATTGGGGTTCTTTGCCCCAACATGCATCACTCTGCATTTACTAATGTTGAAGCTCATTTGCCACTGTTTTGCCCACTCCCCCAGTGTCAAGAGATCCCTCTGGAGCTCCTCACAATCTCTCACAGTTTTCACTACCCTGTATAATTTAGTGTCGTCAGCAAATTTGGCTACCTTGCTTTTTACTCCTACCTCTAGATCATTTATGAAGAGGTTGAAAAGCAGGGGTCCCAGTACTGAACCTTGGGGGACCCCACTCTTTACTTCCCTCCACTTGGAGAAGTGTCCATTTAGTGCTACCCTCTGTTTCCTGTCCCTTAGCCAGTTGCTGATCCAGGACAAGACCTGTCCCTTTATTCCATGACTGGTAAGTTTATTCAAGAGCCTTTGGTGTGGGACCTTGTCAAAAGCCTTCTGAAAGTCCAGATAAACAATGTCAACTGGATCCCCCTTATCCACATGCTTGTTGACACTCTCAAAAAATTCCAACAGATTAGTGAGGCATGATTTGCCCTTGCAAAAGCCATGCTGGCTCTCCTTTAGCAGCGCCTCCTCTTCTATGTACCTATTAATTCTATCTTTTAGGATGGTTTCCATCACTTTACCTGGGACACATGTCAAACTGACAGGCCGGTAATTTCCTGGATCACCCCTGGATCCTTTTTTGAAAATTGGTGTTACATTCGCTACCTTCCAGTCATCAGGCACAAAGCCTGATTTGAGGGAAAGATTATATATTTTGGCTAGGATATCAGCAATTTCATCTTTAAGTTCCCTGAGAACTCGTGGATGGATGCCATCTGGTCCTGGGGATTTGTTAGTGTTTAGCTTAACAAGACATGCAAGGACCTCCTCCCTGGTTATTTCTATCTTGCTTAATTCTTCGGTTTCCCTCCCTACGAAGATAGGTTCTGTTTTGGGCATGTGGTCTCTATCTTCTTCAGTGAATACTGAAGCAAAGAATTCATTGAGTCTCTCTGCAATCTCTGTTTCCTCTTTAATAACCCCTTGCCTTCCATTGTCATCTAATGGTCCAATGGCCTTCCTAGTTGGGTTCTTACTTCTAATGTACTTAAAGAAGTCTTTGTTATTCCTCTGAGTATTTTTAGCTATACGCTCCTCAAAGTCTTGCTTTGCTTTCCTGATTGTTGCCTTGCATTTGTTCTGCCAGAATTTATGTTTCTGCCTGCTGTCCTCATTTGGACAAGCCTTCCATCTTCTAAATGAGCTTTTCTTGCTCTTGATCACTTCCCGAACAGCTCCTGTAAGCCACATTGGAGTCCTCTTGGACCTGGCAGTGCCCTTTTTCCTTTTGGGTATGCATTCCAATTGAGCCTCTGTTATTGTTTTTGTAAACAGCCTCCATGCCACTTGGAGTGTTTGGACTCTCTCAATTTTCCCTTTCAGTTTCTTTTTTACTAGTTTCCTCATCTTTGGGAAATTTCCTTTTTGAAAATTTAAGGTCTCTGTGTTAGATTTTATCAGTGACTTGCGGTCTATGATCAAGTTAAACATAATTGAGTTGTGGTCACTGTTCCCTATTGGATCAGTCACATTAACATCTTGCACCAGATCCTGAGTATTACTCAGGATCAAGTCAAGGATTCTTGTACCTCTAGTTGGGTCTTCAACCATCTGTCCCAGGGAACAATCATTTAGCATATCTAGGAACTTTATCTCTTTATCATGTGCTGAACAACAGTTCACCCAGTCTATGTGAGGGTAATTGAAGTCCCCCATTATAACCAGGCTTCCCTTCCTGGATGCCTCCTTTACAACATTCTCCAACTGCCAGTCTCCCTCAAGAGTTTGGGTCGGAGGCCGATAGTATATGCCTACTGTTAGACCATCCTTGTGGCCTGGTACTCTTACCCACAGAGCTTCTAATGGTGACTCCAAATCACCTAGATATTCCAATTCATACGATTTTATCACTTCTTTGACATACAAGGCCACACCACCTCCCATTTGCCCCTTCCTATCCTTCCTGTACAGTTTGTAGCCTGGGATAACTGTATCCCATTGGTTATCATCCGTCCACCAGGTTTCAGTGATACCAATAATATCAATATTCTTATCTATTGCTAAGTATTCCAGCTCCCCTATTTTGTTCCGGAGGCTTCTGGCATTTGTATACAAGCATTTATATATGCTTTTCTGACACAGTCTTTTGTGTCCAGTTGCATTGTTAGACTGCCTCTTGCACCCTTCTGCTAGAGTGCTGGTGACTAGCTCCTTGCTCTGCTCAGTAATTTTTGCATCCTCCTCACTACTCAAGTACACACTTTCCCGAACCGGATGCTGCCCAGCTCCTGTCGGCTTTCCCCCAGTTATCAGTTTAAAAGCTGCTCTGCAGCCTTTTTGATGTTGAGTGCCAGCAATCTGGTCCCATCATGGTTTAAATGCAACCCATCCCTCCTGAACAGATTTGGCTTGTTCCAAAATGTTCTCCAGTTCCTGACAAATCTGAAGCCCTCCTCTCGACACCACCGCCTCATCCACGCATTGAGGCTTCTGAGCTCTGCCTGCCTGGTAGGTCCTCTTGCACCCTTCTGCTAGAGTGCTGGTGACTAGCTCCTTGCTCTGCTCAGTAATTTTTGCATCCTCCTCACTACTCAAGTACACACTTTCCCGAACCGGATGCTGCCCAGCTCCTGTCGGCTTTCCCCCAGTTATCAGTTTAAAAGCTGCTCTGCAGCCTTTTTGATGTTGATGGTGATGGTGATGATGATGATGATGGCACTCTTCAAATACCTGAAAGATAATGATAAAGAGGAAGGGAAGGATCTGTTCCCCATCATCCCAGAGTGTAGGATGCGTAATAATGGACTCAAAGTACAGGAAGCCAGATATAGGCTGAATATCAGGAAAAACTTCTTAATGGTTAGAGCAGTACAACAATGGAACCCATAACCTTGGTGGTGAGTGTTCCGACAGTGGAAGCATTTGAGAGAGAATTGGACAACGGTCTTTCAGATCTACGTTTGATTCAGATCCCTGCATTGAGAAGGGGGTTCGACTCGATGAGCTCAAAGGCCCCGTCCAACTCAGTGAGTCTATGATCCTAGTAGGGACTTATCATGCTTTCAAGATTTCTCCCTGGGTTCCCCTGTTGTGGGATGCAGAAGGAGGAACAAGGTCCAGACCTTGGTGGCGTTTATCTTTTGGCGTGCGTTTGTTGCAGCATTTCAAGTGCCCGAGGGACCCACAATGGGATGAGTGGGTGGGTTGTTAATTCCACCATTCCTGGCACCGTGCCCTGATGGATGGGCCGGCATTTTCGAGCCATGACCTTTTAGTGCGAGGCGTATCACTGGAAAGCCTCCCTAGGAATCTCAAGCAGGCTGTGGCTCTTGTGTGTGTGTGTGTGTGTGTGACATACAAAAGCAATTCTCCCTACTGTGCCTTTTCATCGTCTTCTCTCTCACTTACTTTCCCAGCCAGCTATTCTCCACGTGCTTTTTTCTCCTAAAGTCTTAAAATAAATTTTATCCCACCTTGCCATCAGATGAAGTCGCACAATGGTTTAGTTACTTTTAGGTAAAGGTCGCCCTTGCTTGAAAGCCAGTCGTATCTGACTCTAGGGTTCGGTGCTCATCTCTGCTTATAGCCAAAAAACCAGCGATATCTGTGTTTGCAGACATTTCTGTTGCCATGTGGCAGGCATGCCTCAACACTGAAGTGCATGGAATGCTGTTGACCTTCCCACCGAAGTGGTCCCTATTTATCTACCTGCAGTTTCTTGCTTTCGAACTGCTAGTTTGGCAGGAGCTGCGACAGACACGGGAGATCACTCTGTTGTGCACTACCCAGGTCTCGACCTGCTGACTTGCCAACCTTGGCGGTCGTCAAGTTCAGCCACTGCAGTCCCTCTTTTACATCAAAACAAAAGCAGGGCTATCATAAAAAATATCCTCCCACCCACCTTTTTTTCTTACACTTCTCTTTTCCATCTCTAACGCCATGCCAGTATTGAGTGCAATAGGCCAGCTTAAGTTTAAACTGGGGTGGGCAGATGCCAGAGGTCCAGGGTCCAGCCAGACCAGTCCCCCCCCCAAAAAAAAACAAAGAGGCAAGTGGACAGAAGTGTATTTCTAAGTTTCCTTTTTGGGAGGGAAGAACAAAAGGTGGAGGCTTTACAGCAGGGGTTCCCAACCTAAGGCCCATGGGCCGGATCTGGCCTGCAGTGCCATTTCCTGTGGCCTCACACCCCTCCCAAGGGCATTTGAGAAACAAAATGGCCACACCTTTGAAGCTGTTGGGACAAAATGGCCACCCCATTGTGCAGGTAGGCCAAAATGGCCATCCGGCCCTTGAAGCTGACTGAGAGAGTGTGACCCGACCCCTGACTTGAAAACATTGGGAACCCATGGTTCACAGGACTCTGGAGAGAGAGAAAACATGGGGATCTGTTTTTGCTTCAGTGCAGCACTTCTGGGTCTAAGTGGCAATGTAGAGCTGCATGTTTCAGTATTCTGTGGTGAAACTAGTCTGAGTTGTTCTTCTTTCGTGTCCAGATCAACCTGTGGCCTCCCATGCCATGCTTTCGTCACCTTTAGCCAGCATGGATTTTTTTGTGTCCTGATCAAACTCTGGACTGCCAAAATGAAGCCACCTTCTTGGCTTTCTCATTAGCCAAAATTAAGTCCTCATCGGTGCATGTTTCTGGCAGTAATCGACAGGCCAGCAAATGAACCGGATTCTGTATCAATCCACATTCACACAACGTGTTGTCGTCTGCCAGCAGCCCCCATTTGAGCATGTTGTTGGTCTTACATTTAGCGACTCTGACCCTCATCCTATTCAGGGTCCGCCAAGTGTCATCGGGGAGGTCAGGTCCCTCTGCCATATCCTCCTTTAATGTTATCCCTTTCCCAATGAGCTCCTTCCTCTAATTTGGTTTTGCTATTGCATGCCCTCAACCGTGCTTGTTTTTGTTGTAAAGCTCTTCCTGGATCTGAGCAGGTGGACTCGAGGCACATATCTCTTCAGATAATGTCAATGGTCATTGTCTTGCTCAGATCTCTCACCTTCCAATGCTACTTCTCTCCTAAACCTAGGTGGAGCGATATCAACAAGAGGAGGTATGTGAACCTATACTTGGGTCTGAGACCACTGGGTTTCTGGGGTTTCCCATTTGTCCATTTGTGGCATTTAAGATATGTGATGTCCCCTCTACCTAGGTTTAAATGTGAACCAAAGGTGAAGATAAATGTCAAAAATGAAAGTGGATGCATACATCCAAACCTGGGGCATCTACTCGTGAATTAATTTCTTTTACAAGCTGCCTTTTGCAGGAAGCTCCAAATACAGCTTCCGGCAATATTAACACCTCACTGGAAATGCAGAAAGCTGTGCTGGGGAATGCAGAACATTCAAAATGAGGCGTAATTGTTGTTGAGCATGGGCATTCCTCGTTTCCTGGGATGAATAGCACATTTGTGCATAGACCATCGGCCATGTGGACAGGTGGGAGGGATCAGTGTGGGTGGTTACATAGGTGGCTCAAGGCATTTAGGAACTGCTGAGACTTGGGTGGGGGGAGAAACCTCCATGTGGCTTTGCTTGAGAGGCGAGAAAGCTTCTGTGTCTTTTATGGAGGGACAATGTCTGGGGGCATCTGCCTCCGTCATCTTTGGTCTCTGCCCCTTTGAGATTTCACTGCGCATTTGCTGTGTTAAGTTTTATGTAGCAGCAGAAAGGTTTTAGGCAATCTTCATTTTGAAATGCAAGTTCCCCAAGTCTTTTACTCCCTGTTTAGCGCAGCAATCAATAAAGGTAAAGGTAGAGGTCGCCCTTGCTCGAATGCCAGTCAGATCCAACTCTAGGGTTCAGTGTTCATCTCTGTTTACAGCCAAGGAACCTGCAGACACTTCCGTGTACATGTGGCAGGCATGCCTAGACACCGGGGTGCGCAGAACGCTGTTTACCTTCCCACCAAAGTGGTATCTATTTATTTACTTGCAATTTCTTGCTTTTGAACTGTTAGGTTGGCAGGAGCTGGGACAAAGACGGGAGCTCACTCCGTCGTGAAGTACTCAGGTATCGAACTGCTGACCTGCCGCCTTCCAGTCAGCGTCTTAACCACTTGGGCCACTGCAGTCAATACACTTCACTAAATGTTTTAGAAGGAACAAAAGTATTCTTTATTCACGAGTTAGGTCAGCGAAATAAACATGTGCTCTGGATTCTTGAGAAGAATTGTTTCAGAAAGAAATAAAATTAGAGTCTTTTAGTTCTTTTAGGCCTACCATGTGGCCCTGCAAAATGGTGAGCTCAAATGTACATGTTTCCCCTTCAAAGGCAAAAAAAAAGCAAAAATGCCAAGAGAGAGAGAGGCCTGAACAACAGAGCCTTAATACATGCAAAATAGGTCAGGTGACCCCTATAGGTGGGAAGACAGAAACTTAACAGTATTAACAATTTCCTTTAGGTTAGCCTAATATTATACTAACACTCACTGCAGGCTAACATACTCAACACAAAAGACACCCATAGGACCTTATGGGGCAAATATCCTCCTATGCATCTGGGCAGTATTGGCTGGTTTGTGAAGAAAACTGAAGAACAGAAGCAGGAAACAATCCCCACCCCCAGTTCTCTTGTCACCCATGGGTACTTGAGATCAATTGACTGAGGCATCCCCCACTAGTGGTTGTGATGTTCAGAGGATTGGCGTCCTGCAGAGACAGCAGTCACAGATTGGGATGAATGGCGTGAAGGATGTTGTAATAAGGTCACAGAACCTGCGTGGTTATTGGAACATCATGCACACCAACAAGCAAGACGGAATACGTGCTAGGACAAAGCCGCCATAAGATGGGCAACCGCTTCTGTATAGAGAATGGGACATAGACAGGATACCCTCAGAGCTTGGGGAAAGTTGCTTTTATAGGCTATGGTTGTTCTGAGAACCGCAATCCACTGCTTGTCACAACTATACCTTCAGCTGTTATCTGTGGAAGAAGAAGGAAATGCCTTATGTCTACCCAATCTCCTTTCCCCCATAGCTAGCTTGCTACCCACAAGCCCAACAAAAGAATCTCTCCATTTGCCTCGCCAGGCGTCTTCTGCAGGATTCACAATATCTCATCCTTCCTCTCTGTTAATGATGCCATGTGCTGTTAATGAAGCCATTCGTATGGTGACAGGATGCCTCCAACCTACACCAGTTGAGAAAATATACCCTCTTGTCGGTATCACTCCACCAAAGATCAGGAGAGAATGACCCTCAACATCTTTTGAAAGGATATGAGCCTCAAGTTCACCAGCTCAGATCCAGGAAGGAACTTTATGGCAAGAACAAGTAAAATAAAGGTCGCCCTTGCTCGAACGCCAGTCGTATCCGACTCTAGGGTTCAGTGCTCATCTCTGTTTATAGCCAAAGACCCAACGCTGTCTGCATCTGCAGAAATTTCTGTGGACACCTGGCAGGCTGCCTCAACACTGGAGTACACAGAATGCTGTTTGCCTTCCCACCGAAGTGGTCCCTATTTATCTACTTGCAATTTCTTGCTTTCGATCTGCTAGGTTGGCAGGAGCAGGGACAGAGACGGGAGCTCACTCCGTCATGCAGTACTCGGGAATTGAACTCTGACCTTCCAGTCTTCGAGTTCAGCATCTTAACCACTTGAGCCGCCACAGTCCCTTACACATGCAACTTAATTCATATCTTTTAGAATTCTGCTGGAAATGGTGTTTTAGGAAACATCCCATTATTCAGAGCTGACTATTTTTGTGTGCGAGAGGGGTGGTGGTGGGAATGCTTGTACCCTGTTTCCCCAAATATAGGACCTCTTCCCATAATAGGACACACACCCCTTTCCCCCCTGCCTTTGAAATATAAGGCCCCATCCAAAAATAAGACCTCCTTACCTCCTGGCTGTAAGGCGGCCGGCGTGGCCCATAAGAAAGCCTGCCGCATCGGAGTCTCGATTGCATTCCCACTCCCAACTAAGAGAAGTTTCCCCTGGTGAGAGCGGGATCGAGACTCCGACGCGGCAGGCCTTCTTATGGGCCACGCCGGTCGCCTCACAGCTGAGGCCAGTCTCGATCGCACTTCCCCACTCACAACCAAGGGAAGCGTCCCTTGGTTGTGAGTGGGGAAGCGCGATCGAGCCTGGTATTCTTCTTCATGGAAAAATAAGACATCCCCTGAAAATAAGACCTTGTGCTAATTTTGGAGTTTTAAAAAATATAAGACAGTGTCTTATATTCGGGGAAACACGGTAGCTAATGAACGCCTGCAAAGGGAAGTACTCTTGAGGGTACACAAGAGCAAAACCAAGTGAAAAGATGGAGGAGGGATCTGACGGGACGAGGAGCAACATTAAGTGAGGATATAGCTAAGGAACTCAACCTCCCCTACATCACATGGAGGACCCTGAATAGGCTGAGGGTTGGAGTCCCTAAATGCAAGACCAACATGCTCAAATGGGGGCTGCTAGCGGACCACAACACATGGTTGAATGTGTACAGATAAAGAATCTGGCTCATGTGCTGGTCTCCCGATCGCTGCCAGAGACATGCACCAATGAGGATTTGAGTTTGGGAAACAACAAAGTGGAGAAAGTGGCTTCATTTTATCAGTCCTGGGTTTGATCGGGATGCGAAAGAAGAAGAATCCTTCATCTCAGGAGGTGGCAAATTAGCTTGGCCCGGCCCTACCTTTGTTGAATAAGCTCCCATCTATTGGAACATCTTGTGTTGCCACTCTTTGAGCAGATTATAATTACCCGCCCCCTCCCCAGGTTCCAAAAAGAAGAGCGAGAAAAATAAATGGGGGAAAATGTTTAGTTAATGCACTGGATAAAGTATTTAATGTAAAGCTCAATTTATGTAAAGCTTGTATTGTACATCGAGGCGTCGCGAGCAGCTCTTGGCATTTTTGTAGCAGGGATAATACTTATAAACCTTTGAATCTTGTTAAATCTATTAGCGTCGGCTCTTTACTATTTAGCATTCATTCAACATGGTGTTGGAGGCTCTCTGTGGGAGAGAAACGATTCCAAATCAGATCTGGGCACTTAGGTTTCATACCAAAATACAGAGAACCTGTGATGCAGTTATATTTATTTCGTGCATTGCCGGGAGCATCTTCGGGCTGGAATGGAGAATGATAAGGACTACAAATAAATATATAAATATATACCAGCAAAGAGAACTAACTAAAGTGATGCTTTGAAGCTCTTAAGCAAATCCAGCCAGAAAGATATATCCAGAAAGGTATATAAGCCAGACGTTTCCTATGCCTTGTTTTGTTTACTCATCCTCATGTATCCTGAATGTCTGCACTGTATTTGAGAAAGATATTCTCTTCATTTGCTCCTTCCTCATTTATACTTTGTTTGATTAGCTTTTACTTTAATACACTATCCCATTGATGATGATTTTGTCAATGATGGCTCATGACAGAGCACCTGAAATTTTTGGAGTAATCCGTTATAAGGGACTACAGTGGCTTAGTGGTTAAGATGCTGAGTTTGATGACCAAAAAGTAGGCAGGTAAGCAGATCAAGACCTGACAGTTGCATGATGGAGTGAGCTCCAGCCACTGTGCCAGCTCCTGCCAACCTAGCAGTTTGAAAACAAGAAATTGCAAATAGGTACCGATTTGGCTGGAAAGGTAACAGCATTCCATGCACTCTGGTGTCTAGTCCTGCATGCTACATGTCCACAGAAATGTCTACAGCTCTTTGGCTGTAAATGGAGATGAGTGCCTCACCCTAGAGCGGGACACGACTGGCGTTTGAGCAAGGGAGACTTTTACCTTACATTTATTGCAATTCATGTTCCTCGTTGTCTGATGATAAAACCGCAGAGAGGAAGTTAGGGAGTGGAGGACTAAATGCCACTAGGCTTTTTGTAGTGGTTTCTGCGAAGCCTCTGGCAGTGTTTCCTGGAGTTGCTTTGAAATCAGGGAGAGAAAGAGTTTGCCCACAATTGGCTCTGATGCTTTTGTGTTAAGAGAAATTTTTAAAAAAGAAGGCAAGGCTAGGAAAGTACTCTTGGAAGTGGGGATTCAGCAGCAGAGCAAGGAGCGGGTGGAGATAAGAAGGGAAAACTGTGAGAAGAAAAGAGAACCGGCGAGGGGACGAGTAAAACATGAAGGGTTTAGGAGGAGAGATTCGGAATGGCCGGCCAAATCTTTAGCTGGGGGTCCTTTCTCAAGCCATTACGTAAGCCTTGCAACCAAATGCATCCGGCTGTTGCTTCCTCTGATGATTTCACAGTGTGTAGCCTGAGCACATGGCTCTCTCTTTTTTTAGACTATCAAGTGGAAGAAGCAGTAGACTCTTTTTCTCTGAAGAAGTTGCCTTCCCTTAGATGGACTCTGCTCAGGAAAACATCTCAATGGTGTTTGGCCTGAATCCAACGGCCACCCCTCTTTTTTCTTACACTCCAAACTCAATCTGGCCAGCTTACCCTGGGAAGGTAATAGAGTAGACCAGTGGTTCCCAACCTTTTTTTGGCCATGCCCCCAACTAAACATCTCTAAAATCCTGATGCCACCCCCACCCCACAGCCTTGTGACATATAATTACTGTATTACTCAAAAAGTGAACTCCTGTTCATGTGGAGGAAGCCTACTAGGCCATTCACTGTTAATAACTCATTCTTGAATTGCCCCCTTTAAAAACCAAATTGCCTTGCCTTTGGGGTGTGTGACCAATGTTGGGAACCACAGGAGTAGTTCGGCCACACCAACGCTGGAGGAGGATAAAGAGCCATCGGTGTCTTGAGGTGGCCGAAGATGCCGAGCACCGCATCTCCTCCCATTCAGCCACACCAACACCGCAGGGGGATAAAGGGCCACCGGGGTCCCGAGGCAGCCAAAGATGATGAGCGCCACGTCTCCTCCCCTATGGCCACACCAACGCTGGAGGAGGATAAAGGGCTGCTGGGGTCTTGAGGTGGCCGAAGACACCGTTGAGGTCATTGAGCCCGGGCTCCATCGAGGATGTTGAGCCCCAGGCTCTGTTGGAGATGTTGAGCCCCGAGCTCCGACCCTGGGCTCCAACCCCTGGGCCTCACTAACGTCCAGCTTAGGTGCCAACAGAGGACAATTTATTTTATTGTTTGAATTGATATTTTGTGATATTTTTGCGATACTTTGTCAGCCGCCCTGAGTTGCTCTGCGAGTAGAGTGGCTTTGGTGTATGCAAACCAAGACACAGGACACAGCCTCGGGCTGGGTTAACTCAGGTTTATTGCATCGTGGACAGAGGGAACATGAGGTAATGGCGGATCGATAGCTCTTTATATACAGTGGTAATACATTTGAACGTGGTGCCATGGTAGCCCATTGGCTACTGTCTGCGTGACGTCATTGCGGGTCACGCCCTTCTTGTCCAGGTGTAGATGGTGGCGGGAAAACTTCCCGCGCTGTTGCCTTTGATGAGTTCGGACCAAGAGAGCTTGGACGCTCGCTGCTGCCAGCTGGTGGTCATTAGCTCGCGTCCTATTACAGGGTTTATATGATACAGCTGAAGGTTACATTGTTGCTATAGGCAAGGTTACATTGGTTCAGATACATTGTAATCCATGTGTAAGATAAAACCATCAGAACACAACACCCCTCCCCCCTAGGACGAGACAAAGTCTCGAGCCCACACTTGAACACACTCCCCCCCCCTTAGGAGACAAAGTCTCTCAGCCAAGATGGCTTATTTCGAACACGCTGGGGTCTCGATGCGGGCTGCCTCTCCCCGGGTTTGCTACCTTCTCTTTGTCCCCTGGTTTCCTGTCCTGTAATTGGAGAGGGAGACTCGTTAGTGACTTGCCGCGGCTCCGCGGCGTTGTTGGGAGGTGTGCTCTTTCTTAGGGAGGAACCGGGGGCACTGGGGGCTAACGAAAAACCCCTCTTCTCGCTTGGATGGGTGGGGGAACACTCCTGAAAACCCCCCCGGCTCGCAAAATCAAAATCAAAATTACAATCGGGGGCAGCGGTCGCGAACTCCTCTCCCCCTTCCCCGGCCCCTGATAGGACTGGCGTATCAAAAGGATATGAGTCGGGGCCGCTGCTTCTGCCTTCCCCCCTTGCTTGGGACTGTTGTCCACTGCTGTCTCCCCCTTGGGTTAAGCGGGTGGGGGAGAACCCTAACGCTGAATCCTGTTGCTGAGCTCCACTGACTGGCCCACTCACTCGGTGCCTCAGTTGGTCTGCGTGCCTCCTCCAGAGGAGGCCGGTGCTAGTCTCGACCCGGTACGACACTGGCCCCGTCTGTTCTACAACCGTCCCTGGTACCCAGGCTGGCCCCGCGCTGGAATAGTTCCTGCAGTGAACAGGGTCACCGGCGGCGAAACCTTTCGAGACTGCCAACCCTATGTTTTTCCCTTTATCCTCGACTCTCGTCGGGTCTAGCCTGGACAGGATCGTGGTCAGTTTTCGCCGCATCAAGAGCTCCGCTGGCGAGTAGCCTGACGCTAAGGGGGTTACCCTATACGCTAAGAGGAACTGGCATAGTTGGTGATTCAGGTCCCCCGGGCCCATGCGCCGCAGCGCCTCCTTTGTTGTCCGCACCAGCCGTTCCACTTGGCCATTCGTGGCCGGGTGAAACGGTGCGGATGTGACATGCCGAATGGCGTTTGCCTCCATGAATGCACCGAACTCAGCGGAGGTAAAGCAACTAGCGTTATCGCTGACTAAAGTGTCGGGTAAACCGAATGTGGAAAAGACTCTCCTCAGCTGGCTAATTGTCGTGGCGGAGGACGTGCTCTTTACCGGGATAACCTCCAGCCACTTGGAGAACGCATCTACCACCAGGAGAAACATGGTTCCTCAGAATGGGCCAGCGAAATCCACGTGCACTCTGGACCATGGCCCCCTTGCTGTGTCCCACTCCCTATGCGGGAGACGGGCCGCCTCAGGTCGGGATCCCTGGCAAGCCTCGCAAGTGCCGACCATGTGCTCAATGTCCGCGTCCAGCTGTGGCCACCAGAAGTAACTCCGGGCCAGCGCCTTTGAACGAACTATGCCCGGGTGGCTGACGTGCAGCAGTTCGAGCACCCTCGTCCGCAGGGGCGTAGGGACCACCACCCGTTGGCCCCACAGAAGGCACCCCCTCTCTAGGGACAACTCTAGCTTTTTCCTAAAGAATGGGTCGAACTCTGTACTCGGGGACGAAGCCGGCCACCCCTTCTGTACCCATGAACTAACTTTCTCCAGCGTCCTGTCCTTGCCTGTCGCCCTAGCAATGTCGGCCGGTACTATTGGGGGTGCGTCTAAAACCTCAATTAGCAACACCTGGCGGTCTCTTTCTGCTCTCGCCATTTGGTCGTCCGACAAGGGCAAAGGGGACCTCGAAAGCGCATCAGCATGGCTGATCTCCTTTCCGGGCCGGTACTCCAACTCATGTTGGTACGCGTTGAGGAAAATAGCCCATCGCAGCATTCTCGGGGACAGGATCTGCGGCGTGGGCTTGCTCGCCGTGAAAATCCCTAGCAGTGGCTTGTGATCGGTCACGATTTTGAACGGGCGGCCATACAAAAAATCGTGAAATTTTTTGGTCCCCGCTACTATTGCTAACGCCTCCCTGTCGGTTTGTGCGTAATTTCGCTCCGCTTGGGACAGGGACCTTGAGTAAAACGCTACCGGGGCCTCCCTTCCGTCCTCCAACACGTGGCAGAGCACCGCCCCCACCCCCACCGGGGATGCATCACAAACTAGGACCACTGGCCGTTTGGGGTCGAAGTGCGTCAGGATTGCCTCAGATGTTAGGAGTTGCTTTAGCTCTTTGAACGCCCTCTCGTGCTCGTCACCCCACATCCATGTCTCCTCCTTTTTAAGTAACCGATGGAGCGGTTCGGCCACGGACGCCTTCCGCGGGAGGAATGTATGGTAAAAATTGAGGAGCCCCAGGAAGGACTGTAGCTCGGTTTTGGATGTGGGGCGAGGGGCCTTTTTAATGGCTGCTACTTTGGATTTAGACGGTTTAATCCCCTCGGGTGTGATCCGGAACCCTAAAAACTCGACCTCGGTTTCGAAAAAGACACATTTGTCCTTCCTCAATCTCAGCCCCGCTTTCTCGAACACGGTCAATACTTTGTCCAACCTCTTTGCCAGTTCAGCCTCACTCCCCCCTGTTATCAACACGTCATCAAAATAAGGCAACACCCCCTCCAGTCCCTTCAGGAGGCGTTCCACAAGCGACTGAAAAAGGCCGGGTGCCGAGTTCACGCCGAACTGTAGCCGCGACACCTGGAACGCTCCTTTATGTGTAACTATCGTTTGTGCCGCGGCCGTGGCGGGGGTCACAGGAAGTTGCTGATAGGCTTGTGCCAAATCGAGTTTGGCGAAACACTTTCCCCCATTCAGCCTGGCCAAAAGGTGGCTGATCACTGGCACCGGGTATGCATTAGGGCGGATCGCCTTGTTAATTGTACACTTATAATCAGCGCAAATGCGCACCTCCCCGTTAGCCTTTAGGGCCGTTACAATTGGAGTTTCCCACTCCGCGGAATCAACAGGAATAAGAATCCCCTGGCCCACCAGTTTGTCCAGTTCCGCCTCTATCTTGTCCTTGAGTGCGAACGGCACCCTGCGCGGTTTGAGTCTTATCGGGCGGACCTCCGGGTCTATGTCGAAAGCTACAGGGGGTCCCTTGAACTTTCCGAGTCCTTTCTTAAAAACGGCGGGATGCGCATCGCAAACCGCTTGTATTGGGTCCCCCCCCACGGTATGCACTCCCCCTATGAACAAACCTAAGGGCTGAAACCACTGTGTCCCTAGGAGGCTACAGCTTCCCCCCTTGAGGACAACTAGGGGCAGTTCCGCAGAATGTCTCTTAAAATTGACCCGAAATTTCCCGACCCCCAACACCGGAATGCTGTTCCCCTGTACGTCTCGTAGCGTGGACCTCAACGCTTTAAGTTTGGGCCGCACGTGGGGGTCGATTTTCAAAAACTCTTTCTGGGGAATTATAGAATAGGAGGACCCCGAGTCAATTTCCATCTTAATAGGGGCCCCTTGTACTAATACCTCAACGAAGTAATGGGACTGTCCCGCGGACACGCTGAACACTGGGGCGTCGTCCTCGCTGTCGTCCGAGACGCGGCCCACGCCATCCTGCTTCCTCGTGGTCTGGGCGCCATCTTTGGGCCTCGCTGTACGGTCCGGTCTGGCCGCACGGTCTTGTGACTGCCTCCGGCCCTCCTTCCGTTTTCTGCATGCCTTGGCGATGTGCCCCCGACGGCCGCAGGTGTAACACTCGGCCTTCCTGAACGGGCATCTCGCGCGCTCATGGGCCGCTCCGCAACCCTCGCAGCGTCGACCACCCTTTCGGACCTTCTGGACCTCCTCGCCGTCGCTGCCTTCCGTAGACGACTTTGAGGCCCGCCGAGTTGCGTGCACCGACTGTCCGGACTTCCCGTGCACCGAATTTTCCGCCTTGCCGGCTCTAGGACGCCACTCACGCCACTGGTGCATCTCGTCCACTCCAGCATTCGTGGACTCTGCGGCTTCCGCGGCCTCTACGACCTCTGCCAGCGTGGGTGGCGGTTCCTTATTCATCAAGCTGCGCTGTACCTCCTTGTCTTTCAGGCCACACAACACGCCGTCCCTGAGGGCCATCTCCAGGATGTCGCCCCATTTACAGGGGGCGGCGGCTATCCTCATGGCGGCCACGAATGCCTCAACCGACTCATCCGGCGCTTGGACTCGCCTCCAAAACGCGCTCCGAGCGGGAAACATTGCCCTCGAGGGGCAGAAGTGTTCTGATGGTTTTATCTTACACATGGATTACAATGTATCTGAACCAATGTGTAAGATAAAACCATCAGAACACAACAGTGGCATACAAGTGGGAACAAACAAACAATAATAATAATAAGAAACCCTTCTCCTCTTGCTTTGACCTTTCCCAACACTCCCCCCCCACGACATCCCTTTCTCTGTCCCCATCTCCCTCTTTGCCACTATCCTCCCGAAAAACAGCCAAACTGGATGTTTCTAAATAGAATCCCCAAAGTGCCCATAGCATGTGCTATCAACAGGGAGATGTTCTATTTGTGTGTGTGTGTGTGTGTGTGTGTGTGTGTGTGTGTGTGTGTGTGTGTGTGTGTGTGTGTGTGTGTGTGTGTGTATTGCTTGAGTGCTGAGATGTGGCTCAGGCAAACTCCAATCATGCCCCATTCTGATCTTCTTTTGGGTGTGTTGCTAACCCACTATGTTCTTTTCCTCCCGCTCTAGCCAGAGCTCAGGAAGTCCAAGCAGAGAACGTAACGGTGGCAGAAGGTGGGCAGGCTGAGATCAACTGCAGATTGCATCAGTACGACGGCTCCATTGTCGTGATCCAGAACCCGTCCCGCCAGACGCTGTTTTTCAATGGCACGAGAGGTAATTGGGCTCTGGGGCTGATAGAGTTTGCTCTGTGGCCTGGGCTGAGACCAGAAGCCTGTGTAGATGCCACCTGCTTAATACTGTGCCCACCAGCTGTATGTTTTTTCTACATTCATCACCTTTTCCAGTAGGTTAGTCTTCTGCTCTCTCCTGATCTAAAAATACTATTCGCAGAAAACAGGTACTATGTAAGAGGCGCTTGCACAGCAAAAGGCTCCAGTTAGTTTGGGCAGAAAAGCAAAAGAAGTGCAAATAAGTATGTCAACCAGTGGTTCCCAATGTGGTGACTTTAATTCCCAGAAGCCTAAGTCAGTACCTTGGCTAATCAGTGCTTTGCAGAATTGACTTAGGCTTCTGGGAATTGAAATCCAAAATCCGAAGCTTGGGAAACACTGATTTAGACCCACCCTTTGTCTGTTGTTGAGTCATCGTAGCATAGTGGTTGGAGTGTTGGACTGAGAACTTGGAGACCCAGGTTCAAGACTCTGTTAAGCCATGAAGACTACTGGGTGACCTTGGGCCAATGATGTCTTCTTGGCTTGATCCAGGTAGATTCAGGACTGTTATGAAGGTAAACTGGACAGAAGATCCAGGTATACATTTTGATGTTTATTAGAGGAAAGGCAGGGATATAAGTTTTTCTTCCGTGTCTAGGCCAGATGTAAAAACTGGCAAAATGGAGCCACCATTTGGTGGGTTCATTCTGCAGTTCTCTTCACCTGACCTAGTGTGAGAAAGATTAGCCAGCAACACAAGGTTGCTGTTACCAGGGTACGCCCGGTTGTGGTTCAAAAATACCACAGTCTTCGAAGAGGCTCTTTCTATGTACCCCAGGGATATGAATGAAACATACTTTGCTGTTATTATCTGAGCTGGATGGAGAGATATGTTGTACTCAATACATCAAATAAAGCCATTTAGAGGTATGGTGTGTGTGTGTGTCAATGGCATACTCTATGTGCTGAATATATCTTCGTAGCAGAAATAGAAAAAAATTGATTTTTCTAGACTATAATTCCCAGAATTTCACATCCAGGTGGCTGTGTTGGTTGTAAAATTCTGGGGGTTGTATTAAAAAATGAACAAAACTTCAAATATTTCTCCTCTCTGTTTCATTGACGCTTTGACACAAGAGTTGTGTCCCTTTTGCTAATGGTAGGGCTCTACCCTGAACAGTTGTCGGAAGGAAAAGTGACTAGATACGACCTCATGCACCAAACAGCCTTTGATTGACTCACGCCCTATGCTTACTAGAGGGCTTCTGTCCTCATCTCGGTAGCCCACAATGTAAACATCTTCCTTCTTCCTTCCAGCTCTGAAAGATGAGCGTTTCCAACTGGTGGAGTTCACCCAGAAGCAGGTCCGCATTGTCCTCTCCAACGCCCGTCTGGAAGATGAGGGCGGCTACTTCTGCCAGCTGTACACAGAAGACACGCACCACCAGATTGCTATTCTCACTGTTTTAGGTAGGTACTGCCCTCCCGCTGCCATGACACCCCTTCTCAACTCATGCTCATGCCACAGGGTTGTGAATGTACCTGAAAAGGTAGAGGCTGCAATACCAATCCCTGGACATTTCCCTAAGGAAGTCCATGGGAACAATTCTTGCAGAATCGTAGATTGGGTGCAGGGTGTTCACCTAACTCACTTTCTACAGTTTCCTTAGCTAAAGCTATTGTACATCAGGGTGACTGGATGCAAAGGAATGTAAGAAATGGCTGACTGGGAGGCGGAAGGTCAGCAGTTCCATTCCTGAGTACTGCAGGGCAGAATGAGCTCCCGTCTTTGCCCCAGCTCCTGCCAACCTAGCAGTTTGAAAGCAAGAAATTGCAAGTAGATAAATAGGGACCACTTCAGTGGGAAGGTAACAGGCTCTTCGGCTTTGAAACAGAGATGAGCACTGAACCCTAGAGTAAGATATGGCTGGCTTTCGAGCAAGGGAAACATTTACCTTTACCTTATCGGATCTTTGCACTGGAACCTGTGAGCAGGTTTAGTCCTGTTGACTGATAAGGACATGAATGCTTTCGTTGCCAAAGTATCTGTTTAAAAGGCAGGGAATTATCAGTATACTCGAGTGCTGCACGATGGAGTGAGCTTCTGTCTCTGTTGCCAGGTCCTGCCAACCTAGCAGATCAAAAGCAAGAAATTGCAAGTAGATAAATAGGTACCACTTTGGTGGGAAGGTAAACAGCATTCTGAGCACTCCGGTATCTAGGCATGCCTGCCACATATCCACAGAAACATCTGTAGAGACAGACAGCGCTGGGCCCTTGTCTGTAAATGGAAATGAGCACCGAATCCTAGAGTCAGATACGACTGGCTTCCAAGCAAGGGCGACCTTTACTTTTACCTTATTTTTCTGAAAGCTAGATTGCAGGTGAGAAGGGGGAGTTGCTGACAAACTATCAGGCAGAGCCTTGGAACTCCATTCTCCAACTACGTGGCACTCTGTTCATCCCCATTTATGGCCACTGAGGTACCACTCTTTCAGCAAAAGTGACCGCTAAAGAGCTAGAGGGCTGTTCTTGTGTGCAATGGATATACTCCCGGGATGCATTTATCCCATGGAAACACAGGACACATAAAGCTGAAGTCATCTCTTACCCTGCCGGCTCTGAGCAAGGTGACTACCAGGTAGCTAAGCAAACATCAAATGAGATGGGATGCTGTCGAGGAAACCATTCCAGTACCTGCTCTGTAACCTGTCCACTCTTTCTTACAGTGTCCCCAGACAACCCCTTGGTGGAAGTGAAAGACCAGGCAGTGGAAGGAGGTGAAGTTGAGCTCACCTGCAGCGTGCCCAGGTCACGTCCTGCCGCCACTCTGCGCTGGTACCGGGACAGAAGAGAATTAAAAGGTATGAGCCATGGGTGAGAAGGAACCAGTAGTTGTGTCTTCCCATAGAAATTTGTTCTGAGCCCAGATCGTCCTTATCGTTGGAAGGCATCACTTAGCTCAGACGTTGAGGAGGATACACAGCGATTTCCCTTTGGATGGTGCCAACTTCATTTCGTCTCGGATTGAGGCTTGGAGGAGCATCTCCCGGGTAAAAGCTGCCAATTCCAAATGCACAAGATGGCTGAGGTTGCGTCCATATGTCTTTTTAAGTACAGGATACACAAGTGGGCTGTGGTGGCTTAGTGGTTAAGACAGGAGTTCTCGACCTTTTAAAGCCAGGGGCTGGGTTACTCGCGCTCCTTCAGACAGCTTCGGGAGCCGGGTGGCCATTTTGCCCTTCCTCCACCACATGGCACTTCCTGGTGTGGTGTAGGTGGTGGGCCACATGATGTGGTGCTGTGGGCCGCATCTGGCCCACAGGCCGCATGTTGACAATCCCTGGGTTAAGACGTTGAGCATGACAACCAGAAGGTCGGCAGATGAGCAATTTGAGACCCGAGTCCTGCGCGACAGAGTGAGTGCCTCTCATCTATCCCAGCTCCTGCCAACTTATCAGTTCAAAAGCAGGAAATTGCATGTAGATAAATAGGTACCAGTTTGGCAAGAAAGGTAACAGTGTTCTGTGTGCTCCAGTGTGTAGTCATGCCTCTACATGACCACAGAAACATCAGCAGATGCAGACAGTGCTGGTTCTTTGGCTGTAAACATAGATGACCACTGTCCCCTAGTCGGATACAACTGGTTTTCAAGCAAGGGAGAGCTTTACCTTTATCTATACACAAGCATTCAAGTCTGGCCAGGTTATCCTGCTATGGTAATAGAGTAGAGCATACTGTCAGTGACTCAACACCGATCGTCAGGTGGCGGTTAACTAACGTGACAACCCTGAGGATGAATGGCCTTGGATGGCAAAGTCCACAGGGAAGGGTGATGGTCCCCAAGTGGATTAAATCCCACTTGATTCCATCTTCATGGAGTGAAGCAGCTCCATCAATACTGGTTTGGAGTCAATGAGGACTTTGTGTGCCAAAAAGGCTCAGGACCAGATAGTGACTCGTGGAACTGGATCATTGGTGCGGGTGTCACGCTCCAATGCGGAAGGCAAATGGAAAGCCACTGTATTATATTCTCAGGACAATCTTCATGGCTGATTGTCATGATAATAGCCAATATTTGGAATTGGATACGGGACTTGAAGAAGGAGAATACACAAGTATTGCATTTTTACTCCCTTTCTCCCTACCCTCCACAAAAAAACATTTTAAAATGGAAGGATTTGGTGTGTGTTTTATTTTTACTAATTTGCCTTCTGGGTCTCCGTTTAGGCTTAACAGCAGGATCTTGGGTTTCACCCAGTTCTTTTTTACTGTGAAGAGTAGGTTCTTAAACAAACGTGGGAGACAAGTAGGTGTAATGTTATGCATTCTTCTCCTTCCGAGCACTGCAGTTGACATTATAATTGTACATAATTTGGAAATTAAAAAAAAAAACACGAGAGAGAAGAACATGAAAAGAGCCTTACTGCATGGCAGGCCTGTTTAATTTTGCTTTCGAAGGAGTGTTTGCAAGAGTTGGATAGGATTGACCCACTTTGGCTGGTGTGTCTAGGGTTGCCTTAAGTCCCGGTTTTCCAGGATTTCCCCGGATTCAAGCTGTCCCGGCCAGTTCAAGAAAAAACATGTAAAAGTCCCGGATTTTAAAATTTGAACAAAGGAAGCAAGATCATCCCTCACGAAGGGATTTTTTTACAAAGAGTTCATTCACTGCCTCCCTGCCTTCCTTTCAATTATCCTGCTTGAAAGCAGCAAAGGCAAAACAGCACCCTGAGAAACCCACCGGGGAGGGGAGACACTTGCAAGCGAGATAATTGAAAGAAAGGCATGGAGGCAGTGAAATAACTCTTTGCAAAAATCCCTTGGCTCACCTTGAATTTTGGGGGACAAGGAGTCGTCCTTAGCCCGTTTCCTCAAAAGCTGGGCGAAGGCTGTCTACCCTGGACGGGGATTCCATGGGGTCTTAGAGCCACGGTCTCCCTGACAGCCCCGTTCGATGCATGCACAGTTTGAAGAATGCAATGACATAACGTGGCTGTCCCGGTTTGGCTGGAGAGAATTATGGCAACCCTAGGTGTGTTTCACATTACTTTTCTAGGAACCAGCAGCAAGCAGGAAGATGGGAAAGTCTTCAGCGTGACCAACGTGGTCCACTTTCGGGTGGAGCGCAAGGACCACGGCACCATTGTGACCTGTGAAGCCACCCACCCGGTGCTGCGCGGACAACGGAAGCAGACGCAGTACGTGCTAGATGTACAGTGTAAGTGACTGCAGGAGCCGCACAGATGGGGTGGGCAGGTGGGGAGAAGATTTGGCTGAGAGGGACAGACCTGGGATCAAGGGTGGAACGAAGGCACGTATGTTTCCCTTTCTCTTAGAAGTAGAGAGGCTTAGATGTAGTGCAGTTACCCAGTAACAAGTTACCTTTCTTGGTAAGAACAAAGGCACATCAAAGTCACATTTCAAAAGTCACCTAAGGCTTTTCTACTGCTGTAATGAATAATTGCTGAGAATATATTAAAGGCGTGAACAAAGCCATCTTTATGTTGTAATGAATAGCATTTTCCTAGTTACTTTAAACAGTTACCTTGAAAGGGTATGTTTTTTTCAGGCAATTTTTGCGAAGTATTTTGATGGGAATCCTTCCACGTTTATGTTGTTCTCTTACCAACTCTGATTTTTTTTTTTAAAGAAGGGATGAGAAGTGATTGAAAAAAAGCAAAGAACAGCTCAAGAAAGCAAGTTACATTATAGGAAATAAGGGGAACAAATTGCTCTCAAACTACTGTAATGAGTAACAGGGATGAACTTGTTCTTTTCTGTTTTAATTGCTTTCCAGGTTGTGAAAATGGGGATGGGGGGGGCATGGGGGCAAAGGTCAGTCCATTCTATGGTCCACACTCAGCCACAGACAAATTCCTTCCTGATACCCATGGAATTATATACTTACACAAATGTGTGTGTGTGTGTGTGTGTGTGTGTGTGTGTGTGTGTGTGTCTGTATATAATCCTATATGAGGGACTGGGGTGGCTTAGTTGTTAAGATGCTGAACTTGACAACTGGAAGGTCAGCAGTTTGAGGCTGGAGTGCTGCATGACAGAGTGAGTTACGGTCTCGGTCCCAGCTCCTGCCAACCTAGAAGTTTGAAAGTAAGAAGTTGCAAGTAGATAAATAGGCACCACTTTGGTGGGAAGGTAAACAGCGTTCTGTGCATTCTGGTGTCTGGTCATACTTGTCACATGATCATGGAAGCTTCTACAGAAGCAAACAGCGCTGGCTCTTTGGATGTAAGCGGAGGTGAGCACTGCACCCTAGAGATAGATACAACTGGCTTTTGAGCAAAGGAGACCTTTACCTTTACTATAGAATCCTATAGGTGTAATCACTTGCAGATTTGAAGGAAGCATTGGTTTTCCTAGTCCTCCATTTTATCTTATAGATTTTTTAAAATATACTGTACTGTACACAGAATTGTTTATGATCTCCCCTTTAGTCCATCTCTTCCTATCCTCTCTCCCTAGATTCGCCCACAGCACGGATCCATCCTCCACAGGGAGTAATGCGGGAAGGAGACACTTTAGTTTTGACTTGTGCTGTCAATGGCAACCCACTGTGAGTATTTCCACAGGAGAGTGAAATATACAGAATTAAAGTGCGCTATATTCTATATTCCTATAGAAATGCACACAGGCCCCAAGCTTTCCGTGTGGTCTGTGAAGAACTTATGGGATCATGAGAGAATGTGCGTCCTTGCCTTTTGAAGAAGCTGTATTAATTAAAAATCTACATTTGGCACACACACAAAACACAGCTGGGTTTGTGACCCAGACAAATGCTGCAAATCAGGCATATTTTGTGCAGTTTAATGGTTTCACTGAATCTGAATATGTTTTTTGTAGCAATAAAAACAAGCATTGCACACACCCTGGAAGATTTCCCTGTCCCTAAAGGGTCTCTTGTCTTCTGTCGTAGTGAAGGATTCTGCCCCGTCAGCAGTGCTGGAAGAAAGAGTCACCTGCCTTAGCTATTGTTCATGGACGGGGAGTGGAAACAATCTTGTCCCTCAGCAACATATTTTGGGCCAACCTAGCTCTTCTGATTTAGGGTAGATCAGGATTTCTAACAGCCTCAATAGGGAGCAGGAAGGCTTCATTTTCTTGCTATTGGGGAAACAACTGGGAGGCCAAAATCCTTGCTTATCTAGAGCTTTCACTGAGCTGGTAGATCCCAGTCTATCTTCTCTTCTTTCTTAGAAGAGCTTTTCTCTGAGAGCCACAGTTTTGCCTGTATATTTGGACACTGCTAGATATGATAGTTTTTTCAGGGATCAATTACTATAGCTATACGTGTAAAGAATATACTTTTTTTATCTTGACAAACAGACTGACTGACTGATTTCTCAGGGATTAGTCTATCATCTCGTGTGTGTGTGTGTGTGTGTGTGTGTGTGTGTGTGTGTGTGTGTGCAGGTGAAACTCGGAAAATTAGAACATCGTGCAAATGTTCATTCAGTTCAGTAATGCAACTTAAAAGGTGGAACAAATATATGAGATAAACTCATTACATGCAAAGTGAGATAGTTCAAGCCTGACTTTGTTATATTATTGATGCTTATGGCTTACAGTTTATGAAAACCCCAACCCCCAATCTCATGTACCCCATAATCATCACATAATCTCACATACGCTGTATGCCATGATCATCACAATTATAACGAATTAAGGCATAACATCTATCACTGTGCATGTAGTGAGTCTATCTCACATATTTGTTTCAGCTTTTAAGTGAAATGAATGAACATTTGCATGATATTCTAATTTTCCGAGTTTCACTGTTTGTATGTATGTATGTATGTATGTATGTATGTATGTATGTATGCATGCATGCATGCATGCATGCATGGATGTAGGTATGGATGGATGGATGGATGGATGGATGGATGGATGGATGGATGGATGGATGGATGGATGGATGGATGGATGGATAGATGGATGGATGGATGGATGGATTTCTCAGGGAATAGATAGATAGATAGATAGATAGATAGATAGATAGATAGATAGATAGATAGATAGATAGATAGATAGATAGATAGATAGATAGATAGATAGATAGATAGATAGATAAGTCATGCTATTTTCCTCTTCCACTGGTCAGGTTTAAAATGTTTTTATTTAATCTTCAATAATTTTTTTATGCCTCATTAACCACAGACAGCGGTTCAACAAAAGGGATCGGTTTGGACTCTACAGAGAGCAAACCCTCTTTCAACCTGTGTTCATTCTCCTTAACTCCTGCCTTAGTGCCCTTCGTCACATGGCCAGATACAAAAGAGGAGATATCTCCTGATCTGTTTTATTAGGGTTGCTGTAGTAAAAGCTGTGTAGCAGGACTGCTTTTTTCTCAGCCTGCCGCACCTTCTGAAATCCCCGTAGCTGCCTCGAGATCCCATGGCTCCGTCTTTTATTGGTTGCATTCACTGTCAGAGCAAATTGCCCTTGTTTCTCTGCAGCTTTCTCCCTGAGTGATGGATACAATTCCCGAGCGGAGTTATTACTCCGGCGCCCTTTGATCCAGCTGCCTGGCTCGGTGTCCCATCCATCACTAAGGTTGAGCGCTTGCCGCAAATAACCTTGAAGAGAAGGGAGTTGCTCTAGCAAAAAAATAAAAATAAAGGGGAGGGTGTCTTGAGGATGTGGTGCCCATGACCACCGCCAGAAGGTTAAGAGGGGAGGAGTAAAGCTTAATCCAGATGTTCTGACCCATATCCTGATATCTGCCCTCTAGCCCCACAGACATCAAGTGGAGCCGGGCGAACGATTCGTTGCCAGAACGGGCCCTGATAGAGGGTGAGGTGTTGACCATCCCTAGTCTCAGTCTGCTGGACAATGGGACCTACTCATGCCAAGTGGCCAACAAGCACGGCCGCGCATTGGACCAGTACGTGCTGGTGGTTTATGGTAAGTCATGAAGGTCCTGTGTGCTTTCTCCTATTCATGGTTTTGCTCTCCACTCTCTTAAGTCCCCCATCCCAAGCCCTTCTGGACTTGAGATTGTCACTCTTCTAACCACCTTCCATCTCTGGTCTCTGCTCACAATGGCCAGAAAGGAAGGACACTTGCTTCTGGCTCATCCGTTCCATTTCTACATGATGGAGGGAGGCATGGCATGACCTCTGTACGCCTCTATCTTCTGCCTCCCTCCCTCCAAATAGAAATCCTTGAATGCAGAAATCCTGGACAATCAGGACATCTCCCGTGTGACATTAAGAGTTTTATGTTGAACTTGAGAATACTAAATAATTTGATGGTTTGGGACCTTGTTACCTAAAGGAGTGCCTTTCTCAAAGATCTTCTGCCTGCATCACCCAGTCCTCTGAAAACACACAGCTCCCAGCAAGGAAAATTATAACCAGGAAGAGAGCCTTCTCAGTGGTGGCACCTTCTACCTTGAATACCAGTAGAGCCACATGATATTCTCCAAAAGTCCTTAAAAGCTAGTTTATTTAGGAAGGCATTCAAGGCTATCTCTCCTTTGCTTAATTAATTTGTCTTGTTTTTTGGGACCCCAAATTTCTGTTATCTATTACAGCCATTGCTGCTGGGAGGGTTATTGTTCTTACATTTTCTATTATTGGTTTGTTTGTTGTATTGCATTTTAATGTTGGAAATTGCCCAGACTGAAGAAATTGTGTTCTCCACAGGAGCGATGAATGGATGAACGGATGAATGAATGAATGAATGGCCTAGCCATCCATTAATTACATTGTATTTTGTATATTATATTATGTTATATTGATATTAGGTAGTGTTGTTTATTTTTGAAATTTTGTTATACAGTAAAACCCCTACTTACGAAAAAAAAGTCCGTTCTATAGGCTTTTTCTCAAATCGGTTTTTTATGTCAGTCGAAGCAAACCCATATGAAAAATTATTATTTTTTACATAACTCGAAGCAAACCCATAGGAAAAATGCATTTTTCTGTAAATCGAAGCAAACCCATAGGGAAAAGAATCTTTATGTAACTCGAAGGAAACCTATATAGGAAATCGTGTAAATCGGGACATGGTTTTAGCACAAAATCATTATGTAAGTCGAATTTTATGTAACTCGAGGCAGTTGTAAGTTGGGGTTTTATTGTATTGTGTTTAGGATGTTGTTAGCTGCCCAGTGTAGTGTTTTACACTAAATGGGATGGGGTTAAAATCAAATGAAGGAAAGGAGGAAGGAATGACCTAACCATTCATTAACGATACAGTGGAGCCTCACTTAACAAATTTAATACGTTCTCTGTGACCTTTTGTGCTATGAAAAATTTGTAAAGTGAATTTCCCATAGGAATGCATTGAAAACCAAAATGTGTTAGCCAAAACAAGGTTTCCCATAGGAATGCATTGAAAACCAATTGATCCTTTCCGGGGGGAAATTGTTAACCTAGCCACTATTTTCTATGGATTTCCTTTTGTTATGCGAGTTTTGTGTTAACTGAGCTGTTTGTTAAGCGGGGTCCCACTGTATTATATTTTGTATATTATGTTATATTGATACTGTGCTGTTTTCTTTTCTTTCTTTCTTTTGAGATTTTGTTATATTGTGTGTGTGTGTGTGTGAGGGGAGGTTATGTTGCTCCCTGCCCAGGATAGTTTTTTTACACTAACTGGGGTGGTATCCAAATTGAATGAATGAATGCCATATTCCTAGAGAGGAAGGCTGCAGCAGAAAAACTTAAAATTTCTGTTATCTATTACAGCCATTGTTGCTGGGAGGGTTATTGTTCTTATGTTTTCTATTATTGGCTTGTTTGTTGTGTTGCATTTTAATGTTGGAAATTGCCTAGAGTGAAGAATGTGTTATCCACAGGAGTGGTTAATGAATGAATGAATGAATGAACAAATGAACGAACGAATGAATGAATGACCTACCTATCCATTAATTATATTGTATTTTGTATATTATGTTATATTGATGTTAGGTTGTTTTGTTTATTTTTTGATATTTTGTTATATTGTGTTTTGGATTTTGTTGGCTTCCCAGAATAGTGTTTTACACTAACTGGCGTGGTATTCAAATTGAATGGATGAATGGATGGATGGATAGATGGATGAATGCCCTATTCCTTGAAAGGAAGGCTCCAACAGAAAAAACTTCTGATTATGGGCTCTTCTTTTTCTCTCCCTACTTCCTGCTCCACTTACACCCACATCGTTTCTTGTCTTCTGCAGACCCTGGAGCTATTGTGGAGACCCAAACTTCAGTGCCCTATGCCATTGTTGGGGGCATCCTGGCACTCCTTGTCTTCCTTGTCATCTGTGTCCTTATAATTATGGTCTGGTGTTCCATCCGGCAGAAAGGTCAGTGATGATGGGACTTATGAACTGGAAGGGCAGAAGTGCAGGAGAGAGGAACCAAAATAAGGGCATTGAGCATGATGTCTGAGGCATCAGCAAAGGGCAAAATAAGATTTCCTGAATGCCTGACCATTTATGTTAGTGTTATTGGGACCATAATATCTCTTGGGATAGGTTTACCTTTCTCCCATTTAGAACCTAGTCAACCCTGATTTGCTCTGGGTTTCCCTCCTCCATGTGGTTTGAGCAAACAGTCCTCTGTCATTCATAACCAGAATAGCTGTAGGGTGTCATGGCTGAGGCCAATGGGTTTTGTAGTCTAGCCCTTCCGGAGAGTGCCATCAGAGAAGGAGTTTGACAGAACATCATGGGTTGTCTTGGATAGCTTGTGAAAATACAGCAAATTTCATCCCCATCTCTGATAATAATTACATGCCGTCAAGTTGATTCTGACTTATGGCAACCTTTCTAAGGTTTTCTATGTGGAGAATACACAGAAGTGGTCTACCATTCATTTCTTCTGAGGGCTCCCTGGGGCTGTGCAGCTTGTTGAAGGCCAAGCAGGCTGGTTCTCCTCTTGAGAAGCTCAGTGCAAAATCAACTTCACCCTCTCTGGCTCTGCATCTAGATTCTTCTTCTTCTCCTCCTCCTCCTCCTCCTCTCTTTTCTCTTCTTCTTCTTGCTTCTTCTATCTTCTTCTTGTTCTCTCTTCTTCTTCTCCTTCTCACTTCTTGCTTCTCCTCCTCCTCCTTCTCCTCCTCCTTCTTACTTCTTCTCTCTTCTTCTCGTTCTTCTCTCTTCTTCTTCCCCCTCCTCCTCATTCTTCACCACTGATCTATTCTACCAGCTAAGGACCCATCTCTCGCTAAAGGAAAAGAACAAAATTATGAGTTTGCCTGTAGCATCTTAGTGAGAACTGAGTATGACTCTCTCCCATGCTGTGTTCTGTGATGTCCAGCTGAGCATTTATTCCTGCCTTCTCCTTTATTACAGGCTCCTACCTGACGCACGAGGCCAGTGGACTGGACGAACACGGCGAAGCCCGGGAGGCCTTTCTCAACGGTGGTGATGGCCATAAGCGGAAGGAGGAATTCTTCATCTAACAGGGGGCAGGGGGGAGGAGGAGGAAAGGGATGGGATGGAGCGCCAGGGATGGGACGTTGGGGTGGGGGGAGGACAAAGCGGCTAAGCAACGAATAGGGGAGAATTTTATAGATAACTTGCTGCTTTTGCTGGGAAAGAGGTTGGGTGGGGTTGGAGTAAGAAAAATGGGGAAAAGGGAAAAAAGGGTGGAGAAAAAAAAGGGAGAGAAACACTTTAAAGAAATCCATTGTATAAAAAGAACAAAATTTGGCTGCCACTTTTTCGGTTTTATTTTTTGAAACCGAGGACTTTAGCCCTACTCACGGCCATGAAGTTCCAACCTCCTGCCATTGGCGCCCAGGCCCCAAAACATGCCCCTTTACCACAGAGTTATACCCTATTAATTCTGGGGAGAACAGGGGTGTGTATGTGTGTGAGGGTGTGTGTGTGTGTGTGAAGGTGTGTGTGTACACGGCTCTGCTCGTGAAACAGAGTGGTTGGGGGTGGGTGGGTGGAATGGCCATACCCCCTTTTCCCTTTGGGGAGAGGCAGAGCAATAGGGAATGAGTGTGTTCTCTTTGTAAATAGCTTAGATGTTTGGCCCTAGGGGGAGGCAGGGAGATGGAGGACCCACAAGGAGCCAAGGTTGAGGAGATTGTAGGAGTGGGGGTTGTTGCCTGTCGGGAGACCCGGTCGGAAAGGGGGACCCAGCCCTCGAGGGCAGCTGTGTCTTCTTAGCTCCAGTTTCTCCCCGAATATTAGCACTGAGTCTCACAAGTATCTGGGGAGGGAGATGGGGTTTGCTCAGGTTGCTTGGAGACCTCAGCAGACCCCAGTGGGGTCTTCTTCTGGCTTGGGAGTTGGGACTTCTCAGGTCTGTTTCCAGCCATGGCAGAAGGTGGGACACCATCAAGCCCAAGGGTTTGTGAATGGTAGTGTTGACCCCTGGGATTCTCCCCATGCCCTGAGTTGTCTTCAGGGCATCTTGGGCATCTGCCCCCCCCCCCCATGACTGCCCCCTTTCTGATCTAAGGCCAGCCATAAGTGGGCCTTAAAAAGAAGCAGGTAGGATTTTGGTTTGTTTTCCTTCAAAGCCATGATAGTTTGGGGAAAGGAGAGGGAGGGGGGAAAGGGGGTGTCTCTGTCCATCTCTGTTGTCTGTGTTATGTAACATTGGAGCGGGGCAGGAGGCACCTAGGCTGAGACTGCTGCACCCTTTGGGTGCATCGAATCCTCATCCGCGTTGGTGCCTCTTTGCCCACTCCTTGGCAGCGAAGTCTAGCTTCCAGCAAGGCGAGGAGGTGTCTGTGAAAGGGGTGTGGATTTAAATACACTGCCCAAAGGAGGTGGACCAGGGCGGGTTTGGAACCTCCCTTCTCACCTTTTGTGCAGGTGGTGCTGATACAACATCTTTTTTGACGTTCCCAAATCGTAACAAGCCTAGCTTGAAAGCCCTTGGACCTGTTGACCTCCACCCGGGCTCCCGCCGAAATCTGCCGCAGCCAGACCTTCCCTGGCCTGCCAAATGCGAGGTCCGGCGGTAGGCGCGCCTTGATCAGCACCCATTTGGATTGCATTTCAGTGCACTTCATGTCCCCAGGTTCAGCCCTTCCCATCCTGAGATGGCCGTGTCCCATTGCTGGGGACATCATCTTGGAAGGGTGGCTGCAGTTGAGTGATCTTTGAGGAAATGTCTTCATGGCCATCACCACCATGACTCCAGGTGCTCCCCCAAACCTGGGCAAAGAGCCTCCTCCTGTTTTGTACTCTGGCTCCGAAAGGGAGACGTTGAAACAGATTCCCTGCTTCATCTTCCCACATCCAGCCGCTCACATTTGTGGCAAACCCAATGTCCCTCCCAATGTTGCCGACTCTTCTCATTTGTGCCAGTAGATGCCCAGTCCTTCTTCTCCCCCCCATGCCCCTTCCCTTTTGTCTAGGGGGTGGGGTGGGAAACAAAACAATGAAGAAAAACTGACGTGTGATTCTGTGTCCGTCTCTGGCTCGCAGTTTTTATTTTATATTGTTTGTGTCTTGGAAGGGGAGATTTTAAAAAAAGGAAAAACATATAATAATTAATATATAACTGGGGTTCGGGAAGTGTGCGGAGGGCTCGTTCCTTTGCAGCCCAAGATTGTTTCCCCTGTGCCCGAAAGTTAATATATATGTAAATATCTATGTATGCCTTTTAACCACCTTTGATACTTCAATAAATCCCCCTGATTAATTCTTTTAACACTAGTGGTGTGGGATCCTTGTACGTGAGGGTGTGGAAGGGATCGTTCTTTGCTCACTCATGTCGGTTCAAGAATCAAGAGATGAAAATGTGCTAACCGGGAACGCTTGTAAGCGTTTGAAAAGCAGATTAGAAGTAATATTTGGGGAGATCGAGGAAGTATACAAATCTTCAACCACTGCCCCATAGAAGAGTACATTGGGTAAAAGAACCATCCCAGCTGGCTTTCTGACGTGGGGAAGTAAATGGGATTGATGGGATTTAAAGCAATCTGAAGCCATATAGAACTCTGTATGTGAAGTGAAGTAAGGCAAAATCACCGTTAAGTCCTCTTTAATGACATTGCTTGGGTGGTCAGTGTTGAAATGCAGGGGTGTGGAGAGAGGGACATTTCTTCTCTTTCTCCTCCTTTTGTTTTTGGACTTCAATTCCCAGGAGCCTAAGCCAATTCCCCAAAGCACTGATCATCCAAGGTATGACTTGGACTTCTGGGAATTGAAGTCCTACCCCCCCCCCATGGGGCATGGGAACCATAGTTCTAGCCCTTCAAGTGTCGAGGGAAATACAAGGTTCTTGTTCTGGCACTTGGAATGGCCTCCACCAGCATTTTTAAAACATTCTTGTAGTTGATGTTATCTGTCTGCCTTCATCTGGGTCTGCCTAGTGCTCTTTGTCCTTCTCCTCTTCCCACATATGTTTTGTAAGGTATGGAATTCCAAGACAGTCTCCCTGTGTTGTTTAAGATTGGTTCTATTTCAATTCTTTCCCATATCACCTCATTCCTGATGTTACCCCTTCTGGTCACTGCAGCAGCCTTCATCAGACATATCATTTCCATGGTGGCCAAATTTCTGTTTCTGTTTCATTGTCACTGTCCATGTTTGGCACTGGTAATGCAAGGTGGGAATGAATATGCGGGTGGGTGGCGGGTGGGACATGGTCCAGAAAAGGACAAAGGACTGGAAAGGCCTTGTGAAGTTCACATTTACTTCTCAGCTTGGAGATCCACACCAACAGTTTGGGAGGTCCTTCAACCACTCCGTTGCTCTTCAGGTTGAAGATACAGCATCCTTGTTTCTAGTTGTGCAAATGGGCAGTTGAGGCTCAGAGCCTATGGCTCTGTGGGTTCTTCTTTGTGGTCTCTGGGAATCACACACTTGGGTTTTTGCACATGCACAACAATCCAAGTGTGTGACTTCACAGATGACCATGAAGGAGAACCAGTTACAGGTAAGTAACCAGTTCTTTTGCATCCTATTCTATATATCTGACCCTTCCTTCCTGGCGTTTCCAGAAATGTGCTTTCTCCTTCATCTGTTCTTTTTGCGCAACAGTCCTACTTAAGTAAACATGGAGATGGACGCTGGACCGTCCAGTATGTGGTGAACAGGCCTTTGAGTTCAGGTCTCCAAGTCCCTCCCGCGGACCTAGTTCTTTGTACAACTCTAAAGGTTCTCCAGAAATCCTGCTACTTTTCCAGGCTTGGCCCTCCACTTAAGTTCTTTCCACCCAAACATGGCTCAACAAACTCTGCAGGCATCCCATCAGGTCTTACATTTCCCCTCTTCTGCCATGCCTGGATTGTTCCCCTCGCCCCTAATGTGGGCTGTGAATAAATGTGCTAAGCTTGCCTTGCAACGGCACAGAAACACAATATTCCACTGCCTTTGCATTTCTTCAGGGCTCCTTTGCATTTCTCTCCTTCACGTTCATTTTTTATTGCCCCGCTGGGTCAGCCTCTGCATCTCCCCATCTGTCATTCTGTACAAAACTCTCTTCTCGTGGAACACGTTTCGACTGGGAGCCACTGGGGGAAAAATATTTTAAAACAATTGCAGGAGTGGGGGAAATTTAGTGATCAACAATACAGCATAAATTCTAGGCATGCAGCTCTTTTTCACTTGCCGTGTCCAAATGGCTGGTGCAACACACAACTGACACTTCCACTCTTGTACGTAGCACAAATATGTGCAGGTACTCATGCCTTCAATAATCAGAAATAGGCTGAGATTCCCATCTAGCTGTGTTCATTCCTTTAGATCACAACATGATCCCACTTAGATACCTGGCCTCCATTTTGGATCCTTATAGGTAAAGGTCACCCTTGCTTGAAAGCCAGTCATATCCAATTCTAGGGTTCAGTGCTCATCTCTGTTTATAGCCAAAGAGCCAGCACTGTTTGCATCTGCAGACGTTTCTGTGGACATGTGGTAGGCATTCCTCAACACCGGAGGCATTAGATGCTGTTTACTGTCCCACTGAAATGGTCCCTATTTATCTTCTTGCAATTTCTTGCTTTCGAACTGCTAGGTTGGCAGGAGCTGGGACAAAGACGGGAGCTCACTCCATCATGCAGTACCCGGGAATCGAACATCAACCTTCCAGTCAGCGAGTTCAGCGTCTTAACCACATGAGCCACCGCAGTCCCTGCTGTGGATCCTAATACCTATTATCTTAACAACTTGCATCGCAGCCATGATTCTGAGTGAAAAGAAACCAGCACTCTGGCATGGCTAAAACAGTTTGAGCAGGTACATACGTACCTTCCGAATAATTTGTTTTGAAAGCAATTTCCCCTCAAGAGCCCCAAGATCAGAAAATGTGGGCGGATCACTTGGCAAAGATCCCGCGGAGTCTTTGGCAAACTCAATGGCCCCCATGGAGGCTTAGATGCTAGCAGCAGCAACACAGTGGGTCACCGTGTAATGCTATTTTTGATATATTTATTTCTCTTCTCCAATAGACTCAAGTCAAAGTACACACATGGATGTTTCAAGGCCCCTTCTAAACATCTCCTGAGTATACCTGTCAAGTTGCCGGTGTCCAAATAGGGGAAGGTTTCCGGGCGCCGGCATTGGTGCATGCGCACCGCTGCCTCTGACATCAGAGGCAGCTATGCGCATGCGCAGTAACCCCTGTGCACATGCGCATCAACTCCGGCAGAGGCAGCGGTGTGCATGCACAGTAACCCCTTTCCTGCCCGTTCAAATACGGGATGACGGTGGGAAGGAGCGTGACGGAGCGGTGAATTACGGGAAATCCCGGCCAAAACGGGATGGATAGATAGACAGATAGACAGATAGATAGATAGATAGATAGATAGATAAATCTTTATTGTCATTGTCCTGCACAGAACAACGAGATTATTATTTTTTTGGGGGGGGGGACACTTATCAACCCAACAAAGCCTAAACAAAATACAACTATACAAAATTATCAACATACTCCCACCCCACGTATACACATTTAACCCCTAAAAAGCTCTAAAACTCTAAGGCTCTAAAAACTATATACAGAAACTCCCTCATAGACTGCATTTCACTGCATTCAAAGCCAGAACCGCTTTTGGGTAGAAACTATTTCTCAAGCGGCTG
Source organism: Bradypodion pumilum (assembly GCA_035047305.1). Lineage (NCBI taxonomy): Eukaryota > Metazoa > Chordata > Lepidosauria > Squamata > Chamaeleonidae > Bradypodion > Bradypodion pumilum. The sequence continues at coordinate 6,989,839 of JAWDJD010000007.1, forward strand.
GTCCTGGTCTTTATGACCCTATACTTGACAGGTATGCTTCTGAGAAGTAATGTTCCTCTCAGGCAATGCAACAAAACAAAATGGCGCACCCAGCTGCCATTTTGTATTTGTTTGGCATGGAGAAAGATTGACTAAAAAGGTGGCCTCCGAACAGGTTTCGGCAATTGAGGGCCCTGGTGGGTCTGTCAAAGGTTCTCAGGTGCATGCATCAATTTAAATATCCGACCAGACATAGGCTGAAGGCAAAGACTGGCATTTGAATGTGGTGTCTCTTCTGCTAATAAAATGCTCCAAAATGCACCAAGAGCTTGCCTAGCCTCTATCATTAGACTGGCTCTTTCTCTCCCTCTTCCTTTTAACCTACCTTCCAGGCTATATAAATGAGCTCTCAAGTTACCATCAGTAAATCTGGTTGCCCAGGAATCAGGCTGTCCCTAATGAGTCTCCCTGTCCTCATTAACAGTTGTCTTCCAGATTTAGGATTTTGAGCTTCATTGGACACATGCTAGAATCAGTGGTTTCTTCCCTCCTGCTGTCCACATCTAGGCATTCACAGAAGAGCAATGAACCAATTGGGGGAGTGAGATACTGTATGGGAAAGGACAAGGACGTCATCATTGGAAGGGAAGAAAGGATTTCCCATCCTTCTACTTCTCAGCCTGGTACTCAAGTTCCTCCTTTTGGACATCATGAAGACATACATCCAGGGCATGCTGAGGATGGAAGAATGTTCTGGGGTTTGGAGATGAATGGTAGAGACCTTTCGCCTGAGATGTTTGCTTCATTCTAACTCAGGGGTTTCCAACCTAAGGCCCATGGGCCAGATCTGGGTGGGGGTGGTCTGTGGTGAGCCCGGCCGCATTAATGATATGCAGGGGCCTTATTGGGCCCACAGGCTGTAGTTTGGGCACCCTTGGTTTAGAACATGGATGGCCAAACTACAGCCTATGGGTCCGACCTGGCTTGCAGCACCAAATCATCCAGCCTGCACTGCCCTCACCGCTACTGGAAGTGGAAGTAAAACGCGCCCACATTTATAACAGCCTCAGATACGTTTTACGGTGGGAAGAACCACATGATCGGCCCGCGCAACCACATGACCGGCCTACAATGCGAAAAGTTGGGGAACCCCTGGTTTAGAAGGTCCCCATCCCATGTGGCTCTTCTGTCCCTTCTAAATCAATCCAGTGATGCCATCTGTCCCGGAATCCTAAACATGATGGCATCTGCCAGAGCAAAGATGGATGGTGTCTGCTCATCAGGGCTGCAAACTCATCTAGGAATCATATTGCTCTTGATGAGTCTTCTTGTTCTCATTAAGAGGCGAGTATCTTCCCGGCCGTGTGGGTCTGAGCTTCGTTGGGTGCCTAATCCAATCAACCTTCAACCACTGTCAGAGCATTAAGGGAAAGGCGATTTGAACACTGAGCAGACAGGGAATGAGGTATCCTGGAAGGAGGGTCTGTGTGCATCTTAAAAAGTTTGTGTGCTTTTCTAAAAATAAATATAAAGCAATATAGCCAGGTGTTGGGTTCCTTCATGACTTAGAAAACATGCCATCTGGCCCAGAAGCTGTTTTCTACTTGTGTGATATATACAGGAACTGCTGTGATACAGGCAGAAGGATACTTTATTCTTTAGTCTTACAATCTCAGGTAGAGCCACACGGTTGAATTGAAGTTCTAAAAAAAACTAATACTCCACAACTAGGGTGGAAGGGGGGCTGATCATAATGGCTTGTACTGGAGGGTGAAGGCATAGGATCTTCCTTCAAGCTACATAAACAAAATGATGTGGCTCTATTACTGAGGCAAAATGTAGCATAGGAAATTAAGGGCTATAATGAAAGGTCCGACCAAAGAACGTTGATCAGACTTGACATAACCATAATTCAAGTCTATGCTCCAACTACCAGTAGTAAAGAAGATGAAATTAAACGTTTTATGTCAGCTTCCAAGAGGAAATTGATCACACACCCAAACAAGACATGCTTACAATCGTAGGTGACGGAAATGCAAAAGACGAGGACAACCAAACCTTGTTCGGAAAACTTCACCTAGGCTAGGGGATAAAAATGAAGTCAGAGAATGGTTCAGTCATTAATCCAAAAGGAGATTGCAACCAAGAAATCAGAAGAAGTCCGAGACTCTGAAGGACAGCAATTAAGGAATTATAGAAAATCATCAAGTGCCTTTGTCTTCCTGGTGCATGCATGCCTGCTGAAGAAATCTTGAATCTCAAAAGCTCACACAATGATTATTATTTTTTAGTGATCCAATAATGGCATCACCTTCTTCCTGCATTTGTTAAGTGTAAAGATGGGTCGCTGGAGAAACTTGACCAAGATAATCCACAATTATGTTTTTTCAGTTACCATGTATGGGTCTGTAACCTGGATGGTAAAAAAAAAAACAATGGGGAAAAACATTGATTTGTTTGAAATGTGGTGCTGGAGGAGAGCTTTTCTGATACACACAACTGCCAGAAAGACAAACAAGTTAGTCTTAGAGCAAATCGACCCTGAATTATCTCTGGAGGCAACAATGATGAAGCTCAGGTTGTCCTACTTTGGGAAGGTGAGATTCTCTGGAAAAGATGATAATGCAGGGAAAGGTTGAGGCCCGGCAGCAGAAAAAGAGATGGATTGACTCTGCTAAAGGAACCCACTGGCTTAAGTTTACGGAAGGTGAGCAGGAATGACGAGGTTAAGGCATTTTGGAGATCACTCTTTCATAGGATGACATAATAATCTTCTTCTTCTTTGGGTGACGTATCCAATTCCAAATATTAACTATCATCATGGTGATCAGTCATGAAGATTGTCTGGGAACAATATAATGTGGGTGGCCTTCCATTTGCCTTCCACATTGCAGCGTGATACCCATACCACTGATCCAGTTCTGAGAGTCACTTTCTGGTCCTGAGCCTTTTGGCATACAAAGTCGTCCTCAGACCCAGGCCAGGGTTGATGAAGCTGCTGCCCTCCATCAAGATGGATTCAAGTGGGATTTAATCCACTTGGGGACCAACAGCCTTCCATGTAGACTTTGCCACCCAAGGCTTCTAGTACTCAAGGTTGTCATGTTAGTTAACCACTGCCTGACGATCGGCATTGAGTCACTGACAGTATGGTCTACTTTATTACCATAGCAGGTTAACCTGGCAATTTCCCCCTAAATGTCTTTTTGTGATATTTTAGTGAGAGGGAGATAGCAGAGATCCCCAACCTACCAAGGATAAATGGGCAAATGGTTCTCTAGGTATTTGGGACTGAAGTTGTTATAATCCTCTCGCCGCACCAGGTTAAGGGTGATGGGAGTTGTACGCCAAAGGATGACAGTATCCAAGGAGTATTGTTTGCTGTGTTGATCCTTGGCGGCTGAAACCACAGAAGAGTCTTGTGACACTTCAAAGGCTGATTAAACTTCATCTGGCCATCAGCGTTCATGAGCTGGAAGCCCACCTGCAACCGAAGAATGAGGCTACTGTCCACAAAAATCTTGCGTCAAAAATGGCTAGACTTACAGGTGGTTTGTTGTGGGTTGAAACTTGCTCCACGACAGTACAACCCCATTCCTCCCGCTCCCCTTTTGTTTCGACTGGCTTAATAAAAGCCAAGGTAAACATGAGTATTTCAAACAGAGCATTCTGTCTGTTTGCATTACAGGCAGAGATGGATTGGAGAATCAATATTATTCATAGAAGGAGGACCATCTGTACTTTTATGCATCCCTCTTGGATTGGCACCAGGTCAGGGAAGGAGTTTGGTTTTCTGGTTCGTTAGACAAAGTGCTAAGTGTTTCCAAGACAGGGATGGGAGAGACACAAGTTCACTTAGAGCCATTCTTTCTGGTCTTTGTTTTGCCCCTGGCCAAGATGAACCTGAATGCATAAAAAAACAAGTGAGCCTTTTCCCCTTCCCAGTTTTGGAGCTAGAAGGTCTGTTGAGAGTAATGTCATCTGGTGGAAAGAGGTGGAGGCATATAGGTGGGACTCCATCTGAGCCCAAAACAGCATGTCGGCAGAGAAAGGGCTTAGAGCAGTGGTTCCCAACGTGGGGCACATGCCCCACAGGGAGACTTCAATTGCCAGAAGCCTAACTCAGTACATTGGCTGATCAGTGATTGGGGGAATTGACTTAGACTTCTGGGAATTGAAGTCCAAAACCCAAAGTTTGAGAAACACTATACCCATGATGACGAACCTTGGCACTCCAGATGTTCTTGGACTTCAATTCCCAGAAGCCCCCGTGAATCCACACGAATCTACACAAATGGGCTTACTGCGATTCATCCGGCCCACGCCGCCCTCGTTGCTCCTTGAAGCGGAAATACGGGCGCGTTTTACTTCCGCTTCCAGGAGCGATGAGGGCGGCGTGGGCCGGATAAATCGCAGCAGACCCATTCGTGTGGCTTCACGGGGGCTTCTGGGAATTGAAGTCCAAGAACATTTGGAGTGCCGAGGTTCGCTATCACAGCACTATACTAATTTCATGTCAGAAATTAGTTTGGGTTGAAAGGAGTTTTGCTGGAGAAACTCCGTTCAGGGGATGCCTGAATGAGGCTCCTTTCATGTCCCCGTGCAGCCCTCAGGTATCAAAACCCGACTGAGCTCAGTGTCTTCACCACTAAGCCACCGGGGGAATCTGGGAAACACTGCTTTAGAGACATTTGGGTCCAGCTTCCTATGTGAAGCAATGCCTACCGGAGTGATGAAAGGGGGCTTACCAAATGTTGCATCCATGATTACCTCATCTAATATTGCATTTATGTTCATCATTTGGATTTTCTAACATCCACGCTTTGGTTTCGGCATATGGCAGAAGGGCATTGTGGGCCACCCTGGCATTAACTAGAGGACCCTGCTCTCTTGCGGCAGCGACAGAGCCATCATCTTCTTAAAATGCATTGCAGTCTTACAAGCTCATCTTGAAGACACCCAAGAGAAAACTGAGCCTTGCTATCGATCTCTATTGTTTTTTTCTACTAAAATCTGCTGCCACCACCCTCTCCTGAGAGCCGATATTCTATATTTTCAGAAGGAAATGGAACTGCGCTGATATACTTTTTTTAAAAAAAGGATGAGCATGCCAATCCAGTGAAGAAAAAGACTTCTCTGATTGAATATCTGTGGGCAATACAGATGATGAATCAGGAAGGGATGTGGGATGGGGGGGGGGATAAAACTTACTAAAAACATGGTCTATTTCCCATTGGTTTTGGTAACAAATCTTTCCACCTGTAATGTCTTGCCCTAGACCAGTGGTGACGAACCTATGGCACACGTGCCAGAGAGGGCACTTCCAGCCTCCTCTGTTGGCACACACGTCATTGCTTCCTCCCTCCCCCCAGCACAGAGTTCACCCTACCCCTCTACCCAGCACCCAATGGGAGCATGTCCTCCTTCCCCCAGCACAGAGTTCACCCCGCCCCCTCTGTTTGGGTACTCGGTCTCTAAAACCACCACCCCACACACTGGCTCATTTAAAGGAGGATCACTCATGCTTTTAATAGTTTTTTAAAAAAAACAGATTTTGTAATTGGTGCAGGTGGGAGGTAGTTTTTCAGTGTTTTTAGGAATTTTAAGGGTTTCTATAGTTTAAGCGTTGGGGATTTTATGAATTGAATGCTGTGTGCCACCCAGGGTTGCACATCCATTGGGGCGGCTATACAAATTGCATCAAATAAATAAATAAAAGGTTCACCACCACTGTCCTAAACTGCAGCCTGCTAGTCAGCAGAAACCATGTTGTCTACCTTTTTGCTATTAGCTCCCAAATTTCATAACAACCATCAAAGCTCAATGGTTCGTAAGGCTGCGCTGCATGCATCACACCTGTTAACTTTTAACGGCTCCCTCCATAAACAGTTCCCAGCCCGAAATTGTCAGGGAAAGGACACCTGTCTTGTTCTTAAGGATCCGTGTGACATTCAAGTTCGTTTTTTATATATATATATATATAAAAAATTGTTTTACAGGCATTAAGAAGTGAGGCTGGAGGGAGAATCCTCATCTCAGTCTTCCACACTATTCGGAGTAACATCTGATGTGTTGGGATTCAGTGGGTGACTTTAATGTTTGCCGATTGATATGCAGTAGGCAGCAGTCAGGGAGCTAAACACATCTTTATTACATGGTAGTCAATCTGAACATGATGTAATGGCGGAGGCGCAGCTCCTTATATATGGTACAGTACATTTGAATTTCGCCCGAAGGCGCCCATCGGCTACTGTGTCAGTGACGTCATTCTGACATACTGCATACCTGGTGTGGCTCACCTGTGGCGGGAAGGTTTCCCGTGCTAATCACTGATTGGGTGATTGGAGCCATGTGAGCTGCGCTATCACTGGCAGCTGAATCCTATGTGAGTGGCAGAGGACTACATGCCTACACAGTATCTATGCACAAGGGTGGGGGAGAACGGAAAGGGGAACGTGGAGGATCGCTAGATCCGATTCATTCACAATACACTTGGTTACAAGGAGGATCGCTAGATCCGATTCATTCACATTACATTTGGTTACATACACAACAGTGACTCAGGGAGAAACCAGAAGGTACTTGTGTAATGCAAGGCAACAGATACCTGAACCATAAGGTATGCTATTTCGAACATGGTTGACAATCTAGTTGCCTTCTCACAAAGATCTATCCAAAATGATACGAGAGGGTTAAATTAAAAGGACTTAAACAGCTGCCCAGCAGACAGAAAGTCAACAGGGAAAGCATTACCTAGCCTTGGGCCTCTGTAGCGGCAGAGGCTGCTCGCTCTTTCTCTCCATCATGTTAAAGGGAGGTGATTTAATGTCTTGCTGCTGTTGAATAATGCATTGAGTAGCTCCTGGTGTGGGAAGGTGACTCACCAGTTTTATAAAGTCGGTGACCCTGCTTTACAGCTCACGCAGTTATAGGTAAGGCAAGTTACCCCCTGGGACTGACGCTGTGGTTCCAAGTCACTGCTGGGGACAGGACAGAAAGGGCATTGCTGTACAACAGAGGTGTCCAAACTTGTTGGGCCGTGGGCCGGTCATGTGGTGCAGTGGGCCGGTCACATGGATCCTCCCGCTGGAAGCGGAAGTAAAATGCGCCTTGCAATCTGTTTTGCAACAGAACGAGATAGATTTTAAGCTGCCATTTTCTCTGCTTAAACCAGGGGTGTCTAAAATACGGCCTGTGGGCCGAATCTGGGCCCTGATGCCAATCCATCTGGCCCATGCCACCCTTGTCGCTCCCAGAAGAAAAAGTAAAACACGCCTGGGCACATTTTGCTTTCACTTCCGGGAGCGACGAGGGTGGTGTGGGCCTGGGGCCGGATCTGGCCTGCAGGCCATAGTTTGGGCACCCCTGCTGTACAAGGAGCCCTCGTGGCACAGTGGTTAAACTGCTGTGAGTTTGATCCTGATGGGGATTCAAGGTTGATTCAGCCTTCCATCTTTCTGAGGTCAGTAAAATGAGTACCCAGCATGTTGGGCGCAAAATGCTAATAACCTTGTGAACCGCCCAGAGAGTTCTTGAAGTGCTATAGGGCAGTATATAAGTGTAATTGCTGGTGGCTTAGTGGTTAAGATGCTGAGCTTGGAGACTGGAAGGTTGGGTTTTGATACCCAAGGGCTACATGACGGATCTTGGGGACATGAAAGGAACCTTTTCAAGCCTCCCTGAGTGGAGTTTCTCTGGCAAAAATCCTTTCAACGTAGAGTAATTTCTGACATGACATTTATTTAGGGGAAAAGCGGCAGGAACAACAATTGACTGCCGGTAAGAATCTAAGGGGACCACGGTGACTTAGTGGTTAAGATTTTGTGCTTGACCCCCCCAGAAAGGTCAGCAAGTCGGCAGTTCGAGACCCGAGTGCTGAATGACAGAACGAGTGACCGTAGTCTTTCCCGGCTTCTGCCAACCTACCAGTTCAAAAGCAAGAAATTGCAAGTACAGCAGATAAATAAGAACTGCTTTGGTGGGAAAGGTAACAGCGTTCCATGCACTCCAGCGTCTAGTCGTGCCTGCCACATGACCACGGTAAACGGGAATGAGCATCGGACTGCAGTTCCCATCAGTCCGGAGTAGCACAGCCCCTGGCAAGGGATAATGGGACATGCCATCCAAGAACCTCTGGAGAGCCATGCTTTGCATAACCTGCATTATGCTACCCGGTCTGTCCTCTGCTCTGCGATAATGGAAGACCACTGTTTTTTGCATGATGTAGAGGCCCTGCCTCTAATATGTACATAGACAGAAGGGATTATGTGCGGTTTTATTAGGGCTTAATATCCAAGAGAGGCCGTTTACAGCTCCAGTTTCAGGAGAGGAGACGGCGCTTGTCACTGGCTTGGGTTAGTTGATATCCCCCTTGGGTCCCATGGAGAATGCTGGTGATAAAAGGGGGCGGGGGGAGATTCCTGATGCGCCATGCTCCGAAAAGCTACCGCTGCAATATTTTTGTTATTTTTTATTTGGATGAAAAGAAGTGCCGGATAGGGGGACATTTAAACTGTACATTGCGGAGACAGATGTGATATATACTCACGCCTCCCAACATCAACCCCACCCCCCACCCCCCCACCCATGTGCTGGCATGTAAGTAATATCAGAGCACAACTGAAATGGAAGGCATATCGCTCCTTCGCCTTAGAGCCAGTACGGGCACCGTAGCAAAAGAGGTTCTGAGTTTTTGCTGCAAGGCTGAAGAAGAGGCTGGGGCCCTAGGGAGACAATTTTTTATTTAAAAAACGGCACAACGGATTGCATTTCCAAGCACAAAATGCAATGGCTCTTCTTTTCCTCCTCCTCCTTCCACCTCCTCTTCTTCCTCTTCTGCTACATATGCCACAATGCGATGTGGAAGGCAGATTTTCTGGTGGCATGGTGGTTAAACCTCTGTACTGCAACCAAAAAGAGGTGAGTTCGATCCAGACCAGGGGTCAAGGTTGACTCAACCTCCCATCCTTCCAAGGTTGGTAAAATGAGTACCTTGCATGTTGGGGGCAAAATGCTCGTCAACTTGTGAACCACCCAGAGAGTGCACTAACCGCTAGGGGACAGTTTATAAGTGTGGTTGCCTTGCTTCTTCTGCTGTATCCAAATCCAAACACTGGCGATCCACATGGTGATCACCCATGAAGACTGTCCTAAGAATATAATGCAGTGGCCTTTCATCTGCCTTCCGCATCGCAGCGTGATATGAGCCTCTTTCTGATCCTGAGTCCTTTTGGCATGCAAAGTCCTCCTTAGCCCCAGGCCAGGATTGGTGAAGCTGCTGCCCTTCGTCAAGATAGATCCAAGTGGGATTTAATCCACTTGGGGACCAACACCCATCCCTGTGGACTTTGGCACCCAAGCCATTAGTTTCCAGGGTTGTCAGGTTAGTTAACCTCCCCCTGACGATCTGCGTTGAGTTGCAAGCAGTAGAGTCTACTCTATTACCATAGTAGGATAACCTGGCCAGACTAGTATAACCAGGGCCATAGTCAGGATTCTAGATGTGGGTGGGTGAATATGTTTTCAGGGTGGGCAACAAAGTTGCTTTTCAATGCATTCCTGTGGGAAACCATGCTTTTGCCAGGGTGGGCAAACTACTAACTCAGGGTGGGCCATGGAGTGGGGCTCAGGAGTTTCCTGGGCCATGGAGTGGGGCTCAGGATGGGCTCAGGAGTTTCCAACCTTTTCAAACCGGGGGCCGGGTCACACTCTTTCAGTTAGCATCGAGGGTGGGATGGCCATTTTGCCCTGCCTGCATGATGGGGGTGGCCATTTTGTCCCAACAGCTTCAAAGGGGCAGCCATTTTGCTCCTCAAATGCCCCTGGAAGGGTGGTGGTGGGGCACATGAAATGATACCATGGGCCGGATCTGGCCCATGGGCCTTAGGTTGGAAACCCCTTGGTCTAGCTCAGTGATGGGCAGTCTTGGCCCTCCAGCTGTTCTTGAACTTCAATTCCCAGAAACCCTGACCAGCTGGCGTGTTGACTTGGGCTTCTGGGAATTGAAGTCCAAGAACAGCTGGAGGGCCAAGACTGCCCATCACTGGTCTAGCTAGTCTATTACCATAGCAGGATAGCCTGGGCAGACTCAGGTAATGCCACAGACTGCGGGATAGTTCAGCCTATGGATTAAGGTCCTTTTCAGGGCAACATTTGCAATTTAGCAATCCTGCCTCTGGAAGGCTGAAAATCCAGCTGCAGGAAAATGTGTCAAATATGCACCCACAAAGGGTGTTTTGCAGTTGTTGGGAGAAGTCTTAGAATCGCGGAGAGAAAACCTCTCCCTCCCTCTCTTTCCCCTTTTATACGTCGCCCTCTTTTATCTCTTTGGGCTGAGGAAAGGGGCTTACCCTTGAATAAAGGGATGTTCCACATCCTGCAAACTTTGCTGAAGGCTCTTTGTTCTACTGCCAGTTTTCTTCTGTTACCAGCCAGCGAGAGAAACACGCCACAGGGTATAAAGTACAGTGTGAAGGATTTCCATTTATTTTATTTTTTAAAAAACCCTGCAAAGCATCACGACCTGTGGCGTTTTCCATGCTTAACCCGCACCGGCCTACTGTCGGCCAAAGTGGCCCACAAAGGCAGCCTCCATTTGAATAGGGAGAAAAAGGCTGATACCTGTCAGGGGATGCAGAGGTTAAAGAGCAACTCTTGGCTGGAAGAAAATTATTTTACCCTCGCGAAGGGAAGAGGAGAGCATCAGGCAAACAGCCAAACTCATATACACAGCCCAACATCATCACTGTGGCTGCCAACAGCCCCATCTTCACCCATTGTAAAAAACAAGACAAACACCAAAAACATATATACAGACACACACATACACATTCCAGTCACTATACATTGGTGACAACTCCACCATCTTTTAAAGGGAAGAAGCCGGATCTCGAAGGTATGAAAAAGGAAAAAACGAAATCCATTCCATCCTGGGGGTGAAAAAAAAGAGATGAAACGTTAGTCATAAAGCCTGCAGAAGTGCTACCTATTTATCTACTTGCAATTTCTTGCTTTCGAGCTGCTAGGTTGGCAGGAGCCGGGACAGATGACGGCAGCTCACTCTGTCATGCAGTACCCGGGAAACGAGTGCAGCCGTTAGGTCTCAAAGTGTGGATCTGGCGACCTTCCAGGGGTCAAGTTCAGCATCTTAACCCCTAAGCCACCATGATCCCTTCGTGCTGCTAGTCTAGCACTAACAAATTTCAGAGAGACTTCTTCAAGGTGTGAGGGTGAAACCACTTTCCTTCTCTGAAACACACCTCTGGCATCAGCACAATGGCTTCCGAACCAAAAGAAGGCCATGCACAGATCCGAGCTGCTGCCCAACAGTCATTTAATCCCAAAGAAAAATGTCAACTCAGGGAGTCTGGATAATAATAATTTCATGTCAGGGTTGAAAGGATTTTTGCTGGAGAAACTCCGCTCAGGGGACGCCCGAATGAGGATCCTCACATGTCCCCAAGATCTTTTCTCACCAAAGTGGTCCCTATTTATCTACTTGTAATTTCTTGCTTTTGAACTGCTAGGTTGGCAGGAGCTGAGATAGAGACGGGTGCTCAAACTGTCATGCAGTACCTGGATCTTTAACTGCCGACTTGTCGGTCTTCCAGCTCACAAGGTGAGCTTCTTAATCACTGAGCCCAAAATGTAACTTTCCCAAGCTTCATCCTTTGGAAAGAGCTAAATCCCTCTAGGTCAGTGATGGCGAACCTTGGCTCTCCATGTGTTCTTGGACTTCAATTCCCAGAAGTCTGTACTCCTGCTGATCAGGGCTTCTGAGAATTGGAGTTCAAGTACACCTGGAGTGCCAAGGTTGGCCATCACTGCTCTAGGTCCTTTTAAGGGTGTTACAAAATTGAGCGTGCAGGCATGGCTGTGTCTTTTGGGATCACACCACCTACTGTGCCCATCTTCAGTGACCCAACACAAATGTTTTAAAAAAGGAAAACAAGCCTTCTGAATCTTTCATCGTTCTGGAGCACCAGGGATGTTGGCACGCACAGGGCATGTCAAAAAACATCAGCCGTGAAACAACACAAAATGAAAGAAATGCTTCAGGAGGGAAGAGTGATAGAATCATACAAAAACTGAGTTGGAAGTGGCCTTTGAGATCATTGAGTTCCCCGTCTCGTCTCCCTTGCTCGAAAGCCAGTCGTATCCGACTCTAGGGTTCAGTGCTCATCTCTGTTTCAAAGCCGAAGAGCCAGCACTGTCTGCTTCTGCAGACGTTTCCGTGGTCATGTGGCAGGCATGACTAGACACTGGAGCGCACGGAGCGCTGTTTACCTTCCCACCGAAGTGGCCCCTATTTATCTACTTGCAATTTCTTGCTTTCGAACTGCTAGGTTGGCAGGAGCTGGGACAGAGACGGGCGCTCATTCCGTCACGCAGCACTCGGGTATCGAACTGCTGACCTGCCACCTTCCAGTCAGCGTCTTAGCCGCTTGAGCAGTGATCCAGAAAAGGTATCACCTTCTACTTCTGCATCTGTTTTATACATGGATCACACACGGCTGACTTTGTTTATGCGCCTACTGTTTGTGTATGTTTGTTCAACAAAGGCATGGGAAGATGATCAGTGGTACCCGGAATCTTCCTACCTGCTTTTTGTTGTCTTGCTATTTATCAGCCCTAAGGGGCTGATCTGAACACAGAGAGTGTGTTTTAACGTCCCCCCATCCCACCCCCATGGCTTTTCTTAATGGAAGTTTTCATGGAGCTGTCCTGGGGGAATGTGTGGAAAGGAATATTTCTGCCTACATATTTTTTTCCCCCAACAGTTGTGCGAAAAGACCATTTAAAAACACTCTCTTCTAGAGAGCCACTGCCTGGTTTTTCAAAACAATGCTGTGCAGATGGAGACTAGTACAAAGTAAAAAAATTACGAGGAAACACAAAGCATCCTCCAGGGAATCATCCTCCTAGGTTTCTGGCCCTGAGAAGGAGAAAACGGAGCTTTGAAGTCCTTAAAATCTCTGTTGCATTAACCTTCTTAAACCACAGGGGGGAGAAAATAGACATAAACACACACACACACCATACCTGTCAACTTTCCCGGATTGGCTGGGATTTCCCGTTTTTCGGCGCCGGTTTCGCCATTTCCCGCCCGGAGCTGCCGAAACCCCGGAATTTGGCAGCAGGGGAAAGGCGTTACTGCACATCCCTTCTGCGCAGCTCGCTTCTACGCATGTGTAGAAGGCTTTTGCGCATGCGTAGAACCCTCCTACGCTTGCGTAGAACCCTACTATGCATGAGTAGAAGGCTTCTATGCAGAAAGGGAGCGTAGAAGCCTTCTACGCATGCGTAGAAGCGAGCTGCCCAGAACGGTTCTGCTCAAGTCGCTTTTGCGAAGGTTCTGCGCAGGTCCCGGATTGTCCGGAGCCGCACACACACACACTATGTGATGAAGACACAGAGGCAACTACACACACATAAAGGTAAAGGCTGCCCTTGCTTGAAAGCCAGTCGTATCCGGCTCTAGAGTTCAGTGCTCACCTGTTTACAGCCAAAGAGCCAGCGGTATCTGCGTCTGCAGACATTCTGTGGACATGTGACAGGCAAGCCTAGACGGAACGCTGTTACCTTTCCACCAAAGTGGTACCCATTTATCTACTTGCAATTTCTTGCTTTTGAACTGTAAGGTTGGCAGGAGTTGGAACAGAGATGGGAGCTCACTCCGCCGTGCAGCGCTCAGGTCTCCAAATGCTGACTTGCACATCTTCCAGCAATCAAGTTCAGCATCTTAACCACTAAGCCACCACATACACACAGAGAAAAATGTGAAAAAATGGTGAGGCAACTGTGCTGACTAATAACTATAATAGAAAGCATAGATCCAAATTCTGCACAAGGACGACACCTCTCTTAGGCCAACTTTTCCTAGGAAGGAAGGAAGGAAGGAAGCAAGCAAGGAAGCAAGCAGAAACTATCTATAAGCTTTCCAGGCACAACCCCTTCACCCCAAGTTACAACATTTCATGATGCAGGGACTGTGACTTCAAAAGCTGTTGCACAATATTATCTATCCAAGGGTGTGTGCTAAAGTTGATCTAACAAAAACATCAGATTGATGAGTTCCCCCGGTGATGGTTAAGGTACTAGGCTTGGAGACCGGATACATGGGTTCGATTCCCGAGAGCTGCACAATGGGGGACAAGGAAGAAGCATTCGGGCGTCCCCTGCAAAAATCCTTTCAACCCAGAGTAATCTCCGACGTGAAAGGAGCCTCATTTGGGCGTATCCTACAAAAATCATTTCAACCCAGAGTAATTTCTGACACAAAAATGAATGAATCAAGTTGCTATGGAGTTGCATATCTCAAGCTTGCCAATGGTTGCTCTTGACATGTTAAGGAAGAGAATTTTAAAATATGTTTCAGGAACTCTAAAGCCAGGGCCCAGGTCATGCTCCCTCAGTCAGCTTTGGGGGCTGGATGGCCATTTTGCCCTTCCTCCACCACATAGCACTTTTGGGTGTGAGGGAGGCAATGAGGGGCCGCATGAAATAGTGCCATGGGCCACATTCGGGCCATGGGCCACATTCGGGCCATGGGCTGCAGGTTGAGAATCCTTGCCCTAGATGTTATAGATCAGTGATGGCGAACCTTGGCAGTCCCCAGCTGTTCTTGAACTTCAATTTCCAGAAACCCATGTCTCTGTGCATCCTCATGAATGTGTTTACTGCACGTACGTGTAGATTCACAGGGACCTGGGCTTCTGGGAACTGAAGTCCAAAAACAGCTGGAGTGCCAAGGTTAGCCACCATGGTTCTGGATGTTCCGTGAGGATTCTGAATTCAGGAACAGTAAGGAAAAGGCCATCTTTTCTCTCTCTCTTAAACTGGGGAGCCACGATACTGACCCGTTACATCACAAGGGGGTGGGTGTCCGTGACGACAGAAGGCACAGACTCCAGGCTGCCTTTGTAGATAGGAGTGCGCTGGCTAGCGTCTTGCCTGTAGAGAGAGAGAGAGAGAGAAAAGTGCATATCCTTCATGTTTTTATTTTAATTTTCATTATCTGATAAATGTGAGAACTGAAAAATATTGGATTTAAAATAGCCAAAGAGACAGGGGAAGTAGAAAGGATTCATGGTACAGGGCTGATAGCATCATGCATCAAGTGACAAGCAAAAATGAACAATGAGCAAGGATGCCTAAGGAGGAACTAACAAAACACCTGGAGAAAGACTCTACGCTCAAATAAATAAATGGATAAATAAATAAGTATAAAAGCGCCAAGAGTCTATATCTGCCCCCCCCAAACTTTTTGCGCCGTGGGCCAGTCACATGGTTTCTCCTGCCATAAAACACATCAGCAGCTGTTGTAAATGCATTTACAACAAGCACTGGTGCATTTACGGCAGTGTTATATCTATGTGTGGGCATGTTTTACAGTGATACCTCATACAACATCCAAACTTGGTTCCACAAGTTTGGACTTTATACGGATTTGGACTTTGTATGAGGCATGCAAAATCCTAGCCACGATACCTCATACAACGTCCAAATCCTTGCTGCGATGCCTCGTACAACGTCGTTTCCATAGAGATACATTGTACTGTAACAGCACAGACTTCAGGGCAAAGTCAAGGAAACAGACAGGAAACTGACAGAACTTTAAGAAAACATTGTCTAAAGGCTAAATACATTACAAAAACATGTCAAACAACCCTGATTGTCCAAGAACCTGAAGAATGCTGCAAAAATCCCAGGAATGCTTCTAAAAATTCTGATGAAAAATTCAAAAAAATCCAAAATCATGCTCAAAACCACTCCTAAACACTCTTTGCCTTATGCAAAACCCACAAGATCAATGCACGCATGTGTCCTGTCTTTTATGCTGCCCAGGCACAATGCAACCTGGGGAAAACTGAATGCCTCATACAAAGTCAAGTGACTTTATAGGAGGTAACTTTTTTCAAGAAATTAGGTGATGTTGTATGAATTAAATGTTGTATGAAGTGGACTTTGTATGAGGTATTACTGTACTTCCATTTCCAGGTAGCGGCACAGGCCAGATGATTTGGCACTGCGGGCCGTAGTTTGATCACACCTGGTCTATATAATAAATATTAAAAATAATATTTATAGTAATATATAAGTTAATATCTATATTAATATTAATATTCATATTATTTATTATAATTTTATATATGTTACTTATATTATTAATTTAATATTTATTTATTAAACAACAACAGTAACAACAACAACAACAGATCGTATAAATCTTTCACCTAATAATAATAATAATTTATTTGTTTGTTTGTTTGTTTGTTTATTGTTTAGACTTTTATACCGCTTTCCTCCTCATAAAGGGAACTCGAAGCGGTTTACAACAAGAATGGCAAACAATATAAAACATGATACAAATAATACAACAAAATACAAAATAATACAACAAAATAATGATGCATTTATAAAATCATAAGAGAGCAGTGGCAGAGAGTAGCCCTACTAGATACCAGTCACATTATAAGGGATACTTCAGGGCTAGAACCTGAGCAGTAGGTCTCCAAAACTGTCGTCTGAACACCTGGTGGATCTTGTACTCCTACATCATCACCATTATCATCCTATAACTGTATAACTGGAAGATCAGGGTTCTCAACCTTTTAAAGCTGTGGACCGGACACACACCCCTCACACAGTTGAGCGGGCCACACTGGTGCTCCCTCCCCCTAAACGCTGCCATAAAACGCATCTGCAGCTGTTGTAAACTTTCCAGTGGTGGTGATATGGGCTGGGGCCGGCCCGTGGGCCATAGGTTGAGAAACCCTGCTATAGATAATTGAGTCCAACCCCAGACAAGGAGACACAGTAGGGAATTGAACTGGCTCTGCAGCCAGGTAGGTAAAACAAGTCACACGGAACTACAAGCACCCTCTCAAGTTCAACCAGCTGCCTAGCATCAGAACAGCCAAATCAGAGATCTCAGGGATGTTACTGGGGCTTTATTTGTTCACAAAATCCCCCAAATCCCCAGCTAGCTATTGGGGACTCTGGGAACTGTAGTACAAGACCAAAGGGAAAGGTTCCAGGTTCTGCCCCAGACTTAAGCCATGCCTTTCCCAGCCACCTGTTTCCAGAAGGCACTTACTGGGTCGCTTTCTTCTTGGCAGCTGCTCGTTTGCGAGGGATCAAGACGGCAAAGACCCCGATGAGCACCAACAGCAGCATGGCAGGCAACACCACCACCATGGACAGCAACAGAGGGCTAAAGGAGTGCAAAGTCTCTGGAAGGAAAATGTTGAAACAAAGGGTCAAACCTGGCATTCCGGGGGCGTATTCCCTGCAACCCACCCATTTCCCCACCCACAACAGGACTCCGTTCAGAGATAAGGTGCTTTTCTGCAAGCAAGCATGTAAATTAAGGCTGTGCTTACCAGCCAAGGACCAACCGCACACAATGCACGCTATGCGTCAGAGCTGGAAAATGCACCTAATTTTACAGATGTCGTTCAATGCTTCATAAAATGGTTTTTTCCCTAGTAAGAAGTGCATCCTCTAAGCTGCCCTGAAGGCAAGGTGTCAACCTAGTTTGTGGGGTAGAACCATCCTAGCTAAACATCATTACACCCCTTTATTCTAGCAGAAGACAGCAGCAGCAGAGGGTGTGTGCGCATTTTTCTGCAGGCAGAAAATGGAAGGCAGGTGCAGAGATGGGACAGAAGAAATTTAATGCTGGGGTGGGGGGAGAAATTTTAAGCAGACAAGACCTTAACAGACTTTTTGGTCCCTAAAGCAAGTAATAGAATAGGCCAGGGGTTCCCAAGCTAAGGCCCGTGGGCTGGATATGTCCCCCAGCACCATTTCATGTGGCCCCCCCAAGGGCATTTGAGAAACAAAATGGCCACATCTTTGAGGTTGTTAGAACAAAATGGCCACACCCATTGTGCAGGCAGGGCAAAATGGCCATCTGGCCCTTGAAGATGACTGAGAGAGCATGACCTGGTCCCCGGCTTGAAAAGGTTGGGAACCCCTGGAGTAGACCATACTGCCAGTGACTCAACACTGTATGTCAGGAGGCGGTTAACTAACCTGACCGCCCTGAGGACTAACAGCCTTGGGTGCCGAAGTCCACAAGGAAAGGTGATGGTCCCCAAGTGGATTAAATCCTACTTGAATCCATCTTGATGGAGGGCAGCCGCTTCATCCATCCTGGCCTGGGGCTGACAAACTTTGTGTGCCAAAAGGGCTCAGGACCAGAAAGTGACCAGCAGACCTGGATCAGTGGTACGGGTGTCAAGCAGCAATGTGGAAGGCTGGTGAAAGGCCACTGCATTATATTCTCAGGACAGTCTTCATGGGTAATCGCTATGATGATCGCCAAAATTCAGAATCAGATGATGATGAAGATGGAAGAAGAATGCAGAAGAAAGAAAGAAGAAAGTAGATAGATAGATAGATAGATAGATAGATAGATAGATAGATAGATAGATAGATAGATAGATAGATAGATAGATAGATAGAAAGCCCAGTCAAAGAGATGAAGCCTCACTTCCTTGTAAATAAAGAATTCCCTTTTATACTTAGCCTGCATGGCAGTAATCAGGTGGGGATAGCACTGGAATGGGATCGAAATTGTGGGTAGGTGCCTTGCCTGGCTTCTTTCAACACTTAAGCTTTGTCTTCTGGGCTCAGGCAGGCTGTGTAAGGGGCCGCCTGCAAATGGAGTCTCACCAAAGGTAAATCCACGTTCGCTCCCTTCCACGTAGAGGTTAATCGATTTGTTTTTAGACAGCTGGGGCAAAGTGGGATGATGGGCCTGGCAAGTATAGGTCCCGGCTTGATCTCGGGTCACCTTGTCGAAAGTTAAGGTGCTGGACGCCAAGATCCAGTCGCTACCCTGTTTGTTGGGGGAGAGAAAAAAAAATGTTAACATCTCAGGGGTGGAAACCCAATCCTTAGCTGGATTCAGGCTCAATTCTTGAACCAACTTCCAGCTACAGTACAGTACTTCCATAATGAGGCAACTGGCAATGACTGAGAGATCCTATATCCTAGCTGTATGGTGTTTAAATTGAACAGCCAGGATCCTGTTGCATTCTACGACTGCAGAAGTGTAGTCGCGTAAGCATTTTGGCATGCTCCACGGTGTGTGCCCAGGTATGCTTATGTCACAGAAACCAATTTGGGAGAGGCAGCACCTAAGAATAAATCAACAGAGGAGAAAGGAGCAGCTAACGCTTGCAATCCTGTTCAGCATGCCACTATTTTTTACACAAACTTTACGAAATTTACACAATTTTCCCTCTCAACCAGGCTGTGAGACTGTAAGCAAGACAAGCTGAGAGTGAAATGCTTTGGGTAAAGGTAAAGGTTTCCCTTGCTCGAAAGCCAGTCGTATCCGACTCTAGGGTGCAGTGCTCATCTCTGTTTCTAAGCCGAAGAGCCAGCACTGTTTTGGGACAGGCCCAGAAAACAACATTTTATTTTGGTAAAAGAACAGAATGACTCAGATGGGCAAATGGGAAACTTAGCTACCAGGAAGCATCTTTCCCTTCAAGAGTAACTAGTTTCGTAAACAGTTAAAGGTAAAGGTCTCCCTTGCACAAAAGCTGGTTGTGTCCAACTCTGGTGGGGGTGCTCCTTTCTGTTTACAGCCAAAGAGCCAGTGCTGTCTGTGTCTGCAGACGTTTCCATGGTCATGCAGCAGATATGACTAAATGCCGGACAACGTGGAACACTGTTGCCTTTCCTGCCAAAGTGGTACCTATTTATCTGGTTGCAATTTCTTGCTTTCATACTGCTAGGTTGACAGGAGCTGGGACAAACGACAGGAGTTCACTCTGTCATGCAGCACTTGGGTCTCGAACTGCTGATCTGCCAACCTTCTGCTTGTCAAGCTCAGTATCTTAACCACTAAGCCACTGTGGCCCTTTGCAAACAGTTAGCATTAGCACTAATGTATATGTGGCCATTCTTATCTTTTACAGACACACACACACATCCCCAAAATTCTGTCCTTTTCTCCAACAATCTCACCTCTCGGGTCCACTCATAAATTGGGTGCCGCGATGCACCTGCTGAACATTGAAGTTCCAGGTTGCTGCCTTCAAGGACTGTGATGGAATCCCCAACTGTCCCACACCAGCTATTTGTGCGGCTGAGGAAGATGTCGTGGAGAACTGAGGCAAGAGAGAGAAACAAGATTGATTCCTGCCCTCCCCTGAATTTTTTGGGTAAAAAAATTCTGGCTTGGAAGCAAAAGGCAGTTGTGCATGACCAATATACTGAGGGTGCCAGAAATGTATACACGTTTCAAGAGATGTTATCTACGTCCTAATTTTCGAAGTTGAATTGAATTATGGAAGCAATGTGTAGTATGATGTCCGCTCACAAGTATTACCATGTGACAGGCAGGACAGTCCAAGAAAATGGGAAGCATGGTTGTCGTTCGAGGAGCACAAGACCATGTTGTAGTGGTATTTGAAATTTGAGAACATTGTGGAAGTACAACAACAATGGAGGCATGAGTATGCAACAGAACCTCCAACATGCCTAACAATTGCACGCATTCATGCTAAGTTTGAGACGTATGGTACTGTGTGTGATGTGCACAAGGGAAGATCTGGGACACTTTAGTCAACGTTGCTCAAACACTAGTTCACCATAATTAGAAGAGTCAGGACGATGATGGTAACCATTTTGAGCACCTTTCAGACTTTCAGAAGTAAAACATGACTTGTATCCATCTTTTGTAATTGGTATATATTGAGTATTTTAATACACCCTCTTTGTTGGTATCGCTCCACCTAAGATCAGGAGAGAAGTAACAGCAGACGCTGAGAGAACTAAGCAAGGGAAGGACCCTCGACACCCCCTGAACGGATATGAGCCGCAAGACTGCTGGCTCAGATCCAAGAAGAGCTTTATGACAAGAACAAACATTCTTGAGGGTACACAAGAGGAAAAAACAATTTAGAAGATGGAGGAAGGAATAACATTAAAGGAGGATGTAGCTGAGGAACTCAACCTCCTCTAAGTCACTTAGAGGACCCTGAATAGGCTGAGGGTTGGAGTCCCTAAATGCAAGACCAACATGCTCAAGTGGGGGCTGCTGGCGAACTACAACACACTGTGTGAATGTGGAGAGATACAAAATCCGACTCATTTACTTGTCTGCAGATTACTGCCAGAAACATGCACTGATGAGGACTTAAGTTTGGACAATAACAAAGCGAAGAAAGTGACTTCATTTTGGCAGTCCAAGGCTTGATCACGACAAGACAATTTTAATAGTTTTTCTTCCTTTCTTAAACTGTGTATACAGTATATATTTTCAGCACCCTGTGTATGTAGAAAGCTGTTTCTTGAGGGTGCTGCAAATATACCCCAGATGCACTAAATCTCCTGAGATTCTCTGGGAATAGAGAGGGGGGGAAATCCCAATTCCCCCCATTAAAGTCCACAACAGAAATTCCTCCCAAAAGAAACTCTGAATCAACGTCTCCTAGTAGAATGGTTTTCTGCTCTGTTGAATTACTGTTCAGGCTGAGGCAGCGTGGAATAATAATAATAATTTCATGTCAGAAATTATTCTGGGTCGAAAGGATTTTTGCTGGAGGAACTCCGCTCAGGGGATGCCCGAATGAGGCTCCTTTCATGTCCCCAAGATTTTTTTCCCCCCACCGAAGTGGTCCCTATTTATCTACTTGCAATTTCTTGCTTTCGATCTGCTAGGTTGGCAGGAGCTGGGACAGAGACGGGCACTCATTCCATCATGGAGTACTCGGGTCTCAAACTGCCGACTATGGCGACATTTCGGTTAACACGGTGAGCTTCTTAACCACTGAGCCACCGCAACACATCTAGAGATCACCGGCTTGAGAGAAACTTTGAAATAATCAGGTTATGAAAGGAAAGGTATGCCTTCCTTATTCCTGACAGGGCGGACTTGCCCGGACGGTGCCTAAAGGGCTGACATTCAATATGTATGCAATTATCTGAAGCACTGCAGTGCGTGCAAGAAAATACAGATCTTTGCTAATGAGCTGCTACCTTTACATTTCCATTGGGATAAATGCTAGCAGAAGGAGCATGTCCAACCTGCAATGAAAGCAGGCAGGTACACGGTATCATAATATGCTCTAGCATTGGCACAACCCCAGAAAAATGTCTAAATGTGTTATGGATTCACAGTGATGTCAAAGAAGACTGAATGCTATTTGACCTCCAAAAGTAGAGGTAGTAGGGCTTCCTTTTGTATGGGAACTCTGCTCCTTAATTTTAAACACACAGTAATGGGGTTGAGGTACCCAGGACAAGAAACTAGCACTCTGCTATTGCTCAGAAGTTACTTTCTTCTATTACACCATGACGTGCTTCTTTCATGACAAGCCAAGGCTACAAGCGAAGGGCATTGACTGCTAAATATGTGTTGTTTAAAACAGGGAGGGGTTTAGCATGATGACCTAAATCAACAGTACTTAACTGGGGATTTTCTTCCCAGTTACACACCACTCCTCTTTAGTAAACACACTGCACAGTTCCTTTACATGAGCTCCTGTAGCGCAGTGATTAGGCTGCAGTACTGCAGCCAAAACTCTGTTCACAGTCTGAGCTCAATCCCAGTGGACTCAAGCTTGACTCATCCTTCCAAGGTTGGTAGAACTGTTGGTTCAGCTAATTGCCCTGTGAACAGCCCAGAGAGTGGTGTATAAGCCATTGGGCAGTATATAAGTATAATTGTTATTGCTATTATATTATCATTCATATAATCTCTGTCTTGCTAATTTTCACCTTTATAACCTCTCTCTTCCATTTCTTAATACAGTAAAACCTATCATAAAGAGCACCTCGCATAGAGAGTAATTCATTTAAAGAGCAGAATTTTCTCTGAATGGTCTCCTCGCTTAACAACCAAAACCAACCAAAAACTTGCTTGACAACTAAATCGGGGTTCACAATCCCCCCCCCCTTCCTGGCCACCGCCAGAAGTCACAATTGGTCACTTACAGTGGTGTTTCGCTTAAAGAGCAAACTCACTTAAAGAGCAATCCCGTGGAACGCATTATGCTTTTTAAGCGAGGTACCACTGTACATCCTTAATATTCTAATCCAAGCTGGGAGCTCTGAGGTTATGGAGCTTTCTCAAGGCTAAAACAAGGTGATTCTCCTCCCAGTCCAACTCCTGACCTCTGGTTCCGCAGTTAGGTATCCAACTCATTGAGCTATTCAGCCTGCATCACACAGTGATGGTCAACCTTGGCGCCCCAGATGTTCTTGGACTTCAATTCCCAGAAGCCCTAATGAGCAGGTGTGCTGACTTGGGCTTCTGGGAATTAAGTGCAAGAACAGCTGGAGGGCCAAGGTTGGCCATCACGGCACTATATGGATTTTCTGTTACAAGCTCCTAGTCCTCATATCTCCCTTCTCTATCCACCTCTAGTGGCTTAACGTACATTCCCTTTGCAGGTCCAGCTCATTGGAGAAAGTGCCATTGTCTGTGTCATTGGAGGTAGCACAGCGATAAAGTCCAGTGTGCCAAGACTCCAGGTCACTGATGGTCAACAGGAGACGCCCTTCAGCATGGCTCACAGCGACATCATAAAACCAGCAGCGCAGTTCGGCAGCTTCGCCCAGATTGATCCAGGAATGGAGCCACTACAGAAGGGAGAGAAAAACACAGCCCTGTTCAGACGACTTTTTGCAAGCTTGCCAGCTGGAAAGGGCAGCAGGAATTATCCTATCCTCCACCATTCTCCTCAACCTACCCAACTCTGTGCCCATTTATCTACTTGCAATTTCTTGCTTTCGAACTGCTAGGTTGGCAGGAGTTTCTAGGTAGACAATACACTGAACGTGATTTACCATTTCTTTCTTCTTGGGGTCCCTTGGGACTGTGCAGCTTGCCCAAGCCATATATTTTATTTATTTATTTATTGTTAAATTTCTATACTGCCCACTCAGCCAAAGCCGACTCCGGGCGGTTCACACAGTGGGTAAAAACAGATAGAAACCAGCAATAGGAACCCACCCCTAAAAAGAGAGGGGTGCAGGAACCGAAGAAACTGTGGGGCAGGCATCCTCCCCTATATTAACCACCCAACGGAAGCCACCCCTCCACCTTCATCCAAAAGGCACAGCAAGGGAACTGAACTCCCAACCTCTGGCTCTGCAGCCAAATACCTAAACCACTGTGTTATTCAGCCAGTAGCATCTCATCACCTTCTACAACAGGCCAAAATCCTATTACTTTTTTACACCAGCCTAATGCAACTGGTGTAAACTTTGTCAAGAAGTTGCCATAAATCAAGAAGTTTGTGCAAGCATTTCCTGTTGTGCAAAAGGGTCATGTAACACTACGTGCCTAGCCTAGCTTCTTAACTAGCAAAAACTTGTCCGTGAGATTTATGCAAATTGCATTATAGCATAGGGTGTAAAAAACAGAACTTTGGCCAGAATTTCAAACCATATGACCTATCGAGCATAGCCAAGGGAAGCTGCTACACTGGGAGTGTAGCTAAAATATCACGGCTGTCCGGAATTTAAGAAGTTACTTCTTAAAAGCAAATTAGTTATATAATATTATGAATCCCTCCATCAACCTCCTCCATGGAGAAGGCACAGAAAACTGTTTTTTGTAACTTGGTAGTACAGCTCAGCCTATGGAAAACAACAAACCCTATCTTCAAAATGTCCCCTCCCCCAGACCAATTTAGTCATTTTACTTGCAAAAGGACTGCCCCATAGCACAGTAGTAAAGCTATAGCACTGTAATGAAAACTTTGCTTATGATCTAAGCTTGGGCTCCAGGTTGACTCAGCCTTCCTTCTATATGAGTTCAATAAAATGAGAACCCAGCAGCAAGTTGGGGGGGGGGGGCAAAATGCTAAGTTCCTTGTGAACTGCCCAGAATGTGCTTTAAGCACTATGGCCTTGATGGCGAACCTTGGCAATCCAGGTGTTCTTGGACTTCAATTCCCAGAAGCCCAAGTCAGCACTCCTGCTGATCATGGCTTCTGAGAGTTGACATTCAAGAACAGCTGGAGTGCCAAGGTTCACCATCACTGCACTGTGGGTTGGTATATATGTGTAACTGCTCTTGCTGTTGCCGTTATGGAGTTATTTACACACACACACACCAATCTATGTGTTCCAGGCAACACTGCTATTTTTAACAGGCTAAGGACCTCTTGTGTAACTCTGTGATTTGGGAATGGCCAAGAAGGTCTATATCACCTGCGTTTTCTATACAGTGGGTGAAAATATTTGGCAATAGGCAGTCTATGGGGCTGTCAGACACTGCCCTACCTTGTAGGTTGTGAGCAGAAGCGAACGCTTTACCTTGCTGTATTTCTGGAAGGTGAACCCGCTTAAATCTTCACCATCTTCATCAGATAGGCACTCCAGGGTCACATTGTTTCCCTCGATGATAGGACCTCCGTGGTCAATCAGCCGGATGATGGGTAACCCTAAAGTAATAAAAATTATGATGCCAGAGATATGACCTAAACTTCAAAACCCTGAGCCAGCTGGCTTATACTTGGTTAGATCAGATCTTAGCAGGTTCTTTCCCTCCCTCTGGCCACCTATTATTTGCTGAAGGCCATAAAGTGGCTTAAGGAAACTCCTGAATCATACCTGAGTTCCCAAATCACAAAATACTGCCTCTTTCGCCTTCAGTAAATCACAAGCTCCGTTTTAACAATGGCAGCCTAACAATTTCCCCCTTCGTTCTGCAAAACCGGCTTGTCTCACCAAACAAGTACAGGTCTGAAGATTGGAAAGATGCCTCCCCACATTCTACCTTTTATATACAGTATACATAATTTTATTTAATTAAAATAGAAAAACCACACAGAGAAATAAAGAAAAACATCACAGCTACGAAAAAGTACGAAAATCTTAGCAAATTACATATAGTATAATATAACTACTATAACTCAGGTGCATGCTGGTATATCGGGCAATCGGGCTTTATCCCACCCTGCCCTCGCCTCTGGCACCCTGGGGCGCCAATAGCAATGTATGGGATTGCCCCCCAACACACACCTCAATAGGCACCCCCACCACTCCCTGTCCAGCGCCTTCCCATGGTGCCCTGCACACCCCTGCTATAACTACCAGTGAAACTTATAAACCTTCTCAAGTAAATGTTCTCAATATCATTTATATATATATATTTATTCTCTCGTTCCAAAATTATAATACATCTTGCTCTGGCTTTACTCCTTTCCCTTCTCTAATACATAATCTAACCAACACCCCAATTTCTTATACCACTAGTTCTGTTCCTGTTCCCCCCCCCCCCAAAAAAAAACCATCAGAACAGCAACGGATAAGCTTTGGAAACTTTTCCCCCAGTGGTTTAACTTCCTTGTTGTGAAAGTTTTCACAAAGAATGGCATGTCCGGCTGCTGTTACAAAGAATGCATATTGGGTCAAAAAAGTAGTCTGCTCAGTCCTATACAGTCTACTCAAAATTTGCATTAAAGTTGGTTTGTGTAGTGTTATTTTTTTAGGACAACTCAAGGAAGGTCAACAGTTCGATTCGCAAGTGCTGCAGGACGGAAATGAGCTCCCGTCTTTGTCCCAGCTCCTGCCAACCTAGCAGTTCGAAAGAAAGAAACTGCAAGTAGATAAATAGATACCACTTCGATGGGAAGGTAACAGTGTTCTGTGTGCTCCGGTGTCTACTCATGCCTGCCACATGACTACGGAAAGATCTGCAGAAGCAGACAGCGCTGGTTTTTTCGGCTTTGAAACAGAGATGAACACTGAACCCTAGAGTCGGATACGACTGGCTTTCGAGCAAAGGAAATCTTTACCTTTACCAAGGCATTTGGGTACTGGATTTCGTAAATGTCGCTCCAAAGGTAATTTTGCCAGCTCCAGGTCTATTCTGAGTGAAGGTGACAAAGGCTTAGGGGTGGGAAAATAAAAGTTTTCCTTTACTGACTCCAGCAGGGACATGCAGTGTCTCAGTGGTTAAGAAGCTCGCCTTGTTAGCTGGAAAGCTGGCAAGTTGGCAGTTCGAAACCCGGGTACTGCATGACGGACTGAGCACCCGTCTTTGTCCCAGCTCCTGCCAACCTAGCAGTTCAAATGCAAGAAATTGCAAATAAATAAACAGGGACCACATCAGCGGGAAATGATCTTGGGGACACGAAAGGAGCCTCATTCGGGTGTCCCCTGAATGGAGTTTCTCCAGCAAAAATTCTTTCAACCCAGAATAATTTCTGACATGGAGTTATTATCATTATTATTATTATTGGGTCAAAAAAATAGTCTGCTCATATACAGTCTCCCCAAAGTTTGCATTAAAATTGGTCTGTGTGGTGTTGTTTTTTAGGTCAACTATAGGAATCTGGGTACTGGATTTCATAAATGTTGCTCAAAAGGTAATTTTGCCACCTCGGGGGTCTATTCTGAGTGACAGCGACAGAGGGTTTGGGGTAGGAAAACAAAAGTTTCCCTTTACGCACTCCAGGACCCTTTGAAAACAAAATTAACATACAGTGGTACCTCGCCTAAGGAACGCTTCGTATAATGAAAAAAATCGCATAGCAAAGTGTTCGTTAGGCAATGGTGATTTTTTTGGTAACCAGGGTATACTTGGTCAATGGGAACTCAGGATAAAAGAACATTTTTTGTTCGTTATTTGGGGCATCTCGCATTAGCTTCGCATATCGAAAAACCCCGCATAGCGCATAGGTTATGCGGGGTTCTACTGTATATGAAGGCACTCAGAACCTTATATAGTTAAAGGACACACTGCTGCCATTAGCGTGGCGCGAGAGCAAAACAGCACCTTACAGGGCCAGTTTGGAGCGAAGGCAAACCCAGGGAGGCGGAAAAGGTTTGTTTCTTCTCAGGCCCAGAGCCAAAAAAACCAAAGCTCCCCAGGTTGTGACGAAGAATGCTACTTACCTGCCCAGGTGAGGCGAGCGGTCACGGAAAGGCCAAGTGCGAGAAGCCAAAATAACTGCGCCATTTCTCCGCCTTGACGCCTGCTGGGTTGGTGCTAAGCTCCCTTTCCTCTCTTGACTTCCTCCTTCAAGGGCAGAAGAAGGCAGGCAACTGGCAAGAGGGAGGTCCACAGGCAGGGGTGCTGAACTTACCTGCCCAGGTAAATGGGGCAAACAAAAAAAAAGGAGAAATGATGTCTTACCCAGGCTGCCCCCCCCCAAAAAAAACCTCCACTTTTACGCATGGACCCTGACTCCTCAAATCTGTGCCCCAAGTTGTCTTCCAATCTCCACCACCCCCTCCTACCTTTTCTCTACTACTAGGAGTAGGAGAGGAGGCGTCTGCCTGCCTTGTCGCCAGGATCAGCCCCCTAAAGGGTGGGGCGACGAAGTTAATAAGAAACTAAACCGGAGTGGCTGGTTCAAGATGTGCTCGTTTCTGCCTCTCCCGACGGCAACACGCGTTTCCCACTGCACACGTTACAACAACACGCAAGGCGGGAGGCGGGTTTTGGGAATTAAAGGCGTTGACACTGTACAATTTATTTATTTATTTATTTATTCGATTTATACCCCGCCCTACTTAGCCAGGGCCAACTCAGGGCGGCTTACAACAGGAAAATTAAATACAATATAACAAATTAACACACCAAATACAATAGCATACAATAAAAGATTACAAGTTACAACTTTACAAATTAGTGCAAAATAAATATACCAATTCTCACACGCACACACAACTCCCTCTCTACCCCCACCAAGGAAGGTGGATGATGGGTCCAGGAGTGCCCGCCGTGAAGAGGCGATCTTTGTCGACCAGCGGTTGGTTGCTGGAGCGCAGCTCGCGTCTCGGCGCGTTCCTAACAGCCGAACGGGCGACACGCGGGTTTGCGCGTAACGTCTGAACGCGCGCAAGCACCGACACCACAAAAGGCGGCTCTACGTCGGGGCAGGTTTTCTCCGCCTCCTCTTGGCAAATCGCGACTTTCCCAACCGCTTCAAGGAAGGCAGCCACGGGGTGGGGGTTATGCTAGTGTGATTTTATTTATTTAGTTAGTTAGTTAGTTAGTTCAGTTTCTTGGCCAAGGCCAACTCAGGGCGGTTCACAGCATAATAATAATAATTAAAAAAAAACATAATTAAAAACCTAGTTAAAACTGCTTAAAAACTACCCACCCGCTCACTAAAAATTATTTGCAATTAGGTAAAGGTTTCCCTTGCTCGAAAGCCAGTCGTATCCGACTCTAGGGTGCAGTGCTCATCTCTGTTTCCAAGCCGAAGAGCCAGCGTTGTCTGCTTCTGCAGACGTTTCCATGGTCATGTGGCAGGCATGACTAGACTCCGGAGCGCATGGAAGGAATACTGTTACCTTCCCACCAGAGTGGTCCCTATTTATCTACTTGCAATTTAATTAGGGACTGCAGTAGCTCAAGTAGGTAAGACGCTGACTGGGAAGCGGAAGGTCAGCAGTTCGATTCCCGAGTACTGCAGGACGGAATGAGCTCCCGTCTTCATCCCAGCTCCTGCCAACCTAGCAGTTCGAAAGCAAGAAATTGCGAGTAGATAAATAGGGACCACTTCGGTGGGAAGGTAACAGCGTTCCGTGCGCTCCGGTGTCTAGTCATGCCTGCCACATGACCACGGAAACGTCTGCAGAAGCAGACAGCGCTGGGCTCTTCGGCTTGGAAACAGAGATGAGCACTGCACCCTAGAGTCGGATACGACTAGCTTTCGAGCAAGGGAAACCTTTACCTTTACCTTTAATTTAATGTCATTTTTGACCGACTCAAGCGGCTGCATCTGTTTATTAATCGCATAGGTGGGTGGGCAAGATCGGGTATGTATGACTCTTGTAGGTCTTTAATCCGAAGTTAGCTGCCATGGGACCTTCTAGCAAAGTTACTTTGTCAAATCGCACCCCTGGCGAGGAAGCAGGCGGAGAAAGTTTGTGCTAAATAAAGTTTCTTTGTTTCATAAGAGTCGTCGCTACTTCGGCTGCAATTGCTCTTCTTCGCTCAGAAATTATTATTCTGCAAGCCTGCTGGACTGGATTTAGGCAGGTGTTTAAATCCCGAAAGAATCAGTGGACGAATTATTCCTACTTTGAAATACATCGGATGGGATAGCTGTTTATTTAGAACAATTGAAAACAAAAGTAAGCATGCAATTGTAATCAAATCTGCTCTTCCTTTTCTAACTCTTGCGATGTGCCACAAAACCCCAACCTGCTTGGAGTGCCCTTATTTAAAACAAGGATGTCCGACCCACTGTGTAATTAAGTACTCTAGGCCAGTTTTGCTGCCTAGAGATCAAGGGTTCTCAACCTACGACCCAGGGGCCGGATGCGGCCCACGGCACCATTTCATGTGGCACTGCCCCACCCGGAGGTGCCACGAGTGGCAGGCAGGGCAAAATGGCTGTCCGGCCCCCAAAGCTGTCTGAGGGACCGTGACCCGGCCCTCGACTTGAAAAGGTTGAGAACCCCTGCTGTAGATCATGGCTTCCTCTTTGTCTCACTCTGTTCCATGACTTGCTGACTTAAGCCTAAAAACAGCCCTGACTGGTAATTGTAAAATCAAAAACCACAGGATGTGCTTATTTTCCCCCTATTTTTTTTTAAAAAAGCACTTTAAAGGTGGTGTTTAAATATAGACACTTAACAGAGCCTTTTAAAAAATCATATCCAGTTCTTTCGAACCTCAGAGCCCATCTGGTGTATTAAAGTACAGCTAACAGTAAGCAAAATGGCCAGAATTGAAAAATATTTTAAGGACCAAAGGATTTCTTGCCTTCAAGGGGCAGTTTACACCAGGGGTTCTCAACCTATGGCCCACGGCCCACCAAATAATCCGACCCCCACCCTTGCTCCAGGCACCACCACTGGAATTGGCCGTGGATTCATTTATAGCAGCTGTAAACATGTTTAAAAAGGTAAAGATTTCCCTTGCTCTAAAGCCAGTCATATCCAACTCTAGGGTGCAGTGCTCATCTCTGTTTCAAAGCCGAAGAGCCAGCGCTGTCTGCTGCTGCAGACGTTTCTGTGGTCATGTGGCAGGCATGACTAGACACCGGAGCGCACGGAACGCTGTTTACCTTCCCACCGGAGTGGTCCCTATTTATCTACTTGCAATTTCTTGCTTTAGAACTGGCAGGTTGGAAAGAGATGGGACAGAGACAGGCGCTCACTCTGCCATGCAGTTCCCCGGGAATTGAATTCTGACTTTCCAGCCAGGGAATATAGCGTCTTAACTACTTGAGCCGCCGCACTCCCATGGAGATGTAAATGGTTAATTTTTAAAAAAGGAAAACTGTAATAATAGATGGAATAGACCGAACAAGCGGAGTGGCGGGATTTGAAGTGAAAGCTTGGAAGGCATTTTGCCAAGAAAAATCCCTTGGCGTCGAGGATCAGGTTTCGCCATTATATATGGGAATTTCCATGGGGACCTTTGTCCTAGCTAGCAGAAGGGAAGTTCTGACGTTTGCACAACCTGACTCTTCCTAGCTAGACTTTGTGCATTAAACAAGCATCCCCCCACCCTTTCCTGTAAAGGCCTTTGCTGCAGGGAATCCAATGCAAGGGAATGCAAAAGTGAAACACAAACTATCTTTGGCCTGCTTACCCTAGATAAGCTTGAGAGCTGTGGAGAGTTTGTTAACCCCTTGCAATACAGGTTTGGTTGTTTTTGTGGTAACTGCAACAAAACCGCTTCCCTGGGAAGGAAATGGGATGAGAAGTTTGCTTTTGTTTTGGTTTTTTTTTCCTTGCAAGACTTTAGACTTTGTTTGCATTTTCCAGCTTGCATGTCAAAGAGAAACCCAACACACACACACACACACACACACACACACACACACACACACACACACACACACACACACACAGGTGGAGAAAGAATGTGTGAGTGCTTCACCTGTTGAATTCCTACAGAGGAAAAAGTAGACAACTGGAAAGAAAGAAAAAATGAAAGAAAGAATGAAAGAAAGAATGAAAGAACAAATGAAAGAAAGAAAGAAGAAAAGAAAGAAAGAAGGCAGCCTTTAAAACCAACTGTTGGGTGAACTTCCGGCTCTAACTGAACACAGACCAGTCCTCCCAGCATACAACGGTGTTACTAAGTAGGAAGAGTTTTAATGAAAGTTAAATGCTCACTTGTATACATGCTTGGGAGGACTGCGGTGGCTCAGTGGCAAAAGACACCTAACACATGTCCACAGAAATGTCTGCAGATGCAGATAGTGCTGGCTCTTATGCTATAAATGGAGAAGAGCACCGAACCCTAGAGCCAGACACGACCGGCTTTTGAGCAAGGGCAACCTTTACCTATGCTTATCTTACAGATGTATGTGGCCCATCTTTCTCACACACAGAGGTTCATGTTCAAGGAAGTTAATTTGAAGCCACTGAGTTGGAAAAACCCTGGAAAGGGTGTGTTTCGGTGATAAAAGGTAAACTGAGGACTTTAGTGTTCCTGGCTACATAATAATATGGTTGTCTACTAGGGCAGGGGCAGGCAACCTATGGCCCATGGGCTGGATCCGGCCCATGGTGCCAAATAGTCTGGCCCCTGTCTTTGCTCCAGCTGCAGCCGCTGGAATTGACCACCGACTCGTTTATGGCTGCCATAAACACATTTATGAGAGCCATAGACACGTTTACAGCAGCCATAAATGGCGGAGGGACTACCAGTCTGGCCTGCTCAACTATCTGAGGCTGTGTGACCCGGCTCCTGACTTTAAAAGGTTGGAGACCCCTGTACTAGGGCATGACTTTTCTAGGATGAAGAGTTTTTAGCCTGTGAGCTCCATGAGGATTGTGTTGAGACTGTGGATTCCTCTGTAGCCCACAA
This sequence comes from Bradypodion pumilum, assembly GCA_035047305.1. NCBI lineage: Eukaryota > Metazoa > Chordata > Lepidosauria > Squamata > Chamaeleonidae > Bradypodion > Bradypodion pumilum. The sequence goes on from JAWDJD010000007.1 coordinate 7,022,582, forward strand.
GTCTTCACTAGAAAGGGGTGGTATGGGGAGTTGCCTCTGACCAAATGAAAAAGTCACCTTATGCTTTCAGCAGGGCACCAAAAGAATTAAGCAAGAGGAGGACCCTTGAGATCCTCTGAACGGATATGTGCCTTAAGTCCGCCAGCTCAGATCCAGGAAGAGCTTTTATGGCAAGAACAAACATTCTTGAGGGTACAAAAGAGCTTCTTCTTCTTCTGTGTCTAGGCCAGATGTGAAACTGCCAAAATGAAGGCACCTTTTGGTGAGTTCCTTCTGCAGTTTCTTTTACCTGACCCAGTGTGAAAAAGAGTAGCTGGCAACACAAGGCTGCCATTACCAGGGTATGTCCAATTGTGGTTTTAAGATACCACAGTCTTTGAGTAGACTCCATGTACCTCTACGCAAGAGCAAAATAAAATTAGATGAAGGAAGGAGTTTGCTGGACAGGGAATAACATTAAAGGAGGATATGGTTGAGGAACTCAATCTCCTCTATGCCCCTTGGAAGACTATAAATAGGCTGAGGGTTGGGGTGCCTAAATGTAAAACCAACATGCTCAAGTGAGGGCTACTGGCAGATAACAACACGCTGTAAGAATGTGGAGAGATAAAGAATCTTATTTGCTGGTTTGCCGGCTACTACTGGAAACATGTACTGATACAGATTTAGTTTTGGTCAACAACAAAGCCAAGCACATGGCTTCATTTTGGCAGTTTAAAGTTTAACCTGGACAGGAAAAGGGAGTGGGAATTAGGTGTAGACTGTCCTGGAGAAGCCCTGTCCATACCTGTCAAGTTTTGGATTTGGAAATAAGGGAAATTTCCCAGCAAATAAGGGATACTTGACAGCTATGCTTATCCTGTGCTGCCCTCCAATGGCGGCAATAGGGCATTGCAGTCTAATTAATAAGGGATGACAGCGGGAAAGAGGGTAAAATAAGGGGTTTTCCTGGCCAATAAGAGATACTTGACAGCTATGCTTATCCTGTGCTGCCCTCCAATGGCAGCAATAGGGCATTGCAGTCTAATTAATAAGTGATTATGGCGGGAAATAGGGTAAAATAAGGGGTTTTCCCAGCCAATAAGGGATACTTGACAGCTATGGCCCTGTCCCTCCTTAGGATCTGGATGCCTTAAGATATAGCAAAGCCATCCCAGCTAAGTAGTATTAATGACATGGCCCTTTTTGGATCATAAAAGTACAGTATTCTCCCCTCTACCCAGCTACAACAGAAACTGTTGTCTCCAATTCAACCGGCTGGATTTTGGCATGAACTGCACATGCGCTATTTAAGGTGCTGAGCTTTCTCCTCAAAATAGCCTTAGTACTAAATGAGTAGCTCACCTGAAACCTTCTAACCTGGCCCAGTTCTAACCAGCTATTCCAGGGGCAGGGCAGTGGGGAAACGGGTAGCGGAATCTTGGACGGTTCTTTTAAGGTTTGGACTAAAACTCAGAAAGTTTCCGCTACCCGTTTCCCCACTGCCCTGCCCCTGGAATAGCTGGTTAGAACTGGGCCAGGTTAGAAGGTTTCAGGTGAGCACACCTGATGGCCATGGGAGCTGTAGGTGGGTACAGAGAGCGGAGTCTTTGGAGGTGGATGTTTTATCGGCAACTGAATCTCCTCTCTTGCAAGTCTCACGAGACTTTTAACCACCACCCTCTTCCTCATCAATTAGTTGTTCTTCTTCCGAGTGTAGATCAAACCTTAAACTGGCAAAAATGAAACCACCTTCTAGGCTTTGACGTTGGCCAAAATTGCACATGTTTCTGGTAGTAATCAATGGACCAGCAAATGAGTCGGATTCTGTATCACATAGCATGTTGTTGTCTGCCAGCAGCCCCCACTTGAGCATGTTGGTCTTACATTTAGGGACTTCAACCTTTAACTTATTCAGGGTCCTCCAAGTGACGTAGGGGAGGTCAAATCCCTCAGCCATATCCTTTTGAAACATCATTCCTTGTATCAATTAGGAGTGATGTTGGTTATTAGGCCGACAATGACCTATGGGGCTAGACCAGGGGTCATCAAACTTGGCTCTCCAGATATTCTTGGACTTCAATTCCCAGAAGCTCTGATCATATGGAGTGTTGACTTGGTTTTCTGGTAATTGAAGCCCAAGAACACCTGGAGAGCCAAGTTTGCTGAACCCTGGGCTAGAGACCATAAGATCACTTGCATGATGTCCTGATACTCTCTTGAGTTCTTGTTGCTGGTTGTTGTGGAGGGAAGATGAAAAACCAAACATTGGTCCCAAGTCAAATAGTTACACAGACAAGAGAACTTCAATGCAGGCAGTGTGCCCGGTAAGCAATCTTTGCCAAAATTCTTTCTTCTACGCTACTGTGAAAGACGTGGGAGACCTTGCATGTGGCAACCACAGTTGGCTACCTGGGAGAATTAAGGCAGGGTTTCCCAACATTTTAAAAGTTGTGAACACCTTTTATAACATTGCATAGCAACGATTTTGCTACTGGGATAACACATGTGATTTACATGATATCAGGTGTTCTGATTACAAATCTGAACTCAGAATTTTCCTATCATGTACAGATTTTAAGGCGTGCTATAGCTGCTCAAATGGTTGATAACTGAATAATGTATTTTTGCATGGGAACATTATAACAGTTGTAGCTACCAGTATGCCTGCTGCCGCCTCAGCTGAATCCCGTCCCCTGGTGGCATGCATGTTCCATCAGCGGCCGGGCATTTCTGGGCAAGTCAGCTGACATCAGAAATAGGTATATAAGGTGAGATGGACCAAGGGCTTGTCTCTAGTAGGAAACCATCTTATTGGATAGTACAGCTAGGCCAGAAAACACAGTATAGCTACTGTTTTGAGTTAAAGATGAGCTACATTTGTGGCAAATATACCCCACGTGATCAATGCGAGAACCTAACTAAGAGGGTGAGATTTGCTTACTTAAGATCTTGACATCCTAGGCAGAATCGAACTTCAGATTTGGATTCAGCGCACTTGATTTAGTATAGGACACATGGATTAGACCAAGTAGAAAACAATAATTTTGTTTTTGTGATGCCAAGTGACCTGCAACCCTCCCCATCATGTTGGCATAAAAGGCACTTATAACAGAATAAAGGAAACATATTAAAAACAGATTTTTCAGAATACAATTCTATAATTCTAACCATATATTTAAAGCAATGGTTGTCCTTGTCTCCCTTAATAAAATTCCCAAAGAGACTAATTTTGAACATTGCTGGGTAGCATGACCATGATGACCTGAAAACACTTTGTGCACCTATGAAAGGTGGTGACCTGCAGGCTGGAAAACCGTGAATTAAGGTGACTTACTCTCTGGTGTGCTTGAAACACAAACTAAGACGGCTACAATTTCAAAAAATTCCACAATGGCTCGTTTGCTTTGGCTCATATTATTATTTTTACCATTCTCATTTTCTAATTGCAGCTTCACATGCAAGAGTTTATGTAGGTGAATGGTGAATTGTTGTTGTAGAGCCCTTTTCTTTGTGCGTGCATTTGTGTAAGTCTTGACGTTAAATTTTAACAGAGGTTTGGCCCCGGAACAGAAAGGCCTGTAAAACAGCGAAGAAGAGGAAAGGAGACAAGAAAATACAATATCGGAGCCATCTCACCTCTTACAACACCTCATCACCCATCCTTTATGTACCACCAATTCCCCTGTAAGGAAAAACAGATAGGGCCATTTCTGCGTCATCAACCATGGTTCTTTTGTTTTGGCGTGTGTATAATGTGCTCTGATGTATCCGCTCCATTTTATGAATGCGGTAAGGCCATTTTTGAGGGCTCTTGTAAAGATGCAGGCTATAAATCTACCAAATAAATAAAAATTGTGGCAACCTTGCACGAGGTTTTACTGGAAGGACCCGCGGTGGAAGCACCACCACTCATCAAATGTGCTATATGAGCAGTGGTTTGGGGAGAGGCTAACCAACTCCCTCCCCCACTCCCAAAATAGCACTTCTTTGCTCAACAGCCAATTAATATCTATAATTTATTGTCACAAGTTGTAGCAATGGTTTAGATGCGGAGGGGAAAGAGATGAAGAAGAAAAGATCTATCGGTGGTCCCTATGGAACGGCTGTCATTCAGCAGTAGAGCGGTGGAGTACTTGAAGACTTGACCAAGATCTGGTCAAGTCTTTAAGGCCTCCCATAGGTAGATGCCAAGGGGTGTTAAGCCAGGTGAACATGGGAGAAACTCAACCACAGGTCTTCAAAATGGTCTTGCACTCTTCCAACAACAACTCTGCTTCTGCCATTTTCTTTTACTGCCCTGCCTGCCGCGTGGTGACGCTAGCATTGGTTCTTTTGAGTGAATGTCATACTACACATTGCTACTATAATTCAATTCATCTTTGAAAAGTAAGACATAAATGACATTTCTTAAAATGTGTATTCATATTGTTATTTTTGCACCCTTTGTATAATAATTCCATGTCAGAAATTATTCTGGGTTGAAAAGATTTTAGCGGGAGAAACTCCACTCAGGGAACACCCAAATGAGGCTCCTTTCATGTCCCCAAGAGCTGTGACAGAGACAGGTGCTCAATACATCATGCAGTATCCGGGTCTCGAACTGCTGACCTGCTGGTCTCCCAGCTAACAAGGTGCGCTTCTTAACCAATGAGCCACCACAGCTCAACCCTAAATATATAAACAGATATATACTTAAATATGTCCCTGAATATTCCTGTAAGATGATTATTGCTTACATTTTTTTTCTTGGAAAGTGTCACACAGACATACTTGACTAGATGGAAGCTGGGGCCTCATTTTATCCCTTTTCTGACCTTTCAAACACTTGTCAGTTGGCATTTGAAAAACAAACTGACTGTTGTAAATTCTACATGCTAGAAATGCCAGAGAAAGGAACCAACCTTGACTCATCGCTTAGTCTGTCACATTGTGCCCATCTTTCCCCCTCAAGGAGGAATAGATGACGTTTCTCCTAATATAACAACCCTGCAAGGTACCATATATGCTCTAGTATAAGCCGAGTTTTTTAGCCCTAAAAATGAGCCCCCGAAAGGGAACTCGGCTTATACTTGACTCAATGACCACAAGGGTCCCAAGACCACGCCGGATTGAGATGTGCCAACAATTTAATTAATTTTACCATATTTTCATGTATTTTGATTATTGAAACTTACTAGCAGCTGCTGCATTTCCCACCCTCGGCTTATACTCAGGTAAATCTATTTTCCTGTGTTTTCAGGTCAAGATTAAGTACCTCGGCTTATATTCGGGTTGGCTTATATTCAAGTGCAGTGATACCTCATACAACGTCCAAACTTGGTTCCACAAGTTTGGACTTTATATGGATTTAGACTTTGTATGAGGCATGCAAAATCCTAGCCGTGATACCTCGTACAACATCCAAATCCTTGCCGCGATGCCTCGTACAACGTCGTTTCCATAGAGATACATTTGTACTGTAACAGCACAGACTTCAGGGCAAAGTCAAGGAAACTGACAGAACTGTAAGAAATCATTCTCTAAAGGCTAAAAACATTACAAAAACATGTCAAACAACCCTGATTGTCCAAGAATCTGAAGAATGCTGCAAAAATACAAGGAATGCTTCTAAAAATTCTGATAAAAAATACAAAAAAATCCAAAATCACGCTCAAAACCACTCCTGAACACTCTTTGCCTCGTGCAAAACCCACAAGAGCAATGCACGCATGTGTCCTGCCTTTTATACCGTCCAGGCACAATGCAACCTGGGAAAAACCCAATGCCTTTTTTTCAAGAAATCAGGCGATCTTGTATGAATTCGATATTGTATGAAGCGGACTTTGTATGAGGTAATACTGTATATACAGTAGATCAGCCTGAGAGAAATGTGGCTGGTCACCAGGTGAATTTCAAATCTCAGATCAAAACTACCATTAGAATAGGGATTCCCAACCTTTCAGGCCAGGGGCCAGGACATGCTCTCTCAGTCAGCATCGAGGCCCGGATGGCCATTTTGCCCTGCATCCATGATGGGGGTGGCCATTTTGTCTCAATAGATTCAAAGAGGTGGCCATTTTGTTACTCAAATGTCCATGGAGGGGTGGGGGCCACATGACATGGAATCATGGGCCAGATCTGGCCCATGTGCCTTAGGTTAGGAACCCCTGCATTAGACCATCCTGGCTTTCCAGTTAAAGTTCCCTCTTGGCTTCTTGCATTTCCCCATTGCTTTTCCTCCATCCACTGCCTGGTTCTCAGAAACATAGCTGGCTGAAGCCTCCCTTAATCGCTTTGAAGGCTGACACTCTGAAAACCACATAAAAGTTTAATAAATCAAGATAAACAGAAGGGAACAACTTCACCTCCTAAATTTCTTGGGGGTCAGCCTGCTGTTAAAGTCAAGGGAACAAAGAGCGAAACACTGTGGCAACCCTATTTACGGGTGTCTATTCCTCAGTTCTCCTCCGTCGTAAGTCAACCGACTTGACAGCCACACTAGGTGAGTGATGGGCTTTAACTCATTGGGTTGACTGCTTGCAATAAGTATAGCCAGACCAGAGATGAGAAATGGCCATTGGCCATGGTGGTTGTGGATTTCTGGGAAATGTAGTTTCAGAAAAATCACAAGATGTTCCCACCGTTGTCAAAAAGAAGTACTTTTAAGGTGGGGGTCTTTATTTGACTCTACATCGTAGGCTTAGTAATAGTTGTAACTCTATTAATCTTATATACTAATTTTACTAATCCTTAACTCTGAGCAGAAACACTTCTTTTTAAAATATAGTTTAAGTACCCTCATTTTAACTTCTGTCTCCTGATATATTTTAAGTACTGTACCTTCATTTTAACTTCTGTTCTTTTTGCTGTGCTATGCTGGTCTTGGACCGTAATAAATATTTGGTTGGTTGGTTGGTTGGTTGGTTGGTTGGGTTGGGTTGGGCTAGTTGGTTGGTTGGTTGGTTGGGTTGGTTGGTTGGTTGACCGATGCTACAATTCTTCTCTTCTACTTCTTATGTCCCTGCATGCAAAGGGATGTATGGAGTGATCGATTGCCTCCAACAAGTTCAGTTTACTGTTACATTGGGTGCTTCTTCTTAGGGGACTTGTATATTATTCAAATCTTCTCTAAAAGTCTCTCTCCATGTTTTCTATAGTCCATCTGGTTTCCTTTTAACCCCCTTGTGGCACTCAGTCCATCACTGAATATCTCAAGACATTCCATGCAATTCTCATTCTTCTTTTGCTTTAATGGGTTCCAGGCTGCATTACCCATTTCAACGTAGGACGTCTTCATTTGTGGTACATAAGAACATAAGAACATAAGAACAGCCTTGCTGGAACAGGCCACAGGTGCCCATCCAGTCCAGCATTCTGTCTCACACAGTGGCTCACCATTTCCTTCAGGGTATTCCCAAGCAGATGCCTTCACCTGCTTAGGATTCCCTGGAAATGATATTGAGAGATATCCTGCCTATCTCTCCAACCCGGAGGTTGTCCTTAAGTATCCATAATTATAGCCATTGATACTCTTGTCCTCCATGAACTTGTCTAATCCTTTCTTAAAGCTGTCAAGACTGACAGCTGTCACCACTTCTTCTGGCAGGGAGTTCCATAGGCCAGTAATCCTCTGGGTGAAAAAGTACTTTCTCTTATTTGTTTGAGAACTAGTACCCAAAAGTTTCATGGAGTGTCCCCTAGTTCTAGTGTTATGCGATAGGGAAAACAGTTTTTCCTTATCTACGTTGTCCACACCGTGCATGATTATATAAACTTCAATCAGGTCACCTCTTAGACTTCGTCGTTCAAGAGTGAAGAGGCCCAACCGTTGCAGCCTCAGATGGTAAGGAAGGTGTTCCATTCCCCTAATCATTCTGGTTGCCCTCCTCTGCACTTTTTCCAGCTCCATAATATCCTTGCAGGCGCACCCCCCAATAAAGGACTCAGACACCAGTGAAAGTGGATAACGGCATTGGGCCACATTTATTGATTCATGCCCTAGTCCGAATTATAAATTTCTATTGGTAATAACCAATCATAATTCTTAAGGCAAGCAGGCCGAAGTAACACTGGTAAGGTACCACCCAAAATTGCCAACGGCAATTGCTACAATGTATCCATTTGTATCAATTTGTTTGTTGACAACAAACAAATTGTTGACCGTAGTCAATATCTCACTAATGACCCCACCCTCTGACGCGTATCCGTAAAATCATGGGGTGATGCATGCTGTCTAGCTATAGCCATCACCCCGTCGCCTAATTCGTCGTTGACCGGACAACGTTTAACCAACTTATGCCTGTCTAGTGTTGTCCAGTCAATTGCGAACTTGCCGGATACCTGTGGGTCATAATGTTTACCTTACCAGTGCTACCCGCCACATGGAGGGGCTTCAAAGAAGGCTCGACGCCCCCCCCCAGACCGTCAGCTCGGTCAACAGGCCTGCTCGCCAATCACCCAACAGGAGGTCCATACCTCCTCGCGACAGATGGACCCCATCCCCTGCATACAGGTCATAACTTTGGAGGCTAATAGCGGGGTGACGACTGACCCTCCCCCAAGCCCTGTCGACAAGGAAACGCGCCACTGCCCTATTCACCATGCGTCTAGCGCGGTCAAGGGCCAGGAGGTCAACGCCCCCCCTGTAGGCATGACGCGGGACCATGTCCGACCAAACAAGGGTTGTGGCGGGCCAGACGTAATGCAGGTAGGCGAGGTCCTCGCAAATCGCGTGCTTCAGCAACAAGCCGGTGACCTGGCCCAAATCATTGCCCCCCAGGTGTATGATCAGAATGTCAGGCGGGTCAGCATTCAGGCCTGAAAAAAGGAAAGGCAGCAGCTCCCGCCATAACATCCCAGGCTTACCATGCCATGTGAGACTTGCGTATGCACCCAGTCCCAGTTGGGGTCCCCACTCTGTTGCCGCAGCATAACGCGCTGCCCTGTGCACGTAGCTATGGCCCACCAGCCATACTGTCACCGGTGTAATACGACACCCCGGGTCTGTAAAGGAAAAATTGAGGGAAATAGGTAAGGTGACTGGGTCGGTACTCACGGGGGGAGTGGGCGCACATAAAATTGAAAACATTGCGATCCCCACCGTCCCATGCTACGTATGTCAGCCCCTGAGTACCCAAAAGCTGCAGCGGTCGAGGCCGCCCCTATACGGAATGAATGAGTGCCATAGCGGGCGCCTGGGAGGCCCACACTGGCCAGTGCTTTGCCCGTCACCCTCCAAAATTGAAATTTAGTAAGGGGAGACCCATCTTGGTGACAGAAAAACGGGCCATGGTGCGTGCCACGCAGTGCCAGGAATTCCTGTAGGGCACCAACCGGACAGATGTCTGCCAAAGAACACCGTAGCAGTCGCACACCACTGCCGACGCCATGCTGACCGGTCTTAGAGGAACGTATCCTCAACTGAGCCCAGTCTTTGGCTACACAGACATCCTCGAGTTCCAGTGCCCTATGACTTGCATCCGCCTTAGACAGCATCACAAGCTCGCTGATGCGGAGCGCTCCAAAAAATGCCACCGTTGTGGCTGCATGGAACAGGGCTGCCTCATATGCATCAAAACAGAGGCAAGGCCAGCCCCGAGCCAACTGGGTAAGGACCCCTGGGGAAATCGGGTGGCGGTCGTCCGGGCAACGCCCGCGCTCGCGCACCCACCCCTCCAAAACATGTCTCACACGGAAGTCAGAGGTGCTGTCCACATGACCCCCCACCTTGGCCATAAAAGCCAACGCTGAAAGCTTAGATGCTATGGTGCGAGGTGCAAGGCCCTGAGAATGCAGGTAAACCATGAACCGCAGAACATGGGTTACCGGGATCGGCCAGGTTCCTGGCAATTGAAATTGAGTACAGAATGCCCTGAAAGAATTAATTGCGTGGTGATACGCCTTACGGGTGCGTGGGGCTAGTGACAGGCCAATCGCCCGGTTCACCTCTCCTTGCCAATGGTCCATATCTCCTCCGGGAGTGGCGAGGGAAATTCCTCCGCATCCGGGGCCAAGGCACGGAACCGGGAGATCTGTAGGCGGGACAAAGCGTCAGCAATATCATTATTAACCCCTGGGACGTGCCTGGCCCTGAACAGTACGTTGAGGCGCAGGCTGCGCAACACAAATTGGCGCACTAGATCCATAACCCTGGGCGATTTAGAAGTCTGTGCATTTACAATGTGGACCACGGCCGCATTGTCACACCAGAAATGCACGACCGAGTTGGACCACTCCTGGCCCCATAGCATCAAAGCACCCAGGATAGGGAAAAATTCCAGATACGTGAGATCACCCAGGCCGGTGGCCACCCACCATAGGCCCACTTCCCATTGAAGTACATCCCATAACCGAGGGATCCCGAGGCATCAGACTGAATCTGAAATTGAGGGGAAGCCAGGAGGTCATGCCTCCAAAATGAGACCCCATTGAAGTCCCTCAGGAACTGTAACCAGATAAGCATGTCTGCCCTGATACCCCGGGTAAGCCGAACCCTATGGTGAGGCCTGGATAATCCTGCCATAGCGTCGCACAAGCGCCGGGCAAAAGCCCTGCCCGGTGCGACCACTCTGCAGGCAAAATTAAGGTGACCATGCAGCACCTGCAGTTCCCTCAGTGATGCCTTGCGCTTGGCCAACAAGTCCGAGATAAGGGCCACTATCCTCGACACCTTATCCCGCGGTAACCTAGATGCCTGCGCTATCGTGTCAATCTCCACCCCCAGGAAGACTAGCTGTGTAGATGGGCCCTCGGTCTTTTCGGGCGCTAAAGGGACACCGAGTTCCTCCATTAGCGTCTGAAATGTGTTGAGGAGACATGTACACGTGTCCCAGCCCCGTTCACCCCCGAATAAAAAGTCATCCAGGTAATGGGCTACAGACCGGGACCCTGACCTGCGGACGAAAGCCCACTCTAGGAAGGTACTGAAACGCTCGAAAGCCGAGCATGATATGGAACAGCCAAAAGGCATGGCCTTATCAAAATAATATTCGCCCCGAAATTTGAAACCCAGCAATTCAAAGTCGCCCGGGTGCACTGGCAAGAGGCGAAAAGCCGACTTAATGTCGCACTTAGCCAGCAGCGCACCCGGGCCACATGAGCGCACCATGCGCAGCACGTGGTCAAAGGATGTATACCTGACTGAGCAAAGGTCATCAGGGATAGCATCATTGACCGATCGGCCGGCTGGGTAGGACAAGTGATGGATTAGGCGAAACTCGCCTGGTGACTTCTTGGGAACCAAGCCCAGGTGCGATACCTTGAGGTTAGTGAACGGGGGTGCAGGGAAAGGGCCAGCGACCCTGCCCGCATTGACCTCCTTATTAATGCTGGCGGCAGCCACTTCCTCCCTTCCCCTAAGGGACAAAAGATTGGGGGCATCCTGAGGGGACCTATCACCCATGAAAGGAATACGGAACCCCTGTCTAAAGCCCTGAAGTAGATAATCTGCATCCTCCCCCTTCGGGTACAATGCGAGCCAACGCTCCAGCATGTCCACATTAATTGGGGAGGGAGCCTTTCGGCGAACCAGCTCCATCTGTGGCAGTCTTGCCAGCCCACTGTCCGCCCCTCCCTCTGCCCCGCGTCCCTCCAGGCCTGGGACAGGCAGAGGCTGCGTGGGGGCCCGCACAGGTGGGACACTCATGTCTGTACTTGCAATTCTTCTTACTGCATGAACCATTCGACGAGAAAGCCCAGCACAGCAGTCGGGCTGGAACCCCCTGCCCCGCCACTTGGTGGGGAGCCTGTGCTGGAGCCACTCGCTGGACCGCATGTCCACAATGGTACCTTTCCCCTGGTGCGGGGCGCGTGGGTGTCATGTACAGCAGCCAAAGTCTCTGACATGGCTCGTCCCACCTCATCTCAGGGTGCAGGGGAATTCGCATACGGAATTCCTCGTCATAAGCCAACCACGACGGGCCCGGAAAATCCACCATCGCCCGGTAGATATTGTCCAAATACTGGACCATAGGAATTGCCAGATCCGGCCGGGCCCTCAGGTACACCGCCATGTAGATGAGGTAAGCCGGCAGCCAGTTGGCCCACGTCCGTGGCGGCTTGCGACGATGTGCCTGTTCCTTATCCTTCTCATCCTGCCCCTCCCTCTCTTCCTTGGTGGGCTCCCTGTTTAGGAGTGAGAAGATATCCACATACTCCCCTCGCCATATTTTCTCTCTGGTGGCCTGTGCCAAATGGTCACCCAGTGGCAAGGAATAGCCCGCTGTTGGCAAGGCCGAGACAGGCACAGCAGGAACTGCGGGCATCTGGAAAGGGGCTTGAACTAACCCAGCCACCCCCAAAACATTCCCCACAGGGTAGGAAACGCTACCCACCCCGGGGCCCTGGGTGGTGGTTGGCATCGCCTGTTGGTGCGTCGGCGGCTGTACCGCCGGACCACCCATGCGAGGCCAAGGCCATTGGAAAGCCCCCCCCCCAACATAGCCACATGTGTAGGTGCACTAGTTTGTGCCGCATACTCACATGCTGCACCCCCGCGGGCCGCCCCCACCGGGGGTTCCGGCCCCGGTGGGGGCGTCGGAGCTCACAACCGCCGTAGAGCTCGCCGCCGGAGCTTGACCCGCGCCGGCCTGTTGGTCGGGGAGCTGCGAGGCAGTGGCTGAAGTCGCGCCACGCGCCTCAAGCTGCTCGACCCGGCCCGTCGCCTGCTGCTGCCCAGCAGACGACGCGTCCAAGCGCACCCCAAAAGGAGCGCCTGCGTGGCTGGCCCGAGCGAGGGAAGCCTCAAGTGCCGCCACACGGGCCAGCAAGGCCTCGACACTGGCCTGGGGCCACGGGCCAGCCGGCCCGCCCGTTACGGGCGTGGGTACAGGCCCTTGCACCCCGGGGCCCGAATAAGGCCATGACCCCACACCCAGGCCCGGCAGGGCCGGCATGGGCATCTGCCAAGGGAGGGGACCACACCACCCCCCAAGGCTGGAAGGCCCCGAAGTGAGCTGGGCCCCGATGGGGGAAGGCCCAGAATGAGCAGCAGGAGCGGCGTCCGCCGCTTGCGGGCCGCGGGCCGCAGCCCATACCGGACCCCTACTCGGGTCCCCGGCCTCCGGCCAGGGGGTAATAGACCCCATCCCACCGGTCCTGGTGGGAGCCAGCAAAGGCGGCTGGTGGGAAGGCGCAGCCGCGGTCCTCCGACCCGGATTGCGCCGCCGCACCGCCCGGGCCGCGCTCGCGGCCGCCTTCTTCTTCGAAGGCATCTCAGACGGACCTAAGGGAAGCCGAAAAAGAGGAAAATAAGCAGCCAAAAGGCTTCCCGCTCGAGGTAAAAAGCGACGGAGTAAGAGGAAAAACTTCTCCGCTCCGTCGCTTCGCAAAATGGCAGCTCGGCTGCCTCGTGGCCACCCCTTTTATAAGGGAGCTGGCCACGCCCCTAACTACCCGGATGCCTTCGTCCTGTGGGGGGGCTCCCGCAAAGAGCGCGGCGGCCATTTTGGCGCCGCGCTTGCATTCTGGAGGTATGGCGACCAGAACTGTACACAGTATTCCAGATGGGGCCTCACCATAGATTTATAAAGAGGCAAAATGACACTTGCTGACTTATTTTCTATACCCTTCCTAATGATCCCTAACATTGAGTTTGCTTTTTTCACTGCTGAGGCACACTGGGTTGACACCTTCATTGAGCTGTCCACCAGGACACCAAGGTCCCTTTCCTGGTTTGTCGCAGAGAGTTCAGACCCCATCAGTTTATAAATGTAATTGGGGTTCTTTGCCCCAACATGCATCACTCTGCACTTACTAATGTTGAAACTCATTTGCCACTGTTTTGCCCACTCCCCCAGTGTCGAGAGATCCCTCTGGAGCTCCTCACAATCTCTCACAGTTTTCACTACCCTGTATAATTTAGTGTCGTCAGCAAATTTGGCTACCTTGCTTTTTACTCCTACCTCTAGATCATTTATGAAGAGGTTGAAAAGCAGGGGTCCCAGTACTGAACCTTGGGGGACCCCACTCTTTACTTCCCTCCACTTGGAGAAGTGTCCATTTAGTGCTACCCTCTGTTTCCTGTCCCTTAGCCAGTTGCTGATCCAGGACAAGACCTGTCCCTTTATTCCATGACTGGTAAGTTTATTCAAGAGCCTTTGGTGTGGGACCTTGTCAAAAGCCTTCTGAAAGTCCAGATAAACAAAGTACGTGATGCGAAGAGTCCTTCTCAAGTTTCTCTGTTGGAAAACATTAAGCTTCTGGGCTATCTTCATTGCAATTTTCCATGTCTCACTTGCAGATATTGCAGTTGACTTGGGACTGGTGTACAATTGTATGGTTGTGTTGGCCCTATGGTGGGTGTTGTTCAGTCACACACTCCATTCCAACCATTTACAACCCTATGGACCACTGTACGCCAGGTACCCCTATCCTCCACCATCCTCCTCAGCCTGCCCATCTTTGTGGCCATTGTGTCAACAATGACATCTAGTCATCTCATCCTCTGCCGCCCCCTTCTTCTTTTGTCCTTGACATTTCCCAGCATCAAGGCTTTCTCAAGTGAATCCTCTCTTCTCATTTGATGTCCAAAGTACTTGAACTTCATCTTCAATATTTGACCTTCGAAGGAGCAGTCAGGGTTGGTTTCTTTTAATATTGACCTATTTGTTCTCTTCGCTGTCCAGGGTACTCTCAAAACTCACCTCCAGCACCACAACTCGAAGGCATCTATTCTTCTGTGCTCAGCCTTCTTTATGGTCCAGCTCTCACAACCATACATTACTACCAGAAATGCCCTATGGTTAAGGGAAAGGAAGTGGCTCCTTCAGGCAGCAGGTGTTCGGGGTCAGTAGCGGCCAACCTTTGTCTGCTCTTCCTGAGTTGCCATAAATTTTCCCAGAAAAGACAGAGACCTGCACTCACTTTGTGCCATTGACAACTCACATTTCTCATTCTCTTGGAGAGCCAAGACATAATCTCTAAATTGGCCTTGTGAACATAAGCAAAGGAGGTTCTTTGATCCGAGTGCCATGATGGTGAACCCTGGCACTCCAGGTGTTCTTGGACTTCAATTCCCAGAAGCCCAAGTCTCTGTGAATCCACATGAACAGGTTTACTGTGCATACGTGTGGATTCACAAAGACTTGGGCTTCTGGAAATTGAAGTCCAAGAACACGTGCAGCAAACCCATTCATGTGGATTCATAAACACTTGGGTTTCTGGGAATTGAAGTCCAAGAACACCTGGAGTGCCAAACTTTGCCATCACTGTCCAAGTGGGATCACTATTGCAGCAGCAACAATCATCATCATAACAGTCAACATCTGTAGATTGATCAGAGGGACAGAAGCATCCCAGCTGGACTTGGGTGGATTTGATCACTGGCAGGAAAATATTTTGTGGAGTCTTCAAACAGCTAATAATTATCGTACTCGATTATTTCAAAGGTTGACAGCTCGCTTCTCAGTTTAAGCAAACACTCCCACAGTGGCATAGGTGGTAAAAACATAGAACAATCTGATTATGACAACATATAATAAGGCACATAATAAAAACAAAAGACCAGACAATTGTCAGAGCCACAGATTAGGCAGTGAAAAAGCAAGCACCACCAAAGGGACAGAATCAGCCTAACATAACAAGACAAGTGGATAAAACAGAAATTAAAATAATTTAGTAGGAATCCGTTTAGTTGGGTCACTGTACTGCAAAGCCACTTCTGCTAAAAATGCATAATAACAGTGTGTTGTCAAGTCAATTCTGACTTATGGTGACCCTTTCCAGAGTTTTCTAGATATAGATTACTCATGAGTAGTTTACTTTTTCCTTCTTTTGGGGCCACTCTGGGATTGTGTAACTTGCCTAAGCTACACAAGCTGGCTCTTCTCTCTGGAGGTACAGAAGGGAACAGAATTCTCAACCTCTGGCTCCACAGCCAGATACCTAACTCGCCGATAATTGCAATAACAATTACACTTATATACCTCCCCATAGTGCCCAGTGCAAATTCTGGGTGGCTCACAAGTTAATTAACATTTTTCCCTCAGCATGCTTGGCAGTCATTTTACCGACCTTAGAAGGATGTAAGGCTGAGTCAACCTTGATCCCCATCAGGAGCGAACTCACAATGTTCTGGCTGCAGTAAGCAGTTTAACTACTGCACCACCAAGGCTCTATAAGTGTAGGTGATAGAAAATCTAGAGAAATAGCATCCAAAGAAGTCACTTGTGAAGTTACAGAAGTTGTGAAGGAGGGAAGCATAATTCAATGTACAGGAAAAGTGTAAGACTTTGATTTTACATGGACAAGTGGTTGGATGCTCCACGAAGAGAATGCTGGACTAGATAGCCCTTTTGGCCTGATCCAGGACAGAGAAACTCACCCGTCGGAAGAGAAAAGGAGAGGCATGGCTCATCTGTTTGGTTCTGTGACATCAGCCTCAGTGTAGGCGCATTACTGAGCCACATGGCATGGCAAAGGCTCTACATCAACTGTCCCATGGAAACGATATACCACAGTGACCTCACAGTATAGTGTAGGCAAGGCTAAGGGTAGGGTTTGGTGGTTGACACCATTGGTTGCTTGGACAACTGACTTGGCAGGGTTGGCCCTGCCATGAGGCAAAGTGGGGAGCTGCATCAGATAGCAATATTTTTATCCCCTGGATAAGTGAAAACATAGATACTGAACCTGCAGATATATGGTGTGTGTGTGACCTGTACTCACTTTGTGCCATTGAGAACTTACACTTCTCATTCTGTTGGATAGGCAAGCCGTAATCTCTAAATTGACCTTGTGAACATAAGGGAAGATCAAACTCTCAGTTGAGTTGGCTTCTATACATGGAGCAGCCAACACCATTTTGTCTTTCATCCCAGAGAGTAATATGTTTTGGGACAGCCCTGATATCCCTGCATGTGGATACAAGCCTTAATGAATGAGATAAACGGAGCTCCAAACAATCTGAATTTTAGTTACCGGGAGACCCTCTTCTCCCTTACAGGCCTGTTTGTCATTTCCAATAATAATAATAATAATAATAATAATAATAATAATAATAATAATAATAATAATAATAATAATAATAATAATAATAATAATAATAATAATAATAATAATAATAATAAATTATTATTATTATTATTATTATTATTATTATTATTATTATTATTATTATTATTATTATTATTATTATTATTATGATGATGATGATGATGATGATGATGATGATGATGATGATGATGATGATGATGATGATGGTGATGATGATGATGATGATGATGATGTGTCAGAAATTATTCTGGGTTGAAAGGATTTTTGTGGGAGAAACTCCGCTCAGGGAATGCCCAAATCAGGCTCCTTTCATGTCCCCAAGAGCTGGGACAGAGACAAGCGCTCAATCCGTCATTCAGTACCCGGGTCTTGAACTGCCGACTTGCTAGCTTTCCAGCTAACAAGGCGAGCTTCTTAAGCACTGAGTGACCATAACCCCTATTTTCAGTTATCTGGAGGTTATAGTACTTGAGTCTCAACTCTGCTCTATGGTAATCTGAAACTGGACTTCTAGCATTTGTGACATCTACTTTCTAGAACAGCCTTCACTCAGAAATCTGACACTTTAGTCTAACGACCTAACATCTAATGAGCCACAGAATGTGTGCATTGTTTATTGTGTACATGGTACGGTCTATTTGAGTACTGTATAGAAATGTTGTATTATGTAAGAAATATTCTGCAGAATATTGCCATTTTTATTACTGGATTATGACTGACATTTTGGAACCTATGTGTCTTATAAAATATACATACAGTACATAATACTGAAAATGAATTTTTTAAAACTAGCTTCATAGGAGGTTGTAGGTTATCCTAACTCAGTGGTCCTGGACATTCTTGGACAACAACATCAGCAGCTGTGATTTCTGGTTGTGCTGCTTGGGGATTCTGGAAGGTGACGTCCAAGAACATCCGGACTCCAAGGTTGCTCTAACTCCATTGGGGCACCCATCCTAGGTTGCAGGATTGGGTTCCAATGTGTCAGGAGGAGAACCTAATTGGTCTTTGTCACCATGGCTGGTCCTTGACGTTCTTCCTGGGGCAAAAGACAAGAGGACGTTCCTCCCTTTCTTGTTCTATGTGAAAAAGATAATGGGACTGTCAGTTGAAACTAACTGATGACATATGAGTATTATTAAATGGAGCAGTTGTTGGACTGGTTTATGGGTTCAAAGACTGGCTGTGGAGGAGCTATAAAGCTCTGTCTTCCCAACTAGGGAAATGGTTGGTGGTGAAGTGGTGGTGGTGAGAGCATGGCGTGCCAACTCTGCCTTGGGAAGAAGCTGTTCTGTTTTTCCTTTCAGAAACCCATCGAAGCGCTTTCCTGGCCGTTGTGCCAGTTCAATGAGAGCTCCTTCGTCTCCACATTTCTCACAGTTACCATAAATATTTAAAGAGCCTTTTTGCAAACACATACATTCTTTATTGTGGTTTGTTTACCCCAAAGACAAAGAGGTAGCAGAGGCAGTTGACCCTTCCTCATTTTTTCTGAACTTCTGTGCTTTCAGCAGCAGCCTGGCATAGTTTGGAGGCCGAAGAGCTCTTCCGGCTCGCATCCTTCATTCATTATTAAATCTTATCCCGCCCTTTGAACTGGCACCACTCAGTGCGTCGGAGCGCCTGGCAGTGGCACTCCCCAACATGCTGAAATCATGGGAAATGTGAGTGGCTGATGGCGCTATGTGCCCTACCACCGGTGTGGCTGAATGGGCTATATGCCTTGCCACTGGTGTGGCTGATGGAGCTATGCGCCCTGCCACCTGTGTGGCTGATGGGGCTACGCGCCCTGCCACTTTTGTGGTCTTGGACAATCTGCACATGTCCAGAACACCACTGGAACGAGGGACTGTGAAGCCACTCCTGCAGACTGCCATAATTCAGCATTGACGTGACAGCTCATAATTATTACCCCACCTTTGCAATAATCATAAACTGCAATAAAAACAAATATAAAGATTTTATTCACTGAAGTTAGATAAAGCCAGGCTTAACCGTAAAAATAATTAAAATTAGTTATGTCTACAAGTAGTTTAAATAGAACAATAAATGGAACAATGGCACACACAGAGAAGCATAAAAACAGTAGTGTGTGTGTGTGTGTGTGTGTGTGTGTGTGTGTGTGCGCGCGTGTGTGTGTGCGTGCGCGTGCGTGTGTGTGCGTGTGCACGTGTGTGTGTGTGTGTGTGTGCGCGCGCACGTGTGTGCGTGCTCTGAATCAGTGTAGTTCCATCAATTCCACTGATTCAATGGGTCTACTCGAGTTGCAAGTGCATAATTAAATTGGCCACCAACCTTGCAAACATATCTGGAAGGTCTCGTAGAGGTGGTGGTGGTGAGAGGGGAAACTATGGAAAATTTGAGAATGGTTAATGGAACATTATATCAACACGCACAAAATATCTCAAGCTGGGAAGGCCTGCTGCTCTTGGGGAAATGAAAGTCTCTAGTTGAAAGGGAAATACCACAGGAGATAGCTGTTGTTTTGTTAGAGTCTGAAGGGGAAATCTAAGAGACGATAAATAAGTTCCAGTTTGTATAATTAACAATTTATTTGATTTTTCCAGAATGTATGCAGTTGGCGTTTTTCAATAATTGAACCCTATTAGCCTCGGTGTGTTTTGATTTCTGATTTTTCTGCTCTTGCCTGCTTGTTTACCAGCTATCCTTCCTGAAAGTATACGCAGGTCAAAGAGCCAGTTTAAGAGGAGACGAAACAAATGTTTGGGAGAGGGAAATGGCCAGTTGCCATTACTTTAAGTATTCAGAAAGGGACAAAGGCCAATTGTGCCTCTGGAAACGATGGCAAATGCTATGCATCGTCTTCTCTCTTTTTAAAACTGGTTCCAATCCTCTGCTGTGACTAAGAATCTAGTATGCGTTAACTCACGTCAAAGCATGTGATGAATTAGTGGGATGTTGTAATCAGGACTGAGGTGACTCAAGTGGTTAAGATGCAGAACTCGATGACTGGAAGGTAAGAGTTCGATTCCCAAGTACTGCACGACGGGGTGAGCTCCCGTCTCTGTCCAACCTAGCAGTTCAAAAGCAAGAAATTGCAAGTAGATAAATAGGTACCACTTCGGTGGGAAGGTAAACAGCATTCCGTGCACTCAGGTGTCGAGGCATGCCTGCCACATGCCCACGGAAACGTCTGCGAATGCAGACAGCGCTGCAGAGATGAGCACTGAACTCTAGAGTTGGATGCGACTGGCTTTCAAGCAAGGGCGGTCTTTACCTGCAATTAGTGTTTCATCAGGAGAGGAAAAATGCAGGTTCAAATCTCCACTCACCCACTGAGTTTACCAAGCGACTCTGGGTTCCTTGTGATTTCTCAGGCTGAACTGCTGTATTTATATCTCTGTGGCACTAAAACACATATATATGGGTTCAAATTATGGTAGCTATGGCAAACAGCCGTGGAAGAAAAATGGCTGCAAGTAACACAACGAGCAATGGAGAGACTAATGCTCAGAATCTCACTTTGCAGTAAAGTAAAAAATGAGGTTACCAGGCGAAGAGCACTGCTAAAAAGACGTAGTAACAGGATACCTGATGAACAAATTAAGGTGGGCTGACCATGTTGCATACACAAGTGACAACAGACGGAGCGCCAAAATAATGAATTGCCTTCCACCTTGTCTTTTTTCCAGAGAATCTTCCTTTCTCATGATGTGCCCAAAGTAGCACAGCCTCAATTTTGTCATTTTTTGCAATGGTCCTTTAGTTACTGCACTCTTTGGTATCTTCTTTCTTGGGGATTTTCCTATAGAGGCCAGTAAATGACCTTTTTCTGTGTCTAGGCCAGACGTGAAACTGCCAAAATGAAGGCACCTTTGGCTAAGACTCTGACTGGGAGGTGGAAGGTCAGCAGTTCGATTCCTGAGTACTGCAGGACGGAACGAGTTCCCATCTTTGTCCCAGCTCCTGCCAACCTAGCAGTTCGAAAGCAAGAAATTGCAAGCAGATAAATAGAGACCACTTCAGTGGGAAGGTAACAGCGTTCCGTGCGCTCCGGTATCTAGTCATGCCTGCCACATGACCATGGAAACATCTGCAGAAGCAGACAGCGCTGGCTCTTTGGCTTTGAAACAGAGATGAGCACTGAACCCTAGAGTTGGATACGACTGGCTTTCGAGCAAGGGAAACCTTTACTTGGGTGAGTTCATTCTGCAGTTCCTTTCACCTGACCTAGTGTGAGAAAGATTAGCTGGCAACACAAGGTTGCCATTACCAAAGTACTGTATGCCTGATTGCAGTTCAAAAAATACCACAATCTTTGAGGAGGCTCTTTCTATGGGCCCCAACAATGACCTGATGTACATATATTTAAAAGAGGAAGCTTCTCTCATTCTTTGATCTCGATGCCAGTTAAAAGGCACATTAAAAAAAAGTAGCACAGCTCATTATATGCCAGGAGCCTGGGACATAATTAGATTTCCCACCACATTTCAAAGCAAGGTCTAATTCATGCAAAATATTTGTAAGAATTTTGAGAGATGTATTAAAGAATGTCATTGATTATACTACATCACAAAAAAATAAATATTGTTTGCTACTTGGTCTAATCCATGTGTCCTATGCTAAATCAAGTGTGCTGAATCCAGATCTGAAGTCCGATTCTGCCTAGGATGTCAGGATCTTAAGTTAATTGTGCATATGGGTTCTTGCATTCGTCATGCGGGGTATATTTGCCACAAATGTAGCAAAAATTGTATGGTTTATTAACACAGCTGCACCTACTCATCTTTAGCTCAAAGCACACTCACTATGCTCTAGTCGTACTATCCAATAAGATGGGTTCACACTAGAGACAAGCCCTTGGTCCATCGCGCCTTGTATACCTATTTCAGATGTCAGCTCACTGACTTGCCCAGTCATGCCTAGCCACTGCTGGAACATGCATGCTACCAGGGGACGTGATCAGTGAAGGGCATCAGCAGGTTCGCCCCAGTTCGCCAGAACCGGAGCAGAAATTCTGGCTGGCCCCGCCCATCCAAGTTTTGAAATAAAGTAGTCCTAATTCAGGTCATACCCGTCAAGTGCAGCTCTGGAAAATGCAGGACCTGCGCAGAACCCTTCTGCGCAGAACCCTTCTGTGCATGTGCAGAATCCTTCTGCTCATGCGCAGAAGTGTTCTGCACATACACGCATGCACAGTAACTACTTTCCCCGCCGATCAAATTATGGGATGGCGGCGGGAAAGTAGAGGAAGCAGCGTGGAAATACGGGGAATCCTGGCCAATCCAGGATACGTGACAGGTATGATTCGGGTGCAATGCAGGGCTTTTCCCCTGGCCATGCCCACCATACCACACCCACCATACAACGGCCACAGCGTGGTAGTAAAAAAAATTTGGAGCCCACCACTGGATGTGATTCAACTGAGGCGGCAGCAGGCATAGTGGTAGCTCCAACTGTTATAATGTTCCCATGTAAAATACATTATCCAGTTACCGACCATTTGAACAGCTATAGCATGCCTTAAAATCTGTACATGATAGGCAAATTCTGAGTTCAGATTTGGAATCAGCACACTTGATATCATGTAAATCCCATGTGTTATTCCTGGTAACAAAATCGTTGTTGTGCAGTGTTATCCAAATATCTTAAGCTGGTGGATCAGGGTTAAGGTTTCATATTCTTTAACACAATGTGCACCATGTGCTATGCTTGGAAAAGTTACTTTTTTTTTTTACTATAACTTCCATCATCCCCCATTCAGCATGGCTAGAGATAACAGCTTCCAGAATCGCTCAAGCAACACAGCTAGTGACTATGTTGGGTAACAGATCTTAGCAGTTGTGGCTATAAAAATTAACTTTTCCAAACTGCGCATGGGGTGGGGGTGGGGAGATGAACAATAAACCTGCCTGAAGAAAAAAAAAGATAAAGAAATCTTGAAAGGAGGACTGTTTTGTTGTGGAATGCAATGTTTGGAAATCTTCCAAAAATAATAAAGTCCCCCCCCCCTTAAAATTAAAATCTATGCCACTGGAATTCTCTGATAAATGAAACCGTTGAGACTACTTCTGTAGCTGTTTGTTGCTTTGCACTGAGTTATGATTCTCTACCCTTTTGCTGTTTACCAGCTATCTTTCTTCCTGAAAGCACATGCTGGTCAAGTAACATTTCTTACAAGAAGAAACGGATGCTTAGGAATAATGGCAGGATGCCATAACATAAAGCATCCGGAGTGCAAAAACCCCAGTAATGCCTGCACAGGGTAGTCTGCATTATAGATGCGTAACTTTAGCAGGCAAAGAATTGGCCAGGGAATAGTGAAGAATGAAGAGGACTTAAGAGCAGGTCAGAGGTGGGAAGTTACTATGTTCTTCTTCTTCTGCCATATCCGGATCTAAATATTGGCGATCCTCATGGTGATCAGCCATGAAGACTGTCCTAAGAATATAATGCAGTGGCCTTTCATCTGCCTTCCGCATCACAGTGTGACCCCCCGTACCACTGATCCAGTTCCACGAGCCACTTTCTGGTCCTCAGCCCTCTTGGCACACAAAGTCCTCCTCACCCCCAGGCCAGTATTGATAAAGGTGCTGCTCTCCATCAAGATGGATCCTACTTACTTACTTACTTACTTACTTACTTACTTACTTACTTACTTACTTACTTACTTACTTACTTACTTACTTACTTACTTACTTACTTACTTACTTACTTACTTACTTACTTACTTACTTACTTACTTACTTACTTACTTACTTACAGTAAAACCCCAATTTATGTACGCCTCAAGTTATGTAAAATTTGACTTACGTAATGATTTTGTGCTAAAACCATGTCCCAATTAACGTAGAAGCAAGAAATTGCAAGTATACTACTCAGGTGGGAAAGGTAACAGTGTTCCATGTATCTAGTCATGCTTGCCACATGTTCACAGAAACGTCTGCAGATGCAGACAGCGCTGGCTCTTTGGCTATAAACGGAGACGAGCACTGAACCCTAGAGTGGGATATGACAGGCTTTCGAGCAAAGGCTACCACACTTATGCTCCCGCACCAGGAGTTCCCAACCTTTTCAAGCCAGGGGCTGGGTCATGCGCTCTCAGTCAGCTTTGAGGGCTCGATGGCTATTTTGTCCTGCCTACGTAGTGGCCATTTAGAGAGGGGTAGCCTTGGAGGGGTGGGGGGCCCACATGAAATGGCGCTGTGGGTTGGATCTAACCGGCAGGGCTTAGGTTGGGAAACCCCCCACCCACACTCCTCCCCCCACCTGGAGTCTCCCTGGCTTGGATCCTGCGCCGCTTAGAGGCATGAGCAAGATCTGCCTGCGTCATGCTTTGTCCTGAAATTTGCACGACAGACAAAACCCTGCCAGAAATCTCCAAGCCGATCTGGGTCAGCAGGAACCAAAGCATGTCTGGCGTTGTGCACACCCTGCCCTGAGGTTGTGCACCCGTCAGCTTGTAACCCAGAGTTTTAGAGATCAAGGGCCTCGGCTGGCTTGCAGACGGCAGGAGTAACTGCATAGGAGTTCTCTGGAGAGAAAGACACGATACATGCACAGACATGAGCCAGCCTAGTGGAGATGAAAGCCTAGTCGAGGTTGTTCAAAAGAACAGGCTCTTCTAGCAACCCCATCTGCGACTCTGAGGCTGCAAATCGTATTTGGCCTTTTAAGAAGTGTTCGAGTCACAATGCACCAGTGGTTGTCCCCTTCGACACAGGTTCAAATCTGGACTGGAGCGAAATGTACGAATCCTTAAGCGAGCCTCTACCCTCTTTATTCTAAATTGTGTGTGTGTTCCTGGCAGGATGCAAGTATCGTTCCTCCGGCAGAAACTAATCCGTGCGAATATAATACTTCACTTTTATGTAGCACATTTCATATGTTCAAAGGGCTCCACAGACCTTCTGTCATTCATCGTGGCTTTGGAAAAGGAGGATTAGGCAACAATTTCCTAGCGTGCTGGCCTATCAAAGCTATTAGTTGCAATTGCTAAATGGAGCCTGCATCTGTAAGTGAAGTATATCTTCAACAGTCAGGTGCTCCAGGGAAACAAGGAACAGGCTGTCTCCTTCATGTATCAATTGTGATCATCCTGGGGGATTTGGCATGTCGTCATTGGACACTGGATTTTATGTATTCTTGACTGGCTCCAGAAATGCAAATTTCACTTAAATGCTCATCATCATCATCCTCCTTTGCAATAATCCTGCCGCTTTTTACCCCACCGTGGTGCAATAGCTAGGAATTCTCCTTATATTCAGTATGCACTGACAAGTTGCATCATGTTGTGGTTTTTACGTCCACGTGCCGAATTTCCCCTCTTTGTGCAACTTTGAAGGGCAGCTCAAGAAACATGTCAGAATATGGCTGTGAATCGCCTGCAAGCTGAAATGTTTCACTGTTTACGTGTCAAATTGATCAAAGCTCATGGAATATCTCAGCTCTTCTACTAAAATTCTTGCTTTAAAAAACTTTAAAAATGGCTTGACAGCAAAAATCGCTCAGAGTATTTGTGCCTCATCCTTCTCCGTGTTATTTTTTAAAAAAATAATATTTTACAAAGGCCACACTCTTTTTATTTTTAATTTGCCAGCCCAGATATGCACCATATTTTATTCACATGTGCCTGTTTGAAACCTTCCGGCCACTCTGAGGTTGGTGGCTTAACATTCAAACTGCGTGACCGGTTGGCAGAACAGAAAACGACTGCAAAATGCAAAAATGATCTTCAAAAATACCTGCATCATCATCATCATCATCATCATTATTTTGCTTTTAAAAACAGGCTGCTGTTGATTTTCTTTCCTGATTTAAAGTGATGGAATTGGTTATACTGTGTTTCTTTTTTTTTTTACAGGGGTACCCAAAAAGCTTTAACTAGAGCAGGAGTTCTCAACCCTTTTAAGCTGGGCCCGGGTCATGCTCATACCTGTCAATTGCGGCTCCGGCCAATCCGGGACCTGCGCAGAACGGTTCTGCGCAGGTCGCCTTCTACCAATGCATAGAAGGGTTTTACGCTTGTGTAGCCCTCTTCTACGCATGCGTAGACTTCTACGCATGTGTAGAAGGGTTCTACGCAAGCGTAGAAGGGTTCTACGCAAGTGTAAAACCCTTCTACGCATGTGTAGAAGGCGACCTGCGCAGAAGGGCTGCGCAGTACCTCCTTTCCCCCGCTGCCAAATTCCGGGGTTTTGGCAGCGCGGGGCGGGAAATGGCACAAATCGGCGCCGAAAACCGGGAAATCCCGGCCAATCCGGGAAGGTTGACAGGTATGGTCATGCTCCCAAACACTGCTTTGGGGGCCGGATGGCCGTTTTGCCCTTCCACCACCACATCAAAGAATCTGGCCAAACGGTAAGTATATCCAGAGAACCACAAAAAACCGTTTGAGGCAACAATAAAATATCTTGAATAGAATTGTTGTGTTTTATTCTTTGGCAAAAAAAGCTCTTGAAAATAATACAACGTAACACTCTTCATTAGTTTACGTGCAAGAGTCATCCTTTAGTTCAGAGATTCTCAACCTGTGGCCCATGGGCCGGATGTGGCCTGCAGCACCATTTCATGTGGCCGCCCACCCCCTCCACCACACCAGGAAGTGCCATGTGGTGGAGGAAGTCCGTTTGTGGCAACAATGAAATATCTTGAATAAATAACTGAGTCCAAATAAACTGTAAGGACTCAGTTATGACTTCTCACCGAGAACCCAAATGAAAAATTGTTTCTTCACAATATTTATTTGGACTAATGAAGAGTGTTACACTGTGTTATTTTGAAGAGCTTTTTGCCAAAGAATAAAACACAACAATTCTATTCAAGATATTTCATTGTTGCCACAAACGGGACTTCCTCCACCACATGGCACTTCCTGGTGTGGTGGAGGGGGTGGGCGGCCACATGAAATGGTGCTGCAGGCCACATCCGGCTCATGGGCCACAGGTTGAGAATCTTTGAACTAAAGGATGACTCTTGCATGAAATAAATAAATAAATAGAACCTTTGTTTCCCATTCAAATGGTATTTTATTTCACATCGGAGAAGCGCCAGCATCTAATGAAAATAAAAGCGACTGGGGATGTACAGAGTAAAAGCAAGAAGTTCTATCCTTTTCTAAGATGGAAGGACAGGATTTGAGTCTGGTGCGGCTTTTTGTGATCCAAAAAGCCTTCTTTCTTCCCCACTGGCAGTCAATTTTCCTTCTCCTTTTGATGTGAAATGTTGCACGGATCCTGACTGCAGCCGAAGCGCAAAGCTTTCATAGGGTGGATTAAATTCCACGCCTTTGCTTCCTTAGGCTGCACAGGGGACAGGGATAAAAATAAAAATATAAAGTGACTTCATTCAGTAGCAATCAAGAGCTCCATGTGACCCCCAAGAAGATGATGACATCATCCCCCTCCTAAAGCCCCCCTCTCCTCTTTTGCCTCTTTTAAAGGGGCAGTGGGGATTTATGTATTCATAACCAAAACCAAAATTGCACCGCTCTGTTCCAGATGTCAGCTTCATGTCGAAGAATCAGACCTTTGCCTCCCTGCCTCTCAACCTTGGGCAGAAGAACAAGACCTATAAACATGCTGCTGGCTGAGGATGCTAGCAACTGTAGTATAGGAGTAGAAGCAGGGATTCTCAACCTGCGGCCCGTGGGCCGGATGCGGCCAGCAGCACAATTTCATGTGCCCCCTACCGCCTCCACCACACCAGGAAGTGTCATGTGGTGGAGGAAA
This sequence comes from Bradypodion pumilum, assembly GCA_035047305.1. Lineage (NCBI taxonomy): Eukaryota > Metazoa > Chordata > Lepidosauria > Squamata > Chamaeleonidae > Bradypodion > Bradypodion pumilum. The sequence goes on from JAWDJD010000007.1 coordinate 7,050,226, forward strand.
GGCAAAATGGCCATTCCGGTCCCCAGAGCTGTCTGAGAGAGCATGATACGGCCCCTGGCTTTAAAAGGTTGAGAACTGGGGTAGAGTACTGTATAACAGTAGAGGAAGCCTGGTGGAGCAGTGGTTAAACCGCTGTTAGGCAATCAAAAGGTTGTGAGTTCGATCCTGAGCAGGGCTCAAGGCTGACTCAGCCTTGCATTCTGACCAAGGTCGGTAAAATGAGCACCCAGCATGTTGGGGGCAAAAAAAATGCTAATTAACTTGTGAACCAACTTGTGAAAAACTAGGCTAGCGCTAATCCATTCTGTTTGTTCATTAGATTAGTGCTAGACCGGCTTGCACTGAAAAGGCAGCTCTTTGCTTGTACAGCTGAGCAGAGGAAGGGACTGTAGACCGAAGGCAGGGGAGAAAGAGGGGGACCCTGTGGTGACTTAGTGGTTAAGACATGGAGCTTGGCGGCCAGAGGATCTGCAGGTTAGCAGTTCGAGAACCATGTACTGTGCGACGGAGTGAGCGCCTGTCATCTGTCCCAGCTGCTGCCAACCTAGCAGTTTGAAAGCAAAAATTGCAAGTAGAAAAAGAGGTGCTGCTTCAGCGGGAAAGGTAAGTGTTCCGTGCCCTCTGGTGTCTTGTCATGCCTGCCACATGACTGCGGAAACGTCAGACAACATTGGATCTTTAGCTGTGAATGGAGATGAACACCACCCCCTAGAGTCGGACACAACTGGCTTTTCGAACAAGGGAGACCTATGAGAGAAGAGGGTCTCCAGAACTTTGTGTTACTTCAGCAAATGTGTCCTGCTAGACCAGGCTCCCCTTTCCTACTGCGCAAAGAACTCGGACCTCATTCATCCAGCTGGAACACTGGCAGGATTGCAGGAGAATCCATATAGCCACGTTTGCTGTGGATGTGGCTGGGGTGATATGGAGGCAACACACGATGCGTCCAGTGGCATCCAGGCAGCAAGACAAGATATGTTCCAGCTGAGCCTGGAACTGACAGTTGTGGCAGTTGTGGGCTACAGCATTCTCTCTTTCCTCCCTCTATGCAAGCATGCATTGCAATTTCGATCGTAATAGAGGTTACAAGTCAAACCGCAGCAGAGCCAAATCACCCTGATTCGGCTTTCCAATCTAGTCGTACCCAGTCAAGCAATTCAAGTTTATTTTGATTAATTAAATAAACCCCCAACGTCAGCATTATTTCAGGATGCATCCGCTAGTACTGTGAGCATCATCAGTAAGAGTCTAATTTCTTTAAGACTCCAGTCTGGTAAATTTCCTACCAAGTGTTGTTTCTGTTCTTTACTTCAGGCAGGCTTTTAGCAATTGACTGGCTGCCGAGAAAAGAACTTTGCAGTTTGTCGGCGTATATCTCTATGGAAATAATTTTTAAACTGTTTAAAAATGGCTTGAAATTTTGGCTTTAATTTAATTCCGTGTTCTCTGGTCACCTTGTTGTCTAGTTTTTTTTCTTTTTTTAAAAAATAATTTTATTTGAGAATACAACAACATACAATTATCATATACATAGAACAGAACATTACAAATACATAAAGAATTAAAATTAAGAACATGCACCGTGTTCTATTTACAAACCATGGAGCATAGCTGTCAAGTATCCCTTATTGGCCAGGAAAACCCCTTATTTTACCCTCTTTCCCACCGTCATCCCTTATTAATTAGACTGCAATGCCCTATTGCTGCCATTGGAGGGCAGCACAGGATAAGCATAGCTGTCAAGTATCCCGTATTTGCCAGGAAACTTCCCTTATTTCCAAATCCAAAACTTGACAGGTATGCCATAGAGATGGAGTTACCTCCTTTTGTCTAAACTCATTTCCAAAATGAAAGCTGATCAGGCATTGGTTTCTGTCCTTGTCTACTATTCAATGCAAAGTCTACAAAAAAAAATCCATAATTTCTTGAAATTTATTCTCTTTAATTAATCCTTTCCTTAAATATAATTCCCATGTAAGTTTGTCGTTTAGTGCAATACTCCATAACTCATTGTACCATTCCTCAATATTTGGAGAGACCTCATTTTTCCATTTCCGCACTATACAATGTCCGGCACTTGATAACATAATTGTCAGTAATTCTCTTTTAGAACGATCCACCTTTTCTACATCTGTTAGTAAAACTGTCTAGTTTTAACAGTGTTTGACTTTTATTCAGTACAATTGTCAACTGGCTTGAGTCCCAAGTTTGTGAGGAAAGCAAGGACATACAATCTTGTGCAAAAGTCTTAGGCCACCACCAGCTGTTTTGGGGCGAAATCCAATGCTTTTAGGGGCTATCATTATTTGAATTTTCTCCAAACCTGCTGGTGGAGGACTAAGACTTTTGCATAGTACAGTAAATCCAATACATAAAAAAGGAAGTGGGGAAAAGCTGGCCTTCCAGATGTTTTGGTGTACAACTCCCTTTAAAGACACACTGAAGGTGTAGCCTTCGTTTACATACAAGCCTAAGAACTCTCATAGATGCTGTGCACAATCCCCTTCCCATTCTCTGCTTCTTGGTAGGATGGCAGACTTCTTGTGGATCCATCTTAATGCTGGAGCGCCCTCTAATGTCCATAGTAAAGGTTTCCTTTGCTAGAAAGCCAGTCGTATCCAACTCTAGGGTGCAGTGCTCATCTCTGTTTCAAAGCCGAAGAGCCAGCGCTGTCTGCTTCTGCAGACATTTCCGTGGTCATGTGGCAGGCATGACTAGACACTGGAGTGCACGGAACGCTGTTACCTTCCCACCGAAGTGGTCCCTATTTATCTACTTGCAATTTCTTGCTTTCAATCTGCTAGGTTGGCAGGAGCTGGGACAAAGATGGGAGCTTCTTCCACCCTGCAGTACTTGGGAATCGAACTGCTGACCTTCCGCCTCCCAGTCAGCGTCTTAGCCACTTGAGCCACTGCAGTCCATAGACCCATCCATTTTCCTTACCGGTTCACTTAAGGCTGGGCCCCCTGGGTGGCTTAGTGGTTAAGAAGCTGAGGTTGACGACCAGCAGTCGGCAGTTCAAGACCTGAGTGCCGCGTGACAGAGTGCGTGCCTGTCGTCTGTCCCGGCTCCTGTCAACCGAGCACTTCGAAAGCAAGAAAATGCAAGTAGATAAATAGGTACTTCAACGGAAAAGGTAATGGTGTTCTGTGCGCTTCAACATCTAGTCATGCCTGCCACGTGACCATGGAAACATATGCAGGTGTAGATAGCACTGGCTCTTTGAATGTAAACGGAGATGGCCATTGCCTCCTAGGAGTCAGACATGAATGGCTTTCGAGAAAGGGAGACCTTTACTTTAATCCAGGAGTTCTCAACCTTTTAAAGCCTGGGGCCAGGTCATGCTCCCTCAGACAGCTTCAGCGGGCCGGATGGCCATTTTGTCCTTCATCCACCACATCGCACTTCCTGGTGTGGTGGAGGGGGCCACATGAAATGTTGCCACTGGCCTCAGGTTGAGAATCCCAGCCTTAACCTATGTCAGGTTACTCCAAGATGGCCACTCTAGGTTCAAATAAATGAGTAAGTAAATTTCGTGTCAGAAATTACTCTGGGTCGAAAGGATTTTTGCTGGGGAAACTCTGCTCAGGGGATGCCCGAGTGATGCTCCTTTCATGTCCCCAAGATCTGTTGTGCAGCACTCAGTTATAGAACACCAACCTTCCAGTCTCCAAGCCCAGCATTTTAAGCACTAAGCCACCGCACCACAAGTTCAACTGATGACCTTGGAAAATGTCCTAATTTGGCCTTTATATGGCAAAGAGAGAAGTCACACTGCAAAGTTCACACAAGAGATGCTCGGATGTTTTGGGACTATGACTTCAAGAATTCCCCAAGTAGAACAGCTGTGTGGGGAATTATAGGAGACATCTCTTTTATCTGTTCAGGTGTCGAGAGAGACACATAGTCCTTGCCCTGGGACTTCTAGTGGCCTCTACCCGCATTACAGTATTTGGTATTCTCGCAATGTTCCTTTGATGCGCTCTCTCCTCCTTCCTCTGGGTCTGCCTCATGGTCTTTGTCCTATTCACATATGCGCTTGTATGGTATGAAAATCCAAGTCAGTCTCTCTAAAAGGGCAAACCACTTTATTTGTTCTCTCCAAAAGTAGTTTAAAGATGCATTCTATTCCAAGTTTCCTCTTATAACCTCATTCCTGATTTTACCCCTCCTAGTCACTCCATGCAGACTTCCTCGGACATCTCATTTCCACGGTGTGGCAAGCTTTTGTTTATATTTTGTGGTAAGTGTCCATGTTTGGCACTGATAACACAAGTTGGGAATGAATATCCATTGCACGAGATGTTCCTTTGCGCTGGTCAGTATTGTCTTATGTTGCAAGAGCAGAACTAACCGTCCCAATGTGTGGTTTGCCTTGTTGCACCGCATGTTAATCTCTCCGTCCATTTTGCCATCTTCAGTAAATGGCGTTCCTTAGGTATTTGAACTCTGCCACTTGTTTTATGCTTGTCCCCTCTATTATATTTAAAGCATCATGTTTTCTTCCAATTGCCATTATTTCAGTTTATTGGTTCTCTTATTGTTTATCTTGCATTTTTGGCTCATGGACATAAGGTGTGGCTGTGCAGTAAGTAGCTCCTTAGCTGCGCTTGCTATCAATGCCTAATCATCTGCAAAAATCAATTGCTTGATATTGATCTTCTGGGAGCCATAGTTCCAAAACACTACAAACCTATACCTCCCCCCATAGCTTAGTAAAGGTAAAGGTTTCCCTTGCTCGAAAGCCAGTCGTATCCGACTCTAGGGTGCAGTGCTCATCTCTGTTTCAAAGCTGAAGAGCCAGCGTTTCCGTGGTCATGTGGCAGGCATGACTAGACACCGGAGTGCACGGAACGCTGTTACCTTCCCACCGAAGTGGTCCCTATTTATCTACTTGCAATGTCTTGCTTTCGAACTGCTAGGTTGGCAGGAGCTGGGACAAAGACGAGAGCTCATTCCATCCTGCCGTACTCGGGAATCGAACTGCTGACCTTCCGCCTCCCAGTCAGCATCTTAGCCACTTGAGGCACTGCAGTCCTTACACCCTCTTAAACTAATAGTTTTAAACCCCATTAAATTAATAGAGCTTGCTTTCGGATAAGTCTAATTAGAACTGCTCTGCAACATAACATCGAGCTCGCTTTCAAAAAATAGCAAAAAAAAAAAAAATCTCTCCCACGCACATGCGCAGAGTCCCAGACCCTTCCGCCGAGCTTCTTCCCATTATGAGCATGCGCACAAGGACTGGCCAAAAAACAGCCCCGCTCAAAACATGCGCATGCGCAGAGAGGACGACAACCCCTGCCGCCCTACTGCGCAAGCGCGCGGGCTGCGCGTCGGCCCGGCCCCTTCCCTGCGTCTGCGCTTGCGCAGGAACGGTCCTGTGGCCAGAGGGGACCGGGCGGCCCCTCCCCAAATCCGGAGGAACCGGTGAGTGTTAGAGCGTGCAAAGCATTATGGGAAAGGACCAGTTTCCCCCTCCCTTCCCCCATTGGGTTTGCTCTCCTCTTGGCCCAGAGGCGCTTCCCTCCCCCTTGGTCGCAGTGCATTATGGGATCGTGGGTTCTCTTCTGCTGAGCTGATGGACCATGTAGTTGCCAAGCATGATGGGATGGGGCTCTTTTCTGAGCCTTGTGGTTGGTGCTGGGGCCCCACCACCACCACAGAACAGTATTTCTCAATGTGGGGCCCAGGCCCCACAGGGAGACTTCAATTCCCAGAAGCCTAAGTCAGTTAATTGGCTGATCAGTGCTTTGGGCAATTGACTGAGAATTGAAGTCCAAAAAACTAAAGGTTGGGAAACACTGCCCCAGAGGATTCTGGGATAGGGGCCATGTTGGGGGTCAGTAGCTCCCATCACCCCTACCATTTCTGCCCCATGGGCTCCCAGTCACCTCTCCATCACCCATGGGGCTTTTTTGGGTGGTGGTGAGTGGTTAGGGCCGTGATGGCGAACCTTGGCACTCTAGATGTTCTTGGACTTCAACTCCCAGAAATCCAAGCCCTCGTGAATCCACACGAATGGGTTTGCTGCGATTCAGCCGCCCTGCGCCACCCTCATCACTCGTGGAAGTAAAATGTGCCTGTACGGTTCCAGGAACGACGCGGGCCAGATGAATCGCAGTAAACCCATTTGTGTGGATTCACAGGGTGCTTGGGCTTCTGGGAATTGAAGTCCAAGAACATCTGGAGTGCCAAGGTTCGCCATCACAGGGTTAGGGGGAGGCACCAGTGGTGTGGTTTTCTTTTTGCCCGGCATGCCTTCCCACCAATTCTGCTCCTCTTGCAGGCTTTGCTGCTGCTGCTGCTGCTGCTGGCATTTTAAGGGTGATGTCTGAAGGATCCAAGCATGTGGAAGGTGGGAGCTCTGAGGACATTGGCTTGGAGGAGGAGGAGGAGGAGAATGGGACCTCGACCGGTGAGCGGAGCGTAGCAAGGGTGGAGGTTTTTCTGTCCCTGGACCGTGCATGATTGATGTTAGAGCTGCCGGTATTCGTGCCCAGAGGGGGAAGCTGATGGAGGATACTAGAAGGGGTCTTGCCCTTGCCTCTTGGACCCCTCCTTGGTCAAACCACAAACTTTAGTAGCAATTGCATTTCTATACCTCTCTGGGAGGTTTACAGGTAATTAGCAATATGCCCCCAACATGCTGGACACTCATTTTACTGACCTTGGAAGGATGGAAGGCTTAGTCAACACTGATTTTTCCCGTCAGGATCGAAGTCACAATGTTTTGGCTACAGTGCAGCAGTTTAATCACTGCGCTGCCAGGACTTTTAAACATTAAAAAAAAGACTTACTCAGGCTTGGGGGAAAACAGAATAATAATTTAACTGTCTTATTTCCTTCTCTTTTTCTCTTTCCAAGACTCACTGGTCCACTGGGTGAGACCACATAGCCTGCAGCGACGATTTTGTGCCACCCTTAACTTTTTGCACCGGTTGGGTCTTTCTTTAGGACACGAGGGGTGCCATGCTCCAAGAAAGGGTGCAGATGGTTAATTATGGGAGCTGATAATTATCTGCAACTTTATTAGCATTGAGCAGCCTCTCCTTTTGGTAAAGATGCAGATGCTCACCTTCTTTGCTGTTCTGGATTGGATTTGCTTTCGGGGGCTCTATCGTTTTCTCGTATAGCTTTTTTCACAGGCTTTTTCCACCGACTTAATGCTGGCTGGATAGCTCCGTGGTTTAAAGCTATCTGGCTGCAGCACCCAAGGCTGGGAGTTTGATTCCCCAGTGTGTCTCTTAAGAGAAACAGCCAGCCTGTGTGGACTTGGGCAAGCTGTAAAGTCCTAAAAAGCATGGAATGGCAGACCACTTCTGAGGCTGTAGTGGGGGATTGTGCGGACTACACAATCTAGACAACCACATTCACACACCCTCTCTTTTGAGGTCTCATTGCCCTAAAACAATTGGATGCATTGGGCACAGTCCTGTGGGTTTCTGCATCAGAGCTGCATAACTTGCCGTGGCTAATTGACGAGGCTTTTGGGTTCTTCTTGTTTGCATAATTAGGTGCAAGGCTAGGCACACAAGGCATCAATTAGTTGTGGCAAATTATGCACATCTTATTAAAGGTAAAGGTCTCTTTTGCTTGAAAGCTAGTCGTACAGGTATCTGACTCTAGGGGGCATTCTCATCTCAGTTTACAGCCAGAGTCAGCACTGTCTACATCTGCAGACGTGTGGCAGGCATGACTAGATGCTGGAGCACATGGAACGCTGTTATCTTTTCCACCGAAACAGTACCTATTTATCTACTTGCAATTTCTTGCTTTCAAACTTCTAAATAGGCAGAAGTCAGACGGGAGCTCACTATTGTGCAGCACTTGGCTCTTGAACTGCTGATCTGCCAGCCTTCCGTTCATCAAGCTCAGCATCTTAACCACTGCTAGTTTGGCAGGAGCTGGGACAGATGACAGGAGCTCACTCAGGTCTCCAACTGCTGACCTGACAACCTTCTGGTCGTCAAATTCAGCATCTGAACTACTAAGACACTGTGGTCCCATACACTATTAGGGATCTGATCTCACCATATATTTGCAACCTTTCTGCCTTAGAGAATAATTGTTCTTGCAATCCGTCTTTTTCGTACGTTTTTGGAACGTAACTTTATGATTTCTGCCCCCATCTCAGGCATCTCCATCATGCAAGAGGAAGAGGAGGAATCTGAAGCAACCTCGGTATCTTCTGGAAACAGCAGCCCCCCAACCCCCTCAGCCAATGGCTATTCAGGTACAAAGACTCAAAGGAGTCAAATCACCAGCAGAACGGCCCCAAGCAGAGGTTGAGAACGGCCCGCCCTGCCCCATTTAAACATCAGAAACTTTCAGAATCAGTGAGGCTGTTTTCACTGGGGAGATTTCTAGAATGGTAGTCCAAAAATAACTTTCCCAATCTTTTGGGCCCCCATGGTTTGCTGTAAAAAATGTTAGGTAAAGGTAAAAGCCACCCTTGCTCGAAAGCCAGTTGTATCCAACTCTAGGGTCCAGTATTCATCTCTTTATATAGCAAAAGAGCCAGCACTGTCTGCTTTTGCAGATGTTTCTGTGGACATTTGGAAGGCATGCCTCGGCACTGGAGTGCACAGAACACTGTTTACCTTCCCACCGAAGTGGTACCTATTTATCTACTTGCAATTTCTTGCTTTCAAACTGCTAGGTTGGCAGGAGCTGGGACAGAGATGGGAGCTCATTCCACTGTGGAGTACTTGGATATCAAACTATGACCTTCCAGTCTTCAAGTTCAGTGTTTTAGCCACTTGAGCCATCGATTCCTCATCCAACAGAGGGGAATCTTTAAAAGGTTGCCATTGGATTGTGACTTCTGTCAGAATGTAGATTCCACTGCTGGTTTATAGTGCCAGCGATTCAGCTGTGCAACTTGTCTGCATATAATACAAATGAAGAGAGTGTCTCTGAATATGTTAGAAGCACACTTCCGTAATTACTGAATAACTGCTGCAGTCTCTGTTTTCCTATTTGTGTTTGAGAAAAAGCTATAGATATTTGTTGATTGGAGCTTGCAGCTGTCAGGCTGCCTCCAAACCTCAGGACCTCCCTTGTAATAATAATAATTTTGTTCCTTTCTGGGTTGAATGGATTTTTGCTGGAGGAACTCGGCTCAGAGGACACCTGAATGAGGCTCCTTTCATGTCCCCAAGATCTTTTCCCATTGAAGTGGCCCCTATTTTATCTACAATTTCTTGCTTTTGAACTGCTAGGCCGGCAGGAGCTGGGACAGAGATGGGCACTCAAACCTGGGTCTCGAACAGCCGTCCAGCTTACAACGCAAGCTTCTTAACCACTGAGCCACCGCAGCCCCACCTCCTTGGTGGTGTCAATTGGAGAATTTCTGCTCTTTCCAGTTGGAGACAACAGGCGTTGCATTATGGGTTCTGCTCACAGGATTTGCAAAACTTTGCCTCAAATGTCACAAAAGTCGGAGTGCCTCTCCTATATAATTGTTAGGAGAACTTTAATAACAGAAGTATAGTCTCCAGAACCCATGAGCTTCTACTGGTCTCCTATTCAGCACTAGCCAGAGCACATCTAGGGTAATGTGTCCAATTCTGGACACATCATTTAAGATAGATGCAAACAAATTGGAGCAGGTACTGAGAAGGGCAACAAGGACGATCAAGCCTTATGAGGAAAGGGTAAAGGAATCAGGCATGTTTAGCCTTGAGAAAAGGAGAGCAAGAGGGGATACGATAGCACTCTTCAAATACCTGAAAGGTGGCCATTAAGAGGAAGGGAAGGGACTGTTCTCAGTCACTCCAGAGTGCAGGATGTGTAATAATGGGCTCAAACTAAAGGAAGCCAAATAGAGGCTGAATATCAAGGGAAAGGCCTTAATGGTTAGAGTAGTATGTCAGTGGAACCAACTGCCTTGGGAGGTGTTGAGCGCTCCAACTCTGGAGGCATTCAAGAGAGAATTGTACAACCATCTGTCAGATCTGCTTTGATTTGAAACCCAAACCCTGAGCGAGCCTGGAAAAGTTACTTTTTGGACTACAAATTGCACAATCCCCAAGTCAACGTAGCCAGTGGGTTCGTGCTCCAAAATAATTTCTCCCAGCTTCTATTCTAGATGCCTCACTGTGTTTCTCCTTTCTATAGGTCCCCGGAGCAAGGAGCCACGGACACCTCTTGGGGAATTGGTAGATGATGGTGGAGAACCTGGTCAGGATAGGCTGAGTTCCTCCCAGGCGCCCAGCCCTGAATGGCATGAGTGCCCTGAGTGCGGACGTGGCTTTGGCACATCGCGGGCCTTAAAGGTGCACCGCAGCTACCATGTGGGGCGCAAGCGTCCGCACAGCGGTTCTTCGTCCAAGCCGCTGCTGCCCCTGCTCTTACCCAGCAGTCCCGACAGCCAGGAAGGGCAGACGGCCCCGGCTTCCGGCCGAGGCAGAGCTTTCCACTATATCTGTGCTGAGTGTGGCCTGGGCTTTGCCTCCCCTGCCACGCTGGAGGGCCACCGCTGCGAACACAGCTGGCAACGCAGCCCTCCAACCCCTCCCTCCCATGCCAAGGTGCCACCCTCTCCCAGTCCCAGGGAGACCAACGGGGATCAGGACACAGAGGGGGCTGACGGACCCTACCATTGTACCGAGTGCTCGGGGGAGTTTGGCTTGGTGTCAGAACTTCACGAGCACTACATGCTCCATGCTCGCGGAGAGCTGTAGATCTTTTTCCGACCCTCTCCCCGTTTTTGTCCTACCCCACGTTCATCAGCAACGCCTGCCAAGGAAGCCAGGACTCTTGAGAAGTTAAACTTCCACCGTTTGTTTCTAAAAGGTCCTTTTAACACACACACACCCTCTCCCACCCCTTTAGTTTCTTTCTGCAGTTCTGAAACGGATATACTGTACCTTGTGGGGTGGGCAAAGAGACACGGATGCTCAGAGCAATCCTTTCTGTGTGTCATACCTCCCCACGGCGGTTTGCATCACCTGTGGAAATCCCTCACCCACTCGCTGGGGGCCCTACCTTTCCCCCCCTGCACCAAAGAGAAAGATGCTCTGAATCGAGAATCTGCGGGACTTTAGCATTTTGTTCCTCAAAGGGAGCCCATCTAGAAGGGCGTCTGCAACAGAAGCATTAACAGTATTGAGCTTGTAGCTCATGTTCACTAAATGAACCACAAGAGGTTTATTCCAGACCTCGCCCCGATCTTGCCTCCCTGAACCCTCATGCCAGGGAAGAGCAGCTGTGGACCTAATAGTTGTTGTTAGATTACCTCTCTCAGCATCCATCACTTTGGCTTGTGGCTCATGGGACACGCGGTCCAGTGACATCTGGAGGAACGTGGCTGTTCAGCCCTGGGTTTGATAGTTTCCAGTGGGATTTGCATGTGTGCCTGTTGTCGTTGTCATCATGTTTGGCACCAGGGTGGTCCATGCTGAACTGAGGCTGTATTCTGTTTGTGTGTGTGTGTATGTGTGTGCGTGTGCGTACACGTGTGCGTTTGGCTTTTGTGTGAGTGACTTTTGGAGATGGCACCCACTCAGCATAAATCATGACATTATTAACCATCTCTCTTCACAGTAGCTGGGAGAACTGGCTTAATAAAACTGATCATGTATGTGTGACTTCTTATGGCGTCCACCTCTCTATTTGTGAATGGGAAATTTCGTGGTGCCCGATCTGGCGGCCAAGATTGATAAGCGTCTGCCCTATAATGACTCAACATCCTAATTTGGAAGGTCCAGTGGAACAGCTTTATTGCCTCGCATAAAGCTGAGGAAGGATAATGATCCAATTTAATAGTCAGGGCTGTTGCCAACAAATTCTAAAGAAATGATCTGTTCTCGTAGAGCATATGATATGCATTATTTACAGCAATTTCACAGTAGGAAGTCATTCCTCACTCCTTAATGGGGTGATCTCCTGTGGAGCCAAAAAAACAATTAGAGGATTGTTACAATCTCCGTTTTGACAGTTGAAGTAGCAAAATTGTGAGATTTTGCTACTATTTTACTTTTACCTCTTTCCTGTGAACCTGAGTCCTATTTTTGACCCACAATCGGATGTACCCTGGCAACAGCAACCTTGTGTTGCTGGCTAATCTTTCTCACACTAGGTTAGGAGAAAGGATCTGCGGGACAAATTCACCAAAAGGGAGCTTCATTTTGGACGTTTCATGTCTGGCCTAGACACGGAAGAAGGAAGTAATTTAGGTGATGAAACTTTGTTTGCGTCTTTTGTTTCACAGCTTTCCGTATGATTTGGGAGCTGTAATGCTACGTTAGCTCTGACTGGCAAATCAGCATTTTTAAAACACACATTTAGGCAACCAACTGTAACGTGCATGTAGCAAATCAAACAGCACTGGTTGCGTGCCAGTGAGCTGCACCTTTTTAAGCCTGATTTGCATGACACTTCATTTGCATTATATTAAAGTGTTCCAAAAGGACAGAAAAGAATGGGGAAACATTTCCTTTGGGTTTCATCTCCAAAAAGTCATACTCTATATACCAGGAGTTCTCAACTTTTTTAAATCTGTGGGGCAGAGCACGCCCCCCTCAGCTGAGCAGGCTGGACTGGTGCTTTCCCCTGCCATAAAATGCATCTGTGGCTGTCATAAATGTGTTTACAACAGCCACGGGCACATTTACTGCTGTCGTAAATGTGTCTAGTGACATCGGTGTGGGTCACATGAAATGGTGCTACGGGCCATGTCCGGCCTGCAAGCCGTAGGTTGAGAACCCCTGCTCTGTACATTATTCTGCACCAGTTTAGGATTCCATTCTGTTCTATTGCACGTCTATTCAGAGGTAGATAAAAGTAATCAAAATGGGGCTACGCTACGTACAGGACAACTTTTCTCTGAATGTGGAGAAATGCAATTTGTGCAGCACTTCTGTGTATCCCATTTTGTGCCCCACCTCGTGTAGAAAAGCAGATCTGATAAATGGCTGAGATAATGTCATTGAAGTAACCTATATCTGGTCAAAAATAATCTAATCGTGCAGTGCTCTGATATGAACAATGTTCGAAGAAGTAACATTCACTGAGTCAAATGAGTCTTGCACCAATAAATAAATTTAGAGTTCCTGAGTTAGCAAAGTTGTCTTAAAAAATTAAGGGTGGATTTGTTATCTAAACTTTTTCAAAACTATTTTTAAAACACTTTTGTCAACTGCAGTTCTATGACTTACCTAAACAGCAATTTCAGTTCTTCAGGTGGAAAACAAACACCTAAAATCAGTAAGTGTCTCCCTTGCTTGAAAGCCAGCCCCTTTTTTTTTGGGGGGGGGGTGTCTGTGCTCATCTCGGTTTACAGCCAAAGACCTAGCACTGTCTGCATTTGCAGAAGTTTCCATGGTCATGTGGCAGGCATGACTAGACGCAGGAGCACACGGGACAGCTCCTGCCAACCTAGCAGTTCAAAAGCAATAAATTGCAAGTAGATAAATAGGTACCACTTCGGTGGGAAAGGTAAACAGCATTCCGTGCACTCAGGTGTTGAGGCATGCCTGCCACATGTCCACGGAAACGGACATTCAAAGAGAGTGCTATCTACACCTGCAAATGTTTCCATGGTCACGTGGCAGGCATGACTAGATGTTGAAGCGCACAGAACGCCATTACCTTTGCCGTTGAAGTACCTATTTATCTACTTGCAATTTCTTGCTTTTGAACTGCTTGGTTGGCAAGAGCTGGGACTCGGGTCTCAAACTGCTGACCTGCCAACCTTCCAGAAGTCAAGTTTAGCGTCTTAACCACCGAGCCACTATAGTTATATACTTGTATATTTCCCTTGCCTATTGCCACAGAGGTGTTTTGCCATGCATGCTTTAAAAATATTAATACTCCTGCCAACCTAGCAGTTCGAAAGCTAGAAATTGCAAGAAGATAAATAGGGACCACTAAGGTGGGAAAGGTAAACAGCTTTCCGTGCGCTCCGGTGCCTCTAGTCGTGCCTGCCACATGACCACGGAAACGTCTGCGGAAAGCAGACAACGCTGGCTCTTCGGCTTTGAAACAGATGAGCACTGAGCCCTAGAATCGGATACGACTGGCTTTAGAGCAAGGGAAACCTTTTACCCTTTACTGACAGGTAACCTTTCTAGCCGGGACCAGAAAGAGCTCTGAGCATGCGCAGAGCGCCATTTTAAAAGCGGCCACCGTAACGGTTAGACGCCCGGCCCGTAGCCGCGACCAAGTCGACGCATGCGTGGTAGGCGCAGCCAGGGCCGCTCCTCCCGAGAAGCGCTCACCATTTCTGCGGCTGCGGGCTGTCTATATAGACGCCTGACTGAAAAAAAACTACATTTGACGGGACCGACCTTTTCTAGAGAGCGAATGAGGAACCTTTTGTGGTCAAGCCGAGCATGTGTGAAAGAAAAGGGGTGGTTATGGCAATAATTAAGGACAAGAATATTCAGCAGGCTCAATAAACGGAGCCTGAGGGGGCCTTGTTGGAAAGGGGCAGCGAAGGACCCCGGAAGTAGAGTGGAAAAAGCGTACCGCGGGAAACCGGAAGTAGGTCCGGCTTCACTTCAAGTCAGTCAGTCAGTCAGGGATGCCGGGGAAGGAGGCCGCGGTGGCCTTCGAGGACTGACACGGGAGGCCGCCTGGTTGTCTGAAGGGTTAGAGAGCGGTCCGTGGAGGGAAGAGAGAAGGAAGGGGGTTGAGGGAGGCCGTGAGGCGCGCTGGGACCGTGCCGGGGAGACAGAAGGGGCTGAAGAGAGGCTGCTGCCGCCTCGCTGCTCCCAATTAAAAGCCCCCCCCCCCGACGCACCCGACGCACCGAGTCTGGCCAGGTGGCCCTGCTATGTTAAGGGGCTGCGGTGGCGGCTCAGTAGTTAAGAAGCTCGCCTTGTTAGCTGGAAGGCTGGCAAGTCGGCAGTTTGAGACCCGGGTACTTGCATGACGGACTGAGCGCCCGTCTCTGTCCCAACTCTTGGGGACATGAAAGGAGCCTCAATTCGGGCGTCCCCTGAGCGGAGTTTCTCCAGCAAAACAAAAACAACCTTTCAACCCAGAATAATTTCTGACACAAAGCTATTATTATCCTGCTATGGTAAGAGATACTGCAGGACGGAATGAGTTCCCGTCTTTGTCCTCCCAGCTCCTGCCAACCTAGCAGTTGGAAAGCAAGAAATTGCAAGTAGATAAATAGGGACCACTTGGGTGGGAAAGGTAAACAGCGCTCTGTGCGCTACGGTGTCTAGTCATGCCTGCCACATGACCATGGAAACGTCTGCAGCAGCAAACAGCGCTGGCTCTTTGGCTTTGAAACAGATGAGCACTGCACCCTAGAGTCGGATACGACTGGCTTTCGAGCAAGGGAAACCTTTACTTTTATGGTAAGAGAGTAGTAGACCCTACTGTTAGCTACTCAACACTGATCGTCAGGCGGCAACCCCGACAACCCCAAAGACTAACAGCCTTGGGTGCTGAAGTCCACAAGGGAGGGGTGGTGGTCCCCAAGTGGATTAAATCCCACTTGAATCCATCTTGATGGAGGAGAGCAGCTTCATTCATCTTGGCCTGGGGCTGAGGAGGAGTTTGTGTGCCAAAAGGGCTCAGGACCAGAAAGTGACTTGCAGAACTGGATCAATGGTATGAGTGTCATCACGCCTGCAGTGCAGAAGGCAGATGAAAGGCCACTGCATTATATTCTCAGGACAGTCTTCATGGCTGATTGCCATGAGGATCTCTAATATTCAGATTCAGGTATGGCAGAAGAAGAAGAAGGCGCCGCGACGGTTGGCACCCGTTGCGGGGGGGGGGGGAGAACTGTTGGTCATTTGCCTCTCCCTGCATTGAGTTGGAATTGGGGGCACAAGTGGCTCCCTGCTCTCCTGTCCCTGGCACATCTATAAGGGCAAACGGGCAAATCTATAAGGGCTCTTATAGATCAGCTGCCCCTGGCTAGGATAGGGAAAAGCCACCTGTTTGGATTTTGAGGTGGTTTGTGCAGGCTATACTTTGGTGCTTGAATGCTATTCTCTCCCCCCCCCCCCCCCCACACTTATCTTCTTGAGCAAGAAGACTAATGTTAGGGAGTTGTTTGTGGGAGTTGTGGCTGGTAAGGAGGAAAGTCTGCTGGAATGTATCCTTGGGATGGAGGTAAGCTACTTGAGGAGGTTTGCAAATTGCTAATTATACTCATCTGTGGCAGCAGGAGCAACAGAAAGGTTTGCTGTGGTCTGACAAGTGAAAGGATTCGTTGTAGTATTTACCTTTTTGATCATGCATGGTGTATTATTCAGAGTTTCAGGTCCACATGTACAGTATGTGTTGTTTGGGTTGGAAATGTAAACCTCAAGGATAGTTATGTGCTATCAAGTTGGAACTGACATAGAGCGACTCTCATAGGGCTTTCATAGTAAGTGAGATATTTAAGCAGTGACTTTATCCTCTAGTGATTTCCCATGGCCAAGTGGGGATTTGAACCTTGATCTCCAGAGTTCGTGTCTGTCATTCTGTCTTCTATACCACACTGGGTATTAATACCAAGGGAAAAGTAGATTAATAACTTGTCATTCATCAAATAGTTGATTGTAACATATATTGTGACATTAGACAAGCCAATTAATCTATATAGTTGTTTAAGGAGCTGTTATTCAGATTTGCAAGTAGATAAATAGGGACCGCTTCGGTGGGAAGAGATCTTGAGGACATGAAAGGAGTCTCATTCGGACATCCCCTGAATGATTGGAGTTTCTCCAGCAAAAATCCTTTCAACCAAGAATAATTACTGATATGAAATTATTACGGTGGCTGCGGTGGCTCAGTAATTAAGAAGCTCACCTTGTAAACTGGAAGGCCTGCAAGTTGGCAGTTTGAAACCCGGGTACTGCATGACAGATTGAGTTCCTGTCTCTGTCCCAGCTCTTGGGGACATGAAAGGAGCCTCATTTGGGAGTCCCCTGAACAGAGTTTCTCCCGTAAAAAAATCCTTTCAACCCAGAATAATTTCATTCTGACATGAAATTATTATATCAAGATTCAACGATATCAAAATAAATCTTTCCAAAAAGATATCAGTAAACGTTTATTTAAATGGTTGCTGTACAGTAACTACTGTTATGCTTGCTACAGATGAATAGTATTTTGGTTTAATTGTTTGGCTTAATTCTTGCAGGAAGCAATGGCTGAATCTTCTGCAATTAGCAAGCCATTAGTGGTTGACCGGCATCTTAATAAAGTGTTAGATTGCAATGATCTAGACACTTCATTCCAGAAGCATTTATCAACTTGCAAATCGGAGCCCATCTGTCTTGAAGAGGAAAGCCCTACAACTCTGACCTCCATCTGTCCAAGTCGACATGAAAAGGGCAAAGACTCTCCTGGCGGTAGTGTAATTTGTGAGTCCTTTGATTTGGTTTTTGACATTATAAGCCTTCATAGTA
Organism: Bradypodion pumilum; assembly: GCA_035047305.1. Lineage (NCBI taxonomy): Eukaryota > Metazoa > Chordata > Lepidosauria > Squamata > Chamaeleonidae > Bradypodion > Bradypodion pumilum. The sequence goes on from JAWDJD010000007.1 coordinate 7,067,595, forward strand.
CAATATATACAGTCTTCAGTATCCTGTTAATTTAAGTAACTGTTTAAAAAATAGCAGGAAGGATTCAGACATTTCTTTTTATTTATCTGTTCCTTATCTGAAACAAGTAGATGGATAACTGTGGCCTCTTGAGACATAGGTTTTGTACGTTATAATTCAAGTGGAAAAATCATTTAAACTTTTGCTATCATTAAAGAGGGAGAAGAAGGTATGAATGTTTCTAGATGAGAATGTAATGGGTAAAAACTTTCTAACCTTGCTCTGACTATTCCTTTCTCCACAGGAGTATTCAGAAAAATAAATTGTTCATTGTTTATAACTATATTTAATATGTTGTCTTTGGAATGCAATTTTTTGTACCACGCTGATGTTGGAAGGTAAAGAAATTGTGTGTTCTGCTCAGCAGCCTTTGATTCGGTCTCTTCTTGCCTCCAGATAGCCTGGGTACCAATCAGTGTTTCCATTGCCTGATCACTTTTCCGGATGAGAAATTCAAGGAACGTCATATGAAGCGGGAGCACCCAGAGGACTTTGTTCAGGCCAACCTACGCGATGCCCTTTTTGTCTGCTTCATTTGCAATAAGGCTTTTGAGAATTCTCGCACACTCATCTGCCACCAACGGCGTCACACTGCAGCGCCACCCTCTGACTGTGTGCGACCCACCTTTGACTGCCCTGACTGTGGCTGTCGCTTTGGCCAGCTGGTCAGTTACCAAACTCATCGCCTGGGCCACGCTGCTGGCCACAGCTTGCCTCACCAGTGCCCGGACTGTGGGAAGAGCTTTCGACAGCTTTCAAACTTACGGCGACACCAAGCATTCCACCAGCAGACTCAAGATTTAATGCCCTCCCACCCTTATTCCTGTACGGAGTGTGGGGAAAGCTTTAACCAGGAGGCAGGGCTACATGAACATTACATCCGCCATGCCCGTGGGGAACTTTAGTACGTGCTGTCACTGTGTGGATCATTTCCACTGTTTTTGGTGCAAGCAGGAAGATGGCAGGCATTGTTGTGTGAGGTTCCGAGCTAGAAGGCATTAAGAAACAGAACCACTCAGGTTGGGAACATGAATGGGAAAGGCTCCTCTCTGCAGGAATGTTGCATTTAGTTTTGTATCAGCCGGGAATAGGGAAAGATTTCTGAGAATATGTAAAGCAAGGGTTCCCAACCTAAGGCCCGTGGCGCCATTTCATGTGGCCCCCTACCCCTCCAGGGGCATTTTAGAAACAACATGGCCACCCCTTTGAAGCTAATGGGACAAAATGACCGCACCCACACACCATTGTGCAGGCAGGGCAAAATGGCTGACCAGCCCTCGAAGCTGACTGAGAGAGCATGACCCGGCCCCCGGCTTTAAAAGGTTGGGAACCCCTGAGGTAAAAGATTACCTTCCCTGCCTGAAGTGAGTGGGAGAATGGAAAGCGAACTTTCTCTATTTGGGAGAAGTTGAATTCCACTGAGTTTCTTGTGATGTTTGATGTTAGTTATGGGACTGGAAAGTTTCCATCAGCAAACTCCTGATACTTTGGGTTTTTCCCTGCCTTATTAGATGTGCATTTGCTGTAAGAACCCTATCTTTTGTAGCGGGCGAGGGGACAGGCTCTGCATGTCTGTGTGTCCTTCAGGAAAGCTGTTCACCTTTTGCAAAAGGTGGGGAGGCAAGTGATCGGCCTAAGAGACCAGAAGAGGCTAACTTGGTGTCATGGGCAGTTCTTGTTCGTGGACTGTACGATGCCTTCTTTGGTTTGCATGAGGGAAGCAGAGTTCAGTTAAAGTAACTGCTTTCATAAAAGTACTATAGTTTTGTAGAAGCATCTGTGACTGATGCAGGGCATCTTGGTTTTCTAGCAGCAGCAAGCTGATAGCAGTGGTTAAGCGCTCAGCACTTACTCTTTGCCCCTCACAGCAAAATGAAGCAGAATAAATGTGCAAAAGAAAAGGGCTGCATCATTTTTATAGCCTGAATACAATATTCCATCAGCAGAATTCGGGATCTCTTAAGATTTAATATATTGCTGCAAAGTTTTAATTTCTTTTCTTTGGGGGTTGCGGGGAGGGGGGGAGTGGAGACCTGGACGGTGCCCAGCCTTTTGTCTGGGACACTGGTTTTGAACCAGCCCTATCAATGTGAATATCCTAGTTACTGAATCTTGTATTCTGTGTCCCTTTTGCTTCCTGGTGTAACCTCCCTGTTGGTGTATTGTTTCTCTAAATTATGTGGAGGGCGGGGGAAATCTGGATGGTGGATAAACTAAATATTGAGTATTTCTAGACAAGGCATGTAGCATTCAATCAACTGATGGAATTTTATAGCCCCGTGATGGCGAACCTTGGCACTCCAGATGTTCTTTGACTTCAGTTTCCAGAAGCCCCCGTGAATCCACACGAATGGGTTTACTGCAATCCGTCCGGCCCACCGCCCTCGTCGCTCCTGGAAGCGGTAGTGAAACGCGCCCATACGTGCCAGAATAATTTCTGACACGAAATTTATTTATTTATCCACTCTTATCCTATGTTAGGCTGTTTTCTATATGGCCCCTTTTTATTTAAATAGAGTATATGACTATTGCTACTCATGAAAGAAGTTTTTTTCAGGGTAAGCAGTTGTTTACTTCAGTTAGATAACAATTGCTAACTCCTAAAATGACCCTAGGTAATTATGCTCTCCTGGTCAACAGGAACATGCCTGGTTTGATGCAATTTACATGCTTTACAGCAAAGATTCCAATCCTAAAGCGTGCAGAAGACATTTGTGAGGTACCAAGGGCTACAGCACCAGAAATGCAAATTAAAGTGGGCATTTTTGACCTCGCAAAATACTCTCATGTTTTTTCATATGTTCTGTAAGACTATTAACATTAGGACTGTCGACTTCTATAATTGAAGATACCATTAACATGGAAAATTCACATTTGTGGAAGTAGTAGTATGATTAATGTGAACTGGACTAGATTGTGAATATTTTGTAATTCTGACACATGAAATAATTTCGTATTGGCCTTGTTTACTCAGATAATATTCACAGCTTTTCTTTTCCAGTTCAGAAAGCCTGCAACATCCAGCTGTGATTTAAAACCTTTGCTTCTTTGGGTTTAAATAAGTGTTTTTTCATATCTGGTTCTGACATTAATGATACCTTTTGGGTCAGATGGTTAGTCTCTTGATCAGGGGTACTCAAACTATGGCCCATGGGCCAGATCCAGCCCCTGACACTAATTCATCCAGCCTACGTCGCTCCCGGAAGTGGAAGTAAATATGGCCATATGGTGAGAGGAAATATATGACTGGCCCACTGAACCACGTGAGCGGCCCATAGTCTGAAAAGTTTGGGCACCCCTGCTCTTGATTCTAGTTCTGTATACTAATGTGGCAGCAGTTCTCAAGATTCTTGAAGGGAGAATATCTGAGTGTAAACAAAACACAACAGCCAAAAGACAAAAAAATGTGGCACCTTAACTGCTGTATTTAAATGTGAGCTTTCGTGGACCAAGTCTACTTCATCAAGCATAAGTGAGGCCTCATGGCATCAATTTACACACACATCAGGTACACAGGTACACAATAATTGGCCAGCGTAACAGAATAGTAACATATGAATGGAGAACTTTCTTTAGGCTGGATAATTTTAATGGGAAATGCTTTGCATTGAACTTGATATCATCTGCATATAAGTCATATGCTCCAAATCTGAGCTGTGTGCCCCACATGCACATTATGTGCTGTCATCTCCAACTTAGGATGACCTTATGACTAACAGGCTTCTACTAATGGAAATCGAACAGTAGTATATGATTCTCTTTCCCATTAAAGAAGGGCTGGGCAACTCTGATAGCCCTTTTCATAAGATTGCCCTTCAAAAGCCAGTTGTATCCAACTCTAGTATTCGATACTCATCACCCGTTATAGCCAAACAGCCAGCGCTGTCTGCGTCTGCAGATATTTCCATGGACATGTGGCAGGCATGACTAGGGACCCAAGTGCACGGAACACTTTATCTTCCCGCCAAAGTGGTACCTATTTATCTACTTGCAATTTCTACTGCTACGGTTGGCAGGACCTGGGACAGAGACGGGAGCTCACTCTATCGTGGGAAACAATAAAGGTTGATAATGACCAATATGCAGAAGCATTACTGTATTTGGTTTTGTGAGATGGATGAAGTAATAGTGTTTGGGGAAAGATGAATAGATGGGGAGGCTATGGATTTTTCACTGCTTGTTTCTGAATCCACAGGACTTTCCTGTAGCCATCAGGTTGTATTTTGAACAGCAGAGCTTTTTGGATGTCAAAAAATAGTCATGTCTGCCAAATCAAGGATAGGGAATCTAGTTCTCAAGACATGGTGAGGTGTAACTCCGGCCAGCCTAACAAGGGATGGGTATCAAGACTGGCGTGGTGATGAGGAACATCTGGATGGCCTCATATTCTCCATTCCATTTTGAAGTGCGAGGACCAACTCTTACTTGGATTTGTTCTGCACATTTGACTGATTCAATAAGCCTACTCTAGTTACTACTTACCCTTTTGATTTCAGTCAGCGCCGAGCAAGATCAAAGTGTTAGAATATTTAAAGTACAACTTACTGACTCTTAGCCATAATAATTGGGCAGGAATTCATTCAAATAAAGCCTGTATTCACATCATCTTCTGGTATTGTGAATCCATTTATTGAAACAAGGTCACTCAGGAAGCAAAGAAAGACTAAACAAATCACAGGCAGCAGGACAGGACAAGATTTTAATCAACTCAGCTGTGGTTATAATGTGCAAAATTCCTGCCTGTTCTTAGAACAATGTGCCAGTAGCTGGACAATTTATCTCTATTCTCATTTGCCCTAATTTTTGTCACAATGTAAAACCATAGTCTACACACATCCCCAAGAGGACTCGGGGTGTGTACGTGTATATTGTGTGTGTGTGTGTGTTGCTACTATTACTGCTCTCATTGGTTTTCTCTAGTTCTCGTAGGCCCTCAACAGTACCCTTTCTGCATCCTCGGACAGTTCCACCACAACTTGCTTCAACATCCCATAAGAGGACTCGAAGGAGATCTGAGGCCCCACCTTGACATTCTTTCCCAAATACAGCACATATCTCCATGCCCATGTCGCTAGCCCAACTGGCTTGATGATGAGGCTGAGCACATAATCCGAATTCAGAGGCTTAGCAAAGACACTTCGGATTTCTGCTTGAAGCAGCCCGACGCTTTTGCCTGTGGCTTTTGCCGTCTTCTCCAAGGATCCTTCGTTCAGGCCAAAGTCGATGCAGAAAAACTTGATAGTAGCCATCACGTACTCGGCTATAGCTGACGGAGAATTCTTTGCACAGAAAAGGCACATCTGCAGGACTTTCTCCCACACACCTTTCATCACCAATTTCTCCTTCCGCCTTACCAATCTGGATACAACCGTTGGGATGGCTCTCTTCAGCGCTTGCTTCTTCAACTCGGGAGCGCTCTTCTTCAGGGCTTGCTGGAGGAGGGCAAAATCATAGGCATCTTGCATGAAGCAGGAGACCAGAAAGACCTCCGGGGCGTCTACACCATCCTTCTTCAGGGCTTCCGTGCAGTTCTTCCGCACCTGTTCCTCCAGCTTCTCTTTGCAAACCGGCTGTCTTCCAGGCCGGGTCTCCACATCAACGTCGATTTTGCTCCTCACGAAGAAGGCTCGTTTCCCTGCACTACCGATGGCTCTGGCCAAATAGCTGTGGGTATGCTTATAACGTTCAGAGGCCACTAGCAGGAAGAAATCATAGCGGCTGAGATCCAGGTGGCTCACATCTTCCTCTATCATTCCCACTCCGGGCAAATCCCAAAGGTACAAGCAGGGAACCGTTGGGTGCTGGTAGGCTATAGCTTTCTTGGTCGTCTCGATCTGTCCAGTGGGAGCTGCCCCTGGCTCCCCACTACCCACTCCTATCAGGGCATTGATGAGCGAGGATACCCCTGAGCCGACTTCTCCTATCACGGCTACATCGAGACGGACTTGCGTGGGATCCTTCAATTCCGAACAGATCACAGATGGGATTTCCGACAAGCTCTTGGACTCGCAAATCTTGTACAGGTCCTTGATCTTCTTTTCGCTCACAACAGTCAAACCGTCTAGGCTCCCATCATGATTTCTAGAAAGGAGAGAGGAGAACATTAAGATCTGTTCTCTTCCCACTCTCTTCAGTTACCATAATACAGTGGGTCAATATTTGGCCATGGAGTTTGCCTGAATAGCTGCCTGAATATGGCCATAATGGAAAGATCCTCAATGTATAAAGGTAAAGGTTTCCCTTGCTCGAAAGCCAGTCGTATCCGACTCTAGGGTTCAGTGCTCATCTGTTTCAAAGCCGAAGAGCCAGCGTTGTCTGCTTCTGCAGACGTTTCTGTGGTCCTGTGGCAGGCATGGCTAGACACCGGAGCGCACAAAACGCTGTTACCTTCCCACTGAAGTGGTCCCTATTTATTTACTTGCAATGTCTTGCTTTCGAACTGCTAGGTTGGCAGGAGCTGGGACAAAGACGGGAGCTCATTCCGTCGGGAATCGAATTGCTGACCTTCTGCCTCCCAGTCAGCGTTTTAGCCACTTGAGCCACTGCAGTCCACCCTCAATGTATAAACAGGCCAAAATCATCGGCCTCCAAATGAGATGGGAGAGCAGCAATTAATTTAATTTAATTTAATTGTCACATTTATATACCGCTCACTCGGCCAAAGCCAACTCAGGGCGGTTCACAGTAAAAATTAAAAAAACACATGTTAAAAATCCATACAAAGCTCCACCAAGGCATTACCTGTGTCGCTCCCAACCTTTTCAAGCCAGGGGCCGGGTCACACTCTCAGCCAGCTTCCAGGGCTGGATGGCCATTTTGCCCTGCCTGCACAATGGGGTGGTGGTGGTGGTGGGGTTGGCCATTATGTCCCAACAGCTTCAACGGGGCAGCCATTTTGTTTCTCAAATGCCCTTGGAGGGGGGGCACATGAAATGGTGCCATGGGCTAGATCCGGCCCATGGGTTTTAGGTTGGGAACCCTTGCTTTAGATTTACAAGATACTTTTATTATGTTAATTCAACGCAGCTCTGAGGATGTTTTGGGGCTGTAGCTACCAGAATCCAATGACAGTGGCTTAGTGGTTAAGACGCTGAATTTGATGACTGGAAGGTTGGCCAGTCAGCAGTTTGAGACCCGAGTGCTGCACAACGGGGTGAACTCGTTTCTGTCCCTGCTCCTACCAGTCGGGTTCTGCCTGAGTGGGCGGCATATATAAATATGACTATAAATAAATAAAATAAAATAAAAACTTAACCGTTCAAAAGCAATAAATTGCAAGTAGATTTCATTTCACTTTTTATTTATATACCGCTTTATTCGGCCCAAAGGCGACTCAAAGCGGTTTACACCAATGCATGCTGTCTGCACAGCTGCAGATAGCAGCAGAAAAAAGCGAAAGAAATACAACAATGACAATACAAAGAGTAAATGGGTACATAATACTAAATATACAACAATACAAAATTCAAAATTCTGTGCACTCTGGTGTTAGTCGTGTCTGCCACATATCCATGGAAATGTCTGCAGACACTAAGTGATGGCTCTAAGCAGAGATGAGCACCGAACCCTAGAGCGGATACGGCTGGCTTTTGAGCAAGGGCGGCCTTTACCTGACTAGAATCCATAGACCTTATAGATCAGTGGTGGCAAATCTATGGCACGCGTGCCAGAAGGGGCACTCAAAGCCCTCTCTGTGGGCATGCACGCCACTGCCCCAGCACATAGTTTGCTCCGCCCCTCTGCCCAGCAGCCTATTGGGAGTGCTTCCTCCCTCCCCCCAGCACAGAGTTTGCCCTGCCCCTCTGTTTGGGCACTTGGTCTCTAAAAAGTTTGTTATCACCACTATAGATAATAGTCAGGAATTCTGGCAGCTACAGCTCGACAACGCTATGTGTGTGTGTGTCACCTGCCCAGTTGAATGTGGGTGTGATTGCAATCCAGCCATGATCACACACAACCCCTTTCCAACACAGGAGAGAACCTGGAAATCCTGATATGGGGAGGCGGTCCTCCAGGTTTCAGTACTCAATCAATCAATCTTCCTTATGGTCCAAGACCAGCATAGTACAGATGTTAAAATGAAGGTACTTAAATATATATATATTTAAAAAGGAGCGATCCACACTCACCTCTTCAGATTAAGCACTTCCCCTTCCAAGCTGTCCTCAAAGCGACCAAATTCATATTCCTCTGGTTCCAGCCCAGACACTAGGAAGATCTTTGGATCCATTTTGTCCTTGGCCAACGTCTCCGCCATTTCCTTCCGGACCAGCCTCAGTTGCTCTGTACGGTTGAATCTGTTCCGGAGCCGTCTCTGGGCGGTGTGTAAATCCAAGTCAACCTTGGTGCGTGCCAAAAAGAAGGTTTTCCCCTTCTGCTTCATTGCTCTGAGGACCTGAAGGTGGGTGTCTCTCAAGCCCTCACCCCCAACCACCACTACAAAGCAGCTGTACTTGCTCAGGTCACCCATGCGTTTGAGGTAAGCAGCCGGTTTCTCAGAAGCTTCGAAGCCCGGCAAATCGTGCAGGGTTAGGTTGGGGTAGATGGGGTGGGTGTGAACAACCGCCTCTTTTGTGGGTGCAAGAATGCCCTGGAAATACACCCACGGATCTGGCACTTTGCGGGGCTTCTCCACCAGAGCCTGAACCAGTGTGCTCACCCCTGTGCCTTGCTGTCCCAAAAACCCAATCTGGATCTTGAGAGTGTTCATGCAATCCATCAACTCTTGAATTTTGGAGGCGGTTGCGCTGTCATTCTGAGCCTCGTACTCAGCTTTCAGGCTTTGCAGTTGTTGTTGATCCGGATATGGGCAAAGAGCCATGGTGCAGCGTTTCCAACACAGAGAAAAGAATCTGGAAGAGAATATAAGAGAAGCATTAAGCTTACCAGGTGCAAGGTCTCAATATAAGGGAAAGTGGCGGCTGCCCCCCACCCACCCCCAAGTATGGACTGAGTTCTCTTCCTACGCAATATTCATAGATCCGTCTCTATGCCAATTCCTGTTTTCCTGCTGGCATTGCATGGCAGAGCTTGTGGAAGAATCAGGATTGATTTGATTTAAGACTACAGTACATTTAAATCACGGTTCCTTACATAAAGACCCATAAAGGCTCAAAAGGTTTCACTTTCATTTCTACTGCTTGCTTGTCCTTCCTCCCACTGAGCTTCTTGTGCAGATCTATTCACAGATCTAGGGGACTCACTGCAGTGACTTAGTGATTAAGACACTGAACTTGATGGCTGGAAGATCAACAGTTTGAGACCCGAGTGCTGCACGGTGGAGCGAGCTCCCGTCTCTGTTCCCGCTCCTGCCAACCTAGCAGAAATTACACCGGAGCGCATGGAACTTGTAATGTCTTGCTTTCAAACTGCTAGGTTGGCAGGAGCTGGGGCAGAGACGGGAGCTCATTCCGTCCTTTAGTATTCGGGAATCGAACTGGTGACCTTCCGCCTCCCAGTCAGTTTCTTAGCCACTTGAGCTATAGTCTCCCATTAATTCACCTTATTCATGTATATTCATTTCTAGTACAGTACTTATATACAGCTTGACCTGCATGGCCGTAGCCAGGATTCTAGATGTGGGTGGGCAAATATATTTTTCAGGGTGGGCAACAATGCCTCTTTTCAATGCATTCCTATAGGAAACCATGCCTTGCCAGGGTGGGCAAACTGCTACCGGTAACTCAGGGTGGGCCAGGCCCACCCTGGCCCACCTCTGGCTATTGCTGACCTGGCCTCTTCACTCTTGAACGGCGACATCTAAGAGGTGACCTGATTGAAGTTTATAAAATCATGCACGGTGTGGACAAAGTAGATAAGGAAAAACTGTTTTCCCTATCGCACAACACTAGAACTAGGGGACACTCCATGAAACTTTTGGGTACTAGTTCTCAAATAAGAGAAAGTACTTTTTTACCCAGAGGATCACTGGTCTATGGAACTCCCTGCCAGAAGAAGTGGTGACAGCTGTCAGTCTTGACAGCTTTAAGAAAGGATTAGTCAAGTGCATGGAGGACATCCCAATCTGAATTTCGGAGGCGACTTCCTCATAGAGGAGGTAAGGCATGAGGAAGAATCCTTTTTATTGCATGTGGAGTAGATGGTTTGAATGTAGTGGGTAGTATGTTTTGCATCATCAGAAGACTGGTGATTAAATAAGCTTATCGAGCTTATGTTATATAAGATATATATAAATACGAGTACTATTTTCTTAATGTAGGATGAATGAACTTAAAATGAAGATATGTTGAACTGATAAGCAAAAGTAGGCTTTGTGTTGTATTCTATCTTGGAATATTTTATTTTTCACCAGAAAAAGGGAGGATAGAATACATAAATTTATAGAAGGATATAGGCAATATTATCTTATATGGGATAAATTGAACTGATGAGCGAATGTCGGTTTTGTATTGTATTATATTGTATTTTGTATATGTCATTGTGGGGGGTTTTTTTGTATCTTGTATTGTGTTTTGAGGGGGTTTTTTTGTGATTTTTTGACCTGTTTGAAATAAAATTAAAAAATAAAATAAAACGTGGGGGAAAAAAAGAAATGCCATTTCCAGCAGGGAATCCTAAGCAGGTGAAGGCATCTGCTTGGGAATAATACCCTGAAGCCAATGGTGAGCCACTGTGTGAGACAATGCTGGACTGCATAGGCTGTGGCATGTTCCAGCAAGGCTGTTCTTATGTTCTTGCGGTGTAATAAACACTACTTGGGGCGGTTTCCCAGGCACAGAGAGAGACATGTTGTTGTTCAGCCGCACAGTCGATTCCGACCCTTTGCGACCCCATGGACCATATTCCTCCAGGCACCTCTGTCCTCCATCCTGCTCAGCCCTCCCAGCTCTGTGCCCAATGCGTCCACAATACCGTCTATCCATCTCATCTTTGGACGCCCCCTTCTTCTCTTGCTCTCCACCTTTCCCAGCACCAAGGCCTTCTCAAGTGAGTCCTCCCTTCTCATTTGATGTCCAAAGTCCTTTCGCTTCATCTTTACTATTTGACCTTCCAATGAACAATCAGGGTTGATTTCTTCTAGTATTGACTAATTTGTTCTCCTCGCTGTCCAAGGGACTCCCAAAACTCTCCTCCAACGCCACATCTCAAAGGCATCTTATTCTTCTGCGCTTGGCCTTCCTAATGGTCCAGCTCTCACACCCACTGGGAATGCAAGTTTACTCTTGTTCGATAGACATGAAAATAATCAGAATTTAGCACCTCCTCCAAGCAGCCTGGATGACACCAGCTTTCTAATAGGGCTTGGAAGAAAGAAGAAAGGAGGCATCTGTGCTGTAATACAATCTAACAGCCATACCTGCTCCTGGCCTCCCTGCGCTGCTGCAGAGGGGCATGTGGGCATGTGGGCATGAGGACGAGCGACTTACCTGCGACGATCCGCGGTGCGCAAGGTGTGCGGCGCGGATGCCCTTTTTGCGCCGGGCGGCGGACAGAGAGGACGCGACCCAAGGCGGCTCCTCGCCTTTGCAGAAGCCGCAGGGGAGCCTCGCGTAGTCGCGGGAAACGAAACCGATCTCGGTTCTCGACGGGGCGGAGAAAGAGGATTGCTGCTGCTCCTCCTCTTCCTCTGGATTCTCCGGGTTTCGGAGCCGGAAAGAGACGCTAGTCCGGGAGGGAATCGGGCGCCGTGTGAACAAACAGGTCCGCGGGCGCGGCTGCTGCGGCAGAGGAGAGGATCGCACGCGAGAAGCCCGGAGGGGGGGGGGGGGAGATCTCCAGGGCTTTTAGGATCGCACGCTTGCGCTGAGTAAGGACTGGATCTGTCGAGAGCGGTGCAGCTGGTAGGATGCGTGTGGATCGCTCAACCGTAGCAAGGCATTGCAAGTAGATCAATAGGGGCCACTTTCGGTGGGAAGGTAAACAGCGTCCCGTGCGCTCCGGTGCCTCTAGAGTCGTGCCTGCCACTTTGACCACGGGTGAAGCGTCGAAGCAGACAGCGCTGGCTCTTTTGGCTATAAACAGAGCTGAGCACTGAACCCTAGAGTCGGATACGACTGGCTTTCGAGCAAGGGAGACCTTTACCTTTACAGGCTTGTCGGCGCATTCGGTCTTACCCACATCTCCATCCCCCGCCTCCATCAAGAGTAACCAATCTGTGCTTACATAAGAATATAAGAGCAGCCTTGCTGGAAGAGGCCACAGGAGCCCATCCAGTCCAGCATTCTGTCTCACACAGTGGCTCACCATTTGCTTCAGGGTATTATTCCCAAGCAGATGCCTTCACCTGCTTAGGATTCCCTGGAAATGGCATTGAGAGATATCCTGCCTATCTCTCCAACCGGGAGGTTGTCCTTAGGTATCCATAACTGTAGCCATTGAGAGATATCCTGCCTATCTCTCCAACCCGGAGGTTGTCCTTAGGTATCCATAACTATAGCCATTGAGAGATATCCTGCCTATCTTTCCAACCCAGAGGTTGTCCTTAGGTATCCATAACTATAGCCATTGAGAGATATCCTGCCTATCTTTCCAACCCGGAGGTTGTCCTTAGGTATCCATAACTATAGCCATTGAGAGATATCCTGCCTATCTCTCCAACCCGGAGGTTGTCCTTAGGTATCCATAACTATAGCCATTGAGAGATACCCTGCCTATCTCTCAAACCCGGAGGTTGTCCTTAAGTATCCATAACTATAGCCATTGAGAGATATCCTACCTATCTCTCCAACCCGGAGGTTGTCCTTAGGTATCCATAACTATAGCCATTGAGAGATATCCTACCTATCTCTCCAACCCGGAGGTTGTCCTTAGGTATCCATAACTATAGCCATTGAGAGATATCCTGCCTATCTCTCCAACCCAGAGGTTGTCCTTAGGTATCCATAACTATAGCCATTGAGAGATATCCTGTCTATCTCTCCAACCCGGAGGTTGTCCTTAGGTATCCATAATTATAGCCATGAATACCCTTGTCCTCCATGAACGTGTCTAATCCTTTCTTAAAGCTGTCAAGACTGACAGCTGTCACCATTTCTTCTGGCAGGGAGTTCCATAGACCAGGAATCTTCTGGGTGAAAAAAGTACTTTCTCTTATTTGTTTGAGAACTAGCACCCAAAAGTTTCGTGGAGTGCCTTGTGAAACGTTCTCCATTTTGTATTATATGACACATTTATATATATGAGTTTCCTAGCAGGATTGTGGTTTGGAGAGAGAACAGTTCGGGTGGAAAGCTTCCTTCCTGGAAAGGGCTGGCCAGAATCCCTGCTGCTGATTTACGCTTGTGTAAGGGGCTGTGGTGGCTCAAGTGGTTAAGACAGGGATTCTCAACCTGCAGCCCGTGGGCCAAATGCGGCCCACAGCACCATTTCCTGTGGGGCCCCCACTGCCTCCATCACATCAGGAAGTGCCAATGGGTCAGTAGTGGGCATCAGCAGGTTCGCACAATTTGCCAGAACCCAGTAGCAGAAATTCTGGCCGGCCCCATCCATCCAAGTTTTGAAATAAAGTAGTCCTAATTTGGGTGCAACACAGGGCTTTCCCCATGGCCATGCACACCATACCCTGCCCACAGTGTGGTAGTAAAAATTTTTTGGAGCCCCCCACTGCATTGGGTGGAGGAAGGGCAAAATGGCTGTCAGCCCCTGAAGCTGTCTAAGGGAGCGTGACCTGGCCCTCAGCTAAAAAAGGTTGAGAACTCCTGGGTTAAGATGCTGAAGTCAATGACTGGAAGGTCAGAGTTTGACTCCTGAGTACTGCACGATGGAGTGAGCGCCCGTCTCTGTCCAAGCTCCTGCCAACCTAGCAGTTCGAAAGCAAGAAATTGCAAGTAGATAAATAGGTGGGAAGGTAAACAGTGTCCTGTGGTGTTTAGTCATGCCTGCCACATGGCCACGGAAACATCTGCAGACACAGACAGCACTGGCTCTTTGGCTATAAACAGAGATGATCACTGAGCCATGGAGTCGGATACAACTGGCCTTCAAGCAAGGGTGACCTTTACATTAAACTGTGCTTTCCCTTCCCTGGATTTTATTTCCCTTTCTCTTACATTTCTACAGAGCCTTCTGAGAAGCCGTGCCCGAAATGTCTCTAAAGGTCCCGCAGAAGTCCTCTCCTGGGTCTCCTGAGCAGGGCGATGTCTCAGTGGCACTTGTGGGCAAAACAGGTGTGGGCAAGTCAGCCCTTCTCAATGCCATCCGAGGGATGACGGAGACTGATGTCGGAGGTGTCCCAGTGGGAGCCCCGCCTAAGACCGAGAGGCCGGTTATGTACGCTGACGCTACCCATCCCAATCTGCTGTTCTGGGAAGTGGCCCTGGATAGTGAAGGGCAAGCCGATCGATGGCTGGCGGAAGCAGACATGCTTGTCGTGGTGACCGATGGCAAATTTGACGAGACTCATGCCCATGTGGTCAAAGAGGCTCAGGCAGCCACCAAGAAGGTCTATTTCGCCCGCACCAAGGCGGACCTGGAGCTGCATACCCTCAAGCGGCTTATGGGCGAGCGCTATGTACGAACTGAGGTCATTAATGCTCTCCACGGGGTCTGCGCTGAGTCGTTGGAGCCCCACAACCTTGGCCAACCTTTCGTGTTCCTTATCTCTGCTTTTGAGCCTGACGAGCTGGATTGTCCTCATCTGCGCGAAGCATTGCTGAGAGATGTTGGCATGTATGAGAGGTTAGTGAAATCTCACCCTTTATTCCAGGGGTTCCCAACTTTTTCAAGCCGGGTGCCAGCCGGGTCACACTCTCTCAGTCAGCTTTGAGGGCTGGATGGCCATTTTGCCCTGCCTGCACTATGGGTGTGGCCATTTTGTCCCAACAGCTTCAAAGAGTGGTGGCCATTTTGTTTCTCAAATGCCCTTGGAAGGGGGAAGGCACATGAAATGCAGTACGAGAGTGGAACGGTTAGAGCAGTACGAGAGTGGAGCCAACTGCCTTGAGAAGTGGTCAGCACTGGAAGCCTTCAAGAGAGAATTGGGCAACCATCTGTCAGATCTGCTTTGATTCGGATTCCTGCATTGAGCAGTGTTGAACTCAATGGCCTAAAACAGGGGTTCCCAACCTAAGGCCTGTGGGCCAGGTGTGGCCCACGGCGTCTTTTCATTGGCTCCCCAACCCTGCAAGGGCATTCGAGAAACAAAAATGGCCACCCCCTTTGAAGCTGTTGGGACAAAATGCCACCCCCATCGTGCAGGAAAGAGAAAATGGTCGTCCGGCCCTTGAAGCTGACGGAGAGCGTGGCCCGGCCCCCGGCTTGAAAAGGTAGGGTACCCCTGGCCTAAAAGATCCTTTCCAACTCAGTTATTCTATGATTCTATTACCCTAGGTTGTGGTCTGTTCAGGAGCATGTGATGGCCCAGACATTTGAAGAAACATTTCAGTGCATCTTCTCCATATTTGCACTCTTGTCCATGTCTCAGAAGAAGGAGTCTGATACCTGAACATCTCTCCAAGAATCCTATAAGACTTTATAGACTTCCGTGGAAAAATCAGAAGCCTGTGTTCATCACAGCTGGCTTTTATCCCGATAAAGGGTTGGTTCCAGAATGAAACTAGACAACCATTTTTTTAATCATATGAGAATAAATCTGGGCCTCAGGCTATAATTCCTTTTATTGTTACAATAATTCAAGGCAACATCAGTTTGTCTATTTCTCCAAACTCTGTTTATCTACATAGTTCCTATCTTTTGCTTGTGCAAATGTTCAATACAGTAAAACCCCTACTTACGTAAAACGTCTGTTCCATAGCCTTTTATGTAAATTGGGGTTTTATGTAAATCGAAGCAAACCCATAGGAAAATGAATATTTACGTAAACCGAAGCAAACCCATAGGAAAAAATGAATTTTTTACGTAAATTGAAGCAAACCCATAGGAAATCACATTACATAAATCGGGACATTTGTGTAAATCAGGAAACCACTTTAGTGAAAAATCCTTACGTATATTGAATTTTATGCAACTCGAGGCATGCGTAAAACGGGGTTTTACTGTACTTCAAAGTTGCTAAAACATCCAGAACTCTTACAAATGTGAAAAATCCATAGGTACAAATCCTCAAAAACATATAAAAACTAAACCTAAATTGCATGATTAAATCAGAATTTAATCCAGATCCTAGGAGCATGTAAAGTACAATAAAGTATCAAAAAGAATGTCCAAATTACATCATAAAAATGCAGGTGCTAATAGCCTAAAATGGCCATTGGAAAAGCAAAGAGTACATCTCTAAAATGCATCATTTAAAAAGTAAAAAAGCATTATAACTTTGAGCAATCTTTAGCCTTAAACAAAGTATGAGTGACAAAAACATTATTCTAAGTGCTCACCCAGCCAAGCCAGCTTGTATCTGTGGTGGAAAATCCATGTTGTCCTTATTTGCTACCATTGTCATTGCATTCCTCTGGTATGTTGTGAATCCTGATATCCTATATTTTTTCTGGTCACTATTTGTGCAATAGCTCCTCATCACCAACCATAAACAATCCTTTCTGCAGGATTTGGAGGTACAGGGAATATGGTGCACCAAAAAAAAGAATAGACCAGGCATTCTTAACCTGCGGTCCGCAAATCAAACCAAGCCCCCAAAGCCATTTCATCTGCCCCCCGATGCCCTCCTCATTCCCGCCACCGCCGGCCAGAAGCACTGAAAATGTGCCGCCCGGAAGCGCCAAAAACGTGCGTTTTTGGTGAGTTCTCACACAAGAACCCGCTGAAATGCAAGAACTCGCCAACATGCACGTTTTTGCACGAGAACTCACGCAGAAACACATGACCGGCCCGCGTAGCCATTCTGTGGGGAGTGATCCGCCCCCCACCCTGAAAAGGTTGAGAAAGCCTGGTATAGACTTTAGTTCCCAGAATCCTTTTCAACGGGCCTTGTGGACTAAGGCATCTGGGACTTGAAGTTTGAAATATCTGCAGGGCCAACGCTCTCCACCTCTGGTTTATGTTACAATCATTGACATTATCGATTAACCCACAGCCCTCATCCCCTTATTCCTTCTTATCTTCTTCCCAGGGTTCTGAAGCCCACCCGGTTGGATTTCGAGGTGATCAGTGAAAAGGAGATTGCTGAGATCCAGGAGGCCTATGAACTGGGGGGTCTTTCTGAGGTGGTGACACGTATCCAGTGCAGTCTGGAATCCATTTCGAGTACCCAACTAGATATCGCCATCACGGGGGAATCAGGTGCTGGAAAGTCCACTTTTGTCAACGCTTTGAGGGATGTAACTGATGAAGACGAAGGAGCCGCAGCAGCAGGTGTGGTAGAGACGACATCCCAGCCCACACCTTATCCCTACGTTACCCACCCTAATGTTACCTTGTGGGATCTCCCTGGCATTGGTACACCTAACTTCCGGGCTGATTCTTACTTAGAAGCGGTAAACTTCTTTCGCTATGATTTTTTTGTCATCTTGGCCTCTGAGAGGTTTAAGGAGAACCACGTCCGTTTGGCTCAAGCCATTGTCGCACAGGGGAAGAAGTTCTACTTTGTGCGTACCAAGGTAGACAATGATCTGGAGTCTGTGCGGAGGAGGAAGAACCCGCGAACTGAAGAAGAAGTTCTGGAGGAGATCAGGAGTGACTGTCAAGCAAAGCTTGCCAAGGCTGGGTTGGCAGATACCAAGGTCTTTCTTCTCAGCAGCTTTGAGATGAACAAGTATGACTTCCAAGCTTTTGAGGAAACCTTGGAGCAAGAATTGCCCAATCACAAGCGCCATGCTTTCTTACTGGCCCTCCCCAACGTCTCCTTGTCCATCATCGAGAAGAAGAGGCAACTTCTTCACCAGGAGGTTTGGAAGGTTGCTTTGATCTCCAGCTTGGTGGCAGCTGTCCCATTGCCAGGCTTGGCCTTCACCTGTGATGTCTCAATTCTGCTGAGGAAGCTGTCCACTTACCGGCAAGACTTCAGCCTCGACGCAGCATCTTTGGCCCGGTTAGCGGAGCGTTCTGGAAAACCCTTGGAGGTTCTGAGGGCTGAAGTACACAGCACTCTAGGCCGGAGCATCAATAAGGACGTGGTGATTGGGTTGTTGGGAAAGGCCACTGGAACAGGCCTTGTGGTGGCCAATTTTTTCTTCCACCGGATCCCAATTTATGGAGCCTTGGCCTCAGGCAGTATTTCCTTCCACACCACCTATTCTATGTTGAGCCAGTGCTTAGAAGATCTTGCTGCTGATTCTCAAAAGGTTCTCCTAAAGGCCTTTGAGAGTGAAGTTTGAGCTGGCTAGAGCAAGATGGCACTTGTAGGCCATTTTGAGCACTGCAGTATTGTCATTTTCTCCTTAAACTGCATCCTAGTTAACCTATATGTTTCTGGTTAGAGATTACATGAGGTTCTACACGTTAAGTTATTTGTAGCAGTTGCACAGCGAGGTGGGGCAGGTTTTGGTCTTTATTTTGAATGCTAGTCTTCCATGTTCTCACCCTTTTAGTTCGGCTAATAAACACACCTGGACTAGATACTTGAGTGAAAGAAAAATAGCATTTACTCACAAAATGTGGTCAGATGATTCATGTGCTCAGGAGTCTTGGTAAATTTACATTAGGTAAACATGAAGGCAGGAAATCCAGGTGAGTTAGTTTAGAAAGAAGGCCTTTCTTCCATCAATGTGGCCTGAAGAAATGGGAGGCGTTCAAAAGGACATCCTTTCTCTTCCAAAGGCAGAAAGCAAATGAAGGAGAAGGCCAGAACAAACAAAGACCTTAAAGCTTAAGACATGTAGGAAGACAGGAACATTTCTAATTAGAATTAGAGACAAACAATGCAAAACAACTTTCTTTAGCTCAGGCTAGTCTTTCTTGTCTCTCTGGTTAGTTTGTCAGTATTCACTGCATGCTGGAGTTGCACTAGTGCATGACGGGTTGAGCGGCAGTCTCTGTCCTAGCTCTTGGGGACATGAAAGGAGCCTCATTTGGGCGTTCCCTGAGTGGAGTTTCTTCTGCAAAAATCCTTTCAACCCAGAATAGTTTCTGACATGAAATTATTATTATAACTAGAATACTCAACACTGTGTAACCCCGATATGGACTTGAAGTTGGTGTATTGGAATGGGTGACATTGTCTTTTGGAAGCAGAATGAGAACAGATTTGTATGAGCGGTTTTGTTACAGCTTTTTGCTGTCATCATTACAGTTAATCACATGCTGTATCATAGGTGTATAGTAACAGTAAATTACAATGCAATGTTATATTTTCGGTTTTTGGATGTTGTTGTGTTTTTTTAAATTTTATTTTTTATTAAATTTAAATCATAAACCTAAAAATGAGACAATATAAAAATTGAAAACAAAAGAAAACATCAAACTTCATACTAAACAAAAAATAATCTCAGTTATAATGGGTATCGATCGTGTTATTAGGTATTTGGATGTTACATGGTTTGTTCATAACTACTGCACAGTGTGAACCACAGGATTTAGAAGTTGGATTCCACTGTGCCAGAAGTTTGATGTTATTTGTGAAATTTGATAAAGATATGTAATTGGTTAGTTTTAGTTGTGCTTCTTTCTTCTTTATAGAGGTTAGAATGTCTGAAAGTCCAAAGGTTCCCCCATCTTGCGGTATGGGGGATAATTGCAGGCAGGATGACTACAAAATATTTTTATTTAATGACCTGTAGAACTGCAACTGAACTAGAAATGACATAAGTCCAGATCAAGGTAGGCAAGTATACCCCTGAAATCTCTATTTTTAAGCTTCATTTTAATAGCATTCAATCAATCACTTTATTACGGTCTACGGTCAGCACAGTATTATTTTAAAATGTCTTTCATGCTTTCAGAGAAACATTGGGTCAATTTCATCTGGATCATGGTGGCAGCAGCAGATTTGGTCTAAAAATATGCAATAAGGAAATCCT
Organism: Bradypodion pumilum; assembly: GCA_035047305.1. Lineage (NCBI taxonomy): Eukaryota > Metazoa > Chordata > Lepidosauria > Squamata > Chamaeleonidae > Bradypodion > Bradypodion pumilum. Next base: position 7,087,463 of record JAWDJD010000007.1, read on the forward strand.
GAAATACATCAGATGTATTTCTATGGTGCATTTACCAGAGCTGGCCACTAGAGGCCACTGTCTGCAAAGTGAAAGACATGGTTCGCTGTTATACATGGTTTCAGATATCTGCGGTTGTTCTCAGTATCCCCCGTGGATACTGGGAGCAACCTGTAATATCAACAGTGGAGTTGGTGAGACCACTGCTTAGCATTTATGGCTCAGTGATGGGTTGGGTTTGGCCCATGGGCTGCCAGTTGCCAACTAACGTCATAGAAGAGAGCTAAGCACAAATGTACAAAGGGGAGGAGGAGAGGAATGTGTGTGTGAAATGTTTTCCCTGGATGGAAATACTGCGTCCCGGTTTGAGTTGTGGGGACAACCAAACAATGGGGCAATAATGTAATCAATTGCATACCTGTCAAGTATCCCAGATTGGCCGGGATTTCCCGTATTTCTCCACTCGTTCCTCCCCTTTCCCGCTGCCGTCCTGTATTTGAACATCAGGGAAAGGGGTTACTGTGCACATGTGCCCATCGCAAATGGGCTCTGCACATGCGCAGTGAGGTTCTGTGCATGCACAGAGGGGTTCTGCGCATGCGCAGATGGGTTGTTGCGGCGCATGCGCACCCGGGCCGGAGCAGTTCCCATATTTTCAGGAGCTGCGCTTGACAGGTATGATCTATTGCTACTGTTTGCACTTCTGACTGTGCGTCTTTGTCGGTCGCAAAGAATGCATAGTTTTTGTAGTTCTGCATTGGAAGTACCTGAAATTGTGAGAGGGAAAGAGAAGTGCTTATATGTATTTAAAAATGCATCCTGATGGAATTGCAAAATTAGCCTCTTTGTAATTAGGCAGCACTACCCTCCCCATTTCCTCCTGTGGTCTAACCTTCTTATTTTCTCGCTTTCATTAATAAAGTAATGTTACAGGAAATCCTCTGTTGCATCTATGGTTGTGAAATATCCCCTAAGTGTTTTGGTTGGCTGCTGTGGAACAATATATTAATAGTTATTTCTTTAGTTCAGAGATAGGCAACTTAGAGCTTGTGCCTGAGCAATTGTAAAGTCAAGGTCTCCCTTACTCGAAAGCCAGTCATATCTGACTCTCGGGGGCAGTGCTCATTTCTGTTTACAGCCAAAGAGCCAGTGCTTTCTGCATCTGCAGAAATTTCCATGGTTATGTGGCAGGCATAACTATCCACTGGAGCACACTGAACACTGTTACCTTCACTGCCAAAGTGGAACCTATTTATCTACCTGCAATTTCTTGCTTTCAAACTGGTAAGTTGGCAGGAGCTGGGACAGGTGATGGGTACTCACTCCACCGTGCAATACTCGGGTTTCGAAATGCTGACCTGCCATCCGTTTGGCCGTCAAGCTCAGTATTTTAACCAATAAGCTACTGTAGCCACTTTGAGCTGTACATACAAGCAAATCCTGAACTTCACTCCCACTAACCCAGGGGTGCCCAAACTTTTCGGGACGCAGGCCAGTCAAGTGGTCGAGTGCCGGTCACGAGGTTCCTCCAACTGGAAGCGGAAGTAAAACACTCATGCGTGGGTGCAGAACCTGTTTGTGCACAGAACACTGCTGTAAATGACCCAAGGCTGTCTGCGCCCACGCATTCACATTTTATTTCTGCTTCCGAGGGTAACGCGGGCCGGATTAATTGGTGCTGCAGGCTGGATCCATCTTGTGGGGCGTAGTTTGAGCACCCCTGCACTAACCGATCATAAAGCAAAGCAAGCTAATTTGTAAAATATGGGAAATAGGACACAGTCTTGCTGTGAAATCACACCGTGCAGGACTAAACGAATACCTTCCATGCCATACTCTGTATTATATTATGCACTCACCTTGGGAAATGTGGCTTCTGGATTTTACCTCTTTGTGTATGTGTGTGAGGGGTCTGTGTTTCCAAGCAAGCTGAGCAGTCACCAATGGCAACTGTTGTTGTGTTGTTGTAATCCACCCTGAGTCGCCAGGGAAAACAAATAAATAAAGCCAAAAATGTGAATGTGCCTCTCATCCTTTTAATCACAGCTTGGAAATACTGTATGCCTTTTTGAATGTCAGGTCCCAGCATCCCACAGAAAGGCACAACAACACTGCACAATGACAATTTTGCTACTGGGAATAATGTAATTTACATGATATCAAGTGTGCTGCTTCCAAATCTGAACTCAGAATTTGCCTATCACGTACAGATTTTAAGGAGTGTTATAGCTGTTCAAATGGGCGGTAATTGGGTAATGTATTTTTACATGGGAACATTATAACAGTTGCAGCTACCACTATGCTTGCTGCCGCCTCAACTGAATCGTGTCCCCTGGTGGCATGCATGTTCCAGCAGCGGACGGGCATGTTTGGGAGAGTCAGTGAGTGACGTCAGAAGTAGATAAAAAGGTGAGATGGACCAAGGGCTTGTCTCTAGTGTAAAACAATTTTATTGGATAGTTCAGCTAGGCCATAGTGAGTCTGTTTTGAGCTAAAGATGAGTAGACGCAGCTGTGTTAATAAACCGGACAATCACGTCTATACGCATAATTGACTTAATATCCTGACATCCTACACGGAATCGAACTTCAGATTTAGCTTCAGCGCACTTGGTTTAGTATAGGACACATGGATTAGTCCAAGAAACAGACTTTGGAGTCGTTCAATTATGGTATTGATCCCAAAACCGGGTAAAGATAGGGAAAAAATTGATGCCTACCGCCCTATCTCCTTATTAAATCAGGACGCTAAGATATTCACCTCTTTATTGAATAACAGACTTAATAGCTTTTAAAGCTTTTATATAGGAGAGGACCAAGCTGGTTTTTTGAAGGGCAGACAGATGGAGGGACTGATAAGTAGGTTAGTCAATATTATAGATTTGGTTAAAAAGAGTAAGGAAAAGTTTGTATTTTGGCACTAGATATCTACAAAGCATTTGACTCTATTCAGTGGTCTACTATTAAAGAAATATGTTGCAGATTAGAGTTTGGTTCTAAATTTAAACATGCAATTCATCAATTATATAATGATTCGGTGACAAGAATAAAAATGAATAATAGGTTAAGTGGCGAAATTGAGATTAAGGCTGGTCCACCTCCTTATAGAAGGTCCGCTCTCCCCATCACTTCATTCTAGCAATGGAGTTGTTAGCAAGAAGTATTCGACAAGATGAAAGTTTGACAGGTGTTAAAAACAAAAAAAAAATAGTCTATTTGCAGATGACACCTTGCTAGTGGTCAAGGACCCTCTTCTAAATATTAAGGAATTGTGTATCAAGAAACAGCTTGGGAAATAATGCATTTGGCTTGAGGAATAAGCTCATCCTAAACTCATCCTTATCCTGTTGAGGTAAGAGATGGAGGAACAGACCAGAATTTATGTGTAGGTTGTGTAACACTGAAGTAGAGAAGGGAAGAGCAGAGAAAGATTGCAATGAGTAATGTTGAAACTGACCAACACCCACTTGGGTTGAGATAGCTGCACAAGCAGAGAACGTCTAACCTTTATTCTGCTGGTGTGTGAATCTGTCACGCTGGACTCTCATCTCTGGTGGCTTTCCGAAGGAAACTTTGCCAAGAACACACGTTCCTTGCTGTGAAGACAACTGCAACAGGTAAACTGTGGGGTTAAATTGATGGGCCATTCTAGTCTTTACATTGCCTTTTTATTTAATGTGAGAGGGATCGGTACTAGGACAGTCATGGCGAACTTTAGCACCCCAGGTGTTCTTGGACTTCAATTCCCAGAAGCCTAAGTCTGTGAATCTACACAAATGAGTTTACTGCAAGTATGTGCAGTAAGCCCATTTATGTGGATTCATAGAGACTTGGGCTTCTGGGAAATGAAGTCCAAGAACACCTAGAGTGTCAAGGTTCACCATCATGGTACTAGGATGATATCAATTCTTGGAAAGTTAGCCAGTGAAAACTTGTCCAGTGTCACCTTCTATAAGGAGGTGGAGGAAAAAATTAGATGTGGGTGCGAAACAATGGCATCCATTTCATTTTTTAAAGTTCTGCCCTGTGTGTCTCCAACATTTCTTCTCCTGAAGACAGGTCCTTGGAAAACAGACATTTCTGAAGTTGGCTGTTCACTGCGAGGCCCTTTTGCTTGAACCAAGCCAGGTTTGCTGGGCTTATCTTTGTCCATTCAAGACCACTATGAAGGTGCACGTGAGCCTTAGGATCTTCATAATTTGTCTTGGCACAGGTGAGTTGTGGATGGATTTCTTGCAGAGATGTAATGGATTCAGGAGTGGTGGGACTGAAGCCCCGAGACTTCTTAATTTAATTAAATTAATTTAATTTAATAGATTTATATACCCCCCCCCCCCTATCCAATGGACTCTGGGCAGTGTACACAAATTAAAACCAATATAAAACAATTTACAAACCCTTAAAACACAGCAATACTAACACCACCACCCCCGCTGTGCCATTTACTATCTAAAAACAAATATAAAATCTACAAAACCTTAACTTTAAGGTTGACCAAAAAAGCAGTAGATATTACCAGGGATCCTTCTCAGTTTTTCCTGTTTCCTCTAAGTTTAGGGGCAATCGCCTCAGTTAAAATTATTGTTTATGTGGCAACTGATTTGCAAAGAAGTTGAAAGGGAGATATATAGTATTTATATACTGTATATACCAGTGGTGGCGAACCTATGGCATGCATGCCACAGGTGGCACTCAGAGCCCTCTCTGTGGGCACCCGTGTGGTTGCCCCGCCCCTCTGCCCAACAGCCCAATGGGAGTGCTTCCTCCCTCCCCCCATCACAGAGTTCACCCCGCCTATCTGCCTAGCAGCCCAATGGGAGGGTTTTCTCCCTCTCCTGTTGCTGTGTTGGCACTTTGTGATATATAAGTGGGTTTTGGGTTGCAGTTTGGGCAATTCAGTCTCTAAAAGGTTCACAATCACTGGCATATCTTTACTTATACATCTGAGCGTTAACCATTGGAACTTGACAAAGGATCCCATACCCGGCCATACTAGCCCATACCGAGCATTCGTGCACTTGCCCAAAATGGGTCTGGAGGTCAACAAATATTTTAGAAATGCGCCAGTGGGGCAGGAGACCCACAAACCCGAACAAAGAAAAAGAACCTCAATTCCCAACGTTCCTTGCGCCGCGCTGCACCACAGAAAATCAGGCTGAGCGGTGCGAGCAAAAAGAACTTTGGGAAACGCGCCGCGGCCAATCAAAATCGAGCTGCAGGAAAAAAAATGCCGCATAAACGCAAACCACAAACACAAAACTACACATCCCAGCGTCTTTCACGCTGTGAGTGCGCACAATGCTGAGAAAGCCAGCGCATGAAAAATAAACCTCTAAAAAGCAATGGGAGCACAAGTCCCGAGCAGGCAGACTCAGCGCCTCACATCCACACAAAATAAAAAGCCAAAAAATGCCACTGCGAGACACCTGCCGACCTTTCCCGGAGCAATGGGAAGAAGAGGGACTCCCTCCTCCACGCTACCCCACCGAAGACATGGTGAGACCACCACCAGCCTCAAGAAAAGTTGAGCCGGGGTGGAAAAAAAACCAGAAAAACCAGAGGGGGGGTTTCAAGGGGGGAAAAGGTACTGGAGCATCCCCCCCCCCGAAAACGAACCAATTCCCCGGGAAGCAAAGGCAGAGAACGAGGCTCCGGTCGCTGCCTTTACTTCCTGAGGAAGTGTTTGCTTTCAGGGGTGGTGGAATGCTCCACTCCCTCCCCCCCACCCCCGTTGAAAGCAAACCAATTCCCCGGGAAGCAAAGGCAGCGAACGGGGCTCTGGTCGTTGCCTTCGCTTCCCGGAGGTACTCACCCTGGTGCAGCACACACATTCTAGGCTGCACATTTAAAACCTGCCCAGTGTGTGTGTGTGCGCACACCAAAACAACCCCTAAACACCAACATCACCAAAAAGAAAACAAAAACAAACACCAAAACTATTACAAAATAATAAAACAAAAATAAATCAATAATTTAAAAAAACATTAATAAACAAAAATAAATAAACCACAAAATACACAAACAAAAACTTCCAGAACACCAGAAAACCACAAACAAAACCCTCTACTACAACACGAAAAACACAAACAAACAACAATGAAATAAAACAAATTAAACACAACCAGAAATTATCAAACCAATTAAACCAAACTAAAAATAAACCAACATACAAAAGAACAAACAGAAACACCTCCCAGCCCACCAACACAAAAGCAAAACAAAGAAAAACATCAGAAGAAAGAAAACCAGACAACTTACCAGCGTCTCCTCCCTCTACGACGACCAGAACAGAAATGAAGAAACAAAGACGACTTACCGGAAGAAGCACCACCCAGAGGCCAGGAGAGAAAAAACATCTGAAATGAAACCAAAACCCCTAGCAGCCTCACCTGCAGGGCACAATAGGAAAAACAACTCAAAAAGACTCAACAGCCCCACCTAGAGGCCACAAGAGTAAAAACAAGTCAAAAACATAACACAAAATCACAATTTTACACAAATCACAAATATATCTCCAAAAAAATAAAAATAAAAAGATTTCTAAAATCCTGTGTTGAGTTTTAACTCAAATAAAACCCAAAACATCTAAACACAGTTTAAAAACATTGAATGTAAAAAACATGTACTTTCACATTTTTAAAATTCTTACCTACGATAGAACCATTAAAAAAGGGTCACATTCTAAAATATTATTTGGTTAAATAGAAAATTTAGAAAAAATATATCATCCTTTGTTCTTTTTTTAATCCACAAAAAAAAACCCAAACAAACTAATCACAGTTTATAACAGTCCGGCATTGTAACAAAAATTAACATATATTTTAAAACAAATATTCAAAAACACATTAGAAAAATTAAAAAATACAAGTTGTTATTAATTTAAAGTATCACAACAATACAATCTATTTAACAAATGAAAACATAAAGGAATTGTGCATAAATAAATTTTTTAAAAAGAACAATTACAGACTAACCTCTTTTTTACAAACATTACCAAAAACAAAGAAACCTTCCAACACAATTTAAAACAGCCTGGCAACGCCGGGCAAACTCTGCTAGTACTGTATAAGAAGAGGGGCATGTCTAGCCGGCCATCCCGCTATGGTAATGGAGTAGACCGTACAGCCAGTGACTCAACGCCGAATGTTCGGCGGTGGTAAAAAACCTGACTCCCCAAAGGGGCCAATGGTTATGGGTGGATGAGTGCCTTTGGGTTGGGTGATGGTCCCCTCAGTGGAGGAAATGTGTCTGGAAACCACCATGTTGGGCCCAATGGCAAAATGAGCAGAGGAGTAACCACTTCACTATTCTGATTCCCAATGGTCATGGAGGTGGAAGAAGCATGGCAGATGGACTGGCTGTGAAGGCGCACCTTGATAATATCCTCAAGATTACGGCAGTCCTCTGCAGTCCCAGTGTTAAATCCTGCATGTCTCATTTCATATGTGCTGCAGGAGATGGCTCCGAGATCATAGTGTGTGGTTCATTCCATGGCAAGCTGGGATCCACCTTAAATAAAGTCACGCCAGTGGCATTTTTCCTGCTTGCCTCAGAGGGCAAAGACAGCTCAGAACCAGCTTGCTTCCAAGACCAGGTCTCCTGGTGCCCTGGGGCGGGGCAGGGGGGGACGTATACTCGGATTGAGTTGCAGCCAACGATGATGAGACTGTATTTATAACTTACCGTATTTATTCGTGTATAACGCGCAAAATTTTATACCAAAAAAAGAAATCAAAGTTGGGGTGCGCGTTATACACGAGGACTGGGTGCGCGTTATAAACGAGCCTCTTTTACTTCCTTTTTAGAATTGGGTCGGCTGTCTATTGCTGCGGTGGGTGAAGGGGAGGCGGGGGGGGGTGGCTTTGAAGAAATTGACGGGATCTGATTGGGTGGCGCGGGAGACGAGGCGTGGCCCGGAGGTAGCTCGCAGTTCGAGTGAGGCTCCTGGAGGTCGGAAGTGCTCGTTTCGGATTGCATTTTCTGCAACAGGTGGGTCTGATTATCCCCCCCTCCCTCAATATTTTAAGGCGTGCTCTTTTTCACCGATATAACTGGTTCCCCTTTAGATGGCATCTCAGGGTATCAAGCGTAAACGTTGTGCATATGACGCTTCGTTCAAGCTCAAAGTTGTTGATCATGCTGAAATGCATGGAAACCGAGCAGCTAGCCGAGAAAATTTTATACCGAGATTTCATGGAAAATTAGGGGTGCGCGTTATACACGAGTGCGCGTTATACTCGAATAAATACGTAGATAGAAATATAGGGCATCTCAGTGGGATTGTGGAGGCAGTGAATGGTGATCTGGGTGCCTGCTGAGCCTTCAACCTCAATGTTGCTCCCTATGGAAGACCATCTCCAAAGTTCTTATCTCCTTGCCTACGGTTCTTTTAGTTAGACTTAGGCTAAGCAGCCCCTCAAAATGGAGGAGACCTTTGAAAGGAAACCACCCTTTGGTAGCTCTTCAATTAGTGGACTATCCCCCTTAAAAGAGGACATGTTGCTTCTCCACTGCAACAGTAGAGGGTACATGGATGTTTCTATCAATAACCTATTGCAAAGGCTCGTCCATCACAAACACCTTCCATGCAAGAGTTACTAAAGTCAGCTAGGATTATGTAAGAGATGACTGGATAGTTTAGTGAGCTAAGTAACCAGCTGCAAAGCCAACAATTGGGAGTTCAGTTCCCCACTGTACCTCCTGGGATAAAAGCCAGCCCTTGTTGCCTAGGGCAAGCTGCACAACCTTACAGTGACTCCGGAAGAATGGTAAACCAGTTCTGAGTATTCTCTACTTTGATATCTCTGGAAAGGTTCATCATAAGTCAACATTGACTTGACAGCACATGATAATAATTATTAGAGGAGATGATTGACTGAAGAAAAATGTAATTGAAAAGGGTTTTTTCTTGCCTTTGCAGAAGGAAAGACTCACAAGTGAACTATATATTTCTCTTCCTCCTTCCTTTTTGGAAAAAGCATTCTGCCCTAATTAGAGTAAGACTGGTCACAATTCTATAAATTCATCTGTTCTTACGGAGTCACTGTAAGGTTGTGCAGCTTGCCCTAGGCAACAAAGGCTGGCCACAATTCTATAAATTCATCTGTTCTTACGGAGTCACTGTAAGGTTGTGCAGCTTGCCCTAGGCAACAAAGGCTGACCACAATTCTATAAATTCATCTGTTCTTACGGAGTCACTGTAAGGTTGTGCAGCTTGCCCTAGGCAACAAAGGCTGGCCACAATTCTATAAATTCATCTGTTCTTACGGAGTCACTGTAAGGTTGTGCAGCTTGCCCTAGGCAACAAAGGCTGGCCACAATTCTATAAATTCATCTGTTCTTACGGAGTCACTGTAAGGTTGTGCAGCTTGCCCTAGGCAACAAAGGCTGGCCACAATTCTATAAATTCATCTGTTCTTACGGAGTCACTGTAAGGTTGTGCAGCTTGCCCTAGGCAACAAAGGCTGGCCACAATTCTATAAATTCATCTGTTCTTACTGAGTCACTGTAAGGTTGTGCAGCTTGCCCTAGGCAACAAAGGCTGGCCACAATTCTATAAATTCATCTGTTCTTACGGAGTCACTGTAAGGTTGTGCAGCTTGCCCTAGGCAACAAAGGCTGGCCACAATTCTATAAATTCATCTGTTCTTACGGAGTCACTAAGGTTGTGCAGCTTGCCCTAGGCAACAAAGGCTGGCCACAATTCTATAAATTCATCTGTCCTTCTCAGAGGCTGCGGAAGTGACTTGTTTGAGGACTACAATCCCCAGAATCCCCAGGTAACTTGGCCAGGGCAGATTCTGGGAGTTGCAGCCCAAAAATCTGATATTACCAAGATCTGAGATAAATGTATTGAGTGGATATCTTTCTGCCAGCCCGGACATTGGGCAATTGTGCCTTCTCCTTGGTAGACGTTTGACACTATTGCTTCCACAAAAAGCCATTATTGCATTTCCAATGCAGAAAATAAGGCAAAATAGAAAAGTAGCTGGCGTTATTCCCCTATCTTTCCCTAGCAAACAGCTTGAGATGCTACAAGTGTGTGAGCCGGGAAGGAAACTGCAGTAAGGCCGAAGTGGAGGTGTGTGACGCAAATCAAGATGCTTGTTTCTTTGAAGCTAAGATGTTTGTTGGTGGTAAGTACTGTTATTTAGTTAATAGCTATAGGTATGCATGCATATGTATCTCTGTCTCTATCTCTGCAATGCTAAAAAGCCCTGGTCATTATTTAATCCTTTAAATGCACACTGGAATTTGTGGATGCAATCCAGAGATAGCTATCGCTCTGTCTATCTACGGACAGAAGACAGGGGATAGAGAGGACAGGAGAAAGTTTGGTTCTGTCACCAGTTAAATGGACCATAGATAGCAGGAATGGGGAAGGACTTCATTCCGAACTCCCCAAAAGCTGATATTAATTAGAAAAGAAAGTGCCTCATGAGGTACATTAAATCAATATATGGTATTTGTATATGGGAATGTATTTATTCCAACAGTGTTAGTCTAAGCAGTGTCTTTTAGAGGCTATTTCCAAGTTGTGCAACTTCTTATCTTATCTGGGGGAAAAATCCAGCCTTTTTGAGAAATGGGCTTGTTGTATCTTCTTCGGTGATGTCTTTTTAGTGTCATTAGGGCCTGATTGGGCCCCCAACACCATTTCATGTGCCCCCCCACTCCAAGGTCATTTAAGAAACAAAATGGCCACTCCTTTGAAGCTGTTGGTACAAAATGTCTGCCCCGGTGTCCCCATTGTGGAGGCAGGGCAAAATGACCATCCGGCCTTCAAAACCGACTGAGAGAGTGTGACCCAGCCCCCGGCTTGAAAAGGTTGGGAACCCCTGCTCTAAATAGTGATTTATTTTAATTATGATTAAATTAAATAATTATTTAATTATGTTTTCCTGTTTGATCTCATTTTCATGGGTCTTCCTTGACACCTGGCTTTTTTCAATTGTTTCCCCTACTTGCAGTGAGCGGAGAGACGGTGAAACGGGGTTGTGGAACCTCAAATTCCTGCCGCCAATACACTGGAGGGTATCAGGGATATCTTGAGCGGTCAATGTTGTGCTGTTCCTCTGACTTCTGCCAGCCCATAGATTATCGATGTATGTATGGACAGGGTTACAATGGCTAAATGCCAGAATTGATGCTGATATCAAGTGTCTCTTGATAAGATCTGAATTGATTGAGGGTCTAGGATTGCTTAGCAGAGAGCTTCTGAGATCATAATGCATTCTAGGGTTGTGAAGATGGGTATTGTTGTTTTTACACTGCCACTCTGTCACGTCTGGCCCTTATAAGCAATAGTCGAGGCAACGATGAACAGAACAGCAACAGGCATTTATTAAACAGTCTTTCAGATAAAGCTTACAAGGCGCTCCAGACACAGAGTTGGCTATACGAATCCCATGAAATCAGTCCCTCCGGAAACTGCCGTAGAAGATTGGCAATGCCTAAGCTACACTAGTAGTGATAATGTGTGGAGGAGACCCAGGCTTAGCATGTACTGGCTACCTGTGGAGAATAGGTAGTATAGATCTTGTCCGAGCAATACTGCATAGGGACATGGAATGTGAGATCAATGAACCAAGGTAAACTGGAAGTGGTAAAAAATGAGATGGAAAAAATAAGCATTGACATCCTGGGCATCAGTGAGCTAAAATGGACAGGGATGGATGAATTCAGCTCAGGAAACCATCATATCTACTACTGTGGACAAGAAAACCTTAGAAGACGAGTAGTCATAATTGTCAATAAAAGAGTGAGAAGAGCAGTAATGGGATACAACCTCAAAAATGACAGAATGATGTCAATAAGAATTCAGGGCAAACCTTTCAATGTTACTGTGATCCAAATATACGCACCTACTACGGGTGCAGATGAAGCCACAGTGGACCAGTTCTATGATGACTTACAACACCTCATAGAACAGATACCAAGAAATGATGTCCAAATTATTTTAGGAGACTGGAATCCCAAAGTAGGTAACCAAAAAGTGGTGGGAATAACAGGCAAGTTCGGTCTTGGAACACAGAATGAAGCAGGGCAAAGATTGATAGAGTTCTGCCAAGAGAATGCACTGGTCATAGCAAACACTCTCTTCCAGCAACACAAGAGGCGACTTTACACATGGACATCACCAGATGGCCAACACCGAAACCAGATTCACTACATACTCTGCAGCCAAAGATGGAGAACATTTGGCAAAAACAAGACCTGGAGCAGACTGTGGCTCAGATCACAACCTACTGATTGCAAAATTCAGGCTTAGACTAAAGAAAATAGGGAAAACAAAGAGACCAGACAGATATCACCTAGACAGCATCCCTAAAGAATACATGGTGGAGGTGATGAACAGATTCAATGGCTTAGACCCAATAGATAGAGTGCCAGAAGAATTATGGACAGAGATGAGGGACATCATGCAGGAAGCAGCAAAGAAAACCATACCAAAAGAAAAGAAGAGTAAGAAAGCAAAGTGGTTGTCTGATGAGGCTCTTCAAATAGCAGAGGAAAGAAGGAACGCAAAAGTCAAAGGAGAAAGGAAAAAAATACAATCATTTGAACACAGAATTTCAAAGAAAAGCAAGGAGAGATAAGGAAAACTACCTAAAGAACAGTGCAAAGAAATGGAGGAAAACAACAAAAGAGGCAGAACCAGAGACCTTTTCAAAAAAATCCAGGAAATCAAGGGAACATTTAAAGCAAAAATGACCATGATAAGGGACAAAGACGGAAAGGAGCTAGCTGATGCAGAAGATATTAAGAAAAGATGGAAAGAGTACACAGAGGAACTCTACGAAAAGGACCTCAACACTCCTGATAGTCACAATGATGAAGAAATTGAACTTGAGCCAGACATCCTGGAGAGCGAAGTCATAAAGGCCCTAAAGAGCACTGCAAACAACAAAGCTAGTGGAGATGATGGTATCCCAGTTGAATTTTTCAAAGCTCTAAAAGATGATGGCATCAAATTACTGCATTCAATATGCCAGCAGATTTGGAAAACAAAACAGTGGCCACAGGATTGGAAAAGATCAGTATATGTCCCAATCCCAAAAAAGGGCAATGCCAAAGAATGTTCAAATTATCGAACAATCGCGCTCATCCCACACGCCAGCAAGGTGATGCTCAAGATAATACAGGATAGACTTCAGCAGCATGTGGAGAGAGAATTACCAGAGGTGCAGGCTGGGTTCAGAAGAGGCAGGGGGACTAGAGACCACATTGCCAACATATGTTGGATCATGGAGAAAACAAAGGAATACCAGAAACAAGTTTACTTTTGCTTTATTGACTACACTAAGGTATTTGATTGTGTGGATCACAACAAGATGTGGCAAGTGATTAAAGAGATGGGAATACCAGAGCACCTCATATGCCTCCTGAGAAATCTGTACATGAACCAAGAAGCAACAGTCAGGACAGAACACGGAATGACAGAATGGTTTGGAATAGGAAAAGGAGTAAGACAAGGCTGCGTTATGTCACCCTGCTTATTCAACTTATACACAGAGCACATAATGTGCAATGCAGGGATGGAGGAATCACAATATGGGATAAAAATTGCTGGGAGAAACATCAACAATCTGAGATATGCAGACGACACCACCCTAATGGCAGAAAGTGGCAGACCTAAAGAATCTCTTGATTGGATTGAAGGAAGAGAGTGCAAAAGCTGGCTTGAGACTCAATATCAAGAAAACCAAGATAATGGCAACAGGCCCCATCAGTTCCTAGAAAATAGATGGGGAAGAAGTAGAAGCAGTGACAGATTTTACTTTCCTGGGATCTAAGATCACTGCAGATGCTGATTGAAGCCATGAAATAAAAAGGCGACTGATTCTTGGGAGACAAGCTATGAGAAACCTGGGAAACACTGTGAAAAGCAGAGACATCACCTTGAAAACAAAAATTAGAATAGTCAAAGCAATGGTATTCCCAGTGGTAATGTACGGATGTGAGAGCTGGACAATTAGGAAAGCTGAACACAGAAGAATAGATGCCTTTGAAATGTGGTGTTGGAGGAGAGTTTTGAGGGTACCCTGGACAGCGAGGAGAACAAATAGTTCAATCTTAGAAGAAATCAACACTGACAGCTCATTGGAGGGTCAAATAGTAAAGATGAGGCTAAAGTACTTTGGGCATCAAATGAGAAGGGAGGATTCACTTGAGAAGGTCGTGATGTTGGTAAAGGTGGAGGGCAAAAGAAGAAGGGGGAGGCCAAGGATGAGATGGATAGATGGTATTGTAGACACAATGGGCACAGAACTGGGAGGACTGAAGGGGATGGTGGAGGACAGAGGCGCCTGGAGAACAATGGTCCATAAGGTCACAAAGGGTCGGAATCGACTGTGCGACTGAACAACAACAAACCCTTGTTTACCCGTGGGACTTATATAGTGTCTCCCTGGCGGGTAGCTCCTTGATACAAAGTAGTGACCCACCAGACAAGCACAACCAACCAATCATAACACATATATGTATTAACCAATGGGGAACAGGATCCAAAACTGTAAGGCATCACAGGACTCTGATTAGCATAATGAGCATGCTCAGAGAGGGAGATTTCGTGCCAACATTAGCTCCTAATTTGGATGGCGGGAAACCACCATTTTCTCCGTGCAAGGCGCTGCCATACCTGTCAAGTATCCCGTTTTCCCCAGGGAAACCCCTTATTTTTACCCCTCTTCCCGCCCCCCCTACCATTTTACTAATTTTCCCTTAATATCCCTTATTTTTTTAAAAATAAAATCCTGACCGGAGCCCTCACAGGTGAAGCTGCAGTATGTTTTTCCGGCCACCTGCCCGCACAACTTGCAATTGTGTCTTAATACACAACACACTCCCAGAATAGTTACCTAGGGAATCCAATATTCTACAGTGATAGATTTATTATATTAGGAACCATAGCTTACCTACCATATTTTCCAGCATATAAGATGTATCAGAGTATAAGATGCATTCCATTTTCCCAGTGTATTTTAAGGGGGAGAAGTGCACTTATGTGCTGGCAAATACGGTATTTACCAGCGTATAATGCCTCAGAGTATAAGACGCACTGCGTTTTTCAAGTGTATTTTAAGGGGGAAAGTGCGTCTTACATGCTGCCGGCAAATACGGTAATTGCTTGATTAAGGAACCTGATGACCCCTTTCTCCCGTTCCCTACTGCCATTTCAAACAGTCAACAGATCTGGACCAAAAAATGGCTTGGTGTGCCAGAGCTGCATTGGAAGCACAGCCGAATGCGGCCAAGACGCGCGTTCAGAGCCTTGCTATGAGAATGCAGATCGGTGCATACAGATTTCTCAAAGCTTCCTACCAGGTATTATCAAACTGACATTTATATGCTCAAAAGAAACAACTCAGCTAGCCATATATGACAAAATGCACAGATTTTGAGGGAGGAAATAAGCATAGTAACCATTAGTGAGGTTGACATTACCAGCCAGTTGATGCCCATGCTTCTTAAAGTTTGAGAAAGTGCATCGCATTAGCGACTAAGTGATCTGCGATGACAATAGAAAGCCACTTTTGGATGTTTCCTGGGAAACTGTCCCTTGTTATGAAAGAGCAAATTTCTGGCAATTTTGTCGTTGATACTCTGGCGATAAAATGGAGTTGTGGTGTGTGTGTGTGTGTGTGTGTATGTGATCAAGGGCAACTGTGCCTTTAATTCAGGGTAGAGTTGCCATATGTCCCGGTTTTCCAGGATTTTCCTGGATTCAAGCTGTCCCGCCCGGTAAAAGTCCTGGATTTTTAAATTTGAAAGAAGGAAGCAAGATCACCCGTCACCAAGGGATTTTTGCAAAGAGTTAATTTACTGCCTCCTTGCCTTTCTTTCTTATCCTGCTTAAATGCAGTGAAGGCAAAACAGCACCCTGATAAGCCCGCCAGGGAGAGGAGACACATGCAAGTGAGATAATTGCAAGGAAGGCGCGTCGGAGGGAGTGAAATAACTCTTTGCAAAAAATCCCTTGGCTCACCTTGAAGTTTGGGAGACAAGGAGTCGTCCTCACTCCTTTTCCTCGAAAGCCGGGAGGGAGCAAGAAATACCCATATCTAAGAAGCCAAACCTCCACCATACACTGGGACGGAGGATTCCTTCTTCACGTAACTTCTAAGGGTTAATTGCATAGGGTCAGTATTCCCTGTCTGCCCTGGACAGGGATTTGCCAGGGTCTTAGAGCCGTGGTCTCCCTGACGATGCATGCACAGTTTGAGGAATGCAATAGCTGTCCCGGTTTAGCGGGAGAAAATTATGGCAACCCTAATTCAGGGGTTCCAAACCTAAGCCCCACTGGATTCGACCCATGGTGCCATTTCATGTCCCCACCCCCAAGGGCATTTGAGAAACAAAATAGCCACTCCTTTGAAGCTGTTGGGACAAAATGCCCCCCCCCCCCAATTGTGCAGGCAGGGCCAAATGGCTGTCTGGCCCTTGAAGCTGACTGAGAAAGCGTGGCCCGGCCCCCAGCTTGAAAAGGTTGGGAATCCCTGCTTTAATTAAATGCTTTCCTTCTGCCCTTTAAATTTCATCAATATAGTTTAAAGTTACTTCATTTATAAAAGAAAGGAATCAACAGTGAAAAGAAAACATTGATCCTTATTCTGATGCTTTGGTGGGGAAAAATATTATAAATAAATAAGAGGCAAGTTGTCATTAACTTCTAGTCAGGCTCAACCAAATGCAATTGAACTGAAGAAGGAAACTTTTAATTCACATTACATGAGCCACATGCTGATCAGGGTTCACTTTTAAGTACGCATTAGGAGTGAACCCTAATCATGAGTTTTCCTGGCTAATATAACAGCACTGTATATCAAATGGTCTGCAGCTCCTTAACTTTACGTTTACTCCCAGCTAAGTATAAAAAAGCAATGCCCCCACCAGAGTTGAAAGATTCTAGATAGAGAAGCAACTTCAGTCTAGATACCCCATCACAACAAAGTTTTTAAAAAAAACACCTTAGTTTGAAACAAGCTGTTAAAATGTATTTAATTAATTGAGTTCTTAAATATTGTTTAAAATGGAGGGGAGCATGAATTAGGGGAAGGCTGAGGAGAAACACTGACCAGAAGAATAGGAGTTAACGTGTTGGTTGTACGGATGTGACTAGATGATTCCTCTTTCCAGGTGAAGAACTAGAACCTATCATAAAGGGGTGTGGGTCCAGTTCTTTTAAAGACACTCTGTTGGCATACCAGATTGGGAAAGATTTTGCCTACATTGAGCAAAAGGTCTGCAGTCTGAGAAACTGTAACAACCAGAGTGTCCCAGGTAATTAAGAAGACAGATTGTGTGTCTGATTTTCACCGCTACTCCACGCCACATCACAAACAAAAGTGATGGAAGCGAACAGATGTTCATTTTCAGTTCTGTAGAACACCTTCCAGATCTTTAGGTGACCCGTGTGCCTACTGATTTTGATCTCATTGTGGACGGTCAAAGCGAAAGTCCTTGGTCTCCCTCTTGAGGGTTCTTGATCTTAAATCAGACTCTGGTTGGGTTACCTTCAAAATGGGGGACACTTTTGTCGGGAGGATTAATGTCTGCATGAGCAGTAGCAGACCAGAAGAGAACTATGCATGATGTTTGGGTGGTGGAAGCAGAGAGCTGTAGGCTGCAATGGCTCCATTTTTGGAGCATGGGAGAACAGGCATTGTGATTTTGGTGGAGGCATCAGCAGTAGCAGGTCAGCACCGCATGGGCCACAACATGGGCATGGGGCTCACAACTGGCCCAAGATCCACATGATGCTCATCCTTGGTTAAATAGTTGTCCATGCAACTGCAATACATTTTTTTAAAAAAATCCAGAATAAACCTCTTAGGAGCAATAGGGGATGGATTAGGTCAATGATGGCGAAACCTTTAGAGACTGAGTGCCCAAACAGAGGGGCAGGGTGAACTCTGTGATGGGGGGAAGGAGGAAGCACTCCCATTGGACTGCTGGGCCAATGGGGTGGGGTGAACTTTGTGCTGAGGTAAGGGAGGAAGCTCTCTCATTGGGCTGCTGGGCAGAGGGGCAGGGCAAACTGTGCTGGCATGCGTGCCAACAGAGAGGGTTCTGAGTGCCCCCTCTGGGACACATGCCATAGGTTCGCCACCACTGGATTAGGTGGAATCTATAGGTGTAGCAATAGTAGCAGTGGGCGGCGGGACAGAGGAAGTAGTCATCTACAAATAGGGGCAGTGATTGAAGAAGTTGCTTTTTGAAAGTAATAACTTCTTTGAAACTTGTAGAACTAATGCTTTGGTTTAATGCTCTTTATCTATACATGAAAAACCTCACGATGGAAATAAAGGATTTTGCCCCAATATCTGGCTGTTTCATATGGAGAACCCTTTAAAAAAGACTATAATATAATATAATATAATATAATATAATATAATATAATATAATATAATATAATATAATATAATATAATATAATATAATATAATATAATATAATATAATATAATATAATATAATATAATATAATATAATATAATATAATATAATATAATATAATATAATAATAGTTCCAAAAGCTTTCTGGCAGTGTGAGGACATTGGGACTGTTAGTTCAAAAAGTGTCTTTAAATTTTAACTTTTTGTCTTTCTTTATTTGCTATTCCTTCCTCTTCTTGTCCATCCGTCCGTCCGTCCGTCCTTCCTTTCTAGACATACCTCCTGGGCAGCCAAATGGACTACAGTGCTACACCTGTCGGGAGACCGGAGGCGGGGAGTGTGCTCATGAGAGACTGCAGCTTTTGAACTGCACCGGAATCATGAATCAGTGTGTGCATTTCACAAGCAGAGGTAAAGAAATTGCTGAGAAGGTAGTAGAGCAGATGGATGAAGAGCAGGGGTGTGCTGGCTAGGCTAAAAGGGTGCTGGACGGGGAGGGAGGGGCCAACGCCTATGGGGAGTAGTGCATGATGTCGTGGATTGTAGCTGCCAGGTGACATATGTCTGCCCACCTCGGGGGAAGGGGGCGCCAGTCACTGGGGCGCACCGGGACTTATCCCAAATGGCCAGCACGGGCCTGAAGAAGAGTACTGGCAGTATACCCTGAGCAAATGCCGAATCAAGTCACATTCAGTTCCTCAAAGAGCTGCCCTGAAGGGAGAAATTGGCCTCATTTGTTGCTTTTTAACTCTCAGCCAACCCACTGGATCTAAATGTTTGTGCGACATATAAATATCCTGTCAGATAACCGCTCAAAATGGAAGCCAGTTGGCAGGAATCAAAGCCAGAACATTGACACATTCAGAGAGGTGACAGGTAGACTCTGCTACCTGTGGGCAGGAGCTTCTTGACAGAGCAATTGGCCAAACTTCTTAACTTGACAGGCACTTGTGACAGCTGACCCTCCCCTGCTTCTTGCCACCACTTTGGGAAGAGGCATCCTCAACTGGTCCATGGCTCAAAGGCATGGCTTTTCCAATGTTGATGGCTATGATTCCCATCAGCCCTAGTCAGTGTAGCCAATGATTGTGGGCTAAGGGACATTATAGTCATACTCACCTTACCTTGGATACCTTGGAGTCATTATTCAGGAAGGAGTCCTTGTATGAGTAGACGTCTCCGCAATGACATTCCACACAACTTCTGTCCATGTTGGTCCAACATTTTGCTTGAGAAAAATCTTCCCATCTGCGAGGTGGTCTTTTGCGATCTCTCAGATCCCCCCCCTCTCAAAAAAATGCAGGAGGAAAGAACTACCTTTATTGGATCACTGAAAATTAAAACGTTGTGCGCTTTCAAGATCCAAAATCTCTTCTTCCTCCCCACAACACTGTTTGCCCACCTCTCAGCACAGCAGCCCAATGAGAGCGCTTCTTCCTTCCCCCCAGCACAGAGTTCGCCCCACTCCTATGTTTGGGCACTCAGTCTCTAAAAGTCTAGGAGGAAATTATTGAATGTCTAGTAGGCAGTTGCTCCTTCTAGTGGATGTTTGCAGAATGCAATGCAAAGTTTCAAAAGATTGATGTGAACTCTGTTATTTTTTTTTTAAAAAAATAATCCTTCTCTAGTTGATGATGCTCTAACAACGATCCACAAAGGTTGCGCCACGGACACCATGTGCAACAGCTACGGAGATATATATTATAAGGTGATGAGGATGAATACTTATATCTCTTGCTGCAAAAAATCCCTCTGTAACCGAGCAGGAGGTCATTCTGGTCCACAGTTGCTTCCAGCCGTGGTTGGTGTTGTTTTGTGGCCACTGTTGATGTCTTGGAAATAACTGAGCTTTGTTGGCAAGCTGCTCCAAAACAGCTCGACGTCTCTGGATGCCTAAACATGAGTGACATGGATTGTTGCCATTCACTGCATGGACAAGCCACATGTGGCAGTTGTACTGCTCTCTCTCTCTTTGTGATAAAATAATTTGCTTTGAGAAACATACAAATTTCACCTCTGGGGGCCACATGAAATGGCACAGTGGGCTGCATCCGGCCTGTGGGCCACAGGTTGAGAATCCCTGATTTAGGTAAAGGTAAAGGTCACCCTGCTCGAAAGCCAGTCGTATCCGACTCTAGCGTTTAGTGCTATTCTCTATTTATAGCCAAAGAACCAGGGCAGTCTGTGTCTCCAAACATTTCCGTGGACATGTGGTACGCATGACTAAACATTGGAGTGCATGGAACACTGTTTGTTTAGCTTCCTACCAAAGCGGATCCTATTTATCTACAGTGGAACCTCAGTTACACGTAATCAATGCATTCTCCGGGACATTTCTTACAGCAAAAATTACTTTAACCTAATTTCCCATGGGAATACATTGAATGCAATTTCCCATGGGATTGCAATAGAAACCAAAATGGTTTCCCATAGGAATGCATTGAAAATCAATTAACCCGTTCAGAACCTGAGCCACTATTTTCCATGGATTTCCTTTCCTTATGCGATTTTTATGTTAGCTGAGCTGTTTGTTGACCGAGGTTCCACTGTACTTGCAATTTCTTGCTTTCAAATTGCTAGGTTGGCAGAAGCTGGGATGGAGATGGGAACTCGCTCAATCATGCAGCACTCGGGTCTCGAACTGCTGACCTGCAAACCTTACAGTTATTAAGTTCAGTGTCTTAACCACTAAGCCACCACAGTCTATATGTATCATTTAGGTCAAAATTTGACCGGTTGCTCCAACTTGCCAGTGGACCAGACTAAATGATACATTTTGGAATGTATCACTATGGTAAGACTTGATCAATATGTCATGTTTAAGCCAGCTCTGCTTCTCCATTTTTCTAAGATTAGATTTGTTCCCTCACATCTGGCCATCAGCCTGTGATATTATTTTATTAATTTTGTGCATGAACATATAATTATTGTGAATTTTTCCATGTGGGTTTGCTGATGTACACATGTTAGGGCACAATTTCTTGAAATGCATACTTTCGTAAGCAGCCGTGCCTAATTTAATATAACAACCTGTACATTTCCCTTAATAACCACATTTCCCCATGCACTTTCCCCTGTTACAGACATTTTTTAAAATTTGCTGATTGTGTCGCAACATTTGGAAAGTGTTGACTATTGCTATTTAAATTATGTGTCCGACTCTAGGTGCCGTGCTTATCAGCATTAGAGCCAAAGAGCCACTGCTGTCTGCATCTGCAGAGGTTTCCGTGGTTGTGTGGCAGGCATGGTTAGATGCCAGAAGAACGCACAGAACACTGTTACCTTCCCCGCCAAAGCGACACCTATTTATCTACCCACAATTTCTTGCTTTCAAACTGCTAGCTTGGCAGCAGCCAGAGCAGGTGATGGGTGCTCACTCTGCTGCGCAGAACTCAGGTTTCAAACTGCTGACCTGCTGGTTGTCAAGTTCAGTGTCTTATTCACTAAGTCATTGCGGCAACTAACTGCATGCAAAGCAAAATGATAGGATAAGACAAAGGTTGGTATATATCAATGATGGCGAACCTTGGCACTCCAGCTGTTCTTGGACTTCAATTCCCAGAAGCCCCAATCAGCGGGAGTGCTGGCTTGGGCTTCTGGGAATTGAAATCCAAGAACACCTGGAGTGCCAAGGTTCCCCATCACTGGTATATATCATCAAGTTGTCTCCAACCAACTGACCTCCCAAACCTCCTGTGATCAACAACTCTCCTCAGTATTTACAAGCTAAAAGCAGTGGCTTCCTTTATTGAATCAATCCATCTCATATTTGTCCTTCCTCTTTTCCTGCTACCAACAACTTTTCCTAACATCCTTTCTTCCTCCGAGGAGTCTTCTCTTCTCCTGATGTGTCCACAGTATGGTAGCCTCTGGTTCATGTTTTTTGCCAGGACAACAATAGATGAGAACAGCCTTCACCATCTAATAATCCACAAGGGATTTTAGGGGACGAGGAGGAGAGGCAAAATCAATTGTCAGAAATCAATGAGAACACATGGGTGTAACTACATTTTATTTATTTCTCATGGAAATCACAGCCTTGAGGAATATTGTGATAGAACCTGAATTGTTGACAAATTTGCAAAATAAGAATCAGCAAACAACTAGCTATTTCTGAAAGAAAGCAATTGTGTGCAGTGTGTGTGTGTGTGTGTGTGTGTGTGTGTGTGTGTGCGTGTGTGCCTGTGCCTCCAATCTTACAAGTTTAACAAGATTTCGTATTCTTCCAAAAGCCCGCAAAACCTGATTTGCTAGAAGACAGAGTGATCCTAAATAATTATGCCTGTGTCTATGGGAAGCAAAACCTGTCTCAGACCGACTTGGGATGAGTAAATTGTTTATTGCCATCACCTTTGGTGAGCAAAGGGATAAAACATATTCGTAGGTACTTTATTGCCCTTATTATTGCAGATAATAAGCTGTCCCTGTTTTTTGAGCCCTTGCCTGAAAGTCCAGTTGCGTAGCTACACAGCCTGTACTTGACATTATGTCCATAATAAATAGCACATTATGGTGATAAAGCAGAAGCACTTTGTGTGAAGTACTTCCGGTGGTCTTTTCTTCAGTCCATTTAGGCTACTGATGGCGAACCAGAGGTGGCAGAGGTGGCACTCGGAGTGCTCTCTGCGGGCACCCGTTCAGTCACCCCAGCACAGAGTTCACCCCGCCCCTCTGCCCAGCAGCCCAATGGGAGCGTTTCCTTCCTCCCCAAGCAGAAAGTTCACCCCGCCCCTCTGCCCAGCAGCCCAATGGGAGCATTTCCTTCCTCCCCTGTTGCTGTGTCGGCACTTTGCAATAAATGAGTTGGTTTTGGGTTGCAGTTTGGGCACTCGGTCTCTAAAACGTTCGCCATCACTGATTTAGGCTGCTATGGATGCTGTCTACAGACCTCAGTGAGGCCATTTTAAGTACAGTAGCTTCACTGGAGAAGCAGAGTGCAGCAGCGAACGGAATGGAAAGCAAGTTGCGACCAGCAGGAATCCATCCCTTGATAGTGTCTCTCCTGTTATTCTCAATAGAACATTTGTAATTTTAAAAGTTCCAGCACAAATAGTCGAATTGACAAGATTTAACTTCAAGAGCAAGAATATATGAAGCGGTGTTATAACAAATCAGAGATGATCCGCCCATTTCACCTGGGAAAGAATTCATTCTTCTCAAATATACTTTGGGTTTGTTTAGTATATGAGAGTCAAGACACAAGGCACAGCCAAAGGCTGGGTTAACTCAGGTTTATTGCATGGTGGACAGAGGGAACATGAGGTAATGGCGGACGAACAGCTCTATATATATGGTAGTAACGTATTTGAATGTGGCTCCACGGTAGCCCGTTGGCTACTGGCCCGCGTGACGTCATGGCTGGTCACGCCCTTCTTGTCCAGGTGTAGGTAGCGGCGGGAAACTTCCCGCGCTGCGGTCTTTGATGGGTTTGAACCAAGAGAGCTTGGACGCTCGCTGCTGCCAGCTGGTGGTCATTAGCTCGCGTCCTATTACAGGGTTTATGTGATACAGCTGAAGGTTACACTATTACTCATAGGCAAGGTTACATTGGTTCAGATACATCGATATCACATGTAGAAGGTTACATTATTAGAACACAACACTCCTCCCCCCTAGGATGAGACGAAGTCTCTCAGCCAAGATGGCTTATTTCGAACACGCTGGGGTCTCGGCGCGGGCTGCCCTGCCCCGGCTTCGCTCCCTCCTCCTTGCTCCCTGGCTTCCTGCCCTGCAATCGGAGAGGATGACTTGTTAGTGATTTGCCGCGGCTCTGCGGCTTTGTTGGGAGGTGTGTGCTTTGTTTGGGAATAACCGGGGGCACTGGGGGCTAACGAAAAACCCCTCTTCTCGCTTGGATGGGTGGGGGAACACTCCGAAAACCCCCCCCGGCTAGCAAAATCAAAATCAAAATCGGATTCGGGGGAAGCGGCAGCGGCGGCCGCACACTCCTTTTCCCTCCCCCCGGGCTCGGATAGAACTGGGGTATCAAAAGGATATGAGTCGGGCTCGCTGCTTTCCCTCCTGGCTTCGGACTGGTGTCCCTCTCTGTCTCCCCCTTGGGCTAAACGGGTGGGGGAGAACCCTATCGCTGAATCCTGTCGCTGAGCCCCACTGATCGGCCCCTCACTCACTCGGTGCCTCAGTTGGTCAGCGTGCCTCCTCCAGAGGAGGCCGGTGCTAGTTTCCACCCGATATGACACTGGCCCCGTCTGTTCTATTATCGTCCCTGGCACCCAGGCTGGGCCTGCGTTGGCATAGTTCCTGCAGTGTACAGGATCGCCTACGCCGAAACCTTTCGAGACCGCTAAACCTATGTTCTTCCCTTTGTCCTCGACCCTCGACAGGTCCAACCTGGACAAAAGCGTCGTCAGTTTCCTCCGCATCAGCAGCTCAGCCGGCGAGTATCCAGACGCTAAGGGGGTCACTCTGTATGCTAATAGAAATTGACAAACTTGGTGATTTAGATCTCCCGAGCCCATTCGCCGCAACGCATCCTTTGTGGTGCGCACCAACCGTTCCACTTGGCCATTCGTGGCCGGGTGAAAAGGCGCGGATGTGACATGCCGAATTGCATTTGCCTCCATGAATGCTGCGAACTCAGCGGACGTGAAGCAACTGGTGTTATCGCTGACCAACGTGTCGGGTAAACCGAACGTGGAAAAGACCCTCCTTAGCTGGCGAATGGTAGTGGCGGAGGATGTGCTCTTTACCGGAATGACCTCCAGCCACTTGGAATATGCATCCACCACCAGGAGAAACATGGTTCCTCGGAACAGGCCAGCAAAATCTACGTGCACCCTGGACCACGGTCCCCTTGCTGCGTCCCATTCCCTATGCGGGAGGCGGGCCACCTCCGGTCGGGAGCACTGACATGCCTCACAAGTGCCCACCATATGCTCTATGTCGGCGTCCAGCTGGGGCCACCAGAAGTAACTCCGGGCCAACGCCTTGGAACGGACGATTCCCGGGTGGCTGACGTGCAACAGCTTTAGCACCTTCGGCCGTAGGGACGTAGGAACCACCACCCGTTGGCCCCACAAAAGGCACCCCCTCTCTAAAGACAACTCTACTCGCTTTCGGAAAAATGGGTCGAATTCCGTGCCTGGGGATGACGCCGGCCACCCCTTCTGCACCCACGAGCATACTTTCTCTAGTGTTCTATCCTTTCCGGTCGCCCTGGCAATGTCGGCCGGTACTACCGGGGGTGACTCCAAGACCTCTATTAGCAATACCTGGCGGTCTCTTCTTACCCCTGCCTTCTGGTCGTCCGACAAAGGTAACGGCGACCGTGAGAGCGCGTCTGCATGGCTGATTTCCTTCCCTGGCCGGTATTCTAACTCATGTTGATATGCGTTAAGAAAAATAGCCCACCGCAGCATCCTCGGGGACAGGATCTGTGGCGTGGGCTTATTTGCAGTGAATATTCCTAACAGGGGCTTGTGATCAGTAACGATCTTGAACGGCCGACCATACAGAAAATCGTGAAATTTCTTGGTTCCCGCTACTATCGCTAGTGCCTCCCTATCGGTCTGTGCGTAATTCCGCTCTGCTTGGGACAGGGACCTTGAATAAAACGCTATCGGGGCCTCCCTTCCGTCGTTTAACACGTGGCAAAGCACCGCCCCCACCCCCACCGGGGATGCATCGCAGACTAAAACTATGGGCCGTTTGGGGTCGAAATGAGTCAGGATTGCCTCGGATGTGAGGAGTTGCTTTAACTCTGTGAACGCTCTTTCTTGCTCGTCACCCCACAGCCATTTTTCCTCTTTTTTAAGTAACCGATGGAGCGGCTCGGCAACAGACGCCTTCCGTGGAAGGAAGGTATGGTAGAAATTGAGAAGCCCCAGAAACGACTGTAGCTCGGTTTTGGAAGTAGGGCGAGGGGCTTTCTTAATGGCGGCTACCTTAGATTTGGACGGCCTAATTCCCTCGGGCGTGACACGGAACCCTAAAAACTCAACCTCTGTTTCGAAAAATACACATTTGTCTTTTCTCAGTCTCAGCCCCGCTTTCTCGAACACGGTTAGGACCTTATCCAATCTGTGAGCCAGCTCGGCCTTACTCCCCCCCGTTATCAACACGTCATCAAAATATGGTAACACCCCCTCCAGCCCCTTCAGGAGGCATTCCACTAGCGACTGAAAAATGCCAGGTGCCGAGTTCACGCCGAACTGTAACCTCGACACCTGGAACGCCCCCTTATGTGTGACTATTGTTTGTGCCGCCACTGTGGCGGGGGTTACCGGGAGTTGCTGGTAGGCCTGTGCTAAATCGAGTTTAGCGAAACACTTTCCCCCATTTAGCCTGGCCAGAAGGTGGCTGACCACTGGCACCGGGTATGCATTAGGGCGGATTGCCTTATTAATGGTGCACTTATAATCAGCGCAAATGCGCACCTCCCCGTTAGCCTTCAGTGCTGTTACAATTGGAGTCTCCCACTCCGCGGAATCCACAGGAACAAGAATCCCTTGACCCACCAGTTTGTCCAGTTCCGCCTCTATTTTGTCCTTTAGTGCGAACGGTACCCTGCGCGGTTTAAGTCTTATCGGGCGGACCTCCGGGTCTAAGTCGAAGGCTACAGGGGGTCCCTTGAACTTTCCCAGTCCACTATTAAAGACGGTGGGGTGTGCGTCACACACCGCTTGTATTGGGTCTCGCCTACGGCATGCACCCCCCCTATGAACAGGCCTAAGGGCTGAAACCACTGTGTTCCGAGGAGGCTACAACTCCCCCCTTTTAGCACCACTAGGGGAAGTTCTGCAGAATGTCTCTTAAAGCGAACCCGGAATGTCCCGACCCCCAACACTGGAATGCTGTTCCCCTGAACGTCCCGTAGTGTGGCCCTCAACGCTTTAAGTTTGGGCCGCACGTGGGGGTCGATTTTCAAGAACTCTCTCTGGGGAATTATAGAATAGGAGGACCCCGAGTCAACTTCCATCCTAATGGGGGTCCCTTGTACTAGTACCTCAACAAAGTAATGGGGCTGTCCCGCAGACACATTGAACACAGGAGCGTCGCCCTCGCTGTCGTCCGAGATGCGGCCCACGCCGTCCTGCTTCCTCGTGGCCCGGGCGCCATCTTTGGACCTCGCTGGACGGTCCGGTCTGGCTGAACGGTCTTGCGACTGTCTCCGGCCCTCTTTCCATTTCCTGCACGCCTTGGCGATGTGCCCCCGACGTCCACAGTTGAAACACTCGGTTTTCCTGAATGGGCACTTCACGCGCTCATGGGCCGCTCCGCAACCATCGCAGCGGCGCCCGCCTCTCCGGACCTTCTGGACCTCCTCGCCATCGCTGCTTTCTGAAGACGATTTCGAGGTCGGTCGGGTTGCATGCACCGACTGACCGGACTTCCCGTGCGACGAGTGTTCCGCTTTGCCGGCCCTCGGACGCCACTCACGCCACTTGTGCATCTCATCTACTCCAGCATTCATGGATTCCGCGGCTTCCGCGGCCTCTACAACCTCTTCCAGTGTGGGTGGTGGCTCCCTGTTCATCAGGCTGCGCTGTACTTCCTTGTCCTTCAGGCCACACAGTACTCCGTCCCTGAGGGCCATCTCTAGGACGTGGTCCCATTTGCAGGGGGCGGCGGCTACCCTCATGGCCGTTACGAAGGCTTCTACCGACTCGTCCGGCGCTTGAACTCGCCTCCAAAACGCGCTCCGAGCGGGAAACATTGCCCTCGAGGGTCGGAAACGCTCACGCAGCAGTCTCATGATGTCACCGGCTTTGAAATCGCTCATCTTCTTCGGTGCAAGAATGCCCACCAGCGTCCGCTTGGTGTCCATCCCAAGCATGCGGGTGAGGATGGCCCTCTTCCTTTCCTCGTCGTCTTCTTTGACTTTGAGTTCCACCAGTGCCGCCTGGAAGTCCATCTCAAAAAGCTCCCAGTCTTGCGGTTTGGTGATGTTGAACCCGCTCTGTGTCCTGGCTCCATGGGGATCCATTATCCCACCTTCGTCGCCAATTTAGTATATGAGAGTCAAGACACAAGGCACAGCCAAAGGCTGGGTTAACTCAGGTTTATTGCATGGTGGACAGAGGGAACATGAGGTAATGGCGGACGAACAGCTCTATATATATGGTAGTAACGTATTTGAATGTGGCTCCACGGTAGCCCGTTGGCTACTGGCCCGCGTGACGTCATGGCTGGTCACGCCCTTCTTGTCCAGGTGTAGGTAGCGGCGGGAAACTTCCCGCGCTGCGGTCTTTGATGGGTTTGAACCAAGAGAGCTTGGACGCTCGCTGCTGCCAGCTGGTGGTCATTAGCTCGCGTCCTATTACAGGGTTTATGTGATACAGCTGAAGGTTACACTATTACTCATAGGCAAGGTTACATTGGTTCAGATACATCGATATCACATGTAGAAGGTTACATTATTAGAACACAACAGTTTGCTTCCCCGTTTGCTAGAGCCACAGTTCTGAGCCCAAGAAAAGAGAGCCACACAAAAATCCCAAAGGAATCTACCAGTAAATTCCAGCCTACTTGCTTCCTGTTCCAGTTGATCTACTCCAGTACTCTTTGCTCTGATTTCTATTAACTCCTTAATCATGTGGGATACATTCCAAGACCTATTGCGGATAACTGAACCCGCAGATAACAGCAAACTCTATAATCACAATGCAGACAGTGGCCTCTAGTGGCCAGTCCTGGTAACACACCACAGAAATACATACGTATTATCTATTTCAGGGATTTTTAATTGAATATTTTATTGAATATTGCCTTTTCATTTGATATATTTCTATTTTATTTTTTTCTATTGTGAGCTTTTCTATGACATTTTCCTTCACAGCAAGCCTAAGGAGATGTGGCTGAGACAGGTCGGAGGCTACTCAGTAAGCTCTTGATCAAGCAGGATTTGAACCTTCGTCTTCTGACAACACTCTAACCCAGGGGTTCTCAATGTTTTTCAGCCACGGGACAGCTGAGCGAGCCGAACTGGTGCTGTAAAACAAGTCTGCGGCTGTAGTAAATGCATTTATGACAGCCGCAGACTCATTTACGGCTGTAGTAAACACATTTATGATGGCCACGGACTCATTTGCGGCTGTCATAAATGTGTTTATGTGGCCGTAAATGAATCTGCAGCCATTTCTGGTGGCGGCAGCAGCTGGAGCAAGGTAGGGGGATGGATTGTTTGGTGCCATGGGCCGCATCCAACTTGCAGGCTACAGGTTGCAAATCCCTGCTCTAACCTGGATCAGTGGTACGGGTGTCATGCTACGATGCAGAAAGCCACTGCATTGTATTATTCCCAGGACAATCTTCATGGGTGATCACCATGATGACAGCCAATATTCGGAACTGGGTATGGCACTCGAAGGAGGAGGAGGATTTGGGGTCAGATGTGACCTATTCAGGCTGTGTGTGTTTGTGTGTGTGAGGTCCCAGACCTCTAATAATTATCCCTGTGCTTTAATGTGTGTGGAAGAGGTAATTTCAACTTCTTCTTTTGTGTCCTGATCAGATCCTGGACTGCCAAAATGAAGTCACTTCCCTCGCTTTATCGTTGCCCAAATGCAAGTCCTCATTGGTACA
Source organism: Bradypodion pumilum (assembly GCA_035047305.1). Taxonomy (NCBI): domain Eukaryota; kingdom Metazoa; phylum Chordata; class Lepidosauria; order Squamata; family Chamaeleonidae; genus Bradypodion; species Bradypodion pumilum. The sequence continues at coordinate 7,117,382 of JAWDJD010000007.1, forward strand.
TGTCTCTGGCAGCAATTGGCAGACCAACAAATGTGCCGGACTCTGTGTCTCTCCACATTCACACCGCGCGTTGTTGTCCACCAGCAGTCCCCACTTGAGCATGTTGGCCTTCCATTTAAGGACTCCAACTCTCAGTCTATTCAGGGTTTTCCAGGCGACATAGGGGAGATTGAGAGTTTCAGGTATATCCACCTTTAATGATGTTCAACTTATTTAGTACGGTACTTTAAAGGCATGCCAGACCTCTCTGTGGCTTTTCTTACACTACAGACACTGTAGAAGCCCTTCCTTCTAGTGCTTGATTTACTATTTTCAGAGCTTGAACATGAGCTACACAAAAAGGACTGTGTGCTCCTGTGATGCAATTTAATTAAGGCAATGAAGAGGCTTGCCAACTTGCTAATTTATTATGGGTGGGACCTTAATAAACCTGAGAAAATGTAGAATGACAGAGATTGTCCTGCTAAGAAGTCATAACTAAGGCTGCATTTTCCAGCAGCCTTGGATCAAGGAACAAATCTCTCTCTCTCTCTTCTCTAATGGGACAGTTTGAGTTATAATTTAGCATACCAGTCAAGAGAAAGGACACAAGGAAGCTCCACTGATGTGGGGAACTAAGATGCTACAGGACTGAAGATGAAGGATAATTCCCAGGCAGGAGAGGTTCTGAATCTTGAATCCAAGGTAAGATAGCTTTCACCTGTATTTCTACAGCAGGTGTAGCTGTATCTTCTTGACATCAAGGTCCCTAATTATCCATTTCTTCTAGATGGGAAACACAGCTTCTTTCCATACCCTATACCTATACCCATGATGCCGAACTATGGCGCTCAGGCTGTTCTTGAACTTCATTTTCCAGAAGCCCAAGTCCCTGTAAACCCATTCGTGTGGATTCACAGGGACTTGGACTTGTGGGAATAGAAGTTCAAGAACAGCTGGAGTGCCAATGTTTGCCATCACTACCCATTCGAGTGGATTCACAGGGATTTGGGCTTCTGGGAATTGAAGTTTGAGAACAGCTGGAGTGCCAAGGTTCACCAACACTACCCATTTGTGTAGATTCACAAGGACTCGGGCTTCTGGGATTGAAGTTCAAGAACAGCTGGAGTGCCAAGGTTCGCCATTACTACCCATTTGTGTGGATTTACCAGGACTTGGGCTTCTGGGAATTGAAGCTCAAGAACAACTGGAGTGCCAAGGTTTGCCATCACTGCCCTATACCTTTCTCATGGAACAGAGATGTTGGCAGTCCTCTTTTGCTTTCTTGAAATTTATAATTTTATTCAAATTGTCTATGTTCTTATTCTGATTGATGATGGTGGTGCTAATGACGATGATGATAATGATGTATGCCACCCAGAGTGGAAAAATATCACAGATGGGCTGGATATAAATGTAATAAATAAAATAAATTTTACCAAAGACAGTCCTCTATTTGAAGGAATAGCTATGACAATCCCCTTCTTCAAAGCATCCTCTATTTGAAGAGGAATCCAGCCCATGACTGATTTGATGATCAAGAATCACAAGTGGAAGATCAGAGAATTTTTCGTTTCCCATCGGTGGCCATTTTTTTCTTCTCGATCCTGGCAAGATGTACCTTCATTCTATTCAAATTATAAAAAACAGATCTCGTTTGGCAACCCCACCTCTAATTTTGCACATTCATTTTCATACAGAACAATATCCTTTCTGGTCATGCATGAATGCTCTTTTTTTAGTTGATGTGTATATAGCCCCCACTAAGGAGCATAAGCTCTGGAGTGGTCCACCAAAGCCTCTTTGTGTGTCTGATGATGAACCGCTTGTATGTCGAAGACGTTTCTGAAGTCATGCTTCTAAAGAGAGGTATGGAATCTTTGGCCTTCCAGATGTTTTAGATCACAGTTTCCATAAACCTTACCATTGGCCCTGCTTCTTGGGTAGATGACATTTTCTGGCTGAAACATCTGGAGAACTAAATGTTCTTGACATGAATTTTGGCATTCTTGTTCACCACCCATTATTAGATCTTGAGAAGGTACCACAGAATTACTGCTTTCCTGAGTTGTGCATTTGGGATGGGTGGGGAATAATTTAACATCTGGGACTCTTGTGTTTCACAAAAACTTCATTTACTATTCCTGATTTTCCTATCAAGTAATTCATGGCAGGTTTTGAGGAACCCCAATGTTTCTGTGAACACCAATAGAAACTCACTACTTTAAAGCTGTACGCTTCATATTTTCTAAATTCAAGACTAGTTTTTAACTTTGTTCAAAAATACAGTCCCCATGTTACATATTTTTGTCCTGTGTGTTATTTTTAACCTAACCGTTGCCTAGCCTCTGTCATATACTTCCTTTAAATCAGGCATTCTCAACCTTTTAAAGCTGGGGGCTGGGTCACGATCCATCAGACAGTTGAGCGGGCCAGACTGGTGGTTCCCATGTGGCAAATGCGTCTGTAAAACCTGTCTGCAGCTGTCGCAAATGTGTTTACGACAGCCGCAGATGTGTTTATGGCTGTTTCTGCTGCTTCCACCGCTTCCGGCGAGGGCAGTGGGCCACATGAAATTGCGCCACAGGCCGGATCTGGCCCTCGGGCTGTAGGTTGAGAACGCCTGATTTAAATGAACCTCAGAGCAATTTACACAAGCAGGTTCAACCCTTGATCCTCTCTTCATTTCCAAGGCAATATTACACTGTTGTTTTTTCTTGTTTACACCTTGCAACAGCTGCTTGGTGACTATGTGCTAATAAACCAAATGTTACAGCCCCAATGTTAATAATGCTATACACTAAGCGATAGTGTTGCAACTTCAGGAGTCTAAGGATGCACCAAATGCATTTATAGTGACAGCTCTGTCACAAACCATAGTATGGATATTGCTGCTATCATAGAAGACGTAGGAAGTAATGCCTCGTGCTGCTTCCTGTCTGAGATTCCTTTAAAAAAATACATTGGAAAATTACAGGTATGTGCCCAGCTGTGTTGGAACAAAGGTTTCAAAATAAACAGCCTGTGTGATGCCTAGGTGCAAGTTAACAATTAGCCATCTAAAACACAATTAGTTGCCTGCATTGTCAAAGGAAAGGAAGGGTTGTGAGAAATAGGAGGGCAGAAATAGCATTGTGGGCAACACAAAAGGTGAGTGTGTTATGTGACTAAGCCGAGTGTTGTAATTGTGGGAGGAAATAAGTTCGAAGGATGCTCTTCAGCTCATTTTATAATTGCAAGAAACCTGTGAGTTAGTTGGGAGGAGAAATAGAACAAATAGCTGCTGGAGGTCACAGACTGAGATTTAGACCTGGGCAGGTTCTTAAATGTGGGTTCTGCGCAAGGTTCAGTACTGAGTCCCCATGTTCCTAATTCCCCAGAGCAGTGGTTTCCAGATATTGAACTTGTATACCGTTGATTGTCTCAGACAGTGATGGCAAACCATGGCACTCTGTTGGAATTTTTTGAGAGTGTCAACAAGCATGTGGATAAGGGGGATTCAATTAACATTGTTTATCTGGACTTTCAGAAGGCTTTTGACAAGGTCCCACACCAAAGGCTCTTGAATAAACTTGCCAGTTATGGAATAAAGGGACAGGTCTTGTCCTGGATCAGCAACTGGCTAAGGAACAAGAAACAGAGAGTAGCACTAAATGGACACTTCTCCAAGTGGAGGGAAGTAAAGAGTGGGGTCCCCCAAGGTGCAGTACAAGGACCCCTGCTTTTCAACCTCTTCATAAATAATCTAGAAGTAGGAGTAAATAGCAAGGTAGCCAAATTTAATGATGACACTAAATTAAACAGGGTATTGAAAACTGTGAGAGATTTTGAGGAGCTCCATAGGGATCTCTTGACACTGGGGGAGTGGGCAAAACAGTGGCAAATGAGCTTCAACATTAGTAAGTGCAGAGTGATGCATGTTGGGGCAAAGAACCCCAATTACATTTATAAACTGCTAGGGTCTGAACTCTCTGCGACAAACCAGGAAAGGGACCTTGGTGTCCTGGTGGACAGCTCAATGAAGATGTCAACCCAGTGTGCCTCAGCAGTGAAAAAAGCAAACTCCATGCTAGGGATCATTAGGAAGGGTATAGAAAATAAGTCAGCAAGTGTCATTTTGCCTCTTTATAAATCTATGGTGAGGCCCCATCTGGAATAGTGTGTACAGTTCTGGTCGCCATACCTCCAGAAGGATATTATGGAGTTGGAGAAAGTGCAGAGGAGGGCAACCAGAATGATTAGGGGACTGGAACACCTTCCTTACCATCTGAGGCTGCAACGGTTGGGCCTTTTCACCCTTGAACGACGGCGTCTAAGAGGTGACCTGATTGAAGTTTATAAAATCATGCACGGTGTGGACAAAGTAGATAAGGAAAAACTGTTTTCCCTATCGCACAACACTAGAACTAGGGGACACTCGATGAAACTTTTGGGTACTAGTTCTCAAACAAATAAGAGAAAGTACTTTTTCACCCAGAGGATCACTGGTCTATGGAACTCCTTGCCTGAAGAAGTGGTGACAGCTGTCACTCTTGACAGCTTTAAGTAAGGATTAGGCAAGTTCATGGAGGACAACGGTATCAATCAATGGCTATAATTATGGATACCTAAGGACAACCTCCGGGTTGGAGAGATAGGCACAATATCTCTCAATGCCATTTCCAGGGAATCCTAAGCAGGTGAAGGCATCTGTTTGGGAATCCCCTGAAGCAAATGGTGAGCCACTGTGTGAGACAGAATGCAGGACTGGATGGGCTGTGGCCTGTTCCAGCAAGGCTGTTCTTATGTTCTTTCCTGTTGAAGCAGTACCTATTTATCTACTTGCAATTTCTTCCTCTCAAACTACTAGGTATCCAGGTGCTGGGACAGAGACGAGAACTCATTCCATCATGGAGAACTCGGGTCTCGAAATGCTGACTTGCCAACCTTCCAGTTGTCAAGTTCAGTGTCTTAACCACTAAGCCACCCCAGTCTCTTCAGTGGAGAAAAACATATTTATAAATCTGCTTTTTAGAATATTGCAAGGGCATGCATTTTGCAAGCTTAAATCTGCCTCCACTTACCTCCAGGCACCCAAGAGATGCACACTATAATTAGCCTGAGTCAATGGTGATATGATCTATAAATGGGTTAGCTGTTGGTGTAAAATCTGCAGAAATGAGCTAGAAATTAATCTTTCCATGTCAAAAGCTGGAATAATCTGTTCGTGCCACTAAACCCATCTGTGTGGATTCACAGAACAGTGTTTCCCAACCTTTGGTTCTTGTACGTGCAGTAAGCCCATTGGTGTGGATTCACAGAGCAGTGATTCCCAACCTTTGGTTCTTGTATGCACAGTAAACCCATTCATGTGGATTCACAGAGCAGTGATTCCCAACCTTTCGTTCTTGGATTTCAATTCTCACAAGCCTAAATCAGTGCATTGGATGATCAGTGCTTTGGGGAGTTGAAGCCCGAAAAACCAAAGGCTGGGAAACACTGATCTAAAGGCATAGTGTACGGAATGGGAAAACTGCCATTTCATGTTGAAAGCCCTGTTTACACTCAGAGAGGTTGTTCTGGGCAGAGAGAGATGAAACCTGCTTTTCTCAGTCTATAATTACAGTAAACATCCCGGGGGCGAATAATCCTGGGTTATTCTGAAAGGTGTGGTAGGAAGAGAAAGAAAACAAACAATTTGTGTTGTGTGGCCAATAAGTCACAGCCCAGGCTCAGGAAGAGAGAGTTGGCTTAAACCATGTAAAACATGTCAGAGCTTTAACGAAGGGTGTTGTGAGCACTGGAACATCTGGACACATTATCATGGAATTGATCTAATATTTCTTCAGCACTGTCAAGAATTTCTCCTTGGTGTGGGTGAGGCGGGGATTTCTTCTGAGGCATTCCTTCGTCCCAGAGGTTGGAATGTTGCATTTTAAACTGAACTCATGTCTCTACTTGTTATCATGCAACAGCTAGCTTGTTGTTCTTGTGATTGTTGCTCAAACTGAGCTAATAATAATAATAATAATAATAATAATAATAATAATAATAATAATAATAATAATAATAATAATAATAATAATAATAATAATAATAATAATTTTATGTCAGAAATTATTCTGGGTTGAACGGATTTTTGTGAAAGAAACTCTGCTCAGGGAATGCCCGAATGAGGCTCCTTTCATGTCCCCAAGAGCTGGGACAGATACGGGCGCTCAATCCGTCATGCAGTACCCAGGTCTTGAACTGCTGACTTGCCAGCCTTCCAGTTAACAAGGCGAGCTTCTTAACCACTGAGCCACCGCAGCCCCCTATCATTCATCCTGCTTCGTGCTGTTAATGTATTGTGTAGTTTTCATTAGCCAGAAAAATGCAATCAAATACTTCCTCTAGTGGCTGAATTTGATACTACACTTTGGAAACATTTTGGACATCAAATGAGAAGGGAGGATTCACTCGAGAAGGCTTTGATGCTGGGAAAGGTGGGAGGCAAAAGAAGAAGGGGGCGGCCAAAGATGAGATGGCTGGATGGCATTGTAGACACAATGGGCACAGAGCTTGGCGGGCTGAGGGGTATGGTGGAGGACAGAGGTGCCTGGAGGAAAATGGTCCATAGGGTCACAAAGGGTCGGAATCGACTGTGCGACTGAACAACAACAACAACAACAACAACAGAAATATTTAGGAATAGCTCTTCACACTTCCCCATAGTGCTTAGTGCACTCTGGGCAGTTCACAGGTTAATTACCATTTTGTCTTCAACAAAATTAATTGTTTTACCGACCTCAGAAGAATGGAAGGCTGAGTTAACCTTGAACCCTGGTCAGGATTGAACTCACAATGTTCTGGCTGCAGGGCTCCTTTGTTTTATTTACAACAAAACTAAGGACAAAAATGAGGTATTAGTAATTATACCCAAGTAATTTAGTTGTGACTGGTCACATAGAAATTACTTTATAAGTGCAAAAATTCAGTGGCTGCAGGTAGCTGTATCACTAAACTAATTATTTTACTACTCCTTTTACTGATCTCAAAAGGATGGAAGGCTAAGTCAACCTTGAACCCCATCAGGATCAAACTCACATCATCAGCAGCTTTGGCTGCAGCACAGCAGTTTAACCAATGCACCTCCAGGTCTCTCCTGGTGGCCATTGCCTTCCTTTCTCACCAAAAGGCAGGGGTTCCCATGGCACCATTTACTGTGGGCCCCCACCCCTCCAAGGGGATTTGAGAAACAAAATGAAGCTGTTGGGACAAAATGGCCACCCCCATTGTGCAGGCAGGGCAAAATGGCCATCTGGCCCTCGAGGCTGACTGAGAAAGCATGGCCCGGCCCCCAGCTTGAAAAGGTTGGGAACCCCTGCCATAAGGACCCAACGTGCTGCTCAATGGAAACTATGCAATAATCACAGCTAAAGCTGTGATTATCCGTCCAATTTTGTATAATACAAAAATATTGGTACTATATGGATTCCGCGAGCACAATTGATCTATATATGATGATGCTTTTCCCTAAAATAAACCACTGATCTGATCGCGCTCCATACTGCCTCATGTCGTTACTTGATCAGTCTCCTCCGGGACCCAACGGCCGTCCTAGCGGCCCCGATTCCTACACCTGGTGACCCCGACGTGATCTACTCGAGAGTAAGCGATCACACGGTCCGGTTCTGCGCTTGAACCGCGTCCGATCGTCCCGGAGGACAGCGCGGCAGCCCGGTCGGTAAGCCAGCCGATCGGGAAGACGGTTCCGCGACGAGGCATTACAGAAGAGGCATCCTACAGCTTGCTCCCGACTTTCGCGGCGGCTTGCAGTAACGGAAAAACGCGTTCCGCTCAGGGCCAGCTGTGAACCCCTGACAGCGCAGAGGCCACCGAGGGCCCGTGGCAGGAGACCACGCTCCGAGCTCTACCCAGACTATCGTCGCCAAAACCTATTGCCTGAACTTCAGACGCGTCGGCCCGAGGAGGAATCTTCGGAGGACCTCGCAGGTAATATGGGGACTTGTCCTCAGCGGCAACGTCCGTCCACTAGCCAAAGAACTCATGAGGAAGAGTTCAAAATCCTGGCCAGGGTATATCAGTTACGTTTTCACAGTGGGGAGCTAGCGAGACTTTTGGTGTACCTAAGGGAACACTGCCTGCTTTACCCAGGTACGCTAACCCTTCAGCTCTGGGATCAGATAGGAGACTGCATTCAGCAACCCCCGAAAGCTCCAGAAGGCGTAATTCGCACATGGAGTAAATGTAGGAAGCTCTTAGCGGAGATAGATCCAGTCCGGGTAGAGGCCAAAGAACCCCCAGCGTCAGTAGAGCCATCAGCGCCCACGGCGCTCTATCCGTCATTACAGTTTAAGCAGAGTAGTGTAGGGAGCTTTCCCTCGGTGACAGCTGCAGACGTCACCGACGGAATGCATGGAATGAGGAGCGCAGGCGCTTCTCTGACAGCTACAGGCTCCCAGACCAAGAGTGCTCTTCAGCGCACAATTGAGGAGGAAATCAAGAAGTGGGATTTGCGAGCAGAAGAACTAGCTGAGCTTAGTCAGATTTGTCCAATTCGCTTGGAAATGGATGCCCTCACAGGGAACCAGCAGGTAGTTCATTCACCAGTCCCGTATAAGCTCCTCATGGCTATACGGAAGGCCATCACAGAGACAGGACTCCAGAGTCGCTTCACTAGGGGCACACTTCAGCAAGTGTGCGAGAATACCATGTTCATCCCGCACAACTGGAAAGCCGTCATGCGGATGATGCTGAACCCCAGCCAGTATTTGCTATGGGACAGCGAGTATCGCCTCGAGGCTCAGACAAGGGCTGCCAGGATGGGAGGCGCAGTACTTCCTGACCAGTTATATGGTTCAGGGGCCTTCGAATCCATCGATGCACAGACCAACTTGCCACTAGCCACTCTTCAAATGTCAGCCGAGGCTGCCTTTAAGGCTTTTCTCAAGGTCCCAGCAACTGGCAAAGCGGCCAAAAATTACACCGCAGTCAAACAGGGAGCCCAGGAGCCCTACATGGACTTCATCAATCGCTTAGAGGAAGCAAGCAGTAGACAGATCGATAATGAGGAAGCCCAACAAGAGCTCATGATGAAATTGGCCAAATACAACGCCAACCTCGACTGCCGTAAAATCTTGCAGTCACTGGGTAATCATCCCGACTTGACTCTCACGGACATGATTAGAGCTTACGCCGACGTTGGCACAGAATCCTATAAAATGGGTCTGTTGGCAGCAGCGGTACAAGGAGGTAGAAGACTGAAGAATAGAAATCAAGGGGCATGTCACAATTGTGGCAAGGTCGGTCACTACGCTAGGGAGTGCCGATCCAAGGGAGGCGGACAAAATTCCGGCCGTTCCAAGGCTCCAACCACCCCGTGTCCGAAGTGTAAGAAAGGCTACCATTGGTCCAGATACTGTCCGAATTCGGGAAACCGGAACGCGGGCACGTCTCTGGCCCCGGTCCAAACAGAGACATCCCTTGCTCTGGGCGCGCCAGAGCTAGACTAGACTCCATTCACATTCCAGGCATTGCGAAGGCACAGGCCAGCCCCAAGGATAGTACAGGGCTAGAATTGACTTGCCAGGCGGACGTTACATGCGACTTGCCAGGCACAGTCTATCAGGTGGACTCCCAGTACATGGGACCCCTGCCCAAGGGCTTTATAGGTTTAGTTTTGCCTCGTAGTGTAGCAGGAGCACGCGGAATTCTTGCAATTCATTGACTCCAATTTTTCAGGCGTTCTCCAAGTTCAGCTTTGGACGCACGTACCCCAAACCATTCACAAAGGAGACACATTAGCGCAACTGATTATGTTTCCTTGTAACTCGCCAGCAGATAGCCAGGGAAGGCTCAGGGACAGCTCAGAGTCCGGGTCAGCAGACCGCTCGAGCGCAAGGGAGGCAGTGCAAGGATACCAAGTATTAGCGACAGTGGAGACCAACATAGAGTGGAAACAGCGACCCGTTATTGAGGTATTTTTGAATAAAAAATCATTCTTAGGGCTATTAGATACCGGAGCTGATGTGAGTGTGGTCTGCCGAAGCCAGTGGCCACGGGAGTGGGCCATTGAGCCGGTCTCCGATGTATGGGGGTAGGCGGCATCCAAGAAGCGTTTAGGAGCCGGGAGTGGGTGGAGGTCACGATCCCAAAGGCGGACGGCACAGCGGTCACTTTCTGGACGTGCACATCAACCTTTGGGGGCGAGACATTTTACAGACAGTGCGGTGTTACCCTTACCTTCGGGTAATGGCATTGCCACTTAAATGGCTCACCAACATGCCGGTCTGGGTGGAACAATGGCCGGTAGTGGGAGAGAAATTAGTCGCCCTAAAGCAACTGGTTAAAGAACAGCTAGACGCAGGACATATAGAGCAGTCCACCAGTCCTTGGAATTCACCTATTTTTGTTATCAAGAAGAAGTCGGGGAAGTGGCGACTCCTCCACGATCTCAGGGAGATCAATAAATGTATACAGCCAATGGGCCCGCTTCAATGCGGCATCCCAAATCCAAATATGATCCCCGAGGGGTGGGAGATTCTAGTTTTAGATCTCAAGGATTGCTTTTACACCATTCCCTTAGACCCCAGGGACCGGGAAAGGTTCACCTTTACGGTGCCGGTTGTGAACCACAGCGAGCCCACGCAGTGCTACGCGTGGAAATTTTTGCCACAGGGGATGCTCAATTCGCCCACCCTGTGCCAAATTTATGTTCACAATGCACTGGCAAAGTTTCGAAACCTTCATCCCACAGCTCTAGTTTGCCATTTCATGGACGACATCTTGGTCGCAGTGCCGCAACTCGGCAGCAAAATGTTTGCAGACCTCCAGGCCAGCCTGGGGGAGAAAGGGTTACTCATTGCCCCAGAGAAAGTGCAGAGAACCGAGCCCTTCTCATACTTGGGTCATCGGCTTCTCCGCTCTTTCGCAGTACCAGTTTTGCCTCAGATCAATTTACAAGACTCAGTCACCCTGGTAGAATTGCAGCAGGTTTTAGGAAACATTAATTGGGCCAGACCGTATTTCAGATTGGATACGGATCTTCTGAAACCGCTCTTCTTGCTGCTAACGCTAGGTAAGCAGCCGGCAGACCGGATACAAATTCCTCGAGAAGCACGCTTGGCTATCGAGAAAGTCAGCCAAATTCTCAGCCAAAGGTGGGTGGACAGGATTACTCAGGGGCCATATGCCCCAATCATGAACTTGTACATCGTTCGGGCAGGATCCATGTTCACCGGAGCCCTAGGAGTGGACTCCGAGAAAGGCTACCTAAGGACAACCTCCGGGTTGGAGAGATAGGCAGGATATCTCTCAATGCCATTTCCAGGGAATCCTAAGCAGGTGAAGGCATCTGCTTGGGAATACCCTGAAGGAAATGGTGAGCCACTGTGTGAGACAGAATGCTGGACTGGATGGGCTGTGGCCTGTTCCAGCAAGGCTGTTCTTATGTTCTTATGTTCTTAAAGGGGCGAGTATCGTGGAATGGGTGTATTTACCGAACACCTCTTCCCGAAACATCGTTCCTCCCCAAGAATTGGTCTCTGCGGTGGTTTACCGCAGAAGGCTGAGAGCTAGGGACATTTCAGGGCACGACTTAGCAAAGATCGTGGTCCCATTCACCAAAGAACAGGTTCAGCAATTGATGCAGCTCGGTGACTCGCTTCCAATTGCTTTGGAAGGGTTCACCGGATGCTTGGCATACCACTTGCCGAAAGACCCCAGACTTGTCTCGCTTCAAAGGCAGACAGTCAGCTTGTTCGAATTGCTCTCGCTGGTTCCACTTCAGGGGGCCAGGACAGTCTTCACGGATGGGGGTCGCACATATGGTGTCTTGACTTGGCAGGAGGGCCAGGCTTGGCGCACGCTGTTAACTCTTCCACAGAAGTCCGCGCAGCGGGCAGAGTTGGCAGCGGTGAACCTTGCCTTGCGCACCTTCGCCAAAGAGCGCCTAAACATCATTACTGACAGTCAGTATGTTAGGAATTTGCTTCACAGTCTACCGGGAGCATACATCACTCCCGCGATAGACAAGAATTTGCTGAGTTTGTTTCTCACAGCTCAATTTCATTTGCGAAACCGCATGGAAGCGCTCTATATTGCCCACATCCGAAGTCACCAAGACCTACCGGGTCCGATTTCCGCGGGCAATAGCAGAGCGGCTGCGGCTGCAAAGGAAATTCAGCAACGTTCAGTGTTAGGTGTTTTCACTACTCCAATTCAAAGTCATGCATTCTTTCACCAGAATGCCAAAGCGCTCGCCAGACAGTTCAATCTGCCACTTTCTCAAGCCCAAGGCATAGTTCGCTCTTGCCAGCATTGCACAGGGGCACCGGGGGTGGCCCTCGTGGGGGGTCAACCCACGAGGGACAGAGGCTAATCAGGTGTGGCAAATGGACGTCACACATGTTCCGCAGTTTGGCAGATGGCAGTACATGCACGTTTGCATTGATACCTTTTCACAATTCGTTTGGGTGACAGCGCAAAAAGGGGAGACAGCTTCCCACGTGGAGCAGCACCTCCTTTCCTGCTTCGCGGCAATGGGCAAACCGCGGCACGTGAAAACCGATAACGCACCGTCCTACAGCTCTAGGCAGTTAGTTAACTTCATGACCACCTGGACATTAAGCATACTTTTGGCGTTCCTTACAATCCGCAGGGGCAAGCGATTGTGGAACGAGTCAATCGGATGCTCAAGTCCTACATTGACAAACAAACAGAAAGGGGGGAGCCACCAGCCCTCCCCAAGTCACAGGGTCAGGCACAGCATTGTCTGAATAAGGTATTGTTCACGTACAATCACCTTAATGTTTTTTCCGATTTCACGCCGCAGGAGAAACACTTCCGCCATTCGGAAGCTCTCCCGCGACCGATGGTCTGATACCGGGTGCCACCGGACCCTTCCTGGAGGGGCCCGGCGCCACTCGTAACCTGGGGAAGAGGGTATGCTGCAGTTATGTCTCCTACAGGTGTCGTTTGGATTCCAGCTCGGTGTGTGAAGCCTCACTTGGAACCACATGGCGTAGACCCAGGCCGACCCGAGTCCGATCCCGGAGATGGAAGACCTCACCCTGACCGAGGGAACCCGGCGGGAGAGACAGCGGTCGCAGATGGCAGCACCGAAGATCACCTGGGGGATGGTCAAGGCCCTTTGCCATGAGGCCCAGGATGCCATCCAACGCGAGGAGAGGGAGCCAACACCAGAGAACTTCGTGGCTGCAGTCTTTGCCCAGATTCATGCCAATTCCATGGCGGCCACCATCATCCTGATCCTCTCCCTACTTGCCGGGGGAGGCGTTCAGGCTGTCTCACTGAAGGCCAACGATTTGATGCCAGGCGGAGACCTCTCTGCCCGGATGCACTACAACATATGGGAGAGGTTGGCGGGTCTCGTCAACCAGTCCGATTTTTGCCTGAAGCAGGACATTGGTTCTGCCTCAATCTTGAGCACCTGTCTCATCCGAGTGTGCCACACTCCAGGCGTGCACCCCAGGGATGGCGACTGGCTAGTGAAACGGATTTTCAGCCCGTACCACCCAGCAAGTTCCTCGGAATATGCCCACCGGGAGATGCGGCTGACTATGACTTTGCCGGCTGACGCAGCCACTCTCCACACTCCTCGAGTGGCGGTCAGTCCAAACTCTACTTGTGCTCGAATGACCGGCTGCTCCGCAGTCGGCCGTAGGCGCCGTTGCCTCGAGGTCGGCAGCGGCAACTGGACTTGTAATAACCCACAGACACTTGGCGCAATGTATGCTCATGTTACCCTACCTTCAGGATGGTTCTTTACATGTAATCAGTATACTTGGAACTACATTCCCGCAAATGTATCAGATGCTATATGTTGTATCAGTCGTTTGGCATTGTTACTCCCTACTAAGGATATGGTCACCCCAAGCACAAATGTTTCAGATGTTTCCCCACCCATTCGACACACTCATGCCACCCAGTTAGACAGCTCATGTGATAGCAACATTAGGGTTCTTAGCCCAGCTGAATACGTCTCGTTGGCAGTCAGCATACTTGGTGTGCCAGGCTTAGCCGTCGGCAATGCTCGGAGAATTGGTCAATTGGCTTGCGGATTAGCAAAAGCCATTAACCATACCTCCTCGGCGATAGCGCTGCTCAATCAGGAGCAGGCAGAGCTTCGCCATGCCATTCTTGACAATCGAGCGGCTATAGACTATCTCCTGTTATTGCATCACTTGGGTTGCGAATCTGTTCATGGCATGTGTTGCTTTAATCTTACAGACAAGACACGCAAGGTCCAGAGCCAGCTCACGGACCTCCACACCTTGGTCAAGAACATCAAGCAGGGCTCCGCATGGGATTGGTGGAGTTCCTTGTGGTCATGGCTTCCATGGGGGTGGCTCCAGACGACTCTCAAGGTGATTGTGGGGGTGATTATACTAGGCATAGCAGGATGCTGTTTCATGCAATGTATTCCCTCACTGATATCAAGGTGCCCCCCATGGGGGGAACCCCGAAGCGTCATTCCCGCACATCAGCTGATGCCCCTCTTGCGCAGGGTCGCCGGTCAGGCTAATAAATAACAAAATAAGGGGAGATATGGATTCCGCGAGCACAATTGGCATGACGCGGCGGCTGGCAGAGGCCACTCCAGTCGAGAAGGCTCCTGGTCCATGGGCTCTGCGGGCCCAGAAATTGGGGGAGCGGATTGATAGTATAAATCATAAGGGTTTATTCACCCATACCTGACCTGACCGGCGGTTCTGCTGAGAGAGCAGATCGCTAACCTCCATTACCCATTAAGCAATTACTGACTCACAGATCAGCCCAATCTTTGGTGCAAATAGAAGCCATATTTACTCTGGCGTAAGCCTCGAACAATGGTTTTCCCCTGTCAGTGTTTGCCCGAGTTAATTAACTTCCCCAAGAGAGATTCCCCATTAACCTGAGTAAATGGGTGATGTGATTTTCTGTCAGATGACGATTCTATCCCGTTTTGCCTTCTGATCTATATATGATGATGCTTTTCCCTCAATAAACCACTGATCTGATCTCGCTCCATACTGCCTCGTGTCGTTACTTGATCAGTCTCCTCCGGGACCCAACGGCCATCCTAGCGGCCCCGATTCCTACAGTACTAAATATAATCTTGAACCTAGAACCCTGACATCTTTATTTCTATGCTTTCTACATGCCTGCATTCTCCTACTGTTGTGGAAGTTTCAGATCATGGTACATCAAGCAGAAAGGAAAAACTTCCAATAGCTCAAAAAGCAAATTTTTAAGCCTTCCCAGATTGTTACACATGACTGGTGAATTGCATTTGGCTTTGCAGATGCTAAACTGGAGTTGATCCAAGGAGATCCTTATCTCAAACCTATTGCATTTTTCCAAGAGATTCCGTGCGTGTGACCTTGGCTTGCTAGATTTGCTTCCAGGCAGAGAGGGTCATGCGTCACTCATTTAAAGGTTTCGCAGCTTAGTATTTTATGTTCAATTGATTTCTCTGCTGTTTATGTGTTGTTTGTTAAAAGGAAAGCTATGGCCAATTAACAGAAACAGAACCTCTTTGAGTCACCTTTGGATAAGAAATCGGTGGCCAACTCAGGGATGGCAAAGGGGGGAGTACCTTTTAAGTTAGGGCAAGGCAGGGCATGATACTGAGGTCAGGGTGGGGACATGCATGGAAGGTCTCAGTGTCACATGGGCCACATGCCATAGGTTGCTCACGTGTCCTTCTTCCACCTGTTTCATTACCGGCACAGACTTGCCATTCTTCTTCGAGTGCCATATCCAATTCCGAATATTAGCTATCATCATGGTGATCAGCCATGAAGATTGTCTTGGGAACAATATAATGCAGTGGCCTTCCATTTGGCTTCCACATTGCAGCATGCCACATAGTCAAAGACTGTAATAGTATTCCCAGTAGTCATGTATGGTTGTGAGAGTTGGACCATAAGGAAAGCTGAGTGCAGAAGAATAGACGCCTTTGAACTGTGGTGCTGGAGGAGACTCTTGAGACTCCCCTGGACCACAAGGAGATCAAATCAGTCAATCCTAAAGGAAATTGTAGCTAAAATTCATTCCAGGCATAGCATACAAGGCTGCCATGTAATTGTTAAAGATGAAGAGCCTATCTGGGGCTGTGGGGACCCACACCCCCAAATAAGTCGCAACTTGTATTTAGCACCACATAGATGGTTAAAGCTAGATTTTAGGATGTGGACACTCAGAACTACCAGCCTAGTTTTCTTCTAGTTTTAGGTTCCAGAAGATACCAATATATTCTACCAAATTTTTAATATGTGGATTCTAGAACTTGCCCAGTTATCTTCTATCCCGTTTTTAATTTGGGGATCTCCTGCTTTTGAGTTAGTTAAATCTCAAGTTATTTCTGCAAAAGTTTTGGCAAGGTCTTAATTCAAAACCAGCCAGTCTAAATGACATCCTTATTATTTCAAATTCTACGTTTAAGAATCGAGGTGCCATGGAAGCTCTGTAACGTCTTCTAGTTTTGAGAGCTTCACCAAATGGCCTGTTCAGCCTCTCTCTGAAAATTTAGATTCTTCTCTTTTACTCCAGAGTTTGCAAATGCAGTGGGACTGCAGTGGCCCAAGTGGTTAAGACACTGAACTCACTGACTGGAAGGTGGGAGTTCGATTCTCGGGTACTGCATGACAGAGGGAGCTCCTGTCTGTGCCCCAGCTCCTGCCAACCTAGCAGTTTGAATGCAAGAAATTGCAAGTAAATAAACAGGGACCACTTTCATGGGAAGGTAAACAGTGTTCCGTGCACTCTAGTGGCGAGCCTGTGGCACACGTGCCAGAGGTGGCACTCAGAGCCCTTTCTGTGGGCACCCGTGCAGTCACCCCAGCACAGAGTTTGCACCGCCTCTCTGCTCAGCAGCCCAATGGGAGCACTTCCTCCCTCCCCCCAGCAGAGAGTTCACCCCACCCCTCTGTCCATCAGCCCAATGGGAGTGTTTCCTTCCTCCCCTGTTGATTTGCTGGCACTTCGAATCGAAACGAAGTTTAATTTGTATACCACTTTTTTCAACCACAATGGGTGACTCAAAGCGGTTTACATAAGCAAAGTAATACATATCAATAACATAATTCATACAAAAGTCATCAAAATACAAGATTTAAAAAAACATAATTCATACAGTCAAAACAACAATAAAGCGATAATCATCATAAATACAATGTAGGCTCAATAAATAAGTGGGGTTTGGGTTGCAGTTTGGGCACTTGGTCTCTAAAAGGTTTGCCATCACTGCTCTAGTGCCTAGTCATGCCTGCCACATGTCCACGGAAACGTTTGCAGATGCAGACAGCGCTGGCCCTTTGGCTATAAACAGAGGTGAGCACTGAACTCTAGAGTCGGATACGACTGGCTTCCAAGCAAGGGCAACCTTTACCTTGGAAATGTTACTCTTTTGGACGATAACTTCCAGAACCCTCACCTAAAAACTCAACCATGGCTGGTGGATTCTGGGAGATGTGGTAGCCTTCCCAAGCTCTACTATTCTTAAACATTGTTCTGGGAAGAAGTGAAGGAAAGAGCAGGCAATGTGAATGAGTTCTTTTTCCATAATAATTTTCTGTTTCCAGGTAGAGCTTAGCTTGCTTTTAGCCTGGGGAAAGAGCTAATGGAATATAATGGTGTAATAGAACTGGTGCATGTTGCTGAGGGAGAGAGTGGGTTACCATATCCCTGGCTCAGAGCATGAGCACCAACCTGCTGTTAAGCAGAAGAAGGATTGGCAGGTGGTGGTGGTGTTAAAACACAGAGTGGAAAAGTTTGCAAAGTAGTTAGTGCTGCAGGGAAGGAAAAGACAGGTGACCAAGTCTACATTCTGGAACCAGGAGGGGTAAAGACAGGATGGCGTTCCTACACCTTCAACAGTGGCAGGTACAGTTTCTATTCTGTGACAGAATAACAGGATAAATTAACAACTGATGAACCTGGGTGGCTACTTACACATCACCAAAAGGTAGGAAATGCGACAACAGAAGAGGGGACAGGTTTGTGTACAAGTACATAGGCAATGATGAAAAATTAGAAATGGGACTATGGTGGTCCAAGTGGTTAAGACGATGAACATGACTACTGGAAGGTCGGCAGGTCAGCAGTTCAAGACCCAAGCGCTACACGATGGAATGAGCTCTTGTGTCTGTCCCAGCTCCTGCCAACTTAGCAGTTCGAAAGCAAGAAATTGCAAGTAGATAAATAGGGACAACTTCAGTGGGAAGGTAAACAGTGTTCTGCGCACTCTGGTATCTAGGCATGGCTGCCACATGTCCACGGAAACGTGTGCAGAAGCAGACAGCGTGGCTCTTCAGCTGTAAACAGAAATGACCACTGAACCCTAGAGACAGATACAACTGGCTTTCGAGCAAGGGCGATCTAAGATTAGCAATGGCTTTTACAATCAGAAAAGAGTTACAGGGCATCACACTTGTGTGGGGGAACTGTGAGAATCACACTCCACATGCTGCTAAGTTCAAGGTGGATGACCAACGTCAAGACCTCCAAATTCCATGCTTCTTCTGGTCAAGTTGTTCAAGCAGAAGATACCGCCTCAAGGAAGATTTTCCTATGGCAGCCCTTCAGATGGGGACTGGTCTCCATTAAAAGAGGGAACGTGGCCCCCTTTATTCAGAATTGGATATGGCAGAGAAAGGAGAAGAAGAAGGAGAAGAAGAAAAACAGTTAAACCAATGACGAAAATGAGAAAAAGTATTCACTAAACTGGGGGAGGGGGGGGAGAACCCTGGGGAACTTAATCCTATTTGAAAAGCAATTGAAAAGCAATTTGCCAAGTGGAAAATTTTAATCATAAAAGGTTACTGAATACAGCCGGGAGGGGTAGAAAATGGCAACTGGTTAACCTTTACAAGTCATAGCTTTGCAAAGATTTCTGTAACCTTGGCTGACAAGGAGATCCTTATTTTTAAACAAATTCCCTGCCTGGCATTGCCCAATTTGTCCAGGTAACAGGGGAGACTGGTTGGTCTGGGTGGCAGAAGGGTGTTTCCTTTTCAAATGGCTGCAAACCATTTGATAGGATTTGGGCAAGTAACCGCTTTTGTTTGCAAGGCAGGAACACAGATTGAATCGATTTGACGGCCAAAGTGGATTAAAATCTGGCCATTCTGCAATCTTCGAGAACTCGTTCTGCGCCATTCAATCTGTGCTTATGACTAAGATGGTTTCAGACACGGGTAGCAATGTACGATGCGCCCGAGAAACAGGTTTTGGGAGCTGAATGGTCTCTGAGAAACATCATTGTGTGTAAAATGTTATGAGACCATGCTTACATTTCAGAATGCGCATCACTTTCTGACTCTTTCCTGTGGATTTTCATTTCAGAGGTCAAAAGGAGAACATTAGAGGACTATCTCTGGCATCTTGGAATTCATTTTGGGCAATAAAAAGAGAGAAGAGGACAGACTAATATATCTTCTATTTGCTAAGGAGTGGATGGAGCTGTTGTAAACTTACTTCTTGCTACTACTATCCCTTTGAACCTCTGAAGACGGAGTGTGGTGAATTTCTCAAGGAAGAAAGGTTGTATTCACCACAATGCCTTCAGCCTAACACTCTCTGGTCCTTCAAAATGGGATTTTAAACATTCACTGAAGCTGTGGTTGGCTCTGCGCCGCGGACCAAACAGCCTGCTGCCGACATACCTTTATTGGCGGACGAAAGAACCACTTTCCAGTCACACAAGCGATTATGGGTGAATGGGAGAAAAGTTGGCAGAGAAATATGTTTCTGCTTGAGAGAGCCGCTTTCTTCTGCCTGCTGTGGTTTTCAGGTAAGAAGGAGTAGGTTTATATGAGTGGATTTATTATCTTCAGAATAAAGCAGAGCAAAGAAGCCTTGGGAAATGTTTCCTGCCCTTTCTCTATTGTCCTTCATTGCGCTCCCTGCCTTTAACACTGCTCCACAAATAAATGAAATAGGCACATGGAAATATGCCTTAAGAGCTTCTGGTGAGTTAAGGATGTAGAAATCGGGGCCGCTAGGACGGCCGTTGGGTCCCGGAGGAGACTGATCAAGTAACAACACGAGGCAATATGGAGCGAGATCAGATCAGATCAGATCAGTGGTTTATTGAGGGAAAAGCATCATCATATATAGATCAGAAGGCAATGCAGGAAAGAATCGTCATCTGACAGAAAATCACATCACCCATTTACTCGGGTTAATGGGAAATCTCTCTTGGGGAAGTTAATTAACTCGGGCAAACACTGACAGTGGAAAACCATTGTTCGAGACTTACACTAGGGTAAATATGGCTTCTATTTGCACCAAAGATTAGGCTGATCTGTGAGTCAGTAATTGCTTAATGGGTAACGGAGCTTAGCGATCTGCTCTCTCAGCAGAACCACCGGTCAGGTCAGGTGTGGGTGAATAAACCCTTATGATTTATACTATTAATCCGCTCCCCCAATTTCCGTACTGGCAAGGGCCAGTGACCAGGAACCTTCTTCGCCGGTGTAACCTCTGCCAGAGGCTGATTATGCCAATTGGGCATGCGGAATCCACATAAGGAGAAAGATATATATATATATCTATAGCATTACTCCGGACTCTGTTTTCCTACACTGCAAGGGGACAACTGAGTTTCCCATGAGTTCAATGGTGTAATTGTAATGTTGTAATGTTGTAATGTAATTGTAATGGGAATTCTCTGTTGTTCAATTAAAGTAGCTCTTGTATGGTGGTTAGAGCGTCTCCTTAGTATTCTGCAGGATAGCCTATTGGTTTCTGAATTTTGACTTTTTGGGAGGTAGTTCGTATTTCTCCCATTGGCTTCTGCCAGATGAGCGGGCCGGACTGGTGGTTCCCCCCATAAACGTTGCTTTAAAACACATCCATGGCTGTTGTAAATGCATTTACAAGACTTATTTACGGCTGTAGTAAACAAGTTTACGATGGCCGCAGATTCATTTAAACATAAAGGTAAAGGACACCCTTGTTCGAAAGCCAGTCGTATCCACTTAGGGCCATCCTAAACACGTTTAAGACAGCCGTAAATGATTCCCGAGTACTGCAGGATGGAATCAGCTCCCGTCTTTGTCCCAGCTCCTGACAACCTAGCAGTTCGAAAGCAAGAAATTGCAAGTAGATAAATAGGGACCACTTCGGTGGGAAGGTAAACAGCGTTCCGTGCACTTCGGTGTCTAGTCATGCCTGCCACATGACCACGGAAACGTCTGCAGCAGCAGACAGCGCTGGCTCTTCGGCTTTGAAACAGAGATGAGCACTGCACCCTAGAGTTGGATACGACTGGCTTTCGAGCAAGGGAAACCTAAATGAGTCCATGGCCGATTCCAGTGGGGGAGGGGGGCAGCTGGAGCAAGGTAGAGGTGGATTATTTGGCACTGTGGGCCAGATTAAGGCTCACGGGCCGTAGGTTGAGAACCCCTGCTCTAGGATCAGGTGAGATATGGCCACATGAGATTCTTATTTAGAGTCAGAGTTGCTTAACATTGCTTTCATAAGAAAACAAACCAAACTGAAATTCTATTCCACAATAAGTTAGACCTGTGAGCAAAAACTCCATAATAGTATGTTTGGGATGCATGATACAAACATGAGTCTCATTTCCTAACCTCTGCAGCAGTGCAGAGAAGATTGCTCGGGAGGTTGAGATGTTGATCAAAGAAATGATGTGCAATGAATTATTACACCCTCTTAGTTCCACTGGTGAGAATTGATGGAGGAAGGACATGTACCTAGTTTGAAAACACTGATTCTATGTATTATTTATTTGTGCATCCAGACAAATTTTTAAATATAATTCTATTGTGGACAAGACATACAGTCCTTCATATGCTTCTTTGAGAATAATTCCCAGTGTACTGAGTACAATTCATTTACTAGTAAATTTTAATTGAGTTGGGCTGATTATCTTGAGGATAATCATATCAAGAGAAATATTGAAGGAAACTCCCCCCCCCCTTTTTTGGGGGTACACTGAGAAAGTCAAATTATATGTTACGCTATCCATGCTCCTTAAAAATAAACCATAGTTTTTTGTAGCTCAGTTCCTACAGAGCATCACAAAATTAAATGTTTTTCATTTTGAATATGAAAAATTTACAAATGTTAGGAAATTCTTAGAAGGTAAAAAAGAGGATGAGAGAAAGAGAGAGAGAGAGAGAAATGGAACAAATTTTGGCATAGTTAAACCAGAAGGTTGGCAGATCAGCAGTTCAAGACCTGAGTGCTGCATGACTGAGTGAGTGCCCATCATTTGTAGCTCCTGTCAAGCTAGCAGTTTGAAAGCAAGAAATTGCAAGTACTGTAGATAAATAGGTACTCTTTCAACAGGAAAGGTAACAGCATTTCATGCATTCTGTTGTCTAGTTTTGCCTGCCATATGACCATGGAAGTATCTGCAGACACAGAAAGCGCCAGCTCTTTGGCTGTAAATGGAGATGGGCACTGTACCCTAGGGTCAGATACAACTGCCATTTGAGCATGGGTGACCTTTAACTTTACTAACCACTTACCTATCTTCTTTCCCCCCTCAACATTATCTTGTTTGATATATCTCAATTTCACCAACATTACCATTGATATCTGTTTTTGAAATATAATATTTTTTTAATGAAAGGAAACATATTTTCCATGCACTGTTCTTGCCTACCTTGTAAGTGGTCGATTAACACACCGCTGCTTGCAGCTAGCTAACATCTGTCAGTTTTCTCTGGAATAAAAGGCATGACCTGCTGTCAATTTGTCTATTTCAGCCAGAGGCCTGCGTTGCTACCAGTGCGTGGGGATGTTCGATGAATGTGTCCAGTCAGAGCAGTTGTGCGCACCCAAGGACCGCTCTTGCTTTGCATCTACCATCAAACTTTTCTGTAAGAAGCTTTTGCAAACAAGCAAATTTTTTTTAAAAAAACGAGGCATTCCCCTTGTCTGAGCATAGAAAATATTTCCAAAGAGACTTAAGACATGGGATCAGTCCAAATGGGATCATTCTTAGTCAGACTCTAACTATGTCCAGGGGCTAAACTGGCTTAGTGGTAAAGATTCTGAGCTTGATGACTAGAAAGTCAACAGAGATCAGCAACTTAAGACCCGAGTGCTGAGTGACGGAGTGAGTTCCCATCATCTATCCCAGCTCCTGCCAACCAAGGAGTTTGAAAGCAAGACATTGCAAGTAGATAAACAGGTACCACTCTGGCAGGGAAGGTAACATTATTCTGTGCACTCTGGCATCTAGCCTTGCCTGTCTCATGAGCATGGAAATGTCTGCAAATGCAGACAGCACTGGCTCTTTGGCTGTATAATAATAATTTTGTGTCAGAAATTATTCTGGGTTGAAAGGATTTTTGCTGGAGAAACTCCACTCAGGGGACGCCTGAATGAGGCTCCTTTCATATCCCCAAGAGCTTTTCCCATTGAAGTGGTTCCTATTTATCTACTTGCAATTTCTTGCTTTCGATCTGCTAGGTTGGCAGGAGCTGGGACAGAAACGGCCGCTCAAATTGTCAAGCAGTACCCGAGGCTCGAACTGCTGACTTGCCAGCCTTCCAGCTAACAAGGCGCATGCGCCCTAGATTTGGACTTGAGTAGCTTTCAAGCAAGGGAGATGACCTTTACCTAACTATGCCTAACTTTAGGAATAACTTTCTAGCAAAAACTAAGTACTTTCTTATTTTAAGGATTATGTTAGGGAAACTGTGTACATGAATATGGTGGGAGATTGGCCTAGGTTTGTCATAAAGCTTTTCCACACAATGAATGTGATTCACCCCAGTTGCAAGTGAGAAACTTTGGGGGCACATCCCTGGAGCATCCTAACATGTATTAAAAAAAATATATCAGCTACATTTGATAGACTTTGCATCATAGGAGCTACAGAATTTTTAAAAAAATCTTCTACCTTCAATTCTTTTCCAGATTCAAACAACTATTCTGGAGTGTTTATGCTGCCAGGTGAGTCTGAAAGTGTTTAAGCTACTTGGCTTTTTTCATATCTAGAAGATGCCAGAATTCAACGCTATATCTCACTCTTTCAACCCTGTATATTTTTCTCTGAGCATGTATGGAGGTGTGGCAAAGACATCCAAGTCTATGTTCAGGAATTAATGACATTTTCTTTCCCCCAAGCTCTTTGTGCAATGAGAAATTCATGCAACGGGGGTTACCTGGGCATACACCTCTCTTTGTCTCTGAGAGAATGCTGAAGACTTTAAACACTCCAAATCAGGGGTCCTCAACCTTTTTAAGCTGGGGGGCTGGGTAATGCTCCTTCAGACTATTGAGGGGATGGACTGGTGGCCCCCCCCTCCGCTGACACCACCTTTGGTGGTGGAGAAGACCACCCTGAGCCCACCACACACCCAGAAACCACTCCCCCACCACCACCATTACCCTGCTACTGGTCTGGAGGAGCTGCGTCTTGTAGGTGAAGGAAACACACCCGTGGCCACCAGAAACACCCCCATAGCCACTGGAAATGCCCCCACAGCTGCCAGAAATGCCCCCACAGCCACCGGAAATGTGGCTGCTGCTGTCGCCGACACCAGAACTACTGCTGCTGCCACTTCAATCCTTGTCTTCACCACTTGGCTTGGCATGTCCCTAACAATGCTCCATAGCAGGGAG
This sequence comes from Bradypodion pumilum, assembly GCA_035047305.1. NCBI lineage: Eukaryota > Metazoa > Chordata > Lepidosauria > Squamata > Chamaeleonidae > Bradypodion > Bradypodion pumilum. Next base: position 7,141,952 of record JAWDJD010000007.1, read on the forward strand.
GATGTTGTAAGCCTTACAACATCTGCCCTGCTATGGAGCACATCAAGCCAAGTGGAGGAGACAAGAATTGAGGAGGTGATAGCGGCAGCAGAAACAGTGGTTTAAGTGAGGGCATGACCGGATGATTTGGTGTTGTGGACCAGATTTGGCCCGCGGCCCGTAGGTTGAGGATCCCTGCTCTAAATCATGCTTTTGTATTACATTTACTCTGTGATGTCTAGTTTTCTTCTCTGAGGTTATTGGTCCTTTTCTTAGTTGTTCCTTTACTTAAGTGGTTTTCTTAGCATTTCTAAACCAATGTTTATTCTGCTTCCAGATCTGGAAATTGCTGAATACGTGATGAAGGGCTGCTCGGCAGAGAAAGCATCCAACCGGACATCCAACGTATACTCCGAAGATGACCGGGAGGTTCATCATACATATTATTGTGACTCAGACCTCTGCAATATCCGTTTCACAGATGGTAAGGCAGGAAGGCAGGACTTAGATCTTTTGTGTAAGGTTGAGATAGAGACCCGGGCACTGCATGACGGTTTGAGCGCCCGTCTCTGTCCCAGCTCCTGCCAACCTAGCAGTTCGAAAGCAAGAAACTGAGAGTAGATAGATAGAGACCACTCCGGTGGGAGAAGATCTTGGGGACACGAAAGGAGCCTCATTCGGGTGTGCCCTGAGGAGAGTTTCTCCAGCAAAAATCCTTTCAACCCAGAATAATTTCTGACATGAAATTATTATTTATTATCTGAGCATACGTAAATATCCTTCTACAATTGAAGTAGAACTGTAGGAATTAAAGGGAGATCACTTGGGAGTCGGGGGAGAAGATGTCTGTTACTCTTTGGGGGAAATGTTGTGGGAGACTTGAAGGCATGGCTTTTTCCAGAGTTCCTCAAAACCTCCTAAGTGTCACCCTTTTCCTTTGGCTATCTAGCTCCCATGAGCAAACCCGAGGAACCCAACGGCATGGAATGCTACAGCTGCTTTGATCGTGGCACAGGGGAATGTGACCAAAGGAATGCTACCCGGATCAAGTGTTTGGGAGACATGAACCAGTGCATGGATTTTTCTGGTAAATTGGGCTCTCTCTAGAAAAGGGGCATCCAGGCAGTATTTTAGGCACAAGGTGTTGCATGGGAGTCGGACGGCAGTGGCCTAGTGGTTAAGACATTGACCTTGATGACTGGAAGGTTGGCAGGGCAGCAGTTTGAGACCCAAGTGTTGCACAACGAAGTGAGTGCCTGCCTCTGTCCCAGCTCCTGCCAACCCAGCAGTTTGAAAGCACGAAATTGCAAGTAGATAAACAGGTACTGCTTCAAAGGTAACAAAGTCATATATGCTACAGTGTCTAGTCATGCCTACCACATGTCCACAGAAATGTCTGCAGGCGCAAACCATGCTGGCTCTTTGGCTGTAAATGGAGATGACCCCTGGGCCCTAGGGTCGGATACAACTGGCTTTCGAGCAAGCACGGCCTTCTTTACCTTTGTCTCTTGCAGGGGAATAAATGAGAAACACTTATTTTAAAAATGAAGAGTGTAGGAAGACGGAATGGGAGGGTAGCCTCCCTGCACAAAATCCTAATGTACAGTTGCAGTGACTTTGTTTCAGCATTTAGATTGTGCTTACCCCATGCTTTGTAGTGCTACTTGCAGTGCGTGGTGGCTGAACACCCAGATAAAGGTGGCAAATCCCAATCAGGGTTTAAAGGAGCTGTCCAGGGTGCTGAACCAATTGTGCAGTACCTAAGGTTGTTGTTGTTCAGTCGCACAGTTGAGTCTGACCCTTTGCGACCCCATGGACTACTGCACGCCAGGCTCCTCTGTCCTCTGTCATTCTCTTCAGCCCACACAGATCTACGCCCATTGTGTCAACGATGACATCTAGCCACCTCATCCTCTGCCACCCCTTTCTCCTTTTGCCTTCAATCTTTCCCAGCATCAAGGCCTTCTCAAGTGAGTCCTCTCTTGGTGGCCAAAGTACTTGAGCTTCATCTTCAGCATTTGTCCTTCCAATGAGCAGTCAGGATTTATTTCCTTCAGGATTGACTGATTATGATCTCTTTGCAGTCTCAAGAGTCTCCTCCAGCACCACAGTTCAAAGGCATTTATTCTTCTGCGCTCAACCATACATTACTACTGGGAATACCATTGCTTTGCCTGTGCAGACTTTTGTTGGCAAGGTGATGTCTGTACTTTTTACCTTTTTTACCTTGGGTAGGTAAAGGTCGCCTTTGCTTGGAAGCCAGTAATATTTGACTCTAGAATTCAGTGTTCATCTCTGTTTATAGAGCCAGCGCAGATGCAGACATTTCCGTGGACAGCATCTTAACCACTTGAGCCACCACAGTACCTTGAGTAGCTCTGGTTAAATGCTTGGGATGGACTCACCTCACCAACCATGTGAACCAACTTCCACCGGTCGCTAGAGGTCTGCAAATCTGTGAACCTTCAAATAGTCTTGAACTGCAAGCTTCACTATCCCTGATTGTTGTCCATGCTGGCTGAACTGGTGGAGACCATAGCTCAACAACATCTGAAAGCCCACCAGCTCCGAAGCTATCCAGCAGTTACATTTGTCTATAGCAGCTGAAAAGGTTATGGGAAGGTCTGCCTACCCAGTCTGTGATGTAACATTCATTGCTGTGTCCTTTGCTTCTCAGTCATCGACGGTGCCTGGAAAATGACCTATCGGACCTGTGCTTTGGAGACGCTCTGTCGCCGGCAATATGAGCTCCCAGATCTTTCGGGGAGACTGGAGATCAGTTGCTGTTCTACTCCCTTGTGTAATGATGGCCGGCCTGGGATCAAAAGCATCTGCAGCCACTTTTCAGAGCAAGGTAATTTATTTTCCACTTACATTCACCCTGTCTACTTATTTGCATACAGTAAAGGGACTGCAGTGGCCCAAGTGGCTAAGATGCTGACTGGGAGGCGGAAGGTCAGCAGTTCGATCCCCAAGTACTGCAGGCCGGAATGAGCTCCCATCTTTGTCCCAGCTCCTGCCAACCTAGCAGTTCGAAAGCAAGAAATTGCAAGTAGATAAATAGGGATCACTTTGGTGGGAAGATAAACAGTGTTCCATGGGCATGCATTTCCAAGGCAATGTCTGCAGACAGCACTGGCTCTTTGGCTGTAAGCAGAGATGAGCACTGAACTCTAGAGTCAGATACGACTGGCTTTTGAGCAAGGGCAACCTTTACCATTACCTTTACCTAATGTGTGTACAAAGTTTTACTAGTGTCAAAGCTCTGTCACACTGTGGTAGGCTTCCAGAGTAGAATATTGACACTCAGACCTGAGAAATAACTAACTGCAAGTAGTACAGCTCGTTATAATTAGTTACTCTTGGGTGACATGCAAGGTAACTAGTAGTTACAGTTACTTTTCAGGTATAGAGTCATTTAGGTGTAATGAATAACACCTAGGTACTTTTAAAGGACATTTCAAGATGATGTTTTTCATGTTTTATGGTATCAGTTCTAAGTGGAATGGCAAATTACTTTTTCTTCAGCCATCCGCATTGCAATTCTTTGGTTTGCATAATGCAACTAATGACTTATATAAGTGGAACAACCAGAACAGTGGCAAGCTTGGGTGCCAAGAAGTAATGGGCAACACAACTATTCTTTTGAAAATGTATGGCTATGGTACTTGAAGAAGAAGCCTATCATAGGAAACAAAATTTTCTCTCACTGTTCCTGGGCAAAAGTATCACATTTGAGACCAGCGTTAGATTCCTTGTGCTTTCTTAAAGCTCTGCCTTGAGGGATTTGAGCCAGCCACCCATTCTTTCACCTGGCCCAAGGGCCAGATCTGGCCCCTGACACCAATTCATCTGGGCCTTGCCGCTCCTGGAAGTGGAAGTAAAACATGCCCTATGGGCGCGTTTTACTTCCTCTTCCAGGAGTGGCAAGGGCGACAAGGGCCAGATGAATTGGTGTCATGGACTGGATCTGGCTCACGGGCCATAGTTTAGGCACACCTGAGTTTTAGCCATAGATTTCAATTTTCTTCTTGTCTCCTAGGAGCAAAGCAGAAACATCAGAATAGTTTAGAATGTGCCAGTTGCTGTGATTCAGGACAGGGTGAATGTGACTCGGGAAATTGGACTCACATCAAGTGTGTTGGAGACCAAAACATGTGTGTAAATCTCACAGGTGAGACATGCATCCGTGTGTATACATGGGCAGTCAGTGGATGGGAATCAGGGAGGTTGGTGAAATGAGTACCCAGCATGTTGGGCACAGAATGTTATTTACATTGTGAACCACCCAGAGAGTGCACTAAATGCTAGGGGGCAATATATAAGTGTAATTGCTATTGCTACTTTTTATAAACTTCTGTAGAATTCCCCTTAAAATCTTTCTGGTGTGATGTCATCATCTTATCTACCTTTCCTTTTTCTTTATGGAACAAAAACGGGGTCCATAACATAGCGGTTAATACAGTGATCTACTAAAATGTCTGAGTTGGATAATGGGAGTCCCTTTTATAACTAAGCTGGTTGGATGTTGGGTGTTCAGTTGCATCCGCAGTGCCTCCTGAGAGAAGAGTCAACCTGTGTAGACTTGTGCAGTCTACACAGTAGCCCCAGAGCAGGTGGCAGTCATAGCCAGGAGGGCCTTTGCACAACTTAGTGTTATCTTCCAATTACACCTGCTCCTGGACCGGGACGCCTTGCTTATGGTCACTCACACTCTGGTCACCTCCAGATTGGATTACTGTAATGTGCTCTACATGGGGCTGCCCTTGATGACCATTCGGAGGCTGCAGCTGGTCCAGAATGTGGCTGCCCGGGTGGTGATGGGGCGTGGGCGTTATACTCATGCGTCACTGCTGCTCTGGGAGCTGCACTGGTTACCGGTGTGCCTCTGGGTGCAATTCAAGGTGCTGGTTTTGATCTTTAAAGTCCTACATGGCAGTGAACCAGGATGCTTAAGGGACTGCGTTGCCCCAAGGTATTCCACCTGTCCTACAAGGGCAGACCAGAGAGGCTCGGTGATGGTCCCTTCCTCAAGAGAAGCGCACATGACTGGGACCACGAGAAGAGCCTTTTCTGTGACTGCCCAGGCCCTGTGGAATCTCTTACCACCTGAATTGCACCTCCAGACAGAGCTACTCCCCGTTAGGAAGGCCCTTAAGACTTGGTTGTGTCAGCAGGTGTGGGGCCCGACAGCTGTGACGGCCCAGTCCCACTGGCTGATATAAACCTGGCCTGTTCCTATAATTTATTTATTGTTAAATTTTCTATAGCGCCCACTCAGCCAAAGCCGACTCCAGGCGGTTCACACAGTGGGTAAAAACAGATAAAAACAAATAAAAACATAAAAACCAGCAATAAGAACCCACCCCTAAAAAGAGAGGGGTGCAGGAACTGAAGAAACCGTGGGGCAGGCATCCTCCCCTATATTAACCACCCAAAGGAAGCCACCCCTCCACCTGCACCCCAAACCTGGCCCACCAGCCAGGTTTTTAGTTCTTTTCTAAAGGGCAACAACTATATAATAGTTGTTTAATAATATAATAATATAACATAACCTACCTGTCTGTTTTTATCTTTCTCCTTTCCCCCCGCCTCCTCCCCTTTCATATCTTTTATTTTTAAATTTTTCCTATTCTCTTCTATTTTCCTATTTTAATCTTTCATGAGTTTTTAAACTGTGTTTTGTTTTTTTTCTTAAGGGGTTAGGGAGGGTAATGAGGGTGGGTGGGGGGTTAACTGTTTTAATGGTTTTAATCTATGTATGTTTTTAATTATGATGTAAGCCACCTTGGATCTTCCCAGGATGAGGAAAGTGGGGTAAAAACCATGTAAATAAATAAATAAATAAATAAATAAATAAATAAATAAATAAATAAATAAATAAATAAATAAATAATATACCCCTTCTGTGTGTTCTCCACCTAGAAAATTCTGGAAAGAACACTCATTTACTATGTTAACATTCCCCTCCCACAATTATGCTTTCTGATCACTCCTTCCCTGTCTGGATATTTAGCGTCCTGATGTGCATATGCTTCTTTCCAATCCAGAGGGAGGCCAGACATTGTTGCGTAGCTGCAGTTTGGAGAAACTGTGCTGGGAGAAACCTGAGGCGCTGGGCCTGAGCCGGAATGCTACTATCCAATGCTGCTCGGGTTCGTTGTGCAACAAGGGAACGGGACCCATTGGAGGCATTACGTTGCTATATTCGCTATTACCTGTTACTGCCTTGTGGATGAAGTGGCTACTCTGACACACGATGGGAAAGATGCAGAGACTCCATGGAAGGAGAGAAAAGTGAAAGGGAAGGAGAGAATGACTTGAGCAACTTTCCATACACAGATGGGCTCTAGCAAAGAGTGCCACAAAGGTCACCAAGGACAGTGTGCTCTCATCTCTGCGCATGGCACTCACCTTGGCAATGCTTCAGTGCTGCTCAAGACTACCTGTCTGGCTCTTGGGTGGTCCTCTCTGTCAACTTTGCTAATTAAGAACTGTTTGGGAAGTTTATAAATGGGTCAATTTCCACAATGAGGAAGAAAGGACATTGACATTCAAACAAGCAATTGTTAATGCTGTGTCAGTACAGGTTGGAACCAGCTTACAACCACTCTAACAGGGTTTTCTAGGCATGTGAGATATTTCAGGAGTGGCTTTCCCACCAGCGTGTTTCCATGCCTCAATGAGGATTCAAACCCAGGTCTCCTGAGTCCATCACTCCTGAGTCACCGCACCGGGCATCGTCAAGCAAGCAGAACTAGATTTGGAATAACATCAACCCCTCCAAAAGCAATAACTTCGCCTTGCAGCACCTCAACGTTGTTTCTTGCCAGCCCTTCTTAAAATTCTGGCTTCGTTCTCTTTTGCATCCATGGTTCCTTCAGCCATGAGAGCCATAGGTGTTTGCCTAAGAAACAGGAGGGATGACTCCCATTTCAGTAATCTGGCATGGCTAATGACCATCAAAGGTTGTTATGGAAAATTGTCCAGTTCTCAGGCACCGCAAGGGCCTAAAAGAGAGGGTGGGGTTGTTTATATAATGCACCATCACACTTTGTTGTCACTGCCATTTCACCCATCACTTTGAGGTTGTAGGCAGTACTGCTGACAAATTTCATGCACCGTTGTACCATCTGTTGAGCATGACTCTACTGCACACCTGAGAGCAGAGCTAGGTCCTTAAGGTGCCTAGGAGACAAGCTGTAGTGGAAATATTGAAGAGGTTCTGGGTTTATGGAGAAAACCTTGATAAGAGTTGGGGAAGGGTAGGCCCCAGTCACATCTTGAGAACAATAAGGTAAAGGTTTCCCTTGCTCGAAAGTCAGTCGTATCCAACTCTAGGGTTCAGTGTTCATCTCTGTTTCAAATACAAAAAGCCAGCGCTGTCTGCTTGTGCAGACGTTTCCGTGGTCACGTGGCAGGCATGACTAGACACCGGAGCGCACGGAACGCTGTTACCTTCCCACCGAAGTGGTCCCTATTTATCTACATGCAATTTCTTGCTTCCGAACTGCTAGGTTGGCAGGAGCTGGGACAAAGATGGGCACTCATTCCGTCCTGCAGTTCTCGGGAATTGAACTGCTGACCTTCTGAGAACAATAGGGCAAAGAAAATCTCTTGTACATATATTTTTCTGACCTCAGTACTCTATTCTTCACCACAATAGAATGCAGTTTTAATGGCTGTTCCCATCCCCATAAAAGACAACTGAACATTTGTTTTCATCCACGGCATGAACTGGCTCTAGCCATATGCCTCATGCAGAGGTGACCTCCTTCTGTATTGCTGCCTGCAGTTGGCCATATGTGAGGTCAAAAAAAATAGTGCAACTCCAAAGCTGGTGGTTTCTTGCACAACCTGGCATCTTGGGAGGCATTTCCCCAGGAATGATGGGATTTTCACACACCTGCCCTATGAGAGGGCTCACTGAATTGCAGGTGCTTGCTTCTCTGTAAAGCATCCTCAAGCCCTGGGGAAAACCATGCTCACCAAGAATGGCCAATGGCAACCTCTGATCAGGAAGGAGTTCATATGAAATCTTCCTGTTTTGCTGAATCAACAATGCCTTTCCAACCTCTGGTGTGGTCTTGAATTCTTATTTATTCTTTGGTCATGGCTCTTGACTTCTTCTACGTAGCTTTTGACAAGAAGGCCACACACAGAAGTTTGGTCTCATCTTATTCTAATGTGTAGACTATTTAGCCATGACTATGTCATGTTGCCCAGGGTGCACCACATGGAGGCTAGAGGATGCTGAACAGAGTGAGGACTGGCTGTGGTAGCTGTGAAGCCACTCTGTTCACATGGGGATGGAAGTCCTCTCCTCACAGTGTGGAGAAAACCAAACCATGGACCACATTATATTTAGGTGTCCTCTATGCACGTTTGGAGGCACATTGGAGGACTTGCATAGTATCACAGATAAAGTCCTTCAATGGCTTTCAAATCTGGACATGGAACTGTAGCTAGGAACCTGAGATGGACAATTTGTGCTTACTGTATATATCATCATTAATGTAGACAACTGAAATTCATCATACTATAAATAAAATGGCTCTTGACTTGCTTCTCAACCCTAATTCCTGGTTTGTCCTTTGGTCTTGACTTTGTCGGATGATTTTCTAGTTTAAGGCTCCTACCTTATGTGTCTTAGCTTACACATCATCTCTCCATAACCTAGCCCCACCATGACTGCTTTAGAGCAAGACATCTCAACAGATTAGGATACGTCTCCTCTTTCTCATGTGAACCATCATTCTTAAGTATCATTGACTCTGATCATTCATTGATCAGCCCCATGCTGGGGTTGTGGGAGTTGGTGTCCAATAATAACTGGAAAAATGCAAGGTCGTAATCATTGTTTTACATTATAGTGAAGTAGCCCATTCATGTCTCGTTGAAATTAGAGCATATTCTTCCTTGATTTATCTCCACCTCCATCTTTTCCACCTTCACTGTTGACTCCAGTTTCTAGACTACAAGTCCTTTAGAGCAGTAAAAAGATCTCTCAAAATTTGTACAGTCAGTGACACACCACTAACAACAATGGATAAGGGGGTAGGGAACACACAGTTGTATATTTCTCCCACTTTTTTCACGTAATGTAAGCACCCAGGACACCCCAATGTTAATGGAAACTGGAAAATCTCTTGTGTTACATCTTGAGTGTGTCATGCAAAATGAAGACTGGGAATTCTAGGAGGGCACTAGACTATCCCTGGTTGTGTTAATAAACTCACCATCCTCTGGAAGATGTCCTGCCTTATTTCATTGCTAGATTGGAGAATTGGGACACAAACAGTGGTGGGCATCAGCAGGTTCGCACCAGTTCGCCAGAACCGGTAGTAGACATTCTGGCTGGCCCTGCCCATCCAAGTTTTGAAATACAGTGATACCTCATACAACGTCCAAACTTGGTTCCACAAGTTTGGACTTTATAGGGATTTGGACTTTGTATGAGGCATGCAAAATCCTAGCAGCAATGCCTCATACAACATCCAAAACCTTGCCGCGATGCCTCATACAATGTCGTTTCCATAGAGATACATTGTACTGTAACAGCACAGACTTCAGGGCAAAGTCAAGGAAACAGACAGGAAACTGACAAAACTTTAAGAAATCATTGTCTAAAGGCTAAATACATTACAAAATATGTCAAACAACCCTGATTGTCCAAGAACCTGAAGAATGCTGCAAAAAAAAACAAAAAAAAAAAAAAACAAAAACAAAACCAGGAATGCTTCTAAAGATTCTGATGATTTTTTTTAAAAAAAATTCTAAAGTCACGCTCACAACCACTCCTAAACACTCTTTGCCTTGTGCAAAACGCACAAGAGCAATGCACACATGTGTCCTGCCTTTTACACTGCCCAGGCACAATGCAACCTGGGAAAAACCCCAATGCCTCATACAAAGTCACAGCGACTTTGTATGAGGCAACCTTTTTCAAGGAATTAGGCGATGTATGAATTTGATGTTGTGCGAAGCGGGCTTTGTATGAGGTATTACTGTAAAGTAGTTACTACGCACAGTGGGTAGTAAATTTTTTTGGGGCCCACCACTGAACACCCCCATTAATGATAGCCTGTGCAGCATCTGGATTTTGACATCTGCCTCTACTTTTTGGCTGAGATCCAGTGACGAGTTGATTCTGTTTGGGTTCCAGATGTTCCCCTTATATTGCTTAGAAAGCAGCTTGCTCAAGGCTGGCATATCGCAAACTCACATCTGTTGCAACCTTACCATGCACTTCACCTGATTCAGTACTGAGTAGTACACAACATCTGGGAAGTGGACAAATTGAATGGGATTTCACTGCCCTCTACTGGGGAGTGTGGAGCACTGCTGGGAGAACAAAGCCCTGTGCGCCCCTAGAGGATATTCTTGGTATCACAAACTTGTCTGCAGACTGTGTGCTATCCAAGTCAATTCTGGGTTATTATAGCAATCCTTTTGCATCATCAGGGCCATGTATGGGAGGGTCAGTTTCATTAGCAGGTAAAGAGCAGCCAAGAACAAAAGGTATATACTTAATCTCTTAAAATTAGGGAGTCAGCAGTGAAAGATGCTTTTTCATGGCTAAGGAGCAGGTGGCTCTCCCAGTGTTGTTGGGCTTAATTTCCCAGTAGTGGTGAGGGATGATGGGACTTGTAGTCCAGTAAAATATGGAAGCTCATAGCTTCTCTATTGCTGATCAGTTGGTTGGTTTATTTATTGTTCCACAATATTTTGAGGAAAATAACAGGCACAAGTTGGGGTGCCCAACCACACTCATTAAGAACTTCTGTGCCAGCTTTGTGTTACTCTGCAGGAAGGTATGCTAGTCCAGTGTGATACAGATCAACACATGCAAAGCTGGTGGGTGTGGCCCTAAATCATACCTGTCAAGTTTTGGATTTGGAAATAAGGGAAATTTCCCAGCAAATATGGGATACTTGACAGCTATGCTTATCCTGTGCTGCCCTCCAATGGCGGCAATAGGGCATTGCAGTCTAATTAATAAGGGATGACGACGGGAAAGAGGGTAAAATAAGGGGTTTTCCCGGCCAATAAGGGATACTTGACAGCTATGCCCTAAATGAAACAGTGAGATTGGTCACAGGATGCCGAAAACCAATCCCAATACAAAAAAAGTGCATTACAGTACTTAGCTGGCATCCCGACACCAAAACTCCGTCAAGAACATGCTGCTCAGAAAGAGTGGGTCGAAGCAAGATCCGCATAAACACACCTGCTATTTGATCACCAACCACCAAAGCTTAGCAGAGACTGAAATCAAGGCACAGTTTCCTCATAGCTTTTGCCCACCCACCCACCCACCTCCGCCGAACAAGCAGCCCCCACAGACTGCCTTAGAACTATGGAAGGCAAGCAAGGAGCTACCAGATAACTGGGCAGAACCACGCATGGCCTGTGTGGAAAGCTTTAAACCAGGCATTTGCAACCTATGGCCCATGGGCCAATTCACCCGGCCCGTGCTGCCCTCACTGCTCCCAGAAGTGGAAGTAAAACACGCCTGCGCAAAATGCATTTATGGCAGCGTTCTGCACATGCATGGGCATGTTTTACTTCTGCTTCCAATGGGAGGAACCACATGACCGGCCCCGATCATCTGTCTGAGGGGTGTGGTCAGGCCTGCAACCTGAAAACGTTGAAAACCCCTGCTTTAAACAGACTATGTGCTGGGGTAGGAAGATCAAGAGCTAATCTGAGAAAGTAGACTTACCCTATAGATGTTCATAACAAGAACACAGTAATATGCTATGAGACATGCCACCCTATAACTCAGACCCAGTTCAGTGCGTGGCTTGCAAGTGCTTTCTTAGAGATTTAAGGGGAACATCTGGAACCCAAGCAGATTCTGTGCAAATGAGGAGAAGTACAAACTATCACCCATACGATGCAATGCACACAATACCCCTCAATGTGCACTAAGGAGGGCCTTATGTTGGCAAGAGGAAATGTTGTTGAAGTGCGCCTGGTATTGGGTGGATGTAATTTATCCCTTTTAATTCCCCCTTTAAAAAAAAAAAGATACGTTAATTTTTGCTTTGTATGTTATTATATGCTGGTGGTGCCTTTGACATGAATAAAGAAAGTTCATTGGTACATTCTGTTGGGGCCAGATCTCAAATTTAGGGATTTCTGTGTCAAGGTGGGGAAAGGGACCTTAAGAGATGGTTAAGAGACAAGATTAAGTCTTAAAGGCAGATAATGTAAAACAACTATACCAATTAGCACATGGCTTGTAGACAGCCTGGTTTGGTTGATTTGGATTTGGATTTGGATTTAGGTTTCTATTGTTTCTCAGATTTGCTTTAGGAGTAGTAGGAGTTGTTCAAGTGTGGAAGGAGATACCTAAGAAAGAGAAGGTTTCTCTTTCATTGGAAGTTTTAAAAATAATCTTGAATGACCAGTCTCACCAAAGCGGTACTTATTTATCTATTTTGTATGCAGCTGTGCACTGTTTTGATGGTTTTATGGCCCATATGGAATTTAAAGATATAGTAAAACCCCTACTTACGAAATAAGTCCGTTCCGTAGGCTTTTGCTTAAATTGTTTTTTTTTTAATGTAACTCAAAGCCAACCCATAGGAAAAATTATTTTTTACGTAACTCGAAGCAAACCCAATCGGAAAAATGAAATTTTTATGTAAATCGAAGCAAAACCATAGGGAAATGAATTTTTACGTAACTCGAAGCAAACCCATAGGAAAAAAATCTTTATGTAACTCGTAGCAAACCTATAGGAAATCGTGTAAATCGGGACATGGTTTTAGCACAAAATCAATATGTAAGTCGAATTTTATGTAACTCGAGGTTTTACTGTAAAGGTAAAGGCCGCCCCTTGCTTGAAAGCTAGTCCTGTCTGACTCTAGGGTTCAGTGATCATCTCCATTTACAGCCAGAGATCCAGCGCTGTCTGTGTCTGCAGACATTTTCATGGTCATGTAACAGGCATGACTAGCACATGGAATGCTGTTACCTTCCCACCGAAAGTGGTACCTAGTTATCTACTTGCAATTTCCTTGCTTTCGAACTGCTAGGTTGGCAGGAGCTGGGACAGATGACAGGAGCTCACTTCATCATGGGGCACTTGGGTCTCGAGCTGCTGACCTGCCGACCTTCCAGTCATCAACTTCAGCGTCTTAACCACTAAGCCACTACAGTCCCCGTTACAATCAGGTACAGTACAGATATTAAAACTCCATATAAGGCTATCAAATTTTTGGGGGAAGGAATAGAGTTGACTTGGCTTTTTTAGGGTCATGCGTTCTGACAAAATGACGAGTGCAGATTAAGGCATACTTTATGAGCATAACCTTGCCTGCTGGCAGTGAGATGAAAGAGAGAAAGCATTTCAGAGGAAGATGGGTGGTGTGGTTTGGTGACTTTAAAGGCAAGACGGCTTCGCCCTGGGTATACCAAAAGCAGCCCGTTCAACCAGCCTTCATTTTACTCCTCAAGCAACCCCACCTTGGCCTCAAGGGAGTAGTGGCTTCTTCTAACTCCACACAGTAGCTGTGATTCTGCCTATCATCATGCAGCCTTTAGCTCTCTGCTCCTTTCTTATGCTCCTGACACCAAGTAAGTTGTTGTGCGCCTTGGTTTTTGTAGACTTAGTGGGATGCTTGTATGTGTTAATGAGGGATAACTACTGGCCCCTCCAGCCCCCATTATTGACAGCTATGTGCAGCATCTGGATTTTGAGTTCTCTTTTTTGACATCTGCCTCTACTTTTTGGCTAAGATCCAGTGACGAGTTGAATCTGTTTGGGTTCCAGATGTTCCCCTTAAATTGTTTAGAAAGCACTTGTAAGCCATGCACTGAACTGGGTCTGAGTTACAGGGTGGCATGTCTCATAGCATATTACCATGTTCCTGTTATGCACATTGTCTTTAGGCTATTGCTTGGATGTTTTTATTTATTGTTTCTGTATTGGATATTTTATATGATTGTTAACTGCCCTGAGTGGTGCTTGCATGAGAAGGGCTAGATTGATAGCAGGTTGCGTGCATGCGCTTGCATTCAGCTGATATTTTTCTTTTTTGTCCGTAAAAGCTTCAATGGGTGATATCTGTCTCTCAAATCTGAGCTTGGCTTAAAGTCGCAGGCACAAAGTTGGCCTTATTGTTGGCTGGCTGGTTGGCAATGAAAAATGAGAAATACACACACACACACACGCACGCACGCACGCACGCACGCACGCACACACACACACACACACACACACACACACACACACACACACACACACACACACACAGAGAGAGAGGAAAAACATATGTCTGTGTGAGAGGGGAAGAGGAAGAGACCATTCTTTATTTTAATGGCCCTTCATTGTGGGAATTAAACAGGTAGAAGTTGTTTCCTGGCATGGAGATAAAAATGGTAGAAAATGGTTCACTGGCATAATTTCTGCAATTTCAGACAGTTCTCAAAAGTTTAAGAGAAGCACTGGAGAGAAATTTACCATACCTGCCAGTTTAAAGCTATTACTGAAGTCAAGCATTCTATTTACAGTTTTACGATTATTGGTGCATTCATACTAAGGATACATTTACTTGGACATGTTTCCCTAAAAAGTCACAGGGTAGGTAGCTGCATCACTCTGCATCAGCAAACCTGAGATGGAGTTTTGAAGCACCTTAAAGCAGGGGTTCCCAATCTTTTCAAGCCAGCGGCCGAATCATGCTCTCTTAGTTAGCTTCGAGGGCCAGATGACCATTTCGCCTTGCCTGCAATAGGGGGGGGGGGGGCAGCCATTTTGCCCCAACAGCTTCAAAGGGTGTGGCCATTTTGTTTCTTAAATGCCTTTGGGTCGGAATACCATGGGTCAGATCTGGCCTGTGGGCCTTAGGTTGGGAACCTCTGCCTTAAAGTGTCGAAGATCTGGCAGTTTGACATGCATGTTTTCATGGACTATAATTTATGTCTGAAGAATTGGTGCACCAGATTCCTTTATATATTTTTTCTTAGATGAGGGGGAAATTTATACTTCTCAACGCCTTCTTTTTTAAGGCACGTAGGCATTCATGATAAAATAAATACTTTGATAGATTCCTGAACATTTGGTGGTACAATTGCTTCCTAAAAATAGATATGCTGTTATTAAGGAAAATGATTGGGAATTATAGATCAAAGCGTCTGGAAAATATCAAGTCAAGCACAATGAGCTTGAAGTATAGCATCAGAGGTGTGGAATGTAAGGGGAAATGGAGTAACACCCCCCCCCCAAAAAAAACCTTTCTGTTTTGAGGTTGTTTTGTTTAATTTTCAATCAGGACAACACACATGTCTCTGTTTTTTAGTGGAGTGGCTACTGCGGGGGTTCCCAACCAAAGGTCTATGAGCCGGATCTGGCCCATGACACCATTTCATGTGGCCCCACCACCCCTCCAAGGGCATTTTAGAAACAAAATGGCTGCCCTCTTTGAAGCTGTTGGGAAAAAATGGTCACCCCCATTGTGCAGGCAGAGCAAAATGGCCATCCAGCTCTCAAAGCTGACTAAGTGAGCGTGACCCAGCCCCTGGCTTGAAAAGGTCGAGAACCCCTGGGCTATTGTCATAATTGACACATTGAAATGTGTCTTCCAGTGTCCTTGATTGTGTAGAAGAGACACAACCCACTGCCCCCTTTTCATTTGCAAAGAGGAAACACATCTATTTTATCTCCTCCTTGGGAACTTTTTTCTTTTTGGCTTCTCTAACAGTGCCTCCAAAAGAAAGAACAGATAAGATTGACGTCTATGCAGGCAGGTAGATTGTTAACTTTTCACCCTCTGGCTTCATGGACTTTTCCACTGAATCAAAGTTGGTCCCTCCCAACCCAAGTCTTTCCATAGCTACACTTTCAGCCACAGCTCAGCAGGCAGCCGCTGGTGAGCATGATGTAAAGAAAAACAACCAGCCATCAATTTCTGCACATTGCGCATTTTATAGGTACAAAGGCAGCACACAATGATGAGTTTCTTAGGAATATGTAGCCTCAGTTAGCTATAACAAAAGAGGAAGCTCCTGATTGAAAAGAAAGAAAATCGAGAAAGAGAGAGTAAGGCAAAGGACAATAAGCTATACAATTATAGCAATATGATACCACTTTTGTCAGTCATGATTGTATTCAATGGAACCTGGGAACTCTCTAGTGCAGTGATTTCCAACCTTGGCACTCCAGGTGTTCTTGAACTTCAATTCCCAGAAGCCCTGATCAGCAGGAGTGCTGACTTGAACTTCTGGTAATTGAAGTCCAAAAACACCTGGAGTGCCAAGGTTCGCCATCACTGCTCTAGTAGCATTACTTCAACTACAGCATTAGAGTACTTCAGCAAAGAGGTTCATCAGCTTTCAAGATGGGTTATTAGTAGAAATGAAGAATACCAGAGGGCTATGGCTGGATTAGAACAAAAGTTCATCTAATCAGTCATTCTTTTCTCACAAAGGCCAACCATCTGCCCCCGAGAAACCACAACCACAATGTGAATGCTGCTGAAGCTGCCTGCTCATGCTGTACAGCTACTTGTGTTGAGTTAAAACAACATATTGTACAGTATTAGTTTTAGCAAGAGGCAGCTCAGCTTAGCTGGCATTCAAAACCCTGTTTGGAAACAATCTAAACACTGGGATTAAAAGGTTTTGTTCAAAGATTTGGTTTCAGTACAAGATGTTACTTGTCCAGAAGACAAAGTTTCTGATCTAGGTGTAGTTCATAGTCATGAAATTGTTATTATTATCACCATCATCTATTATAATAGATGCATCACTATTACCTGGAATGAGAATATCCATGCACTTGGGGTTAAAGGCAGGGATATTTTTTGTGATGCACAAGGATGTGGTTTCAGACACACCTGAGGTCTTCCAAAAGTCACTTTTTGAAAACACCTCATGTCTTCTTGCTCAGATTTGAATGAATTTTGGTACTTTTGAAGCCAGCTTCAATTTATGCCACTAAGGATGTTATTTTTTGATAGTAAGTGCTATGAGCTGACGGTTGTTGAATTGAAATAATAACTCTGGAAACATATTGAAGCCAGTATACAAACCATTTCCCCCATCAAGATATCCATTCAATAATAGTATAGGAAGTATCTGAAATATTCAAGGAATAGTCTACCATTGCCAGCCCACAGTGAGTTTCCATGGCTGAGCAGAGATTTAAACTCAGGACTCCTGAGTTCGAGACAAGACTCAAACTCTATCTACTATACCACACTGACTTTCCTTTTTAAAAAATTATCTCTAACATAGAGTTGCCATAATTTTCTCCCAGAAAACCAGGACAGAAGTATACTTGGCAAAAATGGGAGGGTTATCTACAAAATAGCCTTTTTAAATAATAATAATAATAATATAATGACAGCTATAAAACACTTTCACATTAAATATAATAATACGTAAATGAATTTATTTACAACAGTTAATTCTTTCTGTAAGATGATCTGTTGTACTTCTGAGAAGTCACATTGTGGTCAACTATTAACGTCCTCAGTTCCAGGAAACACACTGGTCACAGAGTTAGAATTTATTTTAATGGTGTGTTATAATACAAAATCAGGAAGTTTTAAAAATCCAGGACTTTAACATGATTTTTATTGAACTAGCTGGGACAATTTTTTCTGACCTTGAATCCGGGACAATCCCGGTTTTCCGGGACATATGGCAACCCTACTCTAACACTCTCTACATGGATCCACAGGTTATGCTATCTTCTGCTTCAACTGCACGAGCACTGAAGGGTACAACTGTAGCACATCCCAGCAACAATGCAGCTCCTCAGTCAACAGCTGCACTACAATTGCCCAGAAAGGGACTACAGGTAAAGTAGAATCATAGAATAACTGATTTGGAAGAGAGCTTTTAGGCCATTGAGTCCGACCCCCTGCTCAATGCAGGAATCCGAATCAAAGCAGATCTGACAGATGTCTGGCCAATGTTTTCTTGAATGCCTCCAGCATTAAAGATCTTGAGTCATTAAAGATCTTGAGTCAGTTGGTTCCACTGTCGCATTGCTCTAATTTGGTGATGGTGAACTTTGGCACTCCAGATGTTCTTGAACTTCAACTCCCAGAAGCCCTGATTGGCAGGAGTGCCGACTTGGGCTTCTGGGAACTGAAGTCCAAGAATGCCCGGAGTGTCAAGGTTTGCCATCACTGTTCTAACTAGTTACAAGACTTCATCTAAACCAGGCTTTGAAAACCTGCAGGTCATTATTGACAAGTGGGAAACTGCAACAAAATTTTTAGAGCATGAGCGGCATCTGTTCAGCATTCTAGCCACTTCATTCCATTGTAGCCATTTTGGGGGGTTTCCCTTGGGATGTCTCTAAACCTGTTGATATAACACATTTTTTATATTATATTAATAGTAATGTAATATGGCAAGTTGATTTTGACGTATAGTGACTCTTCCCAGGGTTTTCAAGTTATTCGGGTATTCAGAAGTGTACTCTGGGACTACACAGCTTGTCCAAAGCTATACAAGTATGCTTTTCTCCCAGTGGGAAATTGAACTCCCAATATGTGACTTGATACTGTATGCTCAAACTCTAAATTTCATATAATGTAATTTTTTTAAAAAATTGTTGATTTGTTAGTAGCTATGAAATCCCAAGGTGAATGCAAAGTTAAGTATAAGTTTAAAGAATAATGAAGAATGAGGTATAACCAAGCTGTGACTCAATGGCAACATTAAGTTTCACACCTGGGACTTGAGAAGAAATAACCAAGTCCATTTGAATACAGTTCTCTACTAGAGTTCATGTGCAGAATATTTTACTCTGGAACAATAAATATCGTTTACAGATTCTGCACTTACTTGGAATGAAAAGGAGTGCATATTTATTGAAGTATGCAATTATACTGGTAGCTAATTTCAGCCCCTTAAAAAAATAATCAGAGCAAAAGATTGTTACTCCTGAGACTAAAGCAAAGATCTCCCTTGTTCGAAAGCCAGTTGTGTCTAACTCTAGGGTTCACTGCTCCTTTCTGTTTATAGCCAAAGAGTCAGTGCTGTCTGTGTGTGCAGACGTTTCCGTGGGCATGTGGCTGACCTGACTAGACACCAGAGTGTACAGAACACTGTTTTACCTTCCCACTGAAGTGGTACCTATTTATCTTACTTGCAATTTCTTGCTTTCAAACTGCTAAGTTCTAACTATGAGACTACAACTCCCATAACTCCTAACCACACAGAAAGTAAGTAACATGGGAACGGAGGGGCTAACATTATGTCAATGGATGCTGCTGGTTCTGTTTGGTGGCACTGGGAACATACAGTACTGTACTTGATTTTACAATACTGGTGCTGTCCAAGGTGCTGAACCAAATGAAGAGCCACAGATTAGATGCTCAGGGAGTTTACGTAATAATGCTAAACATAGATTCTCAGGACCTCAAAAACTGGACTCACCATTTGCCTTTGGGGCATATGCTAAAAAATTCCTCTGGAGTAACACTTCCTGGAGAATGCATGCCACCATCACAATCCCAGGAGCTTGGGGTCATGTAAAATCCACCAACAGGAAATGCTAAGGATTATAATTGAGATCGTTCTTATATAAAGCATGTGCTTTACCACTGAGCGAACAAATTGCCTACAACAGGGGTTCCCAACCTTTTCAAGTTGGGGGCCAGGTCACACTCTCTCAGTCAGCTTCAAGGGTCAGATGGCCATTGTGCCCTGCCTGCACTAAGGGGGTGGCCTTTTATCCCAACAGCTTCAAAGGGACAGCCATTTTGTTTCCCAAATGCTCTTGTAGAGGTGAGGGAGATGCATGAAATGGTGCTGGCAGCTGTATCTAGCCCACGGGCCTTAGGTTGGGAGCCCCTAGCCTACAACCATATACTGTAGTATCTTCAAGAAGTGTGGTCTTCCATCACTCTTCAGTATTCAGTCATCACGCTGATTGTGCATGAACCACAATAGTCAATGCTTTGTACTACAACTTGCATAATCTTGTATCCTCCCTCATGCTGTCTGGAGTTGTTGAGAGTCATACTCCATAACAGTGCTCTCTCTGTGTGTGTCTGTGGAAGGATATCTGCTACATATCTCTGGTGAGTAACTCTTCTTACAGTCTTATCCATTTCCAGGTGGATTGGGCATAGAAAACCCAAGCTATGAGAAGAAGTGCAACTCAGATGACCGCCTCTGCAACCAATTTTATGGGCTGGTGGCGGGGGATTACAGCATGTTCTGGAACTCCAGCTGCTGCCGATCCGATCGATGCAACACTCAGGAAATCATTGGTATAGAAATGTAGTTGCTTCATGTAGAACAAGTAGCTTTGGGCTCCATCATGTGGGTGGGTGAATTGTTGTGCTAAACATACCTTACTGAAGGGAAGCATTTCCCAACAGTGTTCCACGGAACACTGGTTTTTCATAGAGCAGTGTTCTCCAACCTTTGGGTTTTGGACTTCAATTCCCAGAAGCCTAAGTCAGTGCACTGGCTGATCAGTGCTGACAGGCTTTTGGGAACTGAAGTCCAAAAACTAAAGGTTGGGAAACACTGCCATAGAGGACTTCAGCTCCCAGAAGCCTTATCCTGCATAGCCAATACTGAAGGCATCTGGGAATTGTAGTTCAAGAATACATAGGGACCCAAGTTTGGGAACCACTGCTGAAGGGCACCAGTAAAATCAGAGTTTTCCATCACTGGAGAGACTCTGGACCTCCCATATTGCTGAAATAAAATTGTAACTATCTTTCACTATTGGAGAAAGAATAGATAGCTGGCAGAATCCAGAAACAGAGGAAGGAAGGCTATTACGCACCCTTGTTCTGTATTCTGAGTGCATGTGCCATGAACATTTTGAGGGGTAACATAGGCATATCTGTACATCTGTGGGGTATAAACTTAATGACAGTCCAGTAATCAGTTCCTATGGCAGTCAAACAGATTATGCCTCTGGCAATTTGAGTGAGAGCTAAAAGGAAGACCCGATTCATAAAGAGTTGACTAGCAGATTGTGGGATCTAAGTCCTTAGACTGTAAAAGGAAATGTCAAACCTTGTTATTTTGATTCCAAATCATGATTTGAATGTTGGCTCTTAAGGAGTTTTAAAATATGTTGCAAGGACAAACAAAATCCATATTTCTTCCAAGTTCCTTCTTTCCTCCCTTTTATGGTAAGGTTATGGAAATATTTGCAGTATGTACTCTGATGCCCTTAGGTATGGATAGTGCTACTCAGAGCAAACCCATTGAAATGAATAGGATTTGCTTCCATGAGTGTCCTTGAAGTTGGCCTAATGTTGGATTTAGACTCTGAGCTGGAATTTATTGGCTGGTTAAGTACACTGGTGTCAGTATAGGGGTGAAAATCTCTGCTCCAAATTGCTGTGCAACATGTACCTTTCTGTATGCCAAAGTCATGGGAAATACAGTGACAAGGAAGGAATACAAGTAGCAACGTGTTAACAGGCAGCCATTAGCTGTTGAACTCAAATGTCAGTGTGAGAAAACAGTAGATTTCCAGCTGCTTGTTTTATTATAATCTGATAAAATGTAATTTTATTACAGTGGTGAAATATTTATTGATACAACGCACTGATAGATGTTTTCACAAATAGGCCTCCCATTCAAATGGTCCATTGACACCGTCTTCCATGAAAGGCCATAGCTGCTTTTGAAAATGCAGAAACCAGCCTGTATGGGAGATGGTTGAGAGAAACCCAATCATTAGAGTCTCTCTATCCACTGGGCTCAAGTTCCACTGGGAATAAAAATGATGGTGTTTTACTGCACGTTCTGCTCATCTTTTCTCACTTTTCTACCCTCAGTACAAAAAGTATCTCAGACTCCAAACGGGGCTCTTTGTAATTCATGCTTTGCCCGCGGCACTGAATTGTGTCCGAATCGTACTGTTGTGGAATGCACCGGCCTCTTGACACACTGCATCCACTTTACTACTATTGCAAAGAAAGGTATGTGGGTTAAGGGTACAGGCAAAAACATAGAGTCATAGATTCACTGAGTTGGAAGGCCAGCCAGTCGAACCATTTGCTCAACGCAGGAATCTGAATCAAAATAGATCTGACAAAGGGTGGTCTAAATCTCTCTTGAATGCTTCCAATGTTGGAGTGCACGCCACCTCTAGAGGCAGTTGGTTCCTCCGTCATACCGCTCTAACCAATAAGATGGTTTTTTCCTGGTATTCAGCCTATATCTGGTTTTATTTAATTTGAACCTGCTATTACATGTCTGGGATGATGCACTGTGGGATGATGGAGAACAGAGCCTTCCCTTCCTCTTTATGATTATCTTTGGTGGGGAACCTGTGGCTTTTCAGGCATTGCTCACTTACTGGGCCCTTGCCAGCTCATCACGTGGACAAGGAAGTTTGGTAGATGTCATCCAACATTATTTGCAGTGAAGAAATGGCTTTTTCCCCTCAGACTACAGTTACAAAATCTTCCAGCCATTGTGGCCAATGGCCATCGAGAACAGGAGCTTCTGGGATTGTAGTCCAGAGATGAGCTCTCATTCCATGTTGGCTAAATGGGACATTCTGCTGGTGTTGAGACCTACAACTACCTACTGTAACTATTCTAGAAGTGGTGGTTTCCATGCATAAAACCAAGCTTCTGATGGCATTACTGTAAGAGATTCCATCCCTAAGAGACCATTTTTCAAAGTTCTGTCACATCCCTGGGCTAGATATCAGAGAAATTAATCCCATTCAGTTTAACCCCAATTATACTAATCTCAAACCACTTCTGGGTAATGTAGTTTCATTTCAGATAATTTGTCACTGAAGCTGATGTGGCTTCCCCCATGCATAAGTGCAGATCACCATTAGGATTCTGCCCAACATACTGCCATTATTAGTGTGAAGCAGTATGTGCAAAGCTGACTCTGCTCTCTTGCAGCCACTGACTCATTTCTTTGTCCTCACGCCACAGTTGAATCCAAGGATGAACAAGTCACCTTCACAGGATGTGCCACCAAGAACATGTGCGATATGGGAGCCATTGCATTGTTTGCTGCAGGCCGTGATGTTGACATCAAGTCCAACATGTGCAGTAGCACACTGGGAATCGTTACCCAATACAGATCAGTCTTGCCTCTCCTAGCAGGATTGCTCTTCTTTGTCTTTTGCTCCTGATTATATCCCATCCTCTTTGTCTGTTTGCTCACAATATTCTGTAGTGCTTGTCCTTCTCTTCATTTCTCTCTTGTAGATCTACTCTTGGCTTTCTACCACTGCTATCTGTCTTCTTAGAAGATCTACTACCTTAGATGACTACTGCCCAAATCTTTGATTTTATGCTCTAATCCAGGAGTTCCCAACCTAAGGTCTGTGGGCTGGATCTGGCCCTTGGTGCCATTTCATGTGCCCCCCACCCCTTAAGGGCATTTGAGAAACAAAATGGCTACTTCTTTGAAGCTGTTGGGACAAAATGGCCACCCTCATAATGCAGGCAGGATAAAATGGCCAACCGGCCCTCAAAGTTGACTGAGAGAGCATGATCTGGCCCCCTTCCATTAGAGAAGGAACAGTCGTTTCCCACTATGAAATCTTCAAGACTATGCATTTGTTCCACCTTTAAGTCTCTTTTTCTGTGCTGATGCCATTAGTAATTTTCACACCATCCATATGACATTCTCCTCATCATGTGTTATACATTGTCCCCCCCTTGAGATTTTTTGTTCCCTTTGAAACCTCCTGAAATCCTTGTTTATTTTTAGGGCTACAGAAGAATAGAGAGTCATGGTCCAACCATTAATTTTCATCACTACATGTTGCAAATGGGGTGAAACAATCGGGGCAGGGGCTAAATGATAATCTGGAAGGGTCCATATTTGCCAAGGTTTATCAACAATCTGACGCCTCCAAGCCTCAAGGGATGGGTTTCTACATTTTAGCCAGGCCCTCTGCAACCAGTCTGCATTAATAACAAGCCCGGTAAAAGCACATCAGCAAACATGGCGGGTCAACAAAATCATCCCAGTGGACAGAGTTCTGGTCTTGGACAAAGGAGATCCAGGTTTGGATCTCAGGACAATGGTGATCAGAGGCTAGTCATTAGTTCTTAGATGAATCCTTGTCTCAGTTGCGAGGATAAAACAAGGGAAGGGAGTACTCAACCCTGAAACGCCTGGAGGAAGGGTTGGTTGGAAATGTACATTAATAAAATGATAACAAAGAAGTGGCAGGAGTATTTTCCCAGAGTACTAGGCAGTCAAGAGGTGACTTGGGTCCTGCCAAGTGTCAAATACCATGACAAATTGGCATATGTCCTGTGATGCTCCATTAGTAGATTGTTGAGGAGGCAAACCATTGGTCCACCAGGAAGAAGCAGGCACATCTTGGAGATGAGCATACCAGTCCTGGAACACTAATCATGCAAATGAAGCCTCCTGGAGAAACGAAGCCTGAACAAGCCTTTTATGTAAACCAGGGGTGCCCAAAATTTTCAGGCCATGTGCCAGCCACGAGGATCACCCCACCGGAAGTGGAAGTAAAATACGCCTCGCAATCTGCTTTGCAACAGGATGAGATAGATTTTAGACTGCCATTTTCTCTGTTAAACCAAGGCTGCCCAAACTATGGCTCGTGGGTCAGATCCAGTCCCCGATGTGAATTCATCCGGCCCACGCCACCCTCGTCGCTCCCAGAAGCAGAAGTAAAATTTACTCATGCAGGTGCATTTTACTTCCGCTTCCGGGAGCGACGAGGGTGGCGTGGGCCGGATGAATTGGCATCGGGGCCAGATTCATCCCACTGGCCATAGTTTGGGCACCCCTGGTGTAAACAAAGGATGGGAAAGGAGAAAGGAATTAATGGCTAGGTGAGTGCAAGGAGAGAATGGGAAGGTGAAAAGTTTCTGTGTATACTTTAAACATTGAATAAAATTCACAAAAACCATAAGAAAAAAACGTATAGTGCTCATTTTTCATATATTAATTGGAATTGTGGCCCATGGACATTCCTTTTCGGAAATTACAAAAAAAAATGAGAATTGTTAGCAGTGACTGCAATAAGTTATAGAGACATATTTGTTGAGTGCAAATGGGCAGATTCATGCTGGCAAAGGTGTGTTCCTTGTGACATTGACCCCAGGCGGTTCCGCATCTCCTACTGATCCCCTGCTTTGTCTCTTTTACTGTGGGATCCTCCTTCAATGCTTTCCATGATAAAACATGACTGACTTTTTGATGAGTGATGGCCATCTATGTTATAATAACAATGGCCATTACCCACACTGTTCTTAGAAAGAAGAACCTTTCAGTCTGTCCCACTGAGAAGTCAACTGGATTTTCTACAATAAAGTGGCAAATGTCCAAAGTATTTTATGCTCGGTTGTTTTGTTCTGCAGAGAAGGTGGAACAACGAGGGAGGGGGTTGACTGATTTAACCCCAAAAGTTAATAGCATGGAAATATTGCGGTGATCTTCTCTTATTTGGGGCCCTACAGGTACAGCATATATGACTACAAATCATATCGTCCCCAATCGGTGTAGCCCAATGGCAGTGAACTGAAGCTGCAGGAACATTTTGGAAATTTAGCTTGTGAGAAGTTTGTGAAAGCTACGACAACTATAAAAGTAGTTCATAAGAACAGCCTTGGTGGAACAGGGCACAGCCCATCCAGTCCAGCATTCTGTCTCACACAGTGGCTCGCCATGTGCTTCAGGGTATTATTCCCAAGGAGACGCCTTCACCTGCTTAGGATTCCCTGGGAATGGCATTGAGAGATATCCTGCCTATCTCTTCAACCCGTAGGTTGTCCTTTGGTATCCATAACTATAGCCATGGATACCTTTGTCCTCCATGAACTTGTCTAATCCTTTCTTAAAGCTGTCAAGACTGACAGCTGTCACCACTTCTTCTGGCAGGGAGTTCCATAGACCAGGGATCCTCTGGGTGAAAAAGTACTTTCTCTTAGTCAAAGCTGCTATTTGGACTACAGGAGCGGGAATCCACTACCTTAGATTTTAAGAGCTCTAGTCCAAAAAGGTAAAGCTTCTAAGCTCTGTTCAAACTTTTCTAGACCTTCAACTTCTCAAGATTTATCTTGTATTAATCATCACCCTTAGCAACAAAGACACCTTTTCAAGGGTCACCCCAGTTTAGATCTAGATTAGGTAAAGGTCCTTGCTCGAAAACCAGTCATATGCAACTCTAGGGTTGTAATCTCTATTACAGCCAAAGAGCCAGCGCTGTCTGCATCTACAGATGCTTCTATGGACATGTGGCAGGCATGACTAAACACCAAAGTGCACAGAATGCTGGTTACCTTCCCACTGAAGTGGTACCTATTTATCTACTTGCAGCTGGGATAGAGACAGGAACTCACTCCGTCGTGCAGCACTCAGGTTTCGAACTGCCGACCTGCCAACATTCCAGTCATCAAGTTCAGTCTCTTAATCACTAAGCCACTTCAAATCTATCAGTTTTGGTTTCTTCAACTTTCGCTAGATAATTGGAGTCAATTACGATCAACAACAAATGTAGACATTTTGCTAAGTAGACAAATTGTATGATTCCATTTGTGGCAGATTCTTTTATTGATTCATTCATTCATTCATTCATTCATTCATTCATTTATTTATTTATTATCCATACTTCTTTCACCACCCAACTCGACAACATTTAGGTCAAAAGTTTATCCTCAGATTCTTTTCCTTGTGACAAGAATCTGTCACCTCTGGCTAAGGTAAAAAGGGATGTTTATTCAAGAATTACACACCCATTGTAGAGGTAATGTAAGGTAGGGTTTCCCTTGCTCAAAAGCCAGTCGTATCTGACTCTAGGGTGCAGTGCTCATCTCTGTTTCAAAGCTGAAGAGCCATCGCTGTCTGCTACTGCAGACATTTCTGTGGTCATGTGGCAGGCATGACTAGACACTGGAGCGCATGGAACGCTGTTTACCTTCCCACCGATGTGGTCCCTATTTATCTACTTGCAGTGTCTTGCTTTCAAACTGCTAGGCTGGCAGGAGCTGGGACAAAGACGGGAGCTCATTCCATCCTGCAGTACTTGGGAATCGAACTGCTGACCTTCCGCTTCCCAGTCAGAGTCTTAGCCACTTGAGCCACTGCAGTGATGAATGTGCTTTTCTGCAGCAGGTGAGAAACCCCTAAGGCCTGTTTCATAAGCAGCAGGTTAAGGGAATGAGCAGGATTTGTGTGCCTTTTATATTTCTTAGGGCTGTAGGAGGAAGTATTAGACTTGAATCAAGTACAAAATCTTTAACAAGGCAGTGTCATCTTCTTCTTCTTCTCTTTCTTCTCCTTCTTTGTCTGTGTCTAGGCCAGATGTGAAACTGCCAAAATGAAGACACATTTTGATGAGTTCATTCTGCAGTTCCTTTCACCTCCCCTAGTAGTGTGAGAAACATTAGCTGGCAACACAAGGTGGCCATTCCCAGGGTGCCACAATCTCCGAGGAGGCTCTTTCTGTGTACCCCAGGCTGTGTCTTTACTAGGCACAATCTATGGGGAAGAGATGGAAACAGCGACAGACTTTACTTTCTTGGGATCTAAGATCACTGCAGTGACCTCAGCCATGAAATAAAAAGACACTGACTCTTTGGGAGGCAAGCTAAGGCAAAATTATGCAGCATTTAAGAAAAGTAGAGACATCACCCTATCCAACAAAAGACCTCATAGGTAAAGTGATGGTCTTCCCAGTAGTCATTTATAGCTGTGACAGCTGGACCCTAAGGAAGGCTGAGTGCAAATGAATAGATGCCTTTGAACTGTGGGGCTGGAGGAGACTCTTAATGGTCCCCTGGACTGCAAGATCAAATCATTCGATCTTAAAGGGAAAAAATCAACCCTGATTGCTCCTCAGAAGGACAGATACTGAAGCTGAATCTCAAATACTTTGGCCACAAAAGAGTGGACTCACTGGAGAAGGCCTTGATGCCAGGAAAGGTGGAATGCGAAAGGAAAAGGCGGCAGCAGAAGATGAGATGGTTAGATGTGGTGGGTGAAGTTCTGGGTAGACTCCGGAGGATGGTAGATAATGGATGAGCCTGGCATGCTGTGGTCCATGGAGTCGCAAAGTTTAGTACTCGTCTGTGCTAGCAAATGCTAATGAGAATGATTAGCTAATAATAACGAGAATTTCTCCTCCACCAGGTTCCTTAGATCTCTTCCCCATTGGTAAGCAAAATGCAGATCAAGAGGAAAGGGAACAACTTAGAATCAGACTCTGTCGCATAGCCTTGGAGAGAGAAATTACTGCCAAACAAATTAACTGGGAAAGGGAAAGAGAGAGAGAGAGAACGCATAGATGAGAACTTTCTCATTTAGAGAGGGGACAGAATTCTACTGGTTAATTGCATTGCTGTAAGTACAAGGGTGTTAAGTTGTCGTTGTGACTTGCTGCTTGTAGTCCTATTCACCCCTTGTTGTGTGTCAGTACACTTCTAATTTTAGATGCTCCCATCGGTCAACTGAGAGCTGGTTTCATTCCCGCTCCCCGCCCCCCAACCAGTGCTCAGTAATTGAATTTAGCAAGATAATGTTTCACATTATTGAGTTCAGAATTTATCAACATGGGGTTACATCCCAGCAACTGCTGGAGCTACAGAGATTGGTTAGCTACCCCCAACTGCAGGATGATCGATATGCAGAAGTCCTTCGTGAATTGCACTTCTAACCTGCTACAATTTCTCCCAGGGCCTCTGTAGCATTGTGTTGCACTTGTGGAACTACAGCATTAGAGGAGTCTTGCTGTTATGTCCTTAATTCAGGGGTTGTAAGGGGTATGGAGTTACATAAGAACAGCCTTGCTGGAACAGACCACAGCCCATCCAGTCCAGCATTCTGTCTCACACAGTGGCTCACCATTTGCTACAGGGGATTCCCAAGGAGATGCCTTCACCTGCTTAGGATTCCCTGGAAATGGCATTGAGAGAGATATCCTGCCTATCTCTCCAACCCAGAGGTTGTCCTTAGGTATCCATAATTATAGCCATTGATACCTAAGGACAACCTCCATGAACTTGTCTAATCCTTTCTTAAAGCTGTCAAGACTGTCAGCTGTCACCACTTCTTCTGGCAGGGAGTTCCATAGACCCGTGATCCTCTGGGTGAAAAAGTACTTTCTATTATTTGTTTGAGAACTAGTACCCAAACGTTTCATGGAGTGTCCCCTAGTTCTAGTGTTGTGCGATAGAGATAACAGTTTTTCTTTATCTACTTTGTCCACACCCTGCATGATTTTATAATCTTCAATCAGGTCACCTCTTAGTAACCATTGCATCCTCAGATGGTAAGGAAGGTGTTCCAGTCCCCTAATCATTCTGGTTGCCCTCCTCTGCACTTTTTCCAGCTCCATAATATCCTTCTGGAGGGATGGCGACCAGAACTGTACACAGTATTCCAGATGGGGCCTCACCATAGATTTATAAAGAGGCAAAATGACACTTGCTGACTTATTTTCTATACCCTTCCTAATGATTCCTAGCATTGAGTTTGCTTTTTCACTGCTGAGGCACACTGGGTTGACACCTTCATTGAGCTCTCCACCAGGACACCAAGGTCCCTTTCCTGGTTTGTTGCGGAGAGTTCAGACCCCAGCAGTTTATAAATGTAATTGAGTTGGGGGTGTTGCTCTTTTTTTGGACATTCCCGGTATAGAAGAGAAATCCTTGGGAGCCACTGTTTTTTGGGAAGGTACTTTTGGGTCTAGGGACTGTGCTGGCTTAGTGCTTAAGATGCCAAATGTGATGGCTGGAAGGTCAGCAAGTCAGCAGTTGGAGACTTGAGTGCTGCACGACAGAGTGAGCTCCCGTCTCTGTCCCAGTTCCTGCCAACCCAGCAGTATGATTGCGAGAAATTGCAAGTAGATAAATAGGGACCACTTCAGTGGGAAGATAAACAGTATTCCGTGCATGACTCCCTCGCTCGTCTTCAATTTGTCAAATCGATCGCTCACGGTAAGGGAATTGCAGTTACTGAACTTAGGCTTAGGTTTCGTCCCCACCCCCCACTACTCCCCCTTCAAGACAAAGATCGACATCTTTAAATTAATCAGGCTACTAAAATTACGGGCATTCTTCAAGGAGGACACAGATCCCACACGTGTCCCGAGAGTGTTTACTCCTCCGTCTACATTCACTCCGAATATAGATAATCCTTTCATTAAGGTATTCGAAAGGCTGGTAATCCGCGATATTACATCCGCGGAATCTAAGTTCAATAGAAAATTTAACCTCTCCCGAAACGACATCCGGCTATTAAAAAACCTGGGGGATGACCCTAGCATCGTGATTAAACCAGCCGATAAAGGAGGAGGGGTTGTTCTCCTTAATAAGAACGATTA
The DNA here is from genome assembly GCA_035047305.1 of Bradypodion pumilum. Lineage (NCBI taxonomy): Eukaryota > Metazoa > Chordata > Lepidosauria > Squamata > Chamaeleonidae > Bradypodion > Bradypodion pumilum. Next base: position 7,172,214 of record JAWDJD010000007.1, read on the forward strand.
CTTAGCAGCGGCTCATAGTCAGTTATCGAACACCAATTGTTATCGTAGGCTAGAACACAATCCCACTGCACACGTCACCAATATTATTACAGTAATATTACAGGGTGGTCTAGCTATGGAAGAGATCAATGATAAGACCTACCGTTGCCTGCTTAACAAATTCCCTAGAGTTCCTATTTTTTACCTTTTGCCAAAGATACATAAACTATCAGGTGATGACCCCATCATTCCATGTAGACCTATTATTTCGGCCAACAACTCCTTGTTAGAGCCAGTGGCCAAATTCTTAGACCATCACATAAGAACATTCGCAACCCGCTCTCCATCTTATGTCCAAGATTCAACACACTTTATCCAGATGATGGAAGAATTTCCAGTCCCACATGACGCAGTACTCATCACATTAGATGTTACATCTCTCTATACAAACATCCCACTTGAGGAAGTACGCACACTCATCGCCCATCATCTGGATAGTCGAGTTGATAACCATCCCTCATCGACGTTTCTATTAGATTTACTGGACATATGTTTTGAGAATAATTTTTTTCGATTCGAACATTCTTTCTTTCTACAAACTCAGGGAGTGGCCATGGGTTCGAATTTTGCGCCCTCCGTGGCCAACATCTTCATGTGCCATTTGGATAGGACTTTTATTTTAGATCCACGTGTTAATCCATTTTTTTCCAATATTCTGTGCTACAAGAGGTACATAGATGACCTTTTCTTTATATTTAAAGATCATACAGTTATTGATAACTTCTGTACCTGGATCAATATGCAACATCAACACCTCAAATTTACACACACCATAGATGCCTTTTCTATCCCGTTTCTGGATCTAACTATTTTTATCGATAACAACCGCTTAAAGATGAAACTCTACCATAAACCAACTGACAGGTTCGCTTATTTGCAATACACATCCTTCCACCCTCATCACCTTAAAGCTAACATTCCTTACAGTTTATTAGTTAGGGCAAAAAGGAACTCATCTCGAACCCATGACTACTTGGCAGCTGAAGACAAAATTACCAATATCCTACAGAGTAGAGGTTATCCCAATGATGTTATTAAAGCCGCTCGACACAGGACTAAAGCGCGAGATAGGAGCTCTTTACTAAACTATAATATCGACAGATCTAAGACACGACCGGGATTATTTTGGTCGGTGGATTACACCCCTATGGCCCATCATATCAAACAGGCGATTTTGAGGCACTGGCACGTGCTAGACTCTGTGCCAGGCTGTCAATACAAACCCACCATTGGATTCAGACGAACTAAAACTATAGCTAACTTTATTTCACGAACCGACCTTATTAATACCAATGAGGCTGACCGGCCAATTATCTGTGGTCACTACTCCTGTGGCCATTGTAAGTATTGTGGCCACATGTGGACCACTAACACAGTAAACATTCCGAGCAGCGATTTCACTCTTGATCTTAGAAGTCACACTAATTGCAATTCAAAAGAAATCGTGTACATGCTGGTCTGTACCTGTCAGTTGGCATATGTGGGGCAGTCTAGGCGACCACTAAAGGTACGCCTGAGCGAGCATGTATCTCGGATTAAAAACAAGATCACTAATGCTCCACTCGTTAACCATTTCCTTCAAGAAAAACACACAGTGAAGGATATAAAGGTAGTGGTATTAGAAACATTCCGACAAAGTCGATACCAGAAAATTAATGTAGATCGCTTTTTGCTTCAAAAAGAGGCATATTATATCCACCGTTTTAACACCCTTGCCCCACATGGGCTCAATACAGAATGGGATCTTTCGGCGTTCCTTTAAATAGGTATACTCTTTGGCTTTGGAAGGAACTAGGTTGCTTTAAGGTATGGAGTGAGCTGTAACTCAATTAAGTACAATCAATGGGTAATGCAATCACTTGTCCCTCATCTCTCTTGATGTGATACGTATATGTAGACCTGCTGATAGCAAAAAGTTAACGCGTGCACACTAGGAGAGAAACACAAGCAGAGGTGCGATACGCGCAGGTTATTTTCATACAGGTATGTCTTTCGTATCATAGTTGTATTTGGGTACATAGATGCTTTTGTTAGATCCAGTGATTTTTCAAGCATTTTTGGAATATTGTGTTACGAATTAGTGATTTCATATTGTTGTAGACACTTGAGGAAGAAATTCGAAATGTCCATATACCGGAAGGGCATCGTTGTTGTTTGTCTACGCCAGCTGACTTACCATCGCGTCTGATGCTCGTCATCTAGGAACCCTCGCTTACAATCATATTCGACTACCTTCGACACCAGCTTTGCAGCCAAACGAAATTTGTCTGACCACGGACTCTTAGAGATTGTATTTCATCATGGTTACGTCATTAATATCTTGATTTGATCAGACTTTATTTATATATAGGAGTGCCACGGGGGTCCTAGCACGTGATGTATGTATGTTGAGGTTTATTTATGGTGCTATTGGTTTGAGTATTCCTTTGTGCAAAACACTATTATTATTATTAGTATCAATACCCTTTCAGTATATTGATGTGTATATATATTCGCTGCGCTCTGTGACTCACCAATACAGATCTTTTGTCTTCACCTCAACATAGGACATATATGAGAATCATTCCTTTATTAAATCACGTTGAATTTTACCACTGTATTACTGGGAGTGTGGCTTCCCACTTATTGTAATCAGAGATGAGCACTGAACCATAGAGTCTGATACGACTGGCTTTTGAGCAAGGCTGTAAGGCTTACCTTACTTTGGGTCTAGATACCTGGGCAGGTTTAAAATAGCCCTGGCAAGTTATGTTTGGCCCTTAGGGTTGACTTTCCCCATCCGTGTCCCATTGACTATGTAAAAAAAAACAACCCTCTATTTGAAGGAGTAGAGGAAAATTATAGGATTAGTTTGCTATTAAGGGAATTCCAGTTTCTGTAGAGATGCCTCCACGAACTCTTGAGCCAAACAGAGTACATTGAGCTGAAAACAAACAAATAATTTCAACAAACATAATGGCATATAATTTTTAGCAGGCATGCAAACATCATAACGCCCAGGACACTACTCAAAATTTGTTTCTTTTACACTACATCTTACATTTTACATATGTGAGTCACATATTAAGGAGGTAACTGAGGACAAGAGGAAGCATTATAGAACCTTAATTATAACTTGTCAAGAGACCTTGCATATCTGTTGTTAAAGCCATTGAGTCAACACTCAGTCTTTCCTGGTACAGTAGATACCAGAATTGTTTTGACTCTTATGGTATATCTGGTAGTACAACGAGGGGTGGGGTATGGACAGGAGGACTACAAATCTGTACAGAGTGTTGAAATCCGGAATGGAAGTGCTTGGAACAGAGGTCTATTTTGATTTTTTAAGACAAACTCAGTGGTGTTTCCAGTGGTGGCTCCAGTTTTGGATGCATGTGAATCCACTCCTGGTTTTAACTGCACTTTACAAAAACTATCCAAGGTTCTGAAAACTGTCTCCAAGATAGGTTCAGCATCCTACAAAGGATAGAGTAAAATCTGGAGTGGATTCAGTGCCCTCCAAGACCAGAGTCCCTAGCCAATGCTGCTTGTTTCCCACAGATCTTTATTGTCTTGTACTCAGTGGTGGGCATAAAAAAAAAATTTCCTAGGCCATGTGACTGGGTGAGCATGGCCTGCTGGCCATATGACTGCTCTTCACTATAAAGCTATGAAAATAGAAGTCTCTTCTATTTTCATTACTGTAGCGAACCTCTAAAGCCATTTCCCCCTTGTCCAAGGTTTTTCCAGGGCTCTGTTTCACCCTGAAGTGCCTCCCCAGCCACTCCGGAGTGGCTGGGGATGCGCTTTGGGGTGAAACGGAGCCCAGGAAAAGCCTTTGATGAAAGGGGAGGTAGAGCCAGCCCCTTCCGAAGCCTCTTGTAGGAGGAGGTGGGCGGGGTTGGGTTAGGAGGTGGGGGGCAGCCATTTTTACTACAGGTATGCGCGTACTGGTGCAAACCTGCTGATACCCACCACTGCTTGTACTTCCTTCTCCATAACTAGGTGACCAAAGCTCTTTTGCTCTGGAAAGCAGCAAACAAACCACTCCTTCTTATGTCACTTATGGCAGTGGTGGCATGGCTGCCCTGGTTACACAAGGATGTGTCAGAAGTGGGGAAAAGGTTGGGGGGGGACCTGCATACATGACCCCATCTTTGCTTGAGTCAGAGGACAATGTAGCCCCCATTCCTAACTCACTTCTCAGAAAAGGAAGATTGTCTACTGCCCCTTCATGTTTGACATGACTATATTCTTTATTTATTTTGCTTACAATTTATGGCATTTTCCTATCCCTGGACTCCCAGAATGCAGACATCATGGTTAAAACAGCAAAGCACACCTTATGTACCAAATATATGTACCCTATTTACCAAATATATGTGCCATATGTACCAAATGACCATTTTGCCCTTCCTCCACCACATGGCACTTCCTGGTGTGGTGGAGGCAGTGGGGGACCACATGAAATGTTGCTGAGGGCCGCATCTGGCCCATGGGCCTCAGGTTGAGAATCTCTGATCTAGAGCTTGGTGGGGTCAAAGAGAGAAGGGTTGAGTCCTCACTGGGAGCAGAGAATCAACATGGGATTGTATTATTTTTCTGAAATCATACGTTCATCCATGGAACCTGATGAAATGCATTTCAGAACTGTCTGGCTGTTTATTCCTGATCCACCAGATCGCTGGGGAAAGTAGAATATATTTTATGCGTTAACCGGTCTGCTCAACAACATTAACTGTTCTCCATTTCTTCCTGAATCACATGGACGCTAGAGTGTCATTCTGAAAGCGACTGCCAAGACTCCCCTCAAACACAAAAGTTCAACAAATTGAACAACAATGGATTTAATAAGTTTCCAAAAATCCTCCAAATGGCAATCACAATTTATGACACATTTTAAAAATCCATCTGAATCAGTGGGGAAATTGTCTACAGCAGGGGTTCCCAACCTTTTCAAACGGGGGACTGGGTCACACTCTCAGTTAGATTCGAGGACCAAGTGGCTATTTTGCCTTGCCTGCATGATGGGGATGGCCATTTTGTCCTGAGAGCTTCAAAGGGGCCGCCATTTTGTTTCTTGAATGCCACATGAAATGGTGCTGTGGGCCGGATCTGGCCCACCCCATGGGTCTTAGGTTGGGAACCTTTGGTATACAGTTTGGGTGGGTGGGTGACAGCAACAAGGCAACACCCTCAAAATGCCCCCACTTCCAAGTGTTCAACTCCCAAAAATAATGAAGTAAGTACAGTATTGAGAAATATTATTAATAATCGAGGAGTCTCCTCCACATTCCCTGTCTTTAAGTTATGAGTAAATGGAACTTTATTGCACCTTCTTTATAAAAATAAAAAGTAACAGGTTACTCCCAAGTCATTCGGCGAACAGTAACAGGTTACTTTCAAGTTCTTTGGAGAACTGCTTTACACATTCATTGCTTTACAGAATTCGAAGGAAGTCTGGTAATATTTGTTTATTACAGAAACAAACCAAGAACACTGAATCAGATCATAAACCCTGGATTGTCTTCTCTGACCAGTAGGTGATTCCCCAGTCCTGGTACCTAAGATTTGTGAAGCACATTTTGAACCACCAGCACGCTTGGTGTTGCACAAGAAATAAAAAAAACTGCAACCCTTGATTATACCAGATTAATTCACAAAAAGCCCTTTTATGGTGCAATCCCATATCTGTTTATATGGGAGAAATCCTCCTAGATTGCACTGTTAATTTGATTTTTAAAAAATAATAATCAGTCAATAAAACATTTTCCTAAAAATCTGATGAAATGGACCTGATCCATGAAAGCTAATATTAAAATACAGCAGTTAGTCTTTAAAGTGCCACAACATTTTTGTCTGTTTGTTTTATTTACTCTCTGATATTCTAAAAATCTGTTACGGTTATCATTAAGCCTATATATAAACTGACAGTCACAAAAAGGCATTCTGAAGAATTGCTTTCCCTTCCACTCTCAAATGATGACCTGCTGCGGCTTATACCATCTGAGTTGACAAATTACAATGAAAAATTTATTTATTTTCCAAAATGCAGGCTCTTGTTCTAAACCTATGCAAATCAATGGAGTCAACTGATTGATTGCTTAAAACACATTTGCGCATCAACTAAAGCTGCAATCCTACACATGGGAGTAACTTCCATTAAACTCAGCAGTTTGCTTTTTCTTCTGGATAAGATCTGCACTGGAAGGTTTCTCTCATGGTGTGGCATCTTTAAAACAAAAATCCTTCTTGATCTCACAGACAAACTAGGGCAGTGTCCAAACCGAGGGGTGGGGTGAATTCTGTGCTGGGGGGAGGGAGGAAGCACTCCCATTGGTCTGTTGGGCAGAGGGGCCTGGGCAAACTATGTGCTGGGAAGAGGGAGCAAGTGTTCCCATTGGCTGCTGGGCCGAGAGGTGGGGTGAACTCCATGCTGGGTGACAGCAGCATGGCCACAGAGAGGGCTGAGTGGTGGCAAACCTATGGCACGCATGCTATAGGTTTGCCACCACTGCACTAGGATACATAGCCAGATAGATAAATACATGAGAATTCTTCTTTTATTTTCCTAATTTAACCAATGCCACTCACAGCCAGTTGATGCTAAAGCCTAAATGCTTGAGATTTTGATGCCTTCTTTCATTGGATATCGCTGAGCGAGGAACGTCTTCCAGCTTGTGGAAAGACAGTTGATCAAGCCAATAAGATGGTGGTCAGCCCTGGGACTTGTTCAGCAAAAACGCGAAGAAGCTGGGGATGAGAATGGCGATAGCAATGCTCCCCAGAGGTCGGCCAATGTTATTGTGTCGTGTGCTGCTGGTTTCAATGGAGTAAGTGGCCTCACCCAAATGCAACGTGGCACCTTTTGCCAGGACTTCTGCTGTCAATGTAGCACACCCTTTTACCACAAAGGCTTGCGGAGGCGTCTTAGCATCTGCAGAGGGGGTAAAATAGAGGTGAAAGAAATGGCATTACAATCCACCTACTTTTTGTCTTAGACACAACTTTCTGTTTGCTAGGCTGGATTCTGTTATCTCCCCCCCACCCCCCACCCAAGAAGAGCAAAGGAAAAGCAAAGCAAGCACACTTATATACCTCCCCACTCTCTCTGGGTGGGTCACAAGTTAATTAGCATTTTGCCCCCAACATGCTGGATGGCTTGCTTAGATTTTGAAGAGTTTCATTGGCACATAATGAGACTCCCACTGGGGGAGAAATATTATATTTCCCCAAAGGTAATCTCAGGATCAGTTACTGAAGCATCAGATGATAACTGCACCACACCCTCACAGCAATGAGAAACCACGAGGATCCGAAAACTGACATATGGATCCATCCTGAAGCTAGTAACATCCCGAACAGAAGCTTAACAAGATTTTTTTGGTGTGTGTGTGTGTGTGTGTGTGTGTGTGGTGGGCTCCCCCAAAAAATTACTACCACACTGTGGGTGTGGTATGGTGGCGTGGCCAGGGGGAAAGCCCTGCGTTGCACCCAAATTAGGACTACTTTATTTCAAAACTTGGATGGGCACAACCAGCCAGAATTTCAGCTACCGGTTCTGGCAAACTGGTGCGAACCTGCTGATGCCCACCACTGCACGCACCATACCCAAAACTATGCTTCTACAGGAACACAAGGGGGAATTTTAGAAGGTGCTTAATATGTCCCCCATGAGAATGCCCAATTTCTACCAAAAAGTCATCCCATACTCTGGAAGCATTAAATAGTCCTGTCCTTACAACCCAACCATTATTTTTTTCATTCAGTCCATAAAACCAGGCTTGTTGGGACTTGTTTATTGTCTTGCTGCTGATCCTCCCAAAAGCAAGAACACACTCAACAAAATGCTGGTCTGTCCTCTCACATTCTGATTTACCTTTTAGGATGGTCCCAGTAATATTGATGCACAGGTCCTGTGATTTGGTACAGTTCAGCATAGTGGTGTCACAGTCCTTCTTGTCACTAGCAAAACACGAAGGGCAGGCCCAGCCACTGAGGGTATCATCTTGTTTGGGAACTGGAGAAGACAAGAAAGAGGAAATGATCATAACTACAAATCTAAAGCCGAAAACTCTTGTTACTGAAGAAACTAGTCAAGTGAAGCATACACCTTGATAAGCCCTTTTTTCACCACACCCTGCAGAAAGTCAATAAGGACCGAGATGTTCAAAATTACTTAGGGTGACCCCACCCACCCACCAAAAGTAAAGCTAAAGGTCTCCTTTGCTCGAAAGCCGGTCGGGTCTGACTCTAGGGGGCGGTGCCCATCTCCATTTACAGCCAAAGAACCAGTGTTGTCTGCATTTGCAGACATTTCCACAGTCATGTGGCAGGCATGACTGGATATTGGAGTACACAGAATGCTACTACCTTTCCTGCCGAAGCGATACCTATTTAGGTTGGCAGGAGCTGGGACAGAGACAGGCGCTCATTCCATCATGCAGCACTCGGGTTTCAAACTGCTAACCTTATGGTCATCCTTATGGTCATCAAGCTCAATGTCTTAACCACTAAGCAACCATGACCCTTGATCCTTACCCACTGATGTCTCTACCTTTTTCTGCTGTCAGGTCTTTCCCAAACAAGCTGATTTGCTGGCAGATTCCTATCTGCCCACCTTGATGGTGAGTTGGTGAAAGCCATTTCTGCTGTCTGGTGGGCATTTCCACTGACAGAAAAGGGTTGTGTCAAACCCTCATCCTCTGCAGTGACAATACAGTATTTTTTAGTTAGAAATGCATGTTCTATAAATATGACAGAAACATATGTTAGGAAAAAAGAGATCAATTATGCTCCAGGGGAAATCAAGCTAGAAGGGATATATGATCCTGGGATCTGTTTCTTTGGAGTTAGGAATTCTGGAATCCTACAGTATCTTTATAACCTTTGCAAACATATACATTTTGTTTTTGCATAAACAAAAAACAAAAACCTTCAAAAACCAATTTAAAGAGCCCGGCACTAAGGAAGCCGGTGCACAAAAAATAAAAATAAAACACACACTGGGAGCACAAGTCTGCCGCAGGCGGACGCAGCGCCTCCAAGCCACAAAACCACAAAACCTTTCAACACCATTTAAAACAGCCCAGCACCATTTGTACAAGAATAAAACCGAAACCCTTTACTATCCAACACAATTTAAAACAGCCCGGCACCGCCGGGCAAAATATGCTAGTACATTATAAATATATTTGTGCCTGCCTTTGCTGAGAATTCAAAAAAGACAGTACAAAATGAATGGGAGATAAAGAGTAAACCAAATAAAGCACATAAAAGACAAATGACCTTAACTGGGTCCCAAATCCATGAAGGACATCACATACCACTGATGTTTTCCCCATTGCATAGGTTATTATGACAACATTGAGTGTCACTCCTCAGATAAAATGTGTTGCTTTCTGTGTTAATGAACATGTATTTCTCCTTGCAGATGTCAAACTTGGCTGACTTGTTCTGACAGGCTCTGTATTGACTCGGCTTTGGTGCAGTTTCATCTGTTTGTAAAAAGAAAAAAAAGAAATACGATGAAAAAGTTCTGTCTTACTATTAAGATGGCCAACGAGGATGGGCAGTGATGTATTTGCGGTTTCATTCACCATTCTTTGTTCCAGCCATGGCTTCCTAGCATTTACTTCCAGAGAAGTCCCGCTTGACCTAACGTCAAGATCAGGGGTTCCCAACCTATGGCCCGTGGGCCGGATCCAGCCGCGGTGCCATTTCATGTGGCCACCCTACCCCTCAAAGGGCTTTTGAGAAATGAAATGGCCTCCCCTTTGAAGCTGATGGGACAAAATGGCCACCCCCATCGAGCAGGCAGGGTAAAATGGCCGTCCGGCCCTCAAAGCTGACTGAGAGAGCATCACCCAGCCCCTGACTTGAAAAGGTTGGGAACCCCTGGTCAAGACCTTTCAATAACCTCACCAAATGGTTAGAATTGCTCAACATAGAAAGATGTTGCAATATGGCAGTCAGCTAGGGTATGAATCTAGAAGGAGTGCCTATCAATTTTACCCTCCACCCCTTTCACAAGTAGAAGAGTTTCTCCAGTTCTTCAGGATTTTAGGGGCTTTTGGATGGGACACCTTCTAATCTGGAAGAGGTGGAACCCCCCCCCCCCAAATGAGATTTCTAATCTATGGGAAATAGATGTATCAGATCAAGGGACCTTTCACTTGACTTGGGGCATTTGCAATTATCAGTCTGGCCACCCTTCAGAACCACTCTTGAACCGTTGATTTCGAAGCAGGGAAGCGCAGGAAAAGATCCTTATTGTGAGAACAGGAAATGTTACCAGTTCACAAGAGAACCCCTGCTCCTTCCATTTGTAACATGGAAATGGAGAATTTGATTTGGCTTTTTAAAAATTGCTTCCCCTTCCAGTTTTGCAGTTCTATAATAAGCTTTCCATTCCAGTTATTTACCTGTTTTATATCCCACAGAAACACACGAACCTCCTTCATCTATGGTACACACGTCATCTTTGCAGCCTTCTGATTTAGCAGTACAATTACATTTCATACTTGAGGTTGCTAGGGGGAGAATCGCATCAGCCACAATTAATTCAAACAACACTAATTGTGTCTTCCCTTCATGCTTCCCACCCTTTACAATCTCACCCATTGCCTAAGGTACTCCAGAGAGTAGACGTCATGAACAGGAAACCAGGGGCTCTCCAGATGTGTTGGGCCATGCCCAGGAGAAGCTGATGGATCCATTGCCAGAAGGGTGAAACATGTACACTGGGTATTAGTCTAAATTTTGAAGAAGCTGTCCGATGTACTAATTTCTACCCAAATATGTTCAGGACATTGGGCAACTGTGGGTTGCCCGCGTGAATAATTGGCCAAACCTTTCCCAAGGGGTTCGCCCGGCCTTCAACAGATCTGGGGACCAACCGGACTTTGCTGGAAAGGCAATTGGGGTACGGGCTAGTTAGCTAGTTTGGGGCGGGCAAATCATAAAGCCTTGGCTGATGGCTACGATAGAAACAGGGCAAAAACCAAAGATGATGACTCTAAAGGAAATACACAATCCTCCACTTCTGGCCGCAGATTAAGTTGGGCAAATAGGCCATGCTAGACAGCAGAACAATTAGGTACCTGGAGTCAATACACATAGACTCCGAGATTAGGACAGGAACAATGGGTTTCACCAGCCCAAGTTAATCAGGTGCAAGTTGTCCATTAACCCCAGGGTAACTTCCAAGAGCTGGCATAATAGCTGGACCACCGGAAGACGTCACATATGCAAGCCTTCTGTATTAGGGGGTCACGCTCATCCTAGGCGCGCATCACCCCAAGGCAGGGTAATAAATACATACCACCCGACCCAGAGTGGGGCTGGACTTCGCCGTACGATTGTATCGCGTGTCTTCCTACATATGGTAGCCATTTCAACAGGCAACACTTTTAAAGTTTCAATCAAGGCTCCAAAAATAAAAATAAAACAAAAAGAGTACATAGTCATCAAGTATCCCGTATTGGCTGGGAAACTCCTGTATTTTACCCTCTTTCCTGCCGTCCTCCCGTTTAGTTAGACTGCAATGCCCTAATGTCACCACTGGAGGGCTGCACAGGATAAGCATAGCTGTCAAGTATCCCGTTTTGGCCGGGAAATTTCCCTTATTTCCAAATCCAAAACTTGACAGGTATGTAGTCCTACTAGCATCAGAGCCACCAGCCTTCATTAACTGCAACACATTATCTTTGCTGTCTGGCCACGGTATCCTGCTATGGTAATTTTTTGTTGTTGATTCCGACCCTTTGCAACCCCATGGACTATTGTATGCCAAGTACCCCTATCCTCCACCATCCTTCTCAACCCGCCCAACTCTGTGCCCATTGCACCAACAATACCATCTAGCCATCTCATTTTCTGCTGCCCCTTCTTCTTTTGCCCTTAACCTTTCCCAGCATCAAGGCCTTCTCAAGTGAATCCTCTCTTCTCATTTGATGTCCAAAGTACTTTAGCTTCATCTTCACTGCCAGCAACGCAACACTGATTGTCAGGTGGTGGTTAACTAACCTGACAACAGGCCCATGCTGGCCATTTGGGACACAGGGACAAGTCCCAATGCACCAAAGTGTCTGGCGCCCCCCCCCCCCCAGAGGTGGGCAGAAGTATGTCACCTAGAGGCTACAATCCATGTCATTATGCAGTAACCTGCACAGGCGCCACCCCCTCCCTCCCTGTCCAGCACCCTTTTAACATAGCCAGCACACCCCTGCCTGACAACCCTGAGGACGAACAACCTTGGGTGGCAAAGTCCACAAGGACGGGTGATGGTCCCCCAGTGGATTAAATCCATCTTAATGGGTGGGTGGGGAGCAGCTTCATCAATACTGGCCTGGGGCCGAGGAGGACTTTGCATGCCAAAAGGGCTCAGGACCAGAAAGTGAGTTGCTGAACTGGATCAGTGTTATAGGTGTCACGCTACAATGCTGAAGGCAAATGGAAGGCAACTGCATTACATTGTTACCAGGACAATCTTCATGGCTGATCACCATAAAGATCAGAAGATGAAGAAGAATCATCTGTGCTTTTGAGGATTGGTAGGAGTTAAACCCATCATCACTTAGGAGGGCCACAGGTAACCTCCACCTAAAATCATAAATTCCCTTAAGTGGTGGCAGATGCCTTTATAGCTGATGTTGGACTTACCTGTACTTGTAGCAACCAAAGTGACAAAAAAGGATATAAAAAGACGATTCATGGCTTTCAGAACTGAGAAGGTCCACTTCGACCTGGAGAACAAACACTTTGACCGACAGGAGACTTTGTCTGCAGAGCAAAAATATGAGAGATTGAAAGAACAATAAGGACTGAATGCATTGAAGGGACACAAGGAAATTCATAGGCATGGTTAGACTCATCTTCATATAGAGTTTCAAGAAGTTCCTTTCCACCCCCAAGCTGGTGGCAGGATTTCTGAATCTGAAAAAAATCTGTTTCAAAACGGTGGTCATGTGTGAGTTCAACAGACTTTGTTAATGAACAGGACGAAGGGAAGGAGCATTCACACAGATCTCATAGAAATCTGGCTCTTTGGTCAGAGGTCACTTATGAGAAGTTGGATATTTTCATAGAAGTGCAGAGGTAAGAGTGCGTAAAAATGCACCATGGAGCAAAAGGCCCATCAATCAAGATTTAAGAGGTAGGGCATATGTTTTTACAGGAGTGACCTTTGTAGTTGATGTTGGACTTACCTGTAGCAGGCAAAGTAACAAAAAAGGAGAGAAAAAGAAGATTCGTAGCTTGCAGAACTGAGAAGGTCCACTTCGACCTGGAGAACAAACAGTTTGACCAACAGGAGCCTTTGATGCTCTAGCAGCACTATACATTGCCATTGGAAGCAAAATGATTGCTCAGAATCCGAAGCCAGTTATTCAAAACCACTCCCAGAAGCTGAAGTAAAATGCGCATGCGCATAATGTGCCCACGCATGCGCTGTAAATGATGTCATAAACACATTTTACTTCCACTTCTGGTGGGAGGAGCCACGTGACCGGCCCACGGCCCAAAAAGTTTGGGCACCCTGGCTCAAAAGAGATGGGCTTGGTGTAGAACTGGTCCAGCTGGCCATGCTCAGAGTCCAGTTTCTCACCCTTTCCTCCATCCTTTACACACGCATGCCAGTCTTACATGACCCAAAATTGGCAGTGAACCAACCTGAGCTAAGCTTAACCAAAAGGGCAGCCGTCTATTCCAGTTCAAAGCCAAAATGGCCATGGGTGATTGCAGGAACGAGAAGGGACTTTCCACAGCTTCAGCTGTGGAAAAGTGTCACACCAAAGTGTACAGTGTGGCCCCACCTGATGAAATCACGGACCTTGTTTGCCAAGTACCATGCACCACAGCCTGCTATGTCAAGCAGTACTGGGATTATGTTATCTTTTGAAATGCTGATAACACCAGTGGCAGGGCTGTGCGTGTTTCTCCTAGTACACATTGGTAGAATAAACATTCTCTTGACTTCATTTGACTGCAGGACTTGAGTTCTAGCAACAGATTAAATGCAATCACATAGGAGGTACTGAAGAAACTTTATCAAGGTGTGGCTCTAATATAACAATATCCCTTGAAGGATGTCACAGTGGCTAGAAGGTCAGGTTCAGTTCCTAGACAGGGTTGCCTCTGGAACCTGTAAAGAAACCCTGCCAATAAAGAGTAAGCAAAGTCTGGAGAAATTATGGTGCTCCAGAGGTTGGTAGACGTTTCATTCTCTCTCACCACTGGCCTGTATTGACTGGGGCTGGTGGTTTTGCAATCCAAGCATTTCTAAAGGTAAAGGTAAGGGTAAAGGTAAAGGTAAAGGTAAAGGTAAAGGTAAAACTTGCTTGAAAGTCAGTCATATCTGACTCTAAGGTATGGTGCTCATCTCCATTTTCAGTTGAAGAGCCAGCATTGTCTGCATCTGCAGATGTTTCTGTGGTCATGCGATGGGCATGACTAGACACCAAAACGCTGTTACCTTCCCACCAAAGTGGTACCTATTTATCTACATTTTTTTTGCTTTCAAACTGCTAGGTTGGCAGGAGCTAGGACAGAGACAGGTGCTCATTTTGTCATGCAGCACTCATGTCTCAAACTGATGACCTGCCGAACTTCCAGTCATCAAGTTGAGCATCTTAACCACTAAGCCACCCTGAACCGAACATTTCTACAGAGCTACAAATCACTCAGCCCAGCTGTAGACTCTATTGAACTAGAATGAGTACAGTGGGCCCTCACATAATGACGTTGCTTGGTTCCCCAAGTAGCGTCGCTATAGGGGAAACGTCGTTGTGCGGTTTTCAATGGCAGCTGCGCCATCTAGAGGCAAAAACTGCCATTATCCACACAACGATGTTAAAAAAAACTCATTAATCTGCACAATGACGTTTTTTGTCATTATGCGGATAGTCACGTGGCGAGTGACAACGCGTCGTTAAGCAGAAATGATGCTATTCAGACGTGTCATTAATCGAGGGTCCACTGTACAGCCATCTATTTCTCCATATCTTGTGTGTCCCTATTAGAGCTGAGTCAACATTTCTCTAATGACATTAGTCTTCCTGGAGGACATTCTGAGATATTTTTTTCTTACACTCTCCGAAGTCTCCTGGACAAGGCCAGGCTCTGACCAGTTTTATCTGAAGCACCCTTGGTCCCAGGGTTTCGGGAACTGGCCAATTCTGAGGAAAACCAAAATAACGACATTGTTCTGCTAGGTTCACCTTCACCAAAGGCCAAAGATCAGGAGGCAAGAAAGGTGAGATACGGCATGGGGAAGGAAATTAGGGACTGAATGATGCAATTCCCCAAAGCACTGATCAGCCAATGCACTGGCTTACGCTTCTGGGAATTGATGTTCTCCTGTGGGGCCTATGCTCCACCTTGGGAAACACTGGCCTAGACCAGTGATGGTGAACCTTGGCACTCCAGGTGTTCTTGGACTTGCTGATCAGGACTTCTGGGAATTGAAGTTCAAGAACATCTGGAGTGCCAAGGTTCATTATCACTGGCCCCTAGGCCATCCCTTGGAATTGTCTTCCATGGTTCTATGGGATAATCACAGGAAAGGATTGTAGAGATTATCTCTAGGTCACCCTTGTTCGAAAGCCAGTCGTATCTGACTCTAGGGTTCAGTGCTCATCCCCTTTCTCCACCTTTCCCAGCATCAAGGCCTTCTCAAGTGAGGACAATGACAATAAAGATTATCTATCTATCTATCTATCTATCTAGTCCAAAGTACTTCAGCTTCATCTTTACTATTTGTCCTTCTAAGGAGCAGTCAGGGTTGATTTCTTCTAAGATTAACCTATTCGCTGTCCAGGGGACTCTCAAGACTCTCCTCCAACACCACATTTCAAAGGCGTCTATTCTTCTGTGCTCAGCTTTCCTAATGATCCAGCTCTCCCAACCATACATTACCACTGGGAATACCATTGCTCTGTCTATGCGGATTTTTGTTTGCAATGTAATGTCTCTACTTTTCACTATGTTCCCCAGATTTCTCATAACTTGCCTCCCAAGAATCAGTCTCCTTCTTATTTCATGGCTGCATTTTCCATCTGCAGTGATCTTGGATCCTAAGAAAGTAAAATCTGTCACTGCTTCTACTTCTTCCCCATCTATTTTCCAGGGACTGGTAGGGCCTGTTGCCATGGAACACTATTTACTTTCCCACCGTAGTGGTCCCTATTTATCGACTTGCAATTTCTTGCTTTCGAACTGCTAGGTTGGCAGGAGCTGGGACAAAGACGGGGGCTCATTCCGTTGTGCGGTACTCAGGTATCAAACAACAAATTTGGTGACTTCCCCCAAACAATTTTCCTTTGTCTTTTCAGTCACAAGTACCCCCAACCCCAGCACTGCCGCAGTCCTAATAGAAAGGTTTACTAATATCCATTACAAAACGTTCTATTCCTACCTGAACTTTCTTCCAGCTTCTTTGTGATGTGACGTCTTTAGATTAAGAGACCAACTGGGTGTTGTTGTATGTTTTATATGTACCCGTTAGGGAAGCATGGGTAAATACCAGCTATCAGTAGGGAGGGGAAAGATATGGAAGGTGGAGACGCTTGGCATTGGTGGAGGAGGTGGTGATTAATTCTGAGGTGAGAATGAATTAATGAATTCTCTCGTGAGAGAGAACGCAATTCTGTTGTTAAAACATCATTTGCCTGTGAGTAGATGTGTGTATGGAATTGCGTCCAGTTGTGAGAAGCGAGTAAGTAGCCATTCACATGGATGGCAACAAACTGGAGTGGATTCAGAGGAGGACAACAAGGACGATCAGTGGACTGAAAACCAAGCCCTAGGAGGAAAGATTGAAAGAACTGGGCATGTTTAACCTTGAGAAAAAACGAGAGGGAACATGATAGCACTCTTTAAAAACTTGAAAGATAGTCATAAAGAGGATGGGCATGGATTCTTCTCAGTCATCCCAGAGTACAGGACATATAATAATGGGCTGAAAAACTACAAGAAGCCAGATATAAACTGAACATCAGGTAAATGTCTTAACTGTTAGAGCAGTCCAGTCTGGCCAGGTTATCCTGCTATGGTAATAGAATAGACCATACTGCCAGTGACTCAATGCCGAGTGTCCGGCGGTGGTTAACTTACGTGACCACCCTGAGGACTAACAGCCTTGGGTGGCGAAGTCCACGGAGAAGGGTGATGGTCCCCAAGTGATGGTCCCCAAGTGGCATAAATCGCACTTGGATCCATCTTGATGGAAGGCAGCAACTTCATCAATACTGTCCTGGGGCTGAGGAGGACTTTGTGTGCCAAAAGGGCTCAGGACCAGAAAGTGTCTACAGTAATTCCATCCTCTTTCTTCATGTTAGATGTGTTACAGATGATTTTGGAATAGGTTAAAGTTAAAGGTCGCCCTTGCTCGAAAGCCAGTCATATCCGACTCTAGGGTCCGGTGCTCATTTCCGTTTATGGCCGAAGAGCCAGTGCTGTCAACATCAGCAGACGTTTCCGTGGACATGTAGCAGGCATGCCTACACACCGATATGCACAGAACGCTGTTACCATCCCACCGAAGTAGTCCCTATTTATCTACCTGCAATTTCTTCCTTCCAAACTGCTAGTTTGGCAGGACCTGGGAGAGAGACGGGAACTCACTTCGTCGTTCAGTGCTCGGATTTCGAACTGCTGACCTGCCAGCCTTCCAGTCATCAAGTTCAGCATCTTAACCACTAAGCCACCACAGTTTTGGTATAGCCCTGGATATAACTAGCCAGTCCAGTATTCCCGTAAAGATGTAAATATTTCCTTCTGCAGGGCTTTCTCTTTTCCCTATGGACTTTGTCCTTGTCTGGATTTTGAACAAGTTGGACTAGGTGTAAGCTATTTACCCAGCTGTCCTGTGCTCGCACACACACAAATGAAGGCATTTACTTGTCCCAGGTGTGTTCACTGCAGAAAAGAGACAAAAGTTAGTTAAAAGATATAACCAAGAGAAAAACCATTCTGTGCCATGTTCTTTATTCCACTGTTGCGGTGATTCAATGTGAAACTTTTCTGGAGCAATTCCCTTGCCTCATTCATAGGATGGGGCTGAGGTGGCTCAGTGGTTAAGAAGCTCACCTTGTTAACAGGAAGGCCAGCAAGTTGGCAGTTCGAGACCCGGGTACTGCATGACGGAATGAGCTCCCATCTCTGTCTCAGCTCCTGCCAACCTAGCAGTTTGAAAGCAAGAAATTGCAAGTAAATAAAGTGGGGACCACTTCGGTGAGCAAAGATCTTGCGGGACAAGAAAGGAGCCTCACTCGTGTGTCCCCCGAGTGGAGTTTCTCCAGCAAAAATCCTTTCAACCCAGAATCATTTCTGACACAAAATTATTCACAGGATTTTCTTTCTGGATTCAGATGTTGTCAGTTTTAACTAATGTTTCTCCATGTTTCCTGATCACTTTCCCCATCTATTCATTTTTCACACCACCCCATTCCTATGGGAGAAAATCAAGGGTGCTGACGTATTTCTAAGCATTTCCCCCTCTATCTTTCTTTTCTTCAAAAACATTAGGAAATTAATAAGTATGCTTGGAGAGCTTTAAAGGGATAATTTAGGGTGCTCATAACGACATACTTATTTAGCTTTTTATCTGCCTCTAATATTATTTTATGCAGTTGCATGATTGTGATACTTGGTTTTATGGTCATTGTTGCGATTTTATCACTGATAGCAAAGTATTTATAGTCTATGTTGTAAAACTCTTTACAGAACGAAAACAGAATTAGACCCGGAAATTACAGCCCTTGATCTGATCTCCTGTCTGTTAAAATCTTTGCAAAAGGAAGAAAAGCACAAGAGATAAGTTAAAAAGCTATTTTGGTCAATGTCATATCTTACTAATTGATAAGTGTAATGGGGAGTCAGTAAGCCTTTCAAAATGCATTAATTACTCAGCAAGCAAATTCTACTTCTTTAAAAAATGTTCATATGGCTTTAACCATTTCAGAGCTTGAAGGGGGAAATGGGAGTGTCACTAACTTCTCACATTTACAATCATCTTCCACCAAGCTCATCATCCCCAATGGGCACTACATCTTCAGTTGCTCTGTGCAATTCATAGAAGCTTTGCAATCTTCGATCAGTTTCCACTGCTATAATATTCCAGCACGAAGCTATGAAACTAGAGTCTATCAAAACATTTTATTCTATCCATATGGACAGTAATACAGATAATGGTCTCTTGGTCCTAAGGTATGACCTATGGTGAAAATCCACTGCGTGTTGCCCTGTGGATCTCACTGAACTCAAGAAAGCTCAGGGATATGAATAAGGATTTTGCTGTTAGCAATCAAGGGACTGCAGTGGCTTAGTGATTAAGACACTGAATTTGACAATTGGAAGGTCTACAGGTCAGCAGTTTGAGACTCGAGTGCTGCACAATGGAGTGAGCTGCCATCTCTGTTTCAGCTCCTGCCAACCTAGTTCGAAAGCAAGAATTGCAAGTAGATAAATACCACTTCGGTGGGAAGGTAAACAGCATTCTGTGCACTCCGGTGTCTAGTTGTGCCTGCCACATGTCCATGGAAATGTCTACAGATGAAGACAACACTGGCTCTTTGGGTACAAACAGAGATGAGTACCAAACCCTAGAGTTGGATACGACCGGCTTTCAAAAAGGGCAACCTTTACCAAGGGCAACCTAATCAAAGAACAAATATGCTTCCAATAATTTCTGATCTTATGAATAGACTGGTCTGTTTTGCTCCTTGTTTCACCTCCACATCAATTTATGTATCGAATTTCATCAACTCGATCACTACAAACCTGTAGAGACATTTGCCCAGTTTTGAAAGAAATATTAATTCATTGCCTATCAGTTTTCCAAATTTGCAGTATTATTTGCTTAAAATGGAATCAAGAAATGTGAATCTCAAGGGCAAGAATGATCAGAGGACTGGAAACCAAACCCTGTGGGGGAAAGACTGAGGGAACTGGGCATGTTTAGCCTTGAGAAAAGGAGACAGAGAGGGGATAAGATAAGATAGTACTCTTCAAATTCCTGAAAGGTATTTGGTCAGCAGTTTGATTCCCGAGTACTGCAGGACGGAATGAGCTCCCGTCTTTGTCCCAGCTCCTGCCAACCTAGCAGGTCGGAAGCAAGCAATTGCAAGTCGATGAATAGGGACCACTTTGGTGGGAAGGTAAACAAGCGTTCCCTGCGCTCCGGTGTCTAGTCATGTCTGCCACATGATCACGGAAACGTCTGCAGAAGCAGACAGCGCTGGCTCTTCGGCTTTGAAACAGAGATGAGCACTGAACCCTAGAGTCAGATATGACTGGCTTTCGAGCAAGGGAAACCTAATCATAAAGAGGAAGGGAAGGATCTGTTCTCCTGTTATGTATGCATATCAATGTACTGTAAAGCTATCAAGATATAAATGTTCCATCACAATTACAATGTATCTCAGCTGAAAGGAACGCGAGCAAGCAACCCCTTGGGGCAGCTGCGAGCGTTCAGCCTCACATGGTTCACATTGCTCAATCACGGACAGCCGCGGGAAATGCCTCCGCATTCAGCAGAATGAAGATACTCGCATTCAGCAGAATGAAGATACTCGCATTCAGCAGGAAGAAGATACAACTGCGAGAGTAAGGCGTGCCTGGGCGAGGCCACGCCGACAGTAGCCAATGAGCTACCGTGCTGCAAGATTCAAATGTATAGTCCTCAGTATATAATGAGATGTACCACCACCATTACCCCCATGCTTCACCGGAACACCATGCAATAAACCTGTGTTAAACCAACCCTTCGGTTGTCCTGTTGTCTTTGGTCCCATACACTAAATTGGTGACGAAGGTGGGATATGGCTGCCCACGGGACCAAGACATGCGCCGGCTACGAGATCAGGAAGCCGGGAGACTTGGAGCTGTTTGAGATAGACTTCAACGCAGCGCTGGTGGAGCTCGAAGTCTCAGATGAGGCCAAGAAGAGGGCCATTTTCGTCCGCATGCTCGGACACGAGACCAAGAGGACCTTGGTGGACCTGATCGCGCCGAGGAAGGTGGGCGACCTCAAAGCCACAGAGCTCCTGGCGGCGCTGCGCGCCCATCTCCGGCCAGCGATAGCAATGTTCCCCGCTCGGAGCGCGTTCTGGAGGCGAGTCCAGGCGCCCGGGGAATCGGTCGCCGAGTTCGCCGCGGCCCTGCGGCTGGCCGCCGGCCCATGCAAGTGGGAGACCCCAGAAGTCACCCTCCGGGACTGCCTGCTCTGCGGTCTGAGGGATACCGAGACTCAGCGCGCGCTGATGAAAAAGGAGCCGCCTCCCACGTGGCAACAAGTCCTCGACACGGCGCAGGCCGCGGAGGCCACGACTGCCGGGGTGCAAGAGCTTCAGGACTGGCGCCCGAAGCCCGCCAAGGCAGAGAGCTCGGTGCGCGCGGCCCGGCGAGCTTCGAACTCGTCTGCGGAGAGCAGCGACGACGAGGACGTCCGGAGGGTCCAGAGAGAGGGCCGGCGCTGCGACGGCTGCGGCGCCGCCCACGCCCACGCCAAATGCCCATTCCGCAAGGCCGAGTGCCACAACTGCGGCCGGCGCGGGCACATCGCCAAGGTCTGCCGGAAACGGCGCGAGGCCACAAGGAGTTCTCCAGACCGCTCGGCGAGGCAGGACCGCACCACGAGGCCAAAGGACGGCACCCGGACCACGAGGACGCGGGACGGCGTAGGGCGCATCTCCGACGACAGCGAGGACGACGCTCCGGTTTGCAGCGTTTCCACGGAGCACCCCCGTTACTTCGTTGAGGTAGTAATACAAGGGGCCCCTGTTAGAATGGAGGTGGACTCGGGTTCATCATACTCTATTATTTCCCAGGGGGAGTTCATGAAAATCGCCCCCCGCGTGCGGCCCAAGCTCAAAGCGTTGAGGGCCACACTGAAGGACGTGCAAGGGAACCGCATCCCAGTGTTGGGGGTCGGGAAGTTCCAGGTCCAGTTTAAAAAGCACACCGCAACGCTTCCCCTAGTCGTCCTCAAGGGGGGAAAATGCAGCCTCCTCGGGACTCAATGGTTCCAGCCCCTGGGGTTGTTCATTGGGGGGGTGCACGCCGTGGGAGCACACGCCACCGGGACTGATCCAATACAGAGCGTGTGCGACGCGCACCCCAAGGTTTTCAAAATGGGGCTCGGAAAATTCAAGGGCCCCCCAGTGGCTTTCGACCTGGACCCTGGAGTACGTCCAATCAGACTTAAACCGCGCAGAGTGCCTTTCGCACTAAAGGACAAAATAGAAGCGGAGTTGGACAAATTGGTGGGCCAGGGGATTCTTGTTCCTGTTGATTCTGCGGAGTGGGAAACTCCAATTGTAACAGCGCTCAAGGCCAACAGGGAGGTCCGCATATGCGCTGATTACAAGTGCACCATCAATAAGGCGATCCGCCCTAATGCTTATCCGGTGCCGGTAGTCAGCCACTTGTTGGCCAGGTTACACGGGGGGAGGTGTTTCGCTAAACTCGACCTGGCCCAAGCCTACCAGCAACTCCCGGTGACCCCCGCCGCAGCTGCTGCACAGACCATAGTCACCCACAAAGGGGCGTTCCAGGTATCGCGCCTCCAATTCGGCGTGAATTCGGCGCCCGGGATTTTCCAGTCACTCGTGGAACGCCTCCTGAAGGGGTTAGAGGGGGTGTTACCCTACTTTGATGACGTATTGATTACAGGGGGGAGCCGGGCCGAATTAGCAAGCAGGTTGGGAAGGGTCCTGACAATATTCGAGAAAGCGGGGTTGCGGTTGCGGAAGGACAAATGCGTTTTCTTCGTTGGTCCCGTATGCGGGACCACTCCAGTGGTCACTCCAGAGTGCAGGACACATGATAACGGGCTCAAACTAAAGGCTGAATATCAGGAAAAACCTATTAACTGTTAGAGCAGTATGACAATGGAACATGTTGCGACGGTGGGACCAACTGTCCCCGAGAGATGGTGTGCACTCCAACACTGGAAGCATTCAAGAGAGAATCGGACTGCTATCAGTCAGATGTGCTTTGATTCGGATTCATGCATTGAGCAGGGAGTTGGACTCAATGGCCTAAAAGGCCCCTTTCCAACTCAGTTATTCTATGATTCTGTGTCTGATGCTTTTGAAGGGGTTGCCATGTTGATCTGTGCAAGCATATCAGAGAGCAAACAAAACAAAACAGCAAGAAAACAAAAACAAAACAAAACATTGTGGCACCTTAAAGACTAACTGCTATATCTAAATGTAAGCTTTTGTGGATCATGTCTGATGAGACGAAAGCTCACTTTTAAATGCAGGAGTTAGTCTTTAAGCTGCCACAAGGTTTGTTGTTGTTTTGTTTAGTTTAGTTTACTCTCTAGTAAGTCTGACTGCAATGGCTCAAGTGGCTAAGACACTGACTGGTCAGCAGTTCGATTCCCGAGTACAGCAGGATGGAATGAGCTCCTGTCTTTGTCCCAGCTCCTGCCAACTTAGCAGTTTGAAAGCAAGAAATTGCAAGAAGACAAATAGGGATAACTTCGGTGAGAAGGTAAACAGCGTGCCACATGACCACGGATGCATCTGCAGAAGCAGAAAGTGCTGGCTCTTTGGCTATGAAACAGAGATGAGCACTGAGCCCTAGAGTCAGATACGACTGGCTTTCGAGCGAGGGAAACCTTTACCTTTACTAAGTCTGAGACTTATGATTTATTCTCATGTACATGGGATAGGAGGGGAGGGAGTCATCTCATGTATTGCCCGAAGCTGCAAAATGTCTCGAATCATCCCTGTTTGCCACCCAGGATCCCTGCTTGATACCAAATGGTGGAATTGAAAAATAATAATAGAACACGTTTATTTATGTCAAGTTTTAATGTCAGTTTATTTATGTATTTCACCAAAGAACACGATGAGGAATCGAGGCCCCAACATGTCAGAGAATTAGAGGCTGTTATTGAGGAAAGCTGACAGAAACGCCAATGGAAAGCTCCACAGATCTATGGGGCTTTGGCCCCTCAGCCGACTTCTCCTCAGGCACGGTTGACTTTTTGTGCCAGGGTGCACAATACCTTGTTGAGGTTATAGCTGGCACCTCCTGAATAAAGATTTTTGTCAAGAGGCAGAGAGCAGGCGCTGAGTGTGCTGCAACCACGTGCTCCGAATTTATAAGATGCACCTGTGTGGGCAGAAAATGAAGTCAGTGAGCAGGGGACCGAGGGGGTCTTGTAACACAGCATCTACTACGGTGAGGAACTTTTTACCAACCATGGACACAGACAAGTAAGTACCGTATTTTCCGGCGTATAAGACGACTGGGCGTATAAGACGACCCCCAACTTTTCCAGTTAAAATAAAGAGTTTGGAATATACTTGTCAGCTGCAGTTAAGTACCTGTCCTATAAGACGACCCCCGACTTTGGCACAGATTTTTCGGGGTTAAAAAGTAGTCTTATACGCCAGAAAATACAGTAGGTAGATAATTAAATCAAGTTTGGATTCCTGCTAGAAGCAAAAATCACTAAGATGAGGCTGTTATGCTTGGGCACAGGACAAGAAGACAAGATGCACTGGGGGAAAGCATAAAGCTGGGGAAAGGCGAGGGAAAGCAGCAGGAAAAGAGGAAGACCAAATACAAGACGGATGGGCTCCATAAAAGAAGCCATCGCCTTGAGTTTGCCAAAACTGTGCAGAGCTATTGAGGACAGGAGGTTTTGGAGGTCACTTATTTATAGGGTTTCCATATGTTGGAAGCAAATTCATGGCATGGAACAACTACCACCAAACCATTAGCAGGTAGCCCCAAAGGTTAAAAAAAAAATCCCAGCCTATTATAGCTTAAGGCCCTTCCTTCTGGAACTAAGCCTTAGAAGAAGCATTTTGACTTTAAGAACATAGACATGTTTGGAAAAACCTGGGAAAAGGCCA
Organism: Bradypodion pumilum; assembly: GCA_035047305.1. NCBI lineage: Eukaryota > Metazoa > Chordata > Lepidosauria > Squamata > Chamaeleonidae > Bradypodion > Bradypodion pumilum. Next base: position 7,197,107 of record JAWDJD010000007.1, read on the forward strand.
TGGATATGGGCCATAAATGGAATTCCAGAAGGGTGGTCTAGGACCCCACAAGGGTCTGATTCATGATTGGATTTCCCCCAACTCTTCCTTACAAAAACTAGGTAAATTAGAGGTATACAGATATGTGCTTTTGGACATCAGCTCCCAGAATCCCCCAAAATCCTAGAAGTTGTTGTCTAAAAACACGTAACTGCTGACTGGAAGGCAGGAGATCAGCAGTTCGATTCCCGAGTACTGCAGGACGGAATGAGCTCCCATCTTTGTCCCAGCTCCTGCCAGCCTAGCAGTGTGAAAGCAAGAAATTGCAAGGAGATAAATAGGGACCACTCCAGTGGGAAGGTAAACAAGCGTTCTGTGCGCTCCGGTGTCTAGTCATGCCTGCCACATGACCACGGAAACATCTGCAGAAGCAGACAGCGCTGGCTCTTTGGCTTTGAAACAGAGATGAGCACTGAACCCTAGAGTCGGATACGATTGGCTTTCGAGCAAGGGAAACCTTTACTTTTACTTTTGGGACACTATCAAATTTAAAATGCCACAACCAACAGGTTGTTATGCTATAATTCAGGAGTTCTCAACCTTTTAAAGCCAGGGCCCAGGTCACACTCCCTCTAACAGCTTCAAGGGCCGGATGGTCATTTTGCCCTTCCTCCGCCACTTGGCACTTCCTGATATAGTGAAGGTGGTGGTGGTCCACATGAAATGGTGCTGCGGGCTGCATCCGGCCCGTGGGCCGCAGGTTGAGAACCCCTGGTGTAATTTAACTTACAGAACCAACCGGGGTGGTGGTGATCTCCAGGCCACAGAACAGGGTGGGTAATAGGTCACTCATACCATCCCCAATTAACTCATTAGCAGATGTGCAATGCCACAATGTTTATTTTGCATCCATCTACCAACCATTTACAACTCAACAGAGCCAAACTTTACTGGTAGTAAAGCTGAACCCCAATCAGGGATCATCTGTTATTACTGGCTGAAACTAGACGCACTGGTCTTCCATTATTACTGGTTGTAAATAGCTATCTGTTATTCTAGCCAACCATGTGTACCTCTGTATCTGATATGGATAAGTTAAAGTCATGAGGTCTCACTCTTATGCCTGACGAAGTGGACTTGATCCACAAAAGTGAACATTAAACTACAGCAGTTGGTCTTTAAGGTGCTACATTTTTTGTTTTGTTTTTTGTTGCTTTGCTTTGTTTACTCTCCGATGCCTCCACAGACTAACATGGATAAAGGTAAAGGTTTCCCTTGCTCGAAAGCCAGTCGTATCCGACTCTAGGGTGCAGTGTTCATCTCTGTTTCTAAGCCGAAGAGCCAGCGCTGTCTACTTCTGCAGACGTTTCCGTGGTCATGTGGCAGGCATGACTAGACACCGGAGCGCACGGAACGCTGTTACCTTCCCACCGAAGTGGTCCCTATTTATCTACTTGCAATTTCTTGCTTTCGAACTGCTAGGTTGGCAGGAGCTGGGACAAAGACGGGAGCTCATGCCGTCCTGCAGTACTCGGGAATCGAACTGCTGACCTTCCGCTTCCCAGTCAGCATCTTAGCTACTTAGCTACTTGAGCCACTGCATGGCTACCATTTCAAAAATATAGAACTACTTCAAAGGGGGATTGATTATATTTGGGAGAATGAAACTTACCAGCACTCATTGTTCCAGACAGTGTGAGGCAGTAATTAGCTAATCCTGTGCACTTCAGAGTCTCAGTTGCCACACAGTCATCAGAACCGACAGCGCTACACACGGGGCATTGAAATCCATTGGTTGTGAGGTTCCTTGCTGGTACTGTGGAGATAAAACCAAACAGCAGGCTTAGCTGAGAAATTCTTGAACAGCAAACCACGATCTATACCCAAAGTGTTTTTTGGGATGAGCATTTTTTTAAAAATCAATCCTGATCCAAAAATTAAGAACAACGTACAGTAGAAGTGTTCAAGAGGCTACCGGCAGAAACTCCATCCAAGACGCTTTAAAGTTGATCAGAACAGCGATTCATTAGGAAAGGCTGATGGTCTTCTGCGGCTACACAGAAAGAGCCTCCTCAAAGATTGTGCCACAATCATTGTGGTAATTTTGAACCACAATCAGGCATACCTTAGCAATGGCAATCTTGTGTTGCCGGCTAATCTTTCTCACACTAGGTCAGGCGAAAGGAACTGCAAAAGGTGCCTTCGTTTTGGCAGTTTCATGCCTGGCCTAGATAGTGGAAGAAGAAGAAACTCTGCAGGTTTCTAAACACAAGTAGATTTGATGTCTGGCAACTAAATTCAGGGAATGGTAGGGTTTGAAATTGTTATATATAAGGCTGGAGTGGGTAAAGAACATCTCTGTGAATGCTTACAGCTCTTCAAGGCTGTTTTTGCAGGCTCTTACTGTGTTTGCCACCCACATCCAAAATGATTTTCCCAATCAAAAACCAATCTCCCCATCCCCAGGGATCATGCTTAAAACAAACACACACAATCCATTTTCAAAATCATAACAGGACTTCTGCCTATCTACATCCCAATGGACTGACTGTGAAAACCCTCTACGATCGACATAACCCCCCCCCCTTTAGTACAGTGAGATATTATGCAACAATCTTTCCAAGAAACTACTAAAATATCTATTGTTATGCTTGTATGCTGCTACATATTTTGTATCTTGTTATATTATACCACCTTTATAATATTCTCTTTCACAGCATGTCTCATAGAATGGGGGATGTGCTAACACAGAAGTTAAATTCATTAGCATAAATTCAATGCCAGGTATTTGTTTTGTAATTCCCCACATTGTAACGCCAGGTGTTTGTTTTGTAATTCCCCACATTGTAACGCCAGGTGTTTGTTTTGTAATTCCCCACATTGTAACGCCAGGTGTTTGTTTTGTAATTCCCCACATTGTAATGCCAGGTGTTTGTTTTGCAATTCCCCACATTTAAAATGGAATAAGGGACATTTAGAGCTGATAACAACCAGAGATCATCTACCACTGCCAGCTGTGTGAAGCTGTATTGATTTGCATGATGATGTCATTCTGGTTTAATCACTCTATGACTCTGGTGTGTATAAGCTCATGCCTTGCTATTTCATTCCTATGTCTGATCGAAGTGGACTTGCTCATGAAAGCTCACATTAAAAACATAGCAGTTAGTCTTTAAAGTGTTGCAGTGTTTTTGTTTTGTGTTTTTACTTTCTGACAAGCCTTTCCTTGCTCGGACTATATACGTTTCAGAGAATTACCGGAGCAGAAAAACTGGGCTCAATCTTTGGACCTAAAACCCAACATTTCTCTGTGCAGTGAAATCTGTAATGCCCCATTCTTAAAACACACACACAATCAATTTTTTTTTAAAAAAATTATACCATTGCTTTCCAATCATTACTGTCAATCATGCCGCTAGAACTGGATTAAATACAGTTCCTCTCAGCCCTAGCCAATGTAACCTGGGTTGATGGGAATTGCAGTCCAACAAGATCTAAAAGGCCACAGGTGCCCATTCCCCTGTGGAAAGACTGAGGATTGAGGAGGAGAATAGTGCCTTACAATTCAGGTCCTGCTGGTTGCAAAGGTCATCTTGGCAGCAACTGGAAATGCCCTCGATATGTAACCCGGTGTTGAAGGTGATGTCGAAGGAACTTGCATAGCAATCGGCAGATGAGATACACTTCTTTAAGGTCAAGATGGTATCGCTGTTGGTTAAGCCAACAACTGCAGAGGAACAAAAAAACATTAAAAGAGGAAGATCTGGAATTTTGCTGAGTCAACACGTTTGCAAATAATTCCAAAATGCCCCCCATAATGGTGGCATTTCCATCAGGCATTGAGCAATGTCTTGCCAAGGGAAAATAATGGTTAGATGGACCAGGATTTGGCAAACTTGGTTTCAAACCCTCACTTGGCCATGAAACTCAATGGGTGAGCCTCTGCCAGTCAGGTACACCCATCCTAAGGTTTTGTGAAGATAAAGGAGGTGGAGAAAAGAGCCACGTACACTGCCAAGAAGTCCTACAGTGATGGCTAACCTTGGAACTCCAGCTGTTCTTGGACTTCAATTCCCAGAAGTCCTGATCAGCAGGTGTGCTGACTTGGGCTTCTGGTAATGGAAGTCCAGAAAGAGCTGGAGTGTCCCTAGGTAGGAGGTAAAATAGATGTAACTGAGGAACAAATATTTCTTGATTCTTAACTCAATCACGAGTGGGAGCTGATAGCCTGGAAGTAAAACAGGGAGGAAAGAATCACAGCTTGCAAAATTGTGGGACTGACTATCTGGATCTTGAAGGTAGGGTACGATTTTTGAGCATATTGCAAAAGCATAGCATTTGTCCTCCATGTTTTAAAAAAAGAGATGATCACACTGCATAATAAACTGAGTCTTATACCACTCAAGACCCACCGCTCCCCTGGGTGGCCAAGGAAGAAACAGAAAGCTTATCTTTAGTTTACTCACCCAGATTGTTCCTTTCAACCATGTTAAGGCAGGTATTTTCCAGAGGTCCACAGGTTTGAGGTGAACCTTCACAGTGTTCGCTAAAACTGGTACAAGTATTACAGACCATGCAGGAACCTGTGGAAAGAATGGAAAGGAAGCTACGTACATGTCATCTGGTTGCCTCCACCTACGGTGAGTCCAAGAATGAGTGATTGAATAAAGAAAAGAATTGGCGAGAAAAGGTTACTACAGACTTACCTGTGGCCAGAAATCCTGCTAAGAGGAGGCTGAGGTTGATCAGAGTTGCCATTATGGAGACAGGTAGGTTCTCTTCACAATGCCAGAAACTGTGAAATGGCAAGTGAACCAGGTGGAAATATATAAGCCAGATTGGTTACATAAAAGAGAGTGAGCAAATATGACCTTGACCTCGACTTCGTAACTTTGTACTTCTAACTTTTTATGGGAACCTTCAGGAGATGGGGAAATCTGGTACAAGTAGTGTTAAAAGTTTTAAGGGGTGGGCTGTAGGTTTCAGGTGAAAACAATCAATTCTGGCCATGACAAGCCATGTTTCAGAAATGAACATCCCGGTCCCAACCTTAAACAAACCTGATTTCCACACCTACCAGTGATGGAAGAGCTTTGCGGTTGGTTTTGCTGCAACATTCGATGTGGCTCCTCCACTAAAGCCCCTTTTCTGCCATAATTGACATGATCTCTACTGCCAGTTTGAGAATCATACTGGCAGGCTTTGTATAGCCCTGTTGTTTCAATCCCTCCTATAATTACAAAAAATTGGGAGGATAGAATGACAAAAGAGTTGATCACACTGAATAAGTACTTCCACAAGAGAAATGTAAGACTGAAAACTGGAAGTGAATAAATAAAATGATAGCTGATTACATAAAAAGTGATATGGTCAGGAAACAATGGAGTGCCTGTTTCCTTCTTCTTCAGGTGCCGTATCCGTTCCGGATATTGGCTATCATCATGGCCACAGTCTTCCTGTTCTTAACTCCTTGGAACAGTTCTTCCAAGGACATGCCACACCAGTCTCTCAGGTTCTTCAGCCATGAAGGCAATCTACGTCCAGGATCTCTCTTCCCAGGGATCTTTCTTGCAGAGCAAGTTGCAATATCCTACATTTCATGTCATTTCTCCTGATGTGCCCAAGGTATGGGAGCTTTATTTCCTTAATGGTTTTAAATAGTTCGTGTTCTTTATCCATCCGACGCAACACTTCTACATTAGTTACATGGTCAAACCATGCTATCTTTAACAGCCATCTGTAGAGCCCAGCAATTTATGAGAACCATCAGGAGACGGGGAAGGCTGCTACGCGTCAAATCTTCTTCCAAAGACCTCAGTTGAACTTTTGTCAGCTAGAACTACTATTAGACCAAAGTGAGCAACTTCCAGAGGTCTGAAGACCAACATTTCCTACCCTGGCATTTCCAGGCTCCATATTTGGGAGTTATACAAAAGTATCATAGTGCTAATAATGTTGATTTTTTAAAATTGTATTTCTAAGCTGAAATATGGGCACAAAACGGGAAGATAAGGGACTTTTGGCTTCTGGCACCAAAATAATAGAGGTGGCAGTAGAACATAGCTGTCAAGTATCCCTTATTGGCCAGGAAAACCCCTTATTTTACCCTCTTTCCCACCATCATCCCTTATTAATTAGACCGCAATGCCCTATTGCCACCATTGGAGGGCAGCACAGGATAAGCATAGCTGTCAAGTATCCCTTATTTGCTGGGAAATTTCCCTTATTTCCAAATTCAAAACTTGATAGGTATGCAGTAGAAATGTGTGCTTCTTATGCAAAAAGCCAGGTGGGGGATTCATTCTGGAGTGTTTTGTTGTTGTCGTTCGAATTTTAAGAGAGGAATTAAAAATTATTGAATCTGTTTGGGGAATAAGGCTAAGCACTTAGGATAGCTCGGTGTTTCCCAACCTTTGGTTTTTGAACTTCAATTCCTAGAAGCCTAAGTCAATTCCCCAAGCATTGATCAACCAATGCTCAGACTTAGGCTTTTGGGAACTGAAGTCCCCCCGGGGCCCCATGTTGGGAAACACTGGGATAGGTATTGTCAAGTTTGGACTAAAACTCCAAATGGATTCCTCATCCCTATGATACTGAGCCTAGTGCCTCTCCATACGTCAGGGTGTTATGAACTAACTTTGCCTCATGGAGAATGAGTCTATTGGAGACCATTTTCTCTGGGTCACTCTGGCCTCAGACACTTCTCTGGTAGGTTTACAACTTATCTGGACAGGAGTGGCCTGAATGCCAAGGATGCTTGGTCATGAATGCATCCCAACTTAGCTCTCATTTACCAACCTAGGTTGTTCCCATGAGCCATCATCATGCAAGGGCCTGTTAAATCTGGAACTGAACAGGTCCCATTCAAATTGCAGCCTTGCCCATTTGGTACTGTTGCAAACCCAATTGGCTAATGGAGAGGGTGAGAAAGAGAAAATTAAAGAGAAACAAATATGGTAGATATTTATTTCATTATTTTTTCAATTTGTAAAAAAATCAATTGTCATATAATTCAAGATAGAGCATAACATTTCCCCCTTTTCTGAATATGCACATAAGTACAAGTTGGTTAGATTTACCTTCCTTTTTTAAAAAACAATCAAGAGTTTACCAAAAATTGTAGCACTCAGAAGAGAAAATGCAATGATACAGTTTTACCCATTTCTTAGCCTAGGCTAGAACAGGGGTTCCCAAACTGCAGCCCATGGCACCATATGCCTGCGGCTGTCATAAACGCGGAAGTGGACACATTTATGACAGCTGTAAATGCAGCAGCTCCCAAGTGGCTTAGTGGGTAAAAGCATTGTGCTTGGAGACCGAAAGGACGGGGTTTGATTTCCCGAGAGCTGCACGGTGGGGGACATGAAAGGAGCCTCATTCGGACATCCCCTGCAAAAAAAATCCTTTCAACCCAAAGTAATCTCTGACACGAAACACACACACATGCTTCTGCTTCCAGGAGGCATGGTCCTGCCTGCTGGTGCTGAGCTGTTCAGGAGTGGTGGTCAGGCCATACCTGTCAACCGCAGCTTCGGACAATCCGGAACCTGCGCAGAATGGTTCTGTGCAGGTCGCTTTTTACACATGCGTAAAAGCCTTCTATGCATGCGTAAAAGCGACTTGCGCAGAACCGTTCTGCGCAGCTCACTTCTACGCATGCGTAGAAGGCTTTTACGCATGTGTAGAAGGCTTCTACGATCCTCTTCTGCACAGAAGCCTTCTGCGCATGTGTAGAAGGGTTCTATGCAAGCGTAGAAGGGTTCTACACATGCGTAAAAGCCTTCTATGCATGTGTAGAAGCGAGCTGCGCAGAAGGGATGTTCAGTAACGCCTTTCCCCCGCTGCCAAATTCCGGGGTTTCGGCAGCTCTGGGCGGGAAATGGCGAAAATCCGGACCGAAAAACGGGAAATCCTGGCCAATCTGGGAAGGTTGACAGTTATGGGTCAGGCCCATGGTCAGGCCCATGGTGTAAAAAGGTTGGCCACCCCTGGGCTAAAGGTTTGTTCCTTTCTGGGTTTTTAAAAACCAGAATTGCCCAAAATTCCTCAAAATGAAATGTGAGAGAAACCAACATCTTTGTCATAAGGTCATTTGTCCTTCATCCAGACTAACTTCTTTTTGCAACCAGGGGTGGTTTCATGAAGCTCCATAGATTTCAATGGGGCTACCACTGAGCATAACTAAACCAAAAGACCTATGCAATCGCACCTTAAACAAAATATTTTTTTATTGATCCAAAGGGATGTGTTTTATTAGATTCACCTGTGACTACAAAGGCATTAAAAGGTTAGAGAAAGATAAGCTTCATGATTCTATAAACTGGAACACATGAGTCTGAATTACAAGTATGCTGCTCTGTCCAGGTGGTTTCTGTGACTGCAGGACTGAAATAATAAAATATGAATTATAGTAGGAAGATAAAACTGAAATGGCAAAGGACTATAATAGGATTTAAGAGCTAGGGAACAAGGCTAACCATGTTTCACTACTGTACATCTGAGTTCCTGTTCTTTACGGGTAAAGGTAAAGGTTTCCCTTGCTCGAAAGCCAGTCGTATCCAACTCTAGGGTGCAGTGCTCATCTCTGTTTCAAAGCCGAAGAGCCAGCGCTGTCTGCTTTTGGAGACATTTCCATGGTCATGTGGCAGGCATGACTAGACCAGAGGGCATGGAACGCTGTTACCTTCCCACCGAAGCAGTCCCTATTTATCTACTTGCAATGTCTTGCTTTCGAACTGCTAGGTTGCCAGGAGCTGGGACAAAGATGGGAGCTCATTCCGTCCTGCAGTACTCGGGAATCGAACTGCTGACCTACCGCCTCCCAGTCAGCATCTTAGCCACTTGAGCCACTGCATTCCCTTTAAGGCTACTCGTATCTATGAGAAATTCTGGAAAGTTCATAAATATTTTCAGTGCTACGTGTTCACCTCATCTCTCTGCTTTTCCCTTTCTCTGGTTCTCTATGTTCTTTACTGACCTAAAGACTTCACTCAAGAGCCAGTTGGGTGGTGTTGGCTTAATGTTTCTTGCATGGCTGTGTGTAAAGGAGAATAGTAAAGATACTGGATTTCAGTGGGAAAGAAGCAGATAAGAGAAAGTTGACTTTGGGCCAGAGGGATTAAAATTAAGGTTTTAACTGGGACACTGTTGTGTATTGAGGCACTATTGCAAGTAGCCCAGGGTGTGGGTTCCGCGCACACAATTGGCATACTGTCCCTGACAGAACCACGGCTTGGGGGAACGCTCCTTGGAGCTTTGGTTCCGAAGGGACAGAAATTGGGGAGTGGATTAATAGGAGTTTAATTCACCGATCGCTGACCTGGCAGGCAGTTCGGACAATAGAGGGCAAAGATCACCAGGTGGTGATCTCGATAAACATGTAATGGATAATCTTGTATCCGCGGAGACTCTGAGCTCAAGAGGGCAGATGTTTACCCCTGATAGCAGAAGACAATGCATGTCCCCCTGGTAGTAAATTAGATAGATAAGGAACTTCCCCCCCGATGAAGTCACCCCTAATGTGTAACTTGTGTAATCTTAAAGTGCAGACTTGCAGCTTTCCTGTAATGGCTGCGCGCAACGTATGCACGCGGTCAAGCTAGGCAGAGTATAAAGTTCTGAGCCTTCTGATCAATAAACGCTGGTTGTCGCTCCATCTTGCCTCGCGTGTCTTACTTGACCAGTCTCCTCGAGGACCTTCCAGCCCGTATTGGGCCCCGATCCAACATATGGTGACCCCGACATGATCCTACTCATGAGTAAGTGATACCCTTGGTCCGGTTCTATGCCAGAACTGCGTCCAAGTCTTCCCGGACGCAGCACAGCGGTTCAGGTTGGAAAGCCATGTGATCTGAATGACAGCTACGCTAAGCGGTGAGGCATTCCAGAGGCAGAGCATGCTCCAAAGCTCTGAGGAATCTTGTGCATCAGAAAATGCGTTCCGCTCAGGGTCAGCTGTGAACCCTGACGCCATTGCAGAGGGAAGACACCGAGGGCCTGTGGCGGTCATCCATGTTCCGAGTCCTTCCCAGAGGGTCATCGCACCGAATCCAGTTACCTACATCTGAGACACATCAAACTCATCCAGCGGAGGCAGCTTCAACGGACCGGCAGGTAATATGGGGACTTGTTCACAGAGGTCAAGTCCGACCGCTAACCAGAGAGTTCACTTAATGGAACTCAAAGCCCTGGCCAGGGTAAACCGTACTCACATTCACAACGCCCAGTTAGCGGATCTTTTGGTGTACTTGGGGAAGCACTGTCTGTTTTATCCAGAAACGGGCATGTTAAGCCTCCAACTTTGGGACAGGATAGGGACCTGCATTAAGCAAGAACCAAGAGCCCCAGCTAAGGTGATTAGCACATGGAGTAAGTATAGAAAGCTCATCGCAGAGGTAGACCCAGTCCAGATAGAGACCGAGAACCCCCCAGCGCAGTCAGAACCATCAGCCCTGATGGGTCTCTATCTGTCAATTCAGCTTAAACAGGGGAGCGTAGGGAGCTTTCCTTCAGTGGCAGCTGCAGACACCACTGAAGGAATTCAAGGTTTGGGAAACGCTGGCGGTTCCCAGACAGTTAAAAGTTCCATTCAGCGCATGGTAGAAGAGGAAACCATCAAAGGGGAATTATCAGCGGAAGAACTAGCTGAATTTAGGCAGTTATGCCCAGTCTGCAAAGAAATGGACGCCCTCATGGGTCAACAGCAAACGATCCACTCACCGGTTCCGTACAAATTGCTCATGGAGATACGGAAAGCGATTACAGAAACAGGACTTCAGAGTCGTTTCACTAGGGGTACACTTCAGCAGGTTTGTGAGACAATGATGCTCATTCCATACGACTGGAAGGCTGTCATGAGAATGATGCTCAATCCAAGCCAGTATTTGCTATGGGACAGCGAGTATCGACTCGAAGCACAGGCAAGGGCTGCCAGGATGGGAGGAGCAGTAATCCCTGACCAGCTATATGGGTCAGGTCAGTTCAAAACTATCGATGTGCAGATCACCTTGCCACTCGCCACGCTTCAACTGGCGGCTGAGACAGCCTTTAGGGCTTATCTCAAGGTCCCGGCAGATGGCAAAGCAGCCAAAAATTACACAGCAGTTAAACAGGGTGCCTAGGAGTCCTACATGGACTTTATCAACAGATTGGAGGAAGCGGTCAGTAGGCAGATAGACAATGAACAAGCCCAGCAGGAGCTTATGATGAAGCTGGCAAAAGACAACGCCAACCTTGACAGAGTATAAAGTTCTGCGCTTTCTGATCAATAAACGCTGGTCTTTGCACCATCTTGCCTCGCGTGTCTTACTTGACCAGTCTCCTCTGGGACCTTCCAGCCCATATCGGGCCCCGATCTAACACCAGGGAGCGCTCTTGCAATAGGAAAATGGCGGTTTCCCGCCAACCTAAATTAGAAGCCTTAAGTGGCGCGAAATCCCCTGTAAAAGGGTGTGCTAGTTATGCTAATGGGGGATTGCAGTGGCTCAAGTTGCTAAGACGCTGACTGGGAAGCGGAAGGTCAGCAGTTCGATTCCCGAGTACTGCAGGACGGAAATGAGCTCCCGTCTTCGTCCCAGCTCCTGCCTACCTAGCAGTTCGAAAGCAAGAAATTGCAAGTAGATAAATAGGGACCACTTCGGTGGGAAGGTAACAGCGCTCCGTGCGCTCCGGTGTCTAGTCATGCCTGCCACATGACCACGGAAACGTCTGCAGAAGCAGACAACGCTGGCTCTTCGGCTTAGAAACAGAGATGAGCACTGCACCCTAGAGTCGGATACGACTGGCTTTCGAGCAAGGGAAACCTTTAGTTATGCTAATCCAAGCCCCATCATTGGTTACAGTTTTAGATCCTGCTCTTTATTGGTTACTTTCATATATCCTCTGTACTGATTGGTTAGTTACGTTTGTCCGGCAGGTCGCTACCTTGTATCCAATAGCCTCCGCCGGGAAGACACTATATAAGCCCCACGGACAAGTAAGGGTGGGGCCGGACCGGATCTATACTTCCTACACCATACAGTTAGCCTGGGTAGCGCTAAGCCTGGGTCCCTCCATTATGCTACAATTCTCGGTAGCTAGTTATTGCCTATTGCCGGGTACAAGTCCGGAGGGACTGACTCCATAGGATTGTATAGCTATCTTGGGATCCAGAACACCTTGTAAGCTAATCCCTACTAACTGTTATAATAAAGCCTATTGCTGTTTGTTTATCGTTGTCTCGGACCCGTGCTTGTAAGGGCTGGATCTAACAAACACCTGGAAGTCACTTATTATTATTATTATTATTATTATTATTATTATTATTATTATTATTATTATTATTATTATTATTATTATTATTATTATTATTATTATTATTATTATTATTATTATTATTATTATTATTATTATATTTACATTTCCATACCGCTTTACTTCCCCTAAGGGAACTCAAAGCGGTTTACAGCATGTAAAATAAAATAAAAAATACAATCCAAAATACAGAGACAGCATACAAATCAAATTCAAACAAAATCACAATTATAAGCTAGTATATAAACATCAATTAATTGCATCAAAAAGTACACAATATAAAAAATTCAAAACGTCAAATACAAATCATCACAGAGTAAAAATATATACAGTAATACCTCATACAAAGTCCACTTCGTACAACATCAGATTCATACAACATCACCTAATTCCTTGAAAAAAGTTGCCTCATACAAAGTCGCTGCGACTTTGTATGAGGCATTGGGTTTTTCCCTGGTTGCATTGTGCCTGGGCAGTATAAAAGGCAGGATGCATGCGTGCATTGCTCATATGGGTTTTGCACAAGGTGAAGAGTGTTTAGGAGTGGTTTTGAGCGCGTTTTTTTTTAATTTTCTTTCATCAGACTTTTTGGAAGCATTCCTGGGATTTTTGCAGCATTCTTCAGGTTCTTGGACCATTCTTTGGCACAGTGGATGATGGGACATGTTGAAATCCATTTTTTCCTTGCTTCCATCCAGTAATTGTTTACAGTAGCTAGTACAAAATGGATGATTGGCCGCATGGCTGCAGATTAACACTGTGCTGCATGATGAGACATGTTAACTTTTAAACCTGCACTTCATAAAGTTTTCAAAAGTTAAAAACTTGTTGTATGGTTTGTCCCCTAAAATTAGGGTTGTTTGACATGTTTTTGTAATGTATTTAGCCTTTAGACAATGATTTCTTAAAGTTCTGTCAGTTTCCTGTCTGTTTCCTTGACTTTGCCCTCAAGTCTGTGCTGTTACAGTACAATGTATCTCTATGGAAATGACGTTGTATGAGACATCGCGGCAAGGATTTGGACGTTGTATGAGGCATTGTGGCTAGGATTTTGCATGCCTCATACAAAGTCCAAATCCGTATAAAGTCAAAACTTGTGGAACCAAGTTTGGACGTTGTATGAGGTATCACTGTAAATATACCCAGCACAGTCCTTCTAGTTCTTCCAGAGGGGGAATGGGACAAAAGCGTGCACAAGTCCTGGAGCTCCTAGCCGACCGGCCTCCTCACCTCCGCCGAGGCCAAGACCATAAGTGACGATGATGGCAAGTCCAGCTGCCCACCGTGGTGTCATCCTTCCATGTTAGCCCAAGGTGAGGACCGGGAACGCAAGGAAAAGAGAGGATGAAGCCCCTTCCCGCAACTGTAGTCACAATCCTCGGGGCGACTTCAAAGCGAAGTTGGAAGATCAAAGGTAATTAAGTAAAATGGAGCTACTTAGATAAGGACCCATTTTTGTGAATGGGTAGAAATTCAATCAATCCAATATTTAAGTGCCATCAATGTACGCCCTACCATGTGTATAAAGGGAGATCTAATAAATAACCAAGATAACGCTATTGAAGAACTGACTTTGCTTAAGAAAGAAAGAAAAACCGAACAATTTAAGCACTTTAGTTTTTTTTAATTATGCCTATATTTCACATATGTCCATAATTTTAAATTGTGCAACATTTGATACCAATATCCAATATTGATTTGTTATCGTTTATCTATTTAAGCGCAAATCAAACTAACACCAAAATGTTGTATCCTTTGTCTTCTGTTTCCATCTCTGGCCAAACAGCTTTACCATCGGCTCATCCCATCTTTTTCAGGGTCTGCCTAGTGGACTTTTGTGGTCCCTTGGTCTCCAGTCAATTAGCCGACAAGGAAGGAAGGAAGGAAAGAAGGAAGGAAGGAAGGAAAGAAAGAAAGGTAGGTAGGTAGGCAGGCAGGCAGGCAGGCAGGCAGGCAGGCAGGCAGGTAGGTTATAAACCCGAATTGTTGGCAAAAGTGAGGGGCTGCTCAGCAGTTCAAGACCCAAGTACTGCGTGATGGAATGAGTCCCCATCTCTGCCCCAGCTCCTGCCAACCCAGCAGTTTGAAAGCAAGAAATTGCAAGGAGATAAATAGGGACCACTTTGGTGGGAAAAGATCTTGGAGACATGAAAGGAGTCTCATTCTGGTGTCCCCTGAGTAGAGTTCCTCCAGTTTAGTGTATGAAACTAAGACACAGGACACAGCCTCGGGCTGGGTTAACTCAGGTTTATTGCATCGTGGACAGAGGGAACATGAGGTAATGGCGGATCGATAGCTCTTTATATACAGTAGGGATACATTTGAACGTGGTGCCATGGTAGCCCATTGGCTACTGTCTGCGTGACGTCATTGTGGGTCACGCCCTTCTTGTCCAGGTGTAGGTGGTGGCGGGAAAGCTTCCCGCGCTGTTGCCTTTGATGAGTTCGGACCAAGAGAGCTCGGACGCTCGCTGCTGCCAGCTGGTGGTCATTAGCTCGCGTCCTATTACAGAGTTTATATGATACAGCTGAAGGTTACATTGTTGCTATAGGCAAGGTTACATTGGCTCAGATACATTGTAATTCATGTGGAAGGTAAAACCATTAGAACACAACACCCCTCCCCCCTAGGACGAGACAATGTCTCGAGCCCACACTTCAACACACTCCCCCCCTTAGGAGACAAAGTCTCTCAGCCAAGATGGTTTATTTCGAACACGCTGGGGTCTCGATGCGGGCTGCCTTTCCCCGGGTTTGCTACCTCCTCTTTGTCCCCTGGTTTCCTGCCCTGTAATTTGAGAGGGAGACTTGTTAGTGACTTGCCGCGGCTCCACGGCGTTGTTGGGGGGTATGCTCTTTCTCGGGGAAGAACCGGGGGCACTGGGGGCTAACGAAAAACCCCTCTTCTCGCTTGGAAGGGTGGGGGAACACTCCTGAAAACCCCCCCGGCTCGCAAGACCAGAATCAAAATCAAAATTACATTCGGGGGACGCGGCGGCGGCCGCACATTCCTTTTCCCTCCCCCCGGGCTCTGATAGAACTGGGGTATCAAAAGGATATGAGTCGGGATCACTGCTTTCCCCCCCGGATTCGGACTGATGTCCCTCATTTTCTCCCCCTTGGGCTAAACGGGTGGGGGAGAACCCTATCGCTGAATCCTGTTGCTGTGCCCCACTGACCGGCCCTTCACTCACTCGGCGCCTCAGTTGGTCAGCGTGTCTCCTCCAGAGGAGACCGGTGCTCGTTTCCACCCGATATGACACTGGCCCTGTTTGTTCTACTATCGCTCCTGGCACCCAGGCTGGCCCTGCGCTTGCATAGTTCCTGCAGTAAACAAGGTCGCCGGCGGCGAACCCTTTCGAGACTGCCAATCCTATGTTCTTTCCTTTATCCTCGACTCTCGTCGGGTCCAGCCTGGTCAGAAGTGTGGTCAGTTTTCGCCGCATCAAGAGTTCTGCCGGCGAGTAACCCGACGCTAAGGGGGTCACCCTATACGCTAACAAGAACTGACATACTTGGTGATTTAGGTCCCCCGGGCCCATGCGCCGCAACGCATCCTTTGTTGTACGCACCAACCGTTCCACTTGGCCGTTCGTGGCCGGGTGAAACGGCGCGGATGTGACATGCCGAATGGCGTTTGCTCCCATGAATGCCTCGAACTCCGAGGAGGTGAAGCAACTCGCGTTATCGCTGACTAAAGTGTCGGGTAAACCGAACGTGGAAAAGACCCTCCGTAGCTGGCTAATTGTTGTGGCGGAGGACGTGCTCTTTACTGGGATCACCTCCAGCCACTTGGAGAACGCATCCACCACCAGGAGAAACATGGTTCCTCGGAATGGGCCAGCGAAATCTACATGTACTCTGGACCACGGCCCCCTTGCTGTGTCCCATTCCCTATGCGGGAGGCGGGCCGCCTCTGGTCGGGATCCCTGGCATGCCTCACAAGTGCCGACCATGTGCTCGATGTCCGCGTCCAGCTGTGGCCACCAGAAGTAACTGCGGGCCAGCGCTTTCGAACGAACGATGCCCGGGTGGCTGACGTGCAGCAGTTTGAGCACCCTCGGCCGCATGGCTGCAGGAACCACCACCCGTTGGCCCCACAATAGGCACCCCCTTTCTAGGGACAACTCTAGCTTTTTCCGAAAGAATGGGTCGAATTCCGTGCTTGGGGACGATGCCGGCCACCCCTTCTGTACCCATGAGCTGACTTTTTCGAGTGTCCTGTCCTTGCCTGTCGCCCTCGCAATATCGGCTGGTACAATTGGGGGTGCATCTAAAACCTCAATTAGTAACACCTGGCGGTCTCTTCCTACTCTAGCCTTCTGGTCGTCCGACAAGGGCAAAGGGGATCTCGAAAGTGCATCAGCATGGCTGATCTCTTTTCCGGGCTGGTACACCAACTCGTGTTGGTAAGCGTTGAGAAAAATGGCCCATCGCAGCATTCTCGGTGATAGGATCTGCGGGGTGGGCTTGCTTGCCGTGAAAATCCCTAACAGGGGCTTGTGATCCGTCACGATTTTGAACGGGCGGCCATACAAAAAATCGTGAAACTTTTTGGTCCCCGCTACAATTGCCAATGCCTCCCTGTCGGTTTGTGCGTAATTTCGCTCTGCCTGGGACAGGGACCTTGAATAAAATGCAACCGGGGCCTCTCTTCCGTCATCCAACACGTGGCAAAGTACTGCCCCCACCCCCACCGGTGATGCATCACAGACTAGGACCACCGGCCGTTTGGGGTCGAAATGCGTTAGAATTGCGTCAGAGGTCAAGAGTTGCTTTAATTCTTTGAAGGCCCTCTCGTGCTCGTCACCCCACATCCAAGTCTCCTCTTTCTTAAGCAACCGATGGAGCGGTTCGGCCACGGACGCCTTCCGCGGAAGGAATGTATGGTAAAAATTGAGGAGCCCCAGGAATGACTGTAGCTCGGTTTTGGATGTGGGGCGAGGGGCCTTTTTGATGGCTACTACTTTGGATTTGGATGGCTTGATACCCTCGGGTGTAATCCTGAACCCTAAGAACTCGACCTCGGTTTCGAAAAAAACACATTTGTCCTTCCTCAGTCTCAGCCCCGCTTTCTCGAACACCGTTAGTACTTTGTCCAATCTCTTTGCCAGTTCGGCCTCACTCCCCCCAGTTATTAATACGTCATCAAAATAAGGCAACACCCCCTCCAGCCCCTTCAGGAGGCGTTCCACAAGCGACTGGAAAAGGCCGGGTGCCGAGTTCACGCCGAACTGTAAACGCGACACCTGGAACGCTCCTTTATGAGTGACTATCGTTTGTGCCGCGGCCGTGGCGGGTGTTACGGGAAGCTGCTGATAGGCTTGCGCCAGGTCGAGCTTAGCGAAACACTTTCCCCCATTTAGCCTGGCCAAAAGGTGGCTGACCACCGGCACCGGGTATGCGTTAGGGCGGATCGCCTTGTTAATTGTACACTTATAATCAGCGCAAATGCGCACCTCCCCGTTAGCCTTCAGAGCTGTTACAATTGGAGTTTCCCACTCCGCGGAATCAACAGGAATAAGAATCCCCTGGCCCACCAATTTGTCCAGTTCCGCCTCTATTTTGTCCTTTAGTGCGAAGGGCACCCTGCGCGGTTTGAGTCTTATCGGGCGGACCTCCGGGTCTAGGTCGAAGGCTACAGGGGGTCCCTTGAATTTTCCAAGTCCTTTTTCAAAAACGGCGGGATGCGCATCGCACACCGCTTGTATTGGGTCCACCCCCACTGCATGTACTCCCCCTATAAACAGGCCTAAAGGCCGGAACCACTGTGTCCCTAAGAGGCTACAACTCCCCCCCTTGAGGACAACTAGGGGCAGCTCCGCAGAGTGTCTCTTAAACTCAACCCGAAATTTCCCGACCCCCAACACCGGAATGCTGTTCCCCTGCACATCTCGTAGCGTGGACCTCAATGTTTTAAGTTTGGGCCGCACGTGGGGGTCGATTTTCAAGAACTCTTTCTGGGGAATTATGGAATAGGAGGACCCCGAGTCAATCTCCATCCTGATAGGGGCCCCTTGTACTAGTACCTCAACGAAATAATGGGACTGTTCCGCGGACACACTGAGCACTGGGACGTCGTCCTCGCTGCTGTCCGAGACGCGGCCCACGCCGTCCTGCTTCCTCGTGGTCTGGACGCCATCTTTGGGCCTCGCTGAACGGTCCGGTCTGGTCGAACGGTCCGGTGACTGCCTCCGGCCCTCCTTCCGTTTTCTGCATGCCTTGGCGATGTGCCCCCGACGGCCGCAGGTGTAGCATTCGGCCTTTCTAAATGGGCACCTCGCACGCTCATGGGCCGCTCCGCAACCATCGCAGCGGCGCCCCCCCTTTCGGACCTTCTGGATCTCCTCGCCGTCGCTGCCTTCCGACGACGACTTTGAGGCCCGTTGAGTTGCGTGCACCGATTTCTCCGCTTTACCGGCTCTGGGACGCCACTCACGCCACTGGTGCATCTCGTCCACTCCAGCATTCGTGGACTCTGCGGCCTCCGCGGCCTCGACGACCTCTGCCAGCGTTGGTGGCGGCTCCTTATTCATCAAGCTGCGCTGCACCTCCTTGTCTTTCAGGCCACACAGCACGCCGTCCCTGAGGGCCATTTCTAGGATGTTGCCCCATTTGCAGGGGGCGGCGGCTACCCTCATGGCGGCCACGAATGTCTCGACCGACTCGTCCGGCGCTTGGACTCGCCTCCAAAACGCGCTCCGAGCGGGAAACATCGCCCTCGAGGGTTGGAAGCGCTCCCGAAGCAGCTTCATGATGTCGTCCGCTTTAAATTCGCTCACCTTCTTCGGAGCGATGATGCCCACCAGCGTCCGCTTGGTCTCCATCCCAAGCATGCGGGTGAGGATGGCCCTCTTCCTCTCCTCATCGTCTTCCTTGACTTTGAGTTCCACCAGCGCCGCATGGAAGTCCATCTCAAACAACTCCCAGTCTTGCGGTTTGGTGATGTTGAACCCGCTCTGTGCCCTGGCTGCTCCTTGGGGATCCATGATCCCACCTTCGTCGCCAATTTAGTGTATGAAACTAAGACACAGGACACAGCCTCGGGCTGGGTTAACTCAGGTTTATTGCATCGTGGACAGAGGGAACATGAGGTAATGGCGGATCGATAGCTCTTTATATACAGTAGGGATACATTTGAACGTGGTGCCATGGTAGCCCATTGGCTACTGTCTGCGTGACGTCATTGTGGGTCACGCCCTTCTTGTCCAGGTGTAGGTGGTGGCGGGAAAGCTTCCCGCGCTGTTGCCTTTGATGAGTTCGGACCAAGAGAGCTCGGACGCTCGCTGCTGCCAGCTGGTGGTCATTAGCTCGCGTCCTATTACAGAGTTTATATGATACAGCTGAAGGTTACATTGTTGCTATAGGCAAGGTTACATTGGCTCAGATACATTGTAATTCATGTGGAAGGTAAAACCATTAGAACACAACATCCAGCAAAAACCCTTTCAACCCAGAAAGTTCCTTTGTGTGCTTCTGACACAATTAAAAAAATAGCAAAATTTGCACTGGTTTAACAATTAAGATAATGTTTTAGCATTCAAACTCATATCAATGATCATGCCCTGTAAAATCTTAAAAGAGTTCCAGCCAGGCTATACACCCGGAAGACATTTCGTTTTCCTTCATCGCGGGAAATTCCCTATCCATGAGTCCACAAAGTTTTTAACAAGGTAAGAACTAAAGTCAAAGATTTATTATGGCCAACTACCAATCTGTTCAGCAAGGTCGCAATACCTGGATAATATTCTAGATCTAGAAGAAGGAAGATATGGGGAGAGACTGAGAACAAGGACAACCCAGAAGATCAACCTAGCCCCTACCCATCTGGGGGTTACATGTCTTTTTTTAAAGAAAGAGTGTTTCTTTCAAAAACTGGCTGGGGTCCATTCTCTCCTTTGATGATGTCTTCCAGATAATAGGATGTCTACTCCAGATATGACTTGGGAAAAATACCTTCCAGGAGGTGAAGGACCTTGATGTGACCCATACACAATGAATGAAATGCATTCAAATTCTGCTCCTTTCTTATTCAACACACACACACACACACACACACACACACACACACACACACACACCTATTAAGATACCCTGTGATGGTGAATCTTGGTACTCCAGCTGTTCTTGAACTTCAATTCCCAGAAGTCCTGATCAGCAGGAATGCTGACTTGGGCTTCTGGTAATTGAAGTCCAAGAACACCTGGAGTGCCAAGGTTCACCATCATGGGTGTAATGGATCGTGTGATGGACTAGAACTCAGAAGGTCTTGATTCAAGTTGCCACTCAGCCATGGAAGCTCACTGAAGATGTGAAACTGGTAACACCAGTCTTTAAACATCTTGCATCTCTTGAAAGGTCTATTAGGGTCTGCTATAGGACAATTCTGTCTTGATCACACATGACATAATGAACTAAATATCAGTGAATCCAGTTTTATGCAAATCAATGTTTTACATTAGCCTCTTCTTTGTGTACATCAGTGATAGCCAACCTTGGCACTCCAGGTGTTCTTGGAATTCAATTCCAAGAAGCCCAAATCAACACACCTACTGATCAAGGCTTCTGGGAATCAAAGTTCAAGAACATCTGGAGTGCCAAGGATGGCCGTCACTGGTGTAGATGCATGTACGGCATTTGAGTGATGGGTCAGTGGCCAACATAGGTACCCACCAAGACTAGTAAGGTGCTCCGATTGTAGGAGGGTGGCCTGATGGGACTTCCCAAGTTGTATTTTCTTTACCACAACTCCCAGACACCATCATCCAACATGGTCAGCTGTAATCAACATTCTTCATCATCTTTAAATATTAATAATTGTGTGCCATCTAGTTGGTTCTGACTTATGGCCATTCTTCCCAGGTTTTTTTTAGGTATTGAATTTTTACCAGTTGCTTACCATTCCCCTCTTCAAGGAGGCATCCTGGGAATGTGTTGCTTGCTAAAGGATGCACAGCTGGCTGGCTCTTCTGGGTTATACACAGTGGTGGGCTCTCAAAAAATTTACTACCACACTGTGGGCGTGGTATGGTGGGCGTGGCCAGGGGGAAGCCCTGCGTTGCACCCGGATTAGGACTACTTTATTTCAAAACTTGGATGGGCGGGGTCAGCCAGAATTTTTGCTACCGGTTCTGGCGAACTGCTGTGAACCTGCTGATGGCCACCACTGGTTATACAGTGGTCAATCAAATTCACAACATCTGCCTCTTCAGGCAGATACCTAACTCTTTGAACTCCCCAGCCAACTGCCCCACATTTTTATAGGCAGAGAAATCAGTAGTCCATTCCACTACATATTTTCAAGTGTTTTTTTCACTTCCTTGAGAAAGAGTATGCTCCACTCTGCCCAACAATAGAGATGGCCCTGCAATACCACCAAAGATTCCAGCTATATATCATCCAAGGGTAAATAAAATTTGTTTATTGTATTTTTACACCGCCAATTTGGGATATTTTCCACTCTTACATACAAATAACAAAATAAAACACATAAAAAAATAAAAATAAACCAAACAAATACAGTAAATACATCCTAAAATAAAATAACTGGTATCTGTGGGGACTGAGGATCAACTTTTGGTTGCTCTGTTGGAGACAGAATGAGGTTTCTATTTCCTCCTGGAGTTGTCTGACAGATACAGAAATCTGGAAGTCAGGAAGGGAAGTTGTTGTTCTTATTGTTACTCCAATCTGGTGGGATATGGAAGGGTATGGAGTATCCTGGGGCCACCCCCCTGCAAGTAACAGACAAATCACACCAGCTGTCAGAATTTTTAGGAATTTATTGAAAATTTGAAAATGCATAATGTGGGATAGACGATTCACAGATCCAAGGAACATGATTTTAGAACATGGAAAAGCCAGGAAACAGACGTGTCAAATGATACAAATTCCATTAGCAGAATTCGTATTCTGCCAATTCAGCTTAATTCCTTGTCTAAAATTACATCTTTTTCACAGTTGCAAGCAGCTTCTTATTTTGTTCAACTTCTTGGCATTTAAGCTGCTTCTCTTAGCACAAAGAGTTGGTTTTTTTTTTTTTGTTTAGGACAAAGAAAGAGAGAGAGAGAGAGAGAATAAATTATAAACCCAGGTGATTAGTAAAGTTTGCACAGGTATATTTTAACAATTAACATCATTTCCTGCAGCTCAGAGAATGTTTTAGCATTCAAGCAAACCCATAATCTCAATTATCATGCCCTATATAATCTCAAAACCGTTCCTGCCAGCTTGGACAAACTCATTGTGTGATCTTACATACACCTGGCTTTTTTGTGATTCAAAGCCAAAAAAAAGTTCCTTTTCCCTTCAGCACGGGAAGTTCCCTAACCATGAGTCCAAAGAGTCCTTGAGAAAATAAGAACTAAGGTCAATGATTTATCATGGCCAACTTCAAATCTGTTCATCTTGGTCTCAAGACTTGGATAATCTTCTAGAACAATGTGGATGGGACGCGTTATTAGTTGGCAATAACCTTTCCCGATTGGTCTGTCTGGCTAGAACACGGGCTGGAGATCAACCTGGCTATGCAGGAAGGGAAATTGGGTATAACGCTAATAGTAATAGTTAGCTGTAGAGACTCCATATTGCCTTGGCTGAGAGCACTGAAAGGAGTAGGACAAAAATCGCCCAAATGTCATAATGCCTAGTAAACAACACACAGTATCTCACTCACCTCTGCGGAGACACTAAGCTGTTGCTAGACCAAACAGCTTAGTGTAGGAGCCTGGAGTTTACAAGGACTCTAAGATAGGACGAGAACAGTGAGTCTCGCTACATCTGCTGATTAATCTGCCTATGGCGAACCTTGGCACACAATACTTTCTTAAGCAATTTCTTAGGCTGTCAAATGTACCTTGGACAGCAACATGCTACGTAAGCAAGCTTTCTGTTATAGGAGTCATGCGCGCTCCATGCGCAAGTGACCGAGAATGTAAGTCAATAAAGGTCCCTTCGGTTCTTGCGCACCTTTTAGGGGTGGTTTTTTTTAAACTTTAAACTTTGTTTTATCATGTGTCTTTTATGTATTTACTGTCCGCTATGTAAACCGCCCTGAGTTGGGTTTTACCTGAGTGGGCGGTATATAAGCGTGAAAAATAAAATAAATAAATAAATAAAAATAAATATAGATCGCCCTACTTGATCGGGACTGACTTTTCCACCACACTTCCGTATCCCGTGCCTTCCTTGCACCTTGCGGCCCCGATCCTCCGGGAGAGAAGAAACCATTACGACATAGAACAGGGTTCCTCAAACTTGACTCTCCAGATGTTCTTGGACTTCAATTCCCAGAAGGCCTGATAAGCAGATGTGCTGACTTGGGCTTCTGGGAATTTAAGTCCAAGAACACCTTGAGAGCCAAGTTTGAGGAACCCTGTTCTAGAAGAAGGAAGAGAGGGAGAGAAACTGAGAACAAGAGCAACTCAGAAGATCAACCCAGTTCCTAAATTTCTAGGGTAGTTACATGCCTTCTTTTTAGAAAAAGATGCCTGAGGACCATTCTCCCCTTTGATGGTCTGTCCAATCCAAATCTCCCTCCAGGTGATGAAGGACCTTAATGTGGCCTATTCACAATGAATGAGATGCATTCTAATTATTCTCCTTTCTTATTCAACATTTATATACAGTGGAACTCTGCTTTAAGAATGCTTCGTTTAAAGTAATTTTCGCTTTAAGAATGAAAATCCATTGAAAATAATGACTCAGTTTACAGATTTTTTTTGGAACTGATTAATTGGTTTTTAATGCATTCCTATGGGAAACCGCGCTTTACGATAAGGAATTTTTTTCCAGTGCATTCCCATGGGAAACCATGCATTGCATTCCTATGGGCACTTTGCGATAAGGAGTTTTCGCAATAAGGAAAACCCCATGGAACAAATTAATTCCTTAAAGCGGGGTTTTACTGTACTGTATATCTATTCAGATACCCAGTATGGTATAGTATGGTAGAGCAGATAGAATGAGAAGGAGTACGCTCCACTCCGCCCAACAATAGGGATGGACTTGAAATATCACCAAAGATTCCAGCTATAGATCATCCAAGAGACAGAATGAGATTTCTAGATTGATAGATAGATAAATCTTTATTGTCATTGTCCTGCACAGAACAACGAGATTGGGGGGGGGAAAACACTTAACAACCCAACAAAACCTAAACAATTTTCTCCTGGAGTTACCTGACAGATACAGAAATCTGGGAATCAGGAAGGGAAGTTGTTGTTCTTATTGTTACTCAATGGACAATCTCGGGTCCATTCTATGGCAAGTAAAAGACAAGAATTTTTGGGAATTGATTGAATGTTTGAAAATGCATAGCATGAGGGATAGACGATTCACAGGTTCAAAGAACATGATTTTATAATATGAAAAAGCCAGGAAACAGACCTGTCAAATGATACAGTATTCCATTATCAAAGCAGCAAACTTTGTAATCTGAAATTTCACCTTAGTTCTTTGTTTAAAGTTACATCTTCTTTCGCGAGCAACTTATTTTGTTCAACTTCTTGTGGTTTGGCATTTAAGCTGCTTCTCTTAGCACAAAGGTTATTTGTTTTCTTTGTTTAGAACAGGGGTGACCAAACTACGCCCCGTGAGCCAGATCTGGCCCCTGACACCAATTCAATCCAGCCCGCAAAGCCCTCGTTGCTCCCGGAAGTGGAAGTAAAACGCGCACATACGGGCGCATTTTACTTCTGCTTCCGAGAGCAACGAGGGCTTCGTGGGCCGGATGAAGTGGTGTCAGGAGCTAGATCCGGCCCACGGGCCATAGTGACTGGCCCCTTGAACCACATGACTGGCCTGCGGCCTGAAAAGTTTGGGCACCCCTGGTTTAGAAGGAAGGAAAGATGGATGGAAGGAAAGATTATAAACCCAAGTGATTAGCAAAGTTTGCACGCATAAATTTTAACAAATAACATCATATCCTGCAGTTAAGACAATGTTTTAGCATTCAAACCCATAATATCAATTATCATGCCCTATTAAAGCTTAAGGGACTGTGGTGGCTCAAGTGGTAAAGATGCTGAATTTGCTGACTGGATAACTGTGTAAATAATTGTATTGCTCCGATGGCTGTTTACATTAGGAGCCTGGCATATGACTTGAGGGGACCACTTTTCTCTATCTTAATGGGCGACCTTTATAAATCTTAAAACAGTTCCACCCAGCATGGAGGAACCCATCGTCAGAGCTAATGTACACCCAACTCTTTTGTGATACAAACCCGGAAGAAGTTCCTTTTTCCTTTATCACGGGAAATCCCCTACCCACGAGTCCACAAAGTCCTTATAGGAGTAAGAACTAAGCTCAAAGGTTTCTCACAAATCAGTTCAGCTTGGTCTCAAGACTTGGATAATCTTCTAGAACAGTGATGGTGAACCTTGGCACTCCAGCTGCTCTTGAACTTCAATTCCCAGAAGCCCTGATCAACAGAAGTGCTGACTTGAGCTTCTGGGAACTGAAGTCCAAGAACATCTGGAGTGCCGAGGTTCACCATCACAGTTGTAGAAGAAGGAAGAGAGGGAGAGAAACTGAGGAAAAAGGCATCTTAGAACAACCTAACCCCTACCCACCTAGGGCAGCTACATGTCTTCCTTTTAGAAAGAAGAGTGTCTATTTCAAAAAGCTACCTGAGGATCATTCTCCCTTTTGACGATGGCTTCCATATAAATCTTTCCAATCCAAACCTCCCTCTGGGAGATGAAGGACCTTGATGTGCCATATCCATAATGAATGAGATGCATTCTAATTCTGCTCCTTTCTTATTCAACACATATAAATAGCCATATAAATAGCCATCAAATATCTTGTATGGTATAGTATGGTATGGTAGGAGTACACGCTTAATTCTGTCCAACAATAGGGATGGCCTTTCCTTGCAATTCTACCAAAGATTCCAGCTATAGATCATCCAAATATCAATAAAGACAGATTTCTGTTTCCGCCTGGAGTTGTCTGACAGACTCAGAAATCTAGGGATCAGGCAGGGAATGTGTGGTCTTTAGCTGTGTTGTGCACTGAACCTGAGCCCTATTTAGCTGCAGGCCACTGCGTTCAACTGATCAGGATCCTGAACTGTCCAAGGTGATACTTTTAGAGTGCAGCATTCAACATTACTTTGGAGTAGAGCACATACCTGTCAAGAGCGGCTCCGTACAATAAGGGACCTGCGCAGAACGGATCTGCACAGGTCCATTTTACGCATGCGTAAAAGCCATTTATGCATGCGTAGAACGGACATGTGCAAAAACCGTTCTGTGCAGGTCCGTTGTACGCATGTGTAGGCTTTTGCGCATGCGTACAATGGACCTGCGCAGAACCGTTCTGTGCAGGTTGCTTCTACGCATGCGTACAACGGACCTGCGCAAAACTGTTCTGCACTGGTCGGTTCTACGCATGGGTAGAAGGGTTCTACAATCCCCTTCTGCACAGAACCCTTCTACGCATACGTAGAAGGGTTCTACGCATGCGTAGAAAAGTTCTACACATGTGTAGAAAGGATCTGTGCAGAAAGGATGCGCAGTAACTCCTTTCCTCCCGCTACCAAGATCCAGGATAGCGGCACCTCCGGGCGGGAAAGGATGAAAATCGGCGCCGAAATACGGGAAATCCCGGCCAATCCGGGATACTTGACAGGTATGGTAGAGCAGTGCTTCTCAACCTTTGGTTTTTGGACTTCAATTCCCAGAAGCCTAAGTCAATACCCCAAAACACTGAACACCTTAAAGGTAAAGGTTTCCCTTGCTCGAAAGCCAGTCGTATCCGACTCTAGGGTGCAGTGCTCATCTCTGTTTCCAAGCTGAAGAGTCCAGCGCTGTCTGCTTCTGCAGACGTTTCCGTGGTCATGTGGCAGGCATGACTAGACACCGGAGCGCACGGAATTTAGGCTTCTGGGAATTGGAGTCCAAAAACCAAAGGTTGAGACGCACTAGAGTAGAACCTGCCCTTCGGTTTTTCTCTGATCGATGAGATAAATATAATGGCTGAATTTCAGATTCTGGGCACCAGGTGGCTGGTCTAGATCAGGGGTTCTCAGCTGCGGGCTGGACCACGCCCCATCAGACAGCTGAGCGGGCCGGATTGGTGGTTCCCCTTGCCGTATCAAAGGAACAGAGAACTAAGAGTTTCATCTCTTGCAGAATACGGTACAAAGAGAATAGGAGATGTGAGGGATACATCCCTTTTTCCACCCACTGGCGTCCACTGCCATTTTCTTAGACCCGGGACAAGAGATTTTTGGCAGAACAGAACACAATTTTGTGACAAGCCAAATAACCCCCTAGAATGCTCTAGGCCCGTGATGGCGAACCTTGGCACGCCAGATGTTCTTGGAGATCAATTCCCAGAAGTCCAAGCCCCTGTGAATCCGCACAAATGGGTTTACTGCGATTCATCCGGCCCACGCCGGCGCCGCTCTCGGAAGTGGAAGTAAAACGTGCCCGTACTGATGCTTTATCATTCACTACTAAATTGTTGTGTTCTCAATTCTATGCCTTTAAATAACCACCAACTGTATCAATGTAACCCGTTGTAATTAGGACGCGAGCTAATGACCACCTGGTGGCAATAGCGAGCGCCCAGCTCACACGGTTCCAATTCCCAAAGAACTGCAGCGCGGGAAGATTCCCGCCACTACCTCACCTGGACAAGAAGGGCGTGACCTGAAATGACGTCACGCCGGCAGTAGCCAATGGGCTATCGTGGAGCCACATTCAAATGTATAGCCACTGTATATATTGAACTGTTCGTCCGCCATTACCACATGTTCCCCCAGACCACCATGCAATAAAGATGTGTTAAGCCAATACTTCGGCTGTTCCTGTGTCTTGGTTCTCATACACTAAATTGGCGACGAAGGTGGGATCATGGACCTCCACGAGATCAAGATACACACTAGTCATGCCGGTTTCGACATCAACAAACCGGAAGACTGGGAGCTCTTCGAAATGGATTTCCAAGATGCGCTGGTGGTGTCCGACATTACGGATGAGGGAAAGAAGAGGGCCATCCTCACCCGGATGCTCGGGAATGCCGCCAAAAGAGTATTGGTGGACCTGGTATCACCGAAGAAGGTGAGCGAGCTGACGGCCAAACAGCTCCTGAAGGCGATGCGCGACCATTTCCAGCCCTCGGTTTCGATGTTCTCGGCTCGAGACGCGTTCTGGAAGAGAGTTCAAGCGCCTGGTGAGTCCATCGCCGCCTTTGCAGCGGCCCTGCGGTTGGCCGCCGGCCCATGCAAGTGGGAAAACCTGGAAATCGCCCTCAGGGACCGCATGCTGTGCGGCCTGTGGGACGAGGAGGTTCAGCGAAAGCTGATGAACCAGGAGCCACCCCCAACGCTGCGCGAGGTTGTCAAGGCGGCGCAGGCCGCGGAAGCCACGAGGGCCGGAGTCAAGGGGTTCAGAGAAAGGCCCCCACAGCCCGACAAGGCAGCGGGGGCGGTGCATGCGGTCAGACGGACGCCGAAATCTTCCACGGAGAGCAGCGACGACGAGGATGTCCGGAGGGTTTGGAAGGAAGGGCGACGCTGCGACGGATGTGGAGCGGCCCACGACCGCATCAAGTGCCCGTTCCGGAAGGCCGAGTGCCACAACTGTGGACGCCGGGGGCACATCGCCAAGGTCTGCAGACGGCGGCGCAGGGACTGGAAAAACTCGTCAGACCGCTCGCCGAGAACCAAGGAGGGCGCCCGGCCCGCGAGGAAGCAGGACGGCGTGGGCTGCATCTCCGACGACAGCAGCGACGACGCCCCAGTGTACAGCGTGTCCTTGGGACACCCCCGTTACTTTGTTGAGGTACTGGTGCAAGGGCCCTCTGTTAGGATGGAGATAGACTCGGGTTCCTCCTATTCAATCATGTCCCAGCGGGAGTTCTTGGGAATTTCCCCCCACGTGCGCCCTAAGCTCAAAGCGTTGAGGTCCACGCTGCGGGACGTACAGGGTAATAGCATTCCGGTGTTGGGGGTTGGAAAATTCAAGGTCCAGTACAAGCAGCATGCCGCAGAACTGCCCCTGGTTGTACTCAAGGGGGGAAGTTGCAGCCTCCTCGGGACTCAATGGTTTAAGCCCCTGGGTTTGTTCATTGGGGGGGTGCATGCCGTTGGGACTGACCCAATACAGGAGGTGTGCGACGCGCACCCCGAAGTGTTCAAGAAAGGACTCGGAAAATTCAAGGGACCCCCAGTAGCGTTCGACCTGGACCCGGAGGTCCGCCCGTGCGGACTCAATAAGACTCAAACCGTGCAGAGTGCCTTTCGCACTAAAGGACAAAATAGAGGCGGAACTGGACAAATTGGTGGGCCAGGGGATTCTTGTTCCTGTTGATTCCGCGGAGTGGGAGACTCCAATTGTAACTGCACTGAAGGCCAACGGGGAAGTTCGCATATGTGCTGATTATAAGTGCACCATTAATAAGGCGATCCGCCCTAATGCGTATCCGGTGCCGGTAGTCAGCCACCTGTTGGCCAGATTACATGGGGGAAAGTGTTTCGCAAAACTTGACCTGGCGCAGGCCTATCAGCAACTCTCAGTAACCCCAGCTGCAGCTGCTGCGCAAACAATAGTCACTCATAAGGGGGCGTTCCAGGTGACGCGCTTGCAGTTCGGCGTAAACTCGGCGCCCGGCATTTTCCAGTCGCTTGTGGAACGCCTCTTGAAAGGACTGGATGGGGTCTTGCCATACTTTGATGACGTATTGATAACGGGGGGGAGTGAGGAGGAGTTGGCTGAAAGGCTAGACAAAGTACTGGCGGTGTTTGAAGAGGCGGGGTTGAGGTTGCGGAAAGACAAATGCGTCTTCTTCGCAAAAGAGGTTGAGTTCTTGGGTTTCCGGGTAACCCCTGCGGGAATTAAACCCTCCAAATCAAAGGTAGCCGCAATTCAAGGTGCCCCTCGCCCCACCTCCAAGCCTGAATTGCAGTCGTTCCTAGGGCTCTTAAATTTCTACCACTCCTTCCTGCCTCGGAAGGCATCGGTAGCAGAGCCGCTGCATAAGCTGCTCAAGAAGGACGAGGCGTGGAAGTGGGGCGAGAGCCAAGAGAGGGCATTCGTTGAACTGAAACAACTCCTACGTCTGATGCCATTCTCACCCATTTTGACCCCAAGAAGCCGGTGGTCCTAATATGTGATGCATCCCCAGTGGGGGTGGGGGCAGTGCTGTGCCACGTGCTGGAAAACGGGAGAGAGGCCCCGGTAGCATTCTACTCCAGATCCCTGTCCCAGGCTGAGCGAAACTACGCCCAAACAGACAGGGAGGCGCTAGCAATAATAGCGGGGACTAAGAAGTTCCACGATTTCCTCTACGGCCGCTCCTTCACCATAGTTACCGACCACAAGCCCCTGCTAGGCATTTTCACTGCGGATAAGCCCACACCTCAGATCCTGTCCCCTAGGATGTTACGGTGGGCCATCTTCTTAAACGCGTATCAGCGCGCGTTGGTGTACCGCCCAGGGAAAGAAATAAGCCACGCGGACGCCCTGTCGAGGTCTCCCCTTCCCCACACTGGCAGCGCCGTGGGCGAGGAAGAAAAAGACCGCCAAGTGCTCCTGATAGAGGTCTTAGATTCGCCCCCTATTGTACCCGCAGACATCGCCAAGGCGACCGGAAAGGACAAGACGCTAGCTCTAGTCAGCTCCTGGGTGCAAAAAGGGTGGCCAGCGTCCTCCCCGGCGGCAGAGTTCGCCCCATTTTTCAGGAAGAGGCTAGAGTTGTCCATAGAGAGAGGGTGCCTTCTGTGGGGCCAGCAGGTGGTGGTCCCCGAATCCCTGAGGCCTAGGGTACTCAAACTGCTGCACGTCAGCCACCCTGGAATTGTCCGCTCCAAGGCTCTGGCCAGGAGCTATTTCTGGTGGCCCCAGTTAGACGCCGACATCGAGCACATGGTAGGCACTTGCGAGAGCTGCCAATGCTCCCGACCCGAAGAGGCGCGTCTGCCGCACAGGGAATGGGACGCGGCGAAGGGGCCGTGGTCCCGGGTGCACATTGATTTTGCGGGCCCATTTAGAGGGACACTTTTCCTCCTCGTAGTAGATACTTACTCCAAGTGGTTCGAGGTCATCCCAGTTACGAGCACCTCCTCGGCAACGACAGTGAAGCATTTGCGTAGGGTTTTTAGCACGTTCGGTATACCCGACACCCTAATTAGCGATAACGCTAGTTGTTTCACGTCCGCAGAGTTCAGGGCATTCACTGAGATCAACGCCATTCGGCACATCACCTCCGCCCCATTCCACCCGGCAACAAACAGCCAGGTCGAGCGCCTCGTGCGCACCACCAAAGACGCACTGAGGCGCATGGGTCCCGGGGATCTCAACCTACAAGTGTGCCAGTTCCTGCTGGGCTACAGGGTGACCCCCCTAGCTTCTGGGTACTCGCCCGCAGAGCTCTTAATGCGTAGGAAGCTGACTACGATTCTGACCAGGCTAGACCCCACAAGGGTGGAGGACACAGGGAGGAATATCGGGTTAGCGGACACGAAAAGTTTCGATGTCGGTGCCCCGGTGCATTGCAGGAATTACGCCAGCGCGGGGCCAGCCTGGGTCCCGGGCGTCGTCGTTGGACGGACGGGCCCCGTGTCATATTGTGTAGAGACCGTCACGGGTCTACTCTGGAGACGACATGCAGACCAACTCCGTAGCAGGGTTCCGGGACACCAGAGCGCGGACGGCGCGGAAAAGGATTCAGTGTTAGGGTTCTCCCCCACCCGTTCAGCCCAAGGGGGAGGAGAGGGCGGCCAGTGGTCCCCACCTAGGGGGGAGGGGAAGGAATCTGTCCTCATAGATATCCTGAGGGATCCCTCTAATGACGCCCCAGGAGATAATTCTGATTTTCAGTTACAAAACCGGGGGGGTTTTCGGAGTGGTCCCCCACCCATCCAAGCGAGAAGAGGGGTTTTTCGTTAGTCCCCAGTGCCCCCGGGTTTTCCGTCCCTTCCCCAAAAGCCGCAGAGCCACGGCAAGTCACTAACGAGTCTCCCTCTCCCATTGCAGGACAAGGAACCAGGGGACAGAGAAGCAGTAGCACTCCCGGGACAAGCCAGCCAGCATCACGCCCAAAGCGCGTTTGCAATAAGCCATCTTGGATGAGAGACTTCGTCTCATCCTAGGGGGGAGGGATGTTGTGTTCTCAATTCTATGCCTTTAAACAACCACCAACTGTATCAATGTAACCCGTTGTAATTAGGACGCGAGCTAATGACCACCTGGTGGCAATAGCGAGCGCCCAGCTCACACGGTTCCAATTCCCAAAGAACTGCAGCGCGCGAAGATTCCCGCCACTACCTCACGTGGACAAGAAGGGCGTGACCTGAAATGACGTCACACCGGCAGTAGCCAATGGGCTATCGTGGAGCCACATTCAAATGTATAGCCACTGTATATATTGAGCTGTTCGTCCGCCATTACCTCATGTTCCCTTTAGTGTTTGGGAATCAAGACAATGGAAACGGCTGTAAGCTAGCCTAACACATCTTTATTGCATAGAGTACAGTACGAACATGTGGTAATGGCGGACAAACAGCTCTTTTTATACGGTGGCTATCTAATTGAATCTGGCTCTTCGACAGGCATTGGCTGCTGTCCAGGTGACGTCATCCTTGGTCACGCCTTTCTTGTCCAGGTGAGGTGAGCGTGGGAATCTTTCCCGCGCGGCTGAAGGCATTTTAGTAATGTGAACCATGTGAGCTGGGCGCTCGCTATTGCCCCCGGTGGCCACTAGCTCGCGTCCTCATACAGAAGGTTACAGTGTTACCTGTACCCATTCGTGTGGTTACAAATACATTCAACACACTACATTCAGTACACAACATTCCCCTAGACCACCATGCAATAAAGTTGTGTTAAGCCAATACTTCGGCTGTTCCTGTGTCTTGGTTCTCATACACTAAATAAATGCAACAGGCAAATGTTATTGGATAATACGTGGCATAAAACATTATTATATTAAGGTAAAGGTTTCCCTTGCTCGAAAGTCAGTTGTATCTGACTCTAGGGTTCAGTGCTCATCTGTTTCAAAGCCGAAAGAAGAGCCAGCACTGTCTGCTGCTGCAGACGTTTCCGTGGTCATGTGGCAGGCATGACTAGACACCGGAGCGCACGGAACGTTGTTACCTTCCCACCGAAGTGGTCCCTATTTATCTACTTGCAATGTCTTGCTTTCGAACTGCTAGGTTGTCAGGAGCTGGGACAAAGACGGGAGCTAATTCCGTCCTGCAATACTCGGGAATCAAACTGCTGACCTTCCGCCTCCCAGTCAGCGTCTTAGCCACTTGAGCCACTGCAGTCCCAACCGCTTTATAGTAGACGAAATGGACCTCCTATTGATCTCTATTCGCTACCCTGCCTGGGGCAGATCCAGTCGAGGGCGCATGCGCAGAAGTAGAGCGGAGGGAAAAGGCGAGAAACCCTTTAAGACCGCCAGAGGGCGCTGGCAGGACGCGATGGGCAGCAGCGAGAGCGGGCGGCTTTGCGATTGCGCAAAACCTTCACGGAGGCGAACGAGCGAGACGAGCGGGCTCTGTCAGGGTAGAGCGTCCGCGCGCGAACGGAAAGAGAGTATTACTTCCGGGGCACTGTGTGTGTGGAGGAGTTTTGCTGCCGGGTCGCGGCGGTGGTGACAGAAAGTGGCGGGGAGAGATGCCGGAGATCCTGGTCCGACATGTGGTGTCTGCGAGCAGCTCGGACACGGTGCGCGCGAACGTGTGGACGGGCCCTTGTGGGTCGAGGGGTCGAGGCCTTGGGGTGGGAAGGAGGGAGGCGAGGCGGGGCCTCCTGTGCAGGTTTAGACGGGGGGGATGAGTGGGGTTGCAGGTGGGGGGAGGTCTTGGAGGAGCCCATTATAGGGGAGATGATGCGGGAGATGATGGGCTGGGAGGAGGAGTCTGAGAGGATGGCCCAATTGGGCATCGCCAAGGCTGGTGCCCAAACTACAGCCCGGGCCCCCCGGATCTGGCCCTCCGGTGCCAATTCATCCTGCTCGCAAAGCCCTCGTCGCTCCCGGAAGCGGAAGTAAAACGCGCCCGTATGGGCGCTTTTTACTTCTGCTTCCGGGAGCGACGAGGGCTTTGCGAGCTGGATGAATTGGCATCGGGAGGAGGGGGGTAGATCCGGCCCCCAGGCCATAGTGACTGGCCCGCAGCCTGAAACGTTTGTGCACCCTGCTCTAGACCCTTCCATGATTGTTGGACCACAACTCCCATTGCCCACCCATCTGTATTAGCCAGGGATGATGGGTTTTTTAGTTCTTTCATGTCCCTATCAAACCCTGGACTGCCTAAACCGGCGTTTCCCAACCTTTCGGTTTTTTGGACTTCATTTCCCTAGAAGCCTAAGTCAGTTCCCCAAAACGTTGATCAGCCAATGTACGGTCTTAGGCTTCTGGGAATTGGAAGTCCCCCTTTGGGGCCTGGGCCCCACATTGGGAAACACTAGGCCTAAATGAAGCCACTTTCTTAGAGCATATGTGGGCTATAGAGAAGGTTTTTTTTTTTAAAGGGAGATTTCTGCAATCGAGTATATAAATTGTTTAGATCTTTGCTTATATATATATATATACACACACACATATATAAAATTTCTTGTTATATGTTGACTCAATGTGTACAAGTGCCATACGCTGAATAAAATAAATCCACATTCACAGCGGCCCCCACTTGACCATGTTGGTCTTGCATTTAGGCACTCCAAACCTCAGCCTTAACCAAAGAGAGTTTTAGTCCTAGATGGGAATGAATCCCCTTCCTCCAAATAAAGCTATATTGATGGGGTAGGCAATGAATGTGACAGTTCCTTGCATGTTACTTTTGAAGGAGGTAAAAGTCTCCCTTGGTGGAAAGCCAGTCGTTCCTGACTCTAGGGTTCGGTGCTCATCTCCGTTTATAACCCAACAGCCAGTGCTGTCTGCATTTGCAGACGTTGCCATGGTCATGTGGCAGGCACGACTAGACACCAGAGTGCACAGAATGTTGCTATCCTTCCACCACAGTGGTACTTATTTATCTATTTGCAATTTCTTGCTTGCATACTGCTAGGTTGGCAGAAGTTAGGTCAGACGACGGGAGCTCACTCCATCATGCATCATTCGGGTCTCGAACTGCTGACCTGCCAAACATCCAGTCATCAAGCTCAGTATCTTAAACACTAAGCCTTCACGACCCTCACTTTCAAAAGGAAGGGAGATCAATAATTGACAATGGATGAGATGATACTCTGGATGCACCAGCAAGGGCGATATTTGCTCTCCTTTCTAAATTTTAGGCTGTGGTGGGAGGCAGAGACTGTGTGGCATGGAGTTCTGGGTGGTTGTGGCATGTAAAACCAGCTGTTGTAGCTCCTAGGACAGGGATTCTCAACCTGCGGTCAGAGGGCTGGATGTGGCCTGCAACACCATTTCATGTGTCCCTCCCCCCCCCGTCTCCACCACACTAGGAATTGCAATGTGGTGGAGGAAGGGCAAAATAGCCATCCAGCCCCCAAAGCTGTCTGAGGGAGCATGAGCCGGCCCTTGGCTTTAAAAGGTTGAGAACGTCAGTCCTAGGAGATCTTTGCTGTCCCTCATTTCACACCTTTGATGCCAATCTTACCTACTGCCTCTTCCCACAGACTCACTGCGCTGAGAACTTGCTCAAGGCCGACACTTACCGCAAATGGAAGGCTGCACAGCCTGGGGAGAAACAAATCACTGCCATATTACAGGTAAATGTTTTGTTTCTTTAGTTAGCATGAAAGTGAATGTGATGTTTGAAAACAAACCGCAATGTCGTGCTCCATTATTTCTTTGTTTAATATTTGTTTGTGTGTCACTGAAGTGTACCATTTTTTAGTCGCCTGTATCTGCCTGTCCTCCAGGAAGCTTTGAAGGGAAAAAAATGCCTTCTCTATGTGTTAGTCTGAGTATCTCTTTGCCAGGGACAAAGATCTATTTACTTATTTATCGTATGATAAACTTCAGCTGTCGACCTTAATGTTGATATATAGAGTAAGCACGAATTGTCCATCTCAAATTCCTAGCTAGAGTTCTGTGTCCAGGTTTGAAAGCCATTGAAGGACTTCCTCTGTGGCACTATGCAAGTCCTCCAATATGCCTCCAAACGCGTGTAAAAGACACCTAAACATAATGTGGTCCATGGTTTGGTCTTCTTCACAGTCACATTGCGGAGAGTACTTCCATCCCTATGTGAACAGAGTGGCTTCGCATCTACCACAGCCAGTCCTCACTCTGTTCAGCATCTTCCACTGCCATCTTGGAAGGGAAAATCCAGCTGGCCATTCTTAGGGAGTCTTGATTATGTGATGATGGGGAATCAAAGGTAGACATTGCCAGAATTCCATCCAAGCATCTGGATATTAAAATGGTTATTCTGTAGGTTGATTGCAGTGCGCCAAGCAGGGTGTCTAGATTTTAATCATTGGGCTGACGGGGCTGTTATATCGGCGTGGATTGGTAGGAGAGGATTGTTTACTATTTTTATCCATCGGTGTTATAAGTGATACTGGGAGTTTATTGCCCCTAAAAATAACTTTTCTGAATTCTTATAGCCATTTGAACCAAGCGCTCATTGTATAATGCAGGGCCATCTTTCGTATATCCCCTGTTTCTCCTCTGAAGCTGTTTGTTGTTTTCCTCACAGTTTGAGAAGGAGGAGCAGATTCACAGCATCGACATTGGCAATGAGGGTTCGGCATTTGTGGAAGTGCTGGCCGGCAGTTCTGCCTCTGCCAGTGAGCAGAACTATGAGGTGAGTGAAGTGCATGTGCAAAAGGCTGGCATAAATTCACATAATTACTTCTGGGAGTGGCGAGGGTGGCGCAGGCTGGATTATTTGGCATCATGGGCCGGATTCAGCCTGGGAGTTGTAGTTTTGGCACCCCTGGTGTATGGGATCTTATCTTTCTTAGACTGAGGTGGGAACAACCCTTAAGGGGAAGTAATTCCACAGAGTCTTAAACAGCCAGCTAGAGGTGACACTTAAACCCAGGTGAAGGAAATCTGAACCCATTCAGAAGTGTGTGGACACAGTTGGTAGATGTGAATAGAATCAAAGGTAAGTTTCGAGCTGTATAAATGGGCCACCAGCTAACTGCAACTGTGTTTCACTAAGATAGAGGTAGACATATGGGACAGGGAACTGTACAATCTCAAGACTCTGAGAGGCAGTTTCCCAAAACACTGTGTAGATAATTGTAATGCTTTCCTGAAGACTTGAGGGACTGTGGTGGCTTAGTGGTTAAGATGCTAAAGTTGACGACTGGGAGGTTGGCAGGTCAGAGTTTGAGACCAGAATGCTGCATGACGGAGTGATCTTCTGTCTCTGACCCAGCTCCTGCCAACCTAGTAGTTCAAAAGCAAGAAATTGCAAGTAGATAAATTGGGACCACTTCATTGGGAAGGTAAACAGCATTCTGTGCATTTCAGTGTCTAGTCATGCCTGCCACATGACCACGGAAACGCCTGTGACACAGACAGCGCTGGCTCTTTGGCTATAAACAGAGATGAGCACTGAACCCTACAGTCAGATACGACCGGCTTTTGAGCAAGGGAGGCCTTTACCTATATGACTTAGTATTTATATTTTTCCTTCCTTCTGTGCCAGAACCTATACCGCATGTCTACTGAAGTGAAACATTTTGGGATTAACGGGAAACTGATTAACAGGATATGTAGGCCAGTATCCTATTGTTAGAGGCCGCTTTGGCTTAGTGGTTAAGACGTTGAGCTTGACAACTGGAACATCGCAGTGAGTGCCGTGCAGTGGAGTGAGCTCCCGTTGTCTGCCCTAGTTCCTGCCAACATAGCAGTTTGAAAGCAAGAAATTGCAAGTAGAGAAACAGGTACTGCTTCGGTGGGAAAGGTAACAGCATTCCATCTAGTCATGTCTGCCTCATGACCGCAGAAGCATCTGCAGACTACCTGCAGATAGCACTGGCTCTTTGGCTGTAAACAGAGATGAGACAGATATGACTGGCTTTCGAATAAGGGAGACTTTTACTAACCTGTTGTTGCTTATGCACATGCTGGAGAAAATGCATATGTCACTGTGGCCAAGTGCAGCTTACTAATACGCAATCACCATGTGAACGGTACTTCATCAATATCTGCTGTATCCTCTGTGTTACCTTTTTCATGAGTGTAAACAACTGAAGGGATTCTGAGTCGCCTTTTAATGTCTGTCCTGCGGCCTCAGCCATAGCATGTGCTCTTCCCTTTCAGGTACTGTTGGTCACATCCTCCTTCATGTCTCCATCAGAAAGCAAGAGCGGCAACAACCTGAACAGGGTCCGCATGTTTGGACCTGATAAGTTGGTGAAGACCACAGCAGAGAAGAAGTGGGACCGGGTGAAAATTGTTTGCACCCAGCCTTATACCAAGGTTTGTGTTGGAACGCAGCTTGCCACCAAAGATGGCGGTTTGTTGGCCACTGTCATAGTTGAACTCTTACCTGCTTTTGCCTGCTCAATCATAGCAACACCAGTTGTGCTTCAACCTCCTTTCTGGATCGAGTGTTGTGTAAAGATAGACATTGAAATAGTTAAATTTTAATAACAAGATACCATTTTGAGAAAAGGACTGCGGTGGCTTAGTGGTTAAGACACTGACCTTGACAACTGGAAGGTCAGCAGGTCAGCAGTCCGAGACCTCTCAGCTCCTGCCAACCTAGCAGTTTGAAAGAAAAAAAAATGTAAGTAGATAAATAGGTACCACTTTGGTGGGAAGGTAACGTCCAGGGAAACGTCTGAAGACGCAGATTCCGAATATTGGTGATGCTCATGGCGATCAGCCTTGAAAACTGTCCTGAGAATATAATGCGGTGACCTTTCATCTGCCTTCCACATTGCAGCATGACACCTGTTCCACAAGTCACTTTCTGGTCCTGAGCCCTTTTGGCACACAATGTCCTCATCAGCCCCAGGCCAGTATTGATGAAGCTGCTGATTTAATCCACTTGAGGACCATCACCCTTCTCTGTGGATTTTGCCATCCAAGGCTATTAGTCCTTGGGTTTGTCAGGTTAGTTAACCGCTGCCTGACGATTGACGTTGAGTCACTGGCAGTAGGGTCTACTTTACATAGCAGGATAACCTGGCCAGACTGGGTGTTGGGTTATATCTTCCAGAATAGGTTAGCTAGGAGAGTGGGGGAGTCTTTGAGTTATAGGGCAATGATGGTGAACCCTGGCGCTCCAGGTGTCCTTGGACTTCAGTTCCCAGAATCCCAAGTCTCTGTGAATCCACACAAATGGATTTACTGTGCATGTTCTTGGACTTCAGTCCCTAGAAGCCCAAGTTTGTGAATCCACACACCTTCAACTTTTTATATTGCTGAATTTTTTTCCTTAATTTCTTTCCCTTTCTTTTCATAATTTAATTTAGATTAAATTAGACTTTTAACTAAATCTCCTGAAAGTAGTTCCTTCTCTTAACAGTCCTTAGCTTATGGCCTTTCCTTTGTGAGGTTCCACTCACCTCCAGAAAACGATGAGATTCAATCCAGAACGACTTCGCCGGTGAGTGCTGCAGCTACCTAGACTTTGCCTTCTGTTTCTATGGTACTATTGTTCAACTGATTTGGATCTTTTACTTTTGTCCTCCCCATCCCTCCTTCCACCATCACTCCCCCTGTTCTAGAAGGTCACTAAGCTGGGCCAATTCAAAGTGAAGGATGATGACAGCAACTCCAGCTTGTTGAAACCTGGGGCTCTCTTCTTCAGCCGTGCCAGCAAACCCTTGGTGTCTCCTACTAAAGGTAGTTGCAGTGACCAGTCGGTAGTTCAGTGGTTAAGCTCGCCTTGCTAGCTGGAAGGCTGGCAAGTTGGCAGTTCGAGATCTGGGCACTGCATGACGGATTGAGCGCCCGTCTCTGTCCCAGCTCTTGGGGACGTGAAAGGAGCCTTGTTTGGGCTTCCCCTGAGCAGAGTTTCTTCCGCAAAAATCCTTTCAACACAGAATAATTTCTGACATAAAATTATTATAGTGACAAATCAACCCTCCCTAATGAGTGACTATAGGGGCTGTGGTGGCTTAGTGGTTAAGACGCTGACTTGACGACTGGAAGGACAACAAGTCAGCAGTTTGATTTTTGAGTACTGCACGACAGATGGAGCTCCTGTTTTCGTCCAAGCTCCTGCCAACCTAGCAGTTCAAAAGCAAGACATTGCAAGTAGATAAATAGGGACCACTTCAGTGGGAAAGGTAAAGAGTGTTCCATGCACTCTGGTGTCTAGTCATACCTGCCACATGTCCACAGAAACGTCTGCAACCCCAGACAGCGATGACTCTTCGGCTTTGAAACAGAGATGAGCACTTAACCCTAGAGTTGGGTACGACTGACTTTCAAACAAAGGCGACCTTGACCTTATGAGTGATTGTAAGTGTAATTTTGTCTCTGGGTCTGGAGAGTCCATTGAGCCAAGAGGATTGTTAGTCAGAATTTGGAAATGTGACTCTTTTTGGACTACAACTCCCATCTCATGCTGGCTGGGGCCCTCGGAGAGCTAGAGCCATGAAAAAGTGTATTTTTCAAGCTCTGAGTGATATGGCTTTTACTGAATAGGATGTGAGTAGCATGTGGGGGGGGGGACTGCGGTGGCTTAGTGGTTAAGACCCTGAGCTTGGCTGGAAGGTCGGCAGGTCAGCAGTTTTCGAAACCTGAGTGCTGCGCGATGGTGTGAGCTCCCGTCATCTACCCCAGCTCCTGCCAATCTAGCAGTTCGAAAGCAAGAAATTGCAAGTAGATAAATAGGTACCACTTCAGTGGAAAGGGTCTGCCACATGTCCACGGAAACCTCTGCAAATGCAGACAGCGCTGGTTCTTTGGCTATAAACAGAGATGAACATTGAACCCTAGCGTCATATACGACTGGCTTTCTAGCAAGGGCGACCCTTTACCTTTACCTCGCATGTATGGGCTTGAAATATTGAGTTTCCCTTTGGCTGTGAATTGAACTTTAGACATCTGAATGCAAAGTATCTCCTCTTTAATATCGGTGCTGCTCTTCCAAATAGGTGGCTGGTAAATTGAGAAGAATTATTCCTAATCCTGTTTTTTGCAGCCATTCAGAATGCCCAGTCGCCACCCACTTACGCTGCAGCTTCACTACAAACCAGCATAGCCAATTGCCCTGGACCCTCACCATCGGCTGCAGAAAAGCCAACCGCCAAAGCATCTCCCAAGGTAAAAACTATTTTCCACGTGGATGGACTGGTTATGAAGTACTACCCGCCTGTGTTAATCTTGTGGTGGGCTGCCAGTTATTTTTGTTCCTTTTACTGGTGCTACTTCTTAACGTTTAATTGCAGCAAAGATTTCACACTGTCTTGGTGCTTCGCTCGCATTCTGTAGTTGTGAAGTTTACGACAACTTTGGGCTGAGATTAAGAAAGCGTGGCTTGCCTGAGACCAGCTAATCATGTCTACAGTGGAAGAGAGATTAGAACTCAGGGCTTCAGTGATTCACAGCTCAGAGCTAGTTTACGCTGGCCAGATTATGCTTTTTCAAATGGGTAAAAGAGCAAATTTTCTTAACAAAAACCAGGACGTTACTCTTAAAGACAGAGAGACAAGTCTAATTTTGAAGCATTTTCATTCATTCTTTCTTTCAATTAATTACTATACCACCCATCTGGCTTAAAAATATGTGGCACCTTTACTAGAGTACTGTACTGTATGTAGATAGCACCTCTCACTTTTGTACCAAGGCAGTTGTTTGGTTTTTGGAAACAGCCTGAAGCTAGAGAGGGTCACTAAAAATAAATATTGTCACAAAAAATAAATATTATCTGCTACTTAGTCTAATCCATGTGTCCTATGATAAATCAAGTATGCTGAATACAAATCTGAAGTCTGATTCTGCCTAGGACCTCAGGATCTTGTTAGTAAATCTCACCCTCGGTTAGGTTCTTGCATTGATCACACAAAGTATATTTGCCACAAATGTAGCAAAAATTGTCCGGTTGATTAACACAGCATCGCGAACTCATCTTTAGCTCAAAACAGACTCACTATGGTCTAGCTGTACTATCCAATAAGTTGATTTTGCACTATTGACAAGCCCTTACTTAGTCCATCTCGCCTTATTTACCAATTTCTGACATCAACTCACTGACTTGCCCAGACATGCCCAGGCGCTGCTGGAACATGCGTTCCACCAGGGGACGTGATTCAGCAGCAAGCATAGTGGTAACTGCAACTGTTATAATGTTTCCATGTAAAGATACATCCTCCAATTACTGACCATTTGAACAGCTATAGCACGCCTTAAAATTTGCATGTGATAGGCAAATTCTGAGTTCATATTTGAAATCAGCGCACTCAATATCATGTAAATCACATGTGCTATTCCCAGTAGCAAAAGTGTTGTGCAGTGTTATGCATCCTCATACGCATCTGCTCCCAAGTAAAACTCATTAAGTTAGGTTCGTGGTTTCCAACCTTTTTTTGGCTGTGTCCCACCTAAGCATCTTTAAAATCCTGATGCCCATCCCCTGTGGCGTATAATTTTTATTATTCAAAAAATGAACTCCTATTCACGTGGAGGAAGCCTAAAAGGCCATTCATTGTTAATAACTCTCGAAATGCCCCCCCCTTTAAAAAACCAAATTGCTCCTCTGTGGGGCTTGTGCCCCACTTTGGGAACCACTGGGTTAGGGGAAAGGTTGCCAGATGAATGGCTATAAGGTTGCAGTCTTAATTCTCTTCTACTTGCAGGAGTCAACACCAGTCAAGAGGAAGTTTGAATTAAGCAAGGAAAATGCGGCTGTCCCATCTGTGTCCAAGAAATCTGTCCCCAGTTCTCCCCAGTCTGAGAATCCGCCCATGAAGAAACACAAAGGTGAGGGATAGGTATTTTAGAAAAGGAGTTTGAGACTCACGTAACCTCATTTAGAAGGGACTGAAGACTGTTTTTTGGGTTGGTGCAAAATACTTGGATTGGTAGATATATATCTATGGGTTCAGAATTAAGTCTTTGGCAGATTAATATTGCCAGTCTGGCCAGGTTATCCTGCTACGGTAGTATAGTAGACCCTACTGCCAGTGACTCAATGCCAATCGCCAGGCAGCAGTTAACCTGATAATCCTGAGGTCTAACAGCCTTGGGAGGCGAAGTCTACAGGGAAGGGTGATGGTCCCCAAATGGATTAAATCCCCCTTGAATCCATCTTGATGTACGGCAGCAGCTTCATCCATCCTGGCCTGGGGCCAATGAGGACTTTGTGTGCCAAAAGGGCTCGGGACTAGAAAGTGACTCACAGAACTAGATCAGTGGTACGGGTGACATGCTACGATGGAAGGCCACTGCATTATATTGCTCCCAGGACAATCTTAATTGCTAATTGCCATGAGGATTGCCAATATTCAGACTCCGATATGGCACAAGTAGAAGATTAATATTGCTTAGTAAATGGATGCATGTGATGGTAGAATTGTAGAGTAATGAAGCTGGAAGTGACCTATAAGGTCATCAAATCAAATCC
This sequence comes from Bradypodion pumilum, assembly GCA_035047305.1. Taxonomy (NCBI): domain Eukaryota; kingdom Metazoa; phylum Chordata; class Lepidosauria; order Squamata; family Chamaeleonidae; genus Bradypodion; species Bradypodion pumilum. The sequence goes on from JAWDJD010000007.1 coordinate 7,240,841, forward strand.
CTAGTTTGATGCAGGAATCGTAATCAAAGTCCATCTGACAGATGATTCTAGCATTTTCTCTCGAAACGCCTCCAGTATTGAAGCACTCACCACCTCCGTGGTCGTTGGTTCCATCGTCGTACTGCTCTAACAATTTGGTTAGCATGGCTGTTGGTGTGGGAGAGGGGTCTTGTGCTGTTTAGAACAAAGATGCCCAAACGTTTCGAGCCACGGGTCATTCACGTGGTTCAGGGAGCCGGTCACTATGGCCTGTGGGCTGGATCTGTCCTCCGACGCCAATTCATCCAGCCAGTGAAGCCCTCGTCGCTCCTGGAAGCGGAAGTAAAACATGTATGCGTGCATTTTACTTCCGCTTCCAGGAGCAACAAGGGCTTTGGGGGCCAGATGAATTGGTGTCACTGGCCGGATCCGGCCCCCAGGCCATAGTTTGGGCATCCCTGGTTTAGAGGAATGCATAATGATTTGCATTTTCCTTTCTCACTGTTTTTCTCTCCATTCCCAGCTTCTCCCTCTGCACCAGCTCCTCCAAAGACGGCGCCTTTGAAAAAGCCGTCACAACCACAGCCTTCGGCAGAGACAGCAAATGGATCTTTCCAGCATCTCCTTCGGGGTGTTGTTTTTGTGCTAAGCGGCTTCCAGAACCCCTTCCGTTCCGAACTTCGAGACAAAGCCCTTGAAATGGGGGCCAAATACCGAACAGACTGGACCTCCGAAAGCACTCACCTCATGTAGGTGCCCTGTTAACCACTAGGCTTCCCTGTCTGCCCCAGATTGCGACATGAGCCTTTAAATGGAATTATTTTTTACTCCTCGTGTTCTCTGTAAGACCTTCTGCTGTTGATGTCGTCAGCAAGGATGCGCTGGCTCATACTGAGTGTTGCCCTCTGCTCTTTGCTTCCAGCTGTGCCTTTGCCAACACGCCCAAATTCAGCCAGGTGAAAGGGCTCGGTGGTGTGATTGTGCGTAAGGAATGGATCCTAGACTGCTACCGCACACAGCGACGCCTTCCCTGCAATCGGTGAGTGTGTGCATGTGGGATTCTTATTTTGTGGCAATGGGAGGTTGTAGTTTCAATTGCCTTTAGAGCCATGGTTCCCAATGTGGGGCAAATACAGTTTGATTATTAAGGGGGGCAATTGGAAGCTTGTTTAGACCAAGTTAATGGCCTTTTAGGCTTTCTCCACGTGAATAAGTGTTCAGTATTTGAATAAGAATTATATGTCATGGAGTGGGGTGGGGGTGGGGAAATATCAGGATTTTAGAGATGCTTAGGTGGGGCATGGCCAAAAAAAAGGTTGGGAACCACTGCTTTAGTGTTACAGCTTTCTAGTCCCTTTGCCAACTTCTTCTTTCGTGACCAGATGAAACTTTGAACGGCCACCTTCTTGTCTTTGTTGTTGGCCAAAATTAAATCCTCGTTGGTACATGTTTCTGGTAGTAATTGGCAGACTAGTATACGAGCCAGATTCTGCATCTCTCCGCATTCACACATTGTGTTGTTGTCTGCCAGCAGGCACCACTTGAGCATGTTGGTCTTGCATTTATGGGATCCAACTCTCAACCTATTCAGGGTCCTCCAAGTGACGTAGGGAAAGTTGAGTTCCTCAACCATATCCTCCTTTTATGTCCTTGTCCAGTGAGCTCCTTCCTTCATCTTCTAATTTGATTTTGCTCTTTGTGTGCCGTCAAGAATGTTTGATCTTTCCATAAATCTCTTCCTGGATTTGAGTCGGTAGACCTGAGGCTCATATCCATTCAGAGGGTGTCGAGGGTCATTCTCTTGCTTAGTTCTCTTGGTGTCCATTGCTACTTCCCTCCCTATCTTAGGTGGAGTAATACCAACAAGAGGATATATTTTCTCAACTGGTGTAGATTTCAGGCATCCTGACTATACACATTTTTAATTTAATTTAATTTAATTGTCACATTTATATACCGCTCACTCGGCCAAAGCCAACTCAGGGCGGTTCACAATAAAAATTAAAAAACACATGTTAAAAACAGTTAAAACTACCCACCCCCTAAAAACAAGGGCTGCAGGATCCAAAGGCACCATGGGGAAGAGTTCTTCTACACCAACCACCCAATGGCGGTTACCCTTCCACCTGCACCCCACACTTGACCCGCCAGCCAGGTTTTAAGTTCTTTTCTGAAAGGCAGCAATTCCGTCCGGAGACGTAGCTCTGTTGGCAGGAGGTTCCAGAGGGCCGGTGCAGACACGGAGAAGGCAGACACGGAGAAGGCTCTCCTCATTGTGCCAGAGAGGCGAGCCCCTCTGGCTGATGGAACAATTAGAGAGCCCCTCCGGTCCGCTCTGGTTGGACGGACAGACGTCCTCAGGGCGATGCGGTCTCTTAGGTAACCCGGCCCACTACCATATAGGGCTTTAAAGGTCAAAACCAGCACCTTGAATTGCACCCGGAGACAAACTGGCAACCAGTGCAGCTCCCGGAGCAGTGGCAAAGCACGGGCATAACGCCCACACCCCATCACCACCCTGGCTGCCGCATTCTGGACCAGCTGTAGCCTCCGAATGGTCGTCAAGGGCAGCCCCATGTAGAGTGCATTGCAATAATCTAGTCTGGAGGTGACCAGAGCGTGAGTGACCATGAGCAAGGAGTCCCGGTCCAGGAGTGGGCGCAACTGGCGAATCACCCGAAGTTGGGCGAAAGCCCTCCTGGTCACAGCCGCCACCTGTTCTTCTAGCAGTAGCCGCGAATCCAGGAGGACCCCCAAGTTGCGCACCGGGTCTGTCTGGGGCAAAATAGCCCCATCCAGAACCAAAGATGGTAGCTCCCGGGTTAACGCAGGACCCCTTATCCATAGCCACTCAGTCTTGCTGGGATTCAGTTGTAGCCCGTTAGCCCCCATCCAGACCCCAACAGCTTCCAGGCACCTGGAAAGGACTTTGATGGCATCACTGGGGTCCCCATGGGCCGAGATGTACAACTGAGTGTCATCCGCGTACTGATGGTACCGCACCCCATGGGAACGAATGATCTCACCCAGCGGCTTCATGTAGATGTTAAATAGGAGAGGAGAGAGCACCGAGCCCTGAGGCACCGCCCATTTGAGGGGCCTAGGACTGGACCTCTCACTCTCCAACCACACCGACTGGGTCCGACCCCTCAGAAATGAGGAAAACCAGGACCACACAGTGCCCTGGATTCCCAATCCTCGGAGCCGTTCCAGAAGGATACCGTGGTCAACGGTATCGAAAGCCGCTGAGAGGTCAAGAAGAGCAAGGACGGATGGGTGACCACCGTCCCGCTCCCGCCAGAGATCATCCATCAGTGCGACCAATGCCGTCTCGGTACCATATCCAGGCCTGAATCCTGACTGAAAGGGGTCCAGGTAATCCGCTTCATCCAGTACCCCCTGCAGCCGACGCGCCACTGCCTTCTCCAACACCTTCCCTAAAAAGGGGAGGTTGGAGACAGGCCTATAGTTGGTTAGGACAGCTGGGTCGAGGGAAGATTTCTTCAGGAGGGGGCGCACCAAGGCATGTTTTAAAGGTGCAGGAAACACCCCCTCCCGCAGTGATGCATTGATCATAGCCCCAACCCAGCCACCTGTCACCGCCTTGGAGGCTTTCACCAACCAGGTGGGACAGGGGTCCAATGGGCAGGTAGTGGCGCGCACAGCTGCAAGGAGCCTGTCCACTTCATCAGGGGCAACTGGATCAAACCGGTCCCAGATGGCATGGCAAGACTGTGCTCCAGCTCCCTCCGGACTCTCCCCATCCACGCCAGGATTAAACCCCGAGCGAATCCGATCGATTTTCTCCACTAGATGGTCAGCAAAGTCCTCAGCCGACCCCTGCCAACCAGGCACCGGGGTCCCCCTACCAAGGAGAGACCTGGTAACCCGGAACAGGGTGGCTGGGCGATTATCAGCAGAGGCAATAAGGGTGGTGAAGTATTGCCGCCTCACCACCTCCATCGCCACTAGATAGGCCCTAATAGCGGCTCTAGCTAGTGTCCAATCGGAGTCTCTCTGGGTCTTCACCCAGCGGCGCTCTAGGCGTCTCTTTGCCCGTTTGAGCTCCCGCAGTTCATCTGTGAACCACGGAGATGACCTAGCTCGATGAGCTCTGAGAGGCCGTAGTGGTGCGATTTCATCCAAGGCCGCTGTAGTCATCCTGTTCCACAGGTCAACCAGCGCCTCGGGCGAATCGTGTTGCCGATCCAGAGGAAAATCCCCCAGTTCCCTCTGGAATCCATCAGGATCCATCAGTTGCCGGGGGCGGGCCATTCTATAGGCCCTGCCTCCCTACGATGAAGCGTCGCACCCAGGAAGTCTAGAGCCACCAAATAATGATCTGACCATGGCACAGGTGTTATGTCTAATTTCCGTAGTCTCAGATCACTCTGCCACTGCTCCGACAAAAAGATTAAATCTGGTGTGTGGCCACTGCCCCTGGTCGGGCCCTGAATTACCTGAATCAGGTCCATAGCTGCCATGGAAGCCATGAACTCCTGAGCCACCTCGGAGCCAGTCCCCAGCGAAGGCAAATTGAAGTCCCCCAGAACCATCAGTCTAGGGAACTCCAACGCCAACGCTGAGACGGCCTCGAGGAGCTCAGGCAGGGAGTCCCTTACCCTGCAAGGGGGCAGGTACAGGAGTAAGACTCCCAACTGACCCTTAGAGCCCAGACGCAGAAGCAGGGCCTCACAACCCAAAATTTGTGGAGCGGTAGCCCTGGCGACTCCCAGTGACTCCCTGGCTATGATGGCAACGCCACCGCCCTTACCCTCATCCCTAGGCTGGTGCCAAATACTGAACCCAGCTGGACACATTTCTGGCAGAGGAACCCCATCCTCTGGTCTCAGCCAGGTCTCAGTGCTACATGCCAGGTCGGCCCGCTCCCCCATAATGGAATCTTGTATCAGGGGGGCCTTATTACATACCGACCTGGCATTCATCAGCAGCAGCCTAAGGGCAGGGTCACCCTGGGTCAGCTGCTCAGGACCTAGAGGTGTAACCGGGGGGCTGGAACGAGGGACAGATACTAAGCATCTGCCCCGCATTCCCCGAGTGCACATTAAAACACATTGTTTTAATAACAGCAATGTCTACTTGATTTGTATGTGTGGTTGTGTTCCATAGTGGAGCAGCATACTCTGCCGCGGAGTTGCTCAGGGTCAAAGCTGATGTATGCAGTGTGGACAGTTGAGCTCCCCATTTATAGTTTGTGCTTTTCCTGATGATGTTGTTCCCTGTACTAACTTTAGCTTTGGTATCCATCCTTTCCCAGTTACCTGATGGTCAACCTAGAATCCTCCAGCAGTGAGCAGGAGGAAGAAGAGGAGGAGAGTGATGAAGAAGCCTCTGCCCAGCGCCTCAAACCTCTTGCTCATCAACAGGTAACAGAATCCTTTGACCATCTAGGTTTGCCACATTTGATGGATTTCATGTTGGCGCCAAAGTTAAGTAAGCTTCTTCGGCCCTTCCTATAATACTGCACAACAACGATTTTGCTACTGGGAATAACACGTGTGATTTACATGATATCGAGTGGGCTGTTTCAAAATCTGAACTCAGAATTTGCCTATCATGTACTGATTTTAAGTTGTGCTATACCTGTTCAAATATTCGGTAATTGGGTAATGTATTTTTACATGGGAACATTATAACAGTTGCAGCTACCACTATGCCTGCTGCCGCCTCAGCTGAATCACGTCCCCTGGTGGCATGCATGTTCCTGCAGTGGCCGGGCATGTCTGGACAAAGTCAGCGAGCCGACGTCAGAAATAGGTATATAAGGCAAGATGGATCAAGGGCTTGTCTCTAGTGCAAAACCATCTTATTGGATAGTATAGCTAGGCCATAGTGAGTCTGTTTTGAGGTAAAGATGAGTAGGCACAGCTGTGTTAAAAAAAACAGACGATTTTTGCTACATTTGGGGCAAATAGACCTTGCAGAATTCAACTGAAGAGCCTAACCAAGGGGGTGAGATTTGCTAACTTAAGATTCTGAGATCCTAGGCAGAATTGGACTTCAGATTTGGATTCACACTTGATTTAGTATAGGGCACATGGATTAGATCAAGTAACAGACAAAATTTATTTTTTTGTGATGCAGTGTAATTCAAGCAGTTTCCTCTTCCCTTGCAGAAAGCCCATCTGGCTGGCTCAAACAACAAGCCCAAGTCTTCTGCTGTCCCAAAAGTCGGAGGGAAGGCCCCGAGGAGGGTCTCCTCAGAAGAGGAAGAGCCCACCACCTCTCAGAATAGTAGCATCCAAAATAATGCAAAGGCTTTGGTAGCTGACTCTGCGGCATCCAGTGATAATGAGGATCCTTCAGGTAATACTAAGTAAAGGTCCCCTTCCATCTGTGCCGCTGTTCTGTCTGCATCTGGAAAACGACGGGATCAGCCCAAAGGCCCAATTTAATAGAACAGCAGATGCGTATACATTGCTGATTTCCCATTTTTCTCTTCTCCCTGCAATTTCTCAGGTATCCGAGACAAGGAAGATGAGGGCTCTGGAGATACTGATGATGAGCTCAGGAGGTGGGTCAGATAAAGACAGTTATGTTTGGTCTCGAGATAGAGATTAACATACGAATAGAAAAAGCAAGATCCACCTTCATAAAAATGCGACACTTTTTATGCAGTAGAGATCTAACTCTTGCTACAAAGACCCGGATAGTGAGATGTTACGGATTCCCAGTGTTGCTATATGGCAGGGGTGCCCAAACTACTGCCTGGGTGCTGGATCCGGGCCCCCAATGCCAAATCAGCTGGCCCATGCCCAGTGTTGAGCTGCTCCAGGTGCCCACACGTACCCGGGCACCAGTAGCGGAAATTCCCCCAGGCCACGCCCACTTGGCCAGCCACGGCCACCTCCCTGCCCCAGGCCATGGCGTAGGGAGGCCAAGTGAATATGGCCCACAGAGTTAGCTATGCCCACAGAGTTAGCCACACCCATGGTGGGGGTTGCAAAAATTTTTTGCAGCACATCACTGCGCCACCCTTGTCGCTCCCAGAAGCAGAAGTAAAACACACACGTATGGTTTTACATCTACTTCTGGAACCAGCGAGGGTGGTGTGGGCCAGATGAATTGGCATCAGGGACTGGATCCGGCCCCCGGACCGTAATTTGGTCACCCCTGAACCATGTGACCAGCCCACAGCCCAAAAAGTTTGGGCACCCCTGCTATATGGAGTCAAAGCTTGGGGCATTGACTAAAGCAGCTGAAGAAGATGATATTTGATCCACCTATAAGTGGACCAAACACATGGGGATCGGAATAGGCATTGAGGTTGTTTGCTTAGATCAGGAGTTCTCAACCTTTTAAATCCGGGGGCCGGGTCATGCTTTCTCAAACAGCTTCGGGGCTGGGCGGCCATTTGGCACTTCCGGGTGTGGTGGAGGTGGGCCACATGAAATGGCACTGTGCGGTCCATGGGCCGCATCCGGCCCACGAGCCACAGGTTGAGAATCCCTAGATTAGTTGGTTGCAGGAGGGTACTTGACAGAAAGAAAGTGAGCAAGGGAGATTACTGGGAAACCATTGGATTAAAAAGCCCCATATGTAGATCAGGTTTGGGTAACTGGTAGTCGATCAACTGCAATTCCCACAATCCTTCATTATGGGTGCTAGCATGGGTTGAGCATCTGGAGTGACGCCTGTTGCCCAACTTTTAGACTGTGGTTTCATTCAGTGTTTATTTTCATTGTGAGAATTAGGATCTCGGTTCTGATCAGAGTGTGGGGACGAGCCTACTCTCCCATCTGATTCAATTTCTCTCCCTGGCTTTAGAGTGGAAGAAGAGCACCGCAAAAAGCAAGGAGGGCGGAGGGCAGCCCCAGAACCCGAGGAAGATCCGTATGCGGGTTCCACAGATGAGAACACAGATGTTGAGGAACAGAGGGAAACGGATCAGCCTATCCCAGAACTGCCTGGTATGTCAAAACTCATGGAGTGGATAGATCACCCAGAGGATGGGTGTATGAATGGGAATGAATGAATGAGAAAATCTAGAACTGTGGAGTCTGACTTCAACCTTCAAAAACTCAGTGAATGGAGGGATGATTTTAAAATGGAAGCTGGGGGGGGGGGGTTAAAGGCTCAGTTCTTTAACTTACAAGGCTGTTTTAGCATTCTTCAGTGGTGGAATGAGGAGAAAAATGTTAAATGTGACCTGTTAAAAATGAATGGTAACTTCTAGTTAAATAAAAAATGGTCTTGCTATTTGAGCATCTCAGACATTTTTATCAGGGAATATTTAGGGCATGCCTATTATTTAGATTAAATGTGCGATAAATTGTTGAGTGGTGGGCAGCCTCCAGTTTACCCCTGCTCTGCTTGAGACTCATAGGACTGGAAATTGAAGATGTATCATTTAAAAGCAAAAAGCATCATAGTTTTGAGCAATCTTTAGCCTTTAAACATATAATTACACACAGAGAAAATTAGTCTCAGTGCTCACCCACCCAAGCCAGTTTGAATCTATGGAGTAAAGCACAGGTATTAATACAATAACGTATAATAGGTCACTGGATCTGCAACTACCATTTATTGGTCATGTTAACAAATTGAAATATTGTTCCAAATATTTCAATACTTGTGTTTGTTTACAGCTACAGTTGGTAAACATGTTCACTGACAGATGTGAAAGAGGTTCTTTGCCAAAGGCAATGTTATTATACAAGGATCTTGCTTTGAGATTTGACTGGAAAGCTAACCAAGTTGTTTTGTAGTGACTTTTTACAAGCTGCTGTTCAAACCTCATTTTTAAACATAGTGTACATTTTTCAGGGTTGCAGTTTCTACAGACAAACACAGAAACAATACTCTTAATTATTTTAGTACTCCAAAATTTCATCTCTTGCCACAAGGGTTTCCATTGTGTCTGCTTTTTGAGGTTTAATGCTCGGAGGCCCCAGGGATCAATTTATGGGCTGTCATTGGGTTTTCTCCTCTAGTGACACAACTCTTCTCTCTTCCACAGATTTATTTCAGGGCAAACACTTCTTCCTTTATGGTGAATTCCCTCCCCAGGAACGTCGCCTCTTGAACCGCTACATCACAGCTTTTAATGGGTGAGTTCTCCTATGTGGGTTTTGGTTTTGTTATCGGGACAGCTGGTAAAAATGCAGATCAATAATGGTGCTCAAAATTATATTATAACATGTAGTAGAAAGCTGGGGACTTTGGTGGCTTAGTGGTTAAGATGCTGAGCTTGACAACTGAAAGGTCAGCAGTTCGAGATCTGGGTGCTTGGTGATGAAGTGAGCTCCCAGCTCCTGTCAGCCTCACAGTTCAAAAGGAAAAAAATTGCAAGTAGATAAATCGGTACCACTTCAGTGGGAAAGGTAACAGTGTTCTGTGTCCTCCTTTGTCTAGTCATGTCTGCCACATGATTACGGAAACATCTGCAGATGCAGACAGTGCTGACTCTTTGGTTGTTAGTGGATATGAGCAGCCCCTAGAGTCGGACACATTTGGCTTTTAAACAAGGAAGATCTTTTAGAAAATGGATGCAAATACATCCAGATTTTTTAACACTTGTTTTGTGTGTATGTGTGCATGTGTGTGTGTGTGTGTGTGCATGTGCGTGCATGTAAAGAGCAAGTTGTTTTAATAAGTCTAATGTTTTATAAATATTTGCAGTTACAAAATCATCATAAAAATTAATGTCCTCTTTTTTAGCAACTTTGCAATCAGTGCTGTTTCCAAAATGCATTATAGCATGAATTAGCTCTGCTTGTCCTCAGACGGGAGGGGAGACTGTCCGGCGAAATGATTGCACTTATCTTTTGCCTGCAGGGAAGTAGAGGACTACATGAACGAGCGAGTGAATTATGTGATCACAGCTCAAGAATGGGATGACACCTTTGAGGAGGTCAGTAGAGTCTGCTTGCTTGATAAGGTTACTGTTCTATAGCAAAAGCTATGGGACTCTTAACGACCTAACACAGTGGTGGTGAACCAATGGCATGCGTGGCATCACCCCAGCACAGAGTTCACCCCACTCCTCTGCCCAGCAGCCCAATGGGAGTGCTTCCTCCCTCCCCCAGCACAGAGTTCACCCTGCCTATCTGCCCATCAGCCCAATGGGAGAGCTTCCTCCCCCCAACACAGAGTTTGACCACCCCTCTGTGGCACGGACAGCGGCCTGTTGAGTTTGGGCATTCAGTCACTAAAAGGTTCACCATTGCTGGGCTAACAGAATTAAAAAAAAGATAGCTATGGAAGGCCTCTTTCAGTGATAAATTATTTTATGCTTAGATTTGCATCATAATAATTATTAGCATTTCATACAATGGATTAAGGGTTGTTTATTACATCCCTTAGATCCATGTTCCATTTGGAGTTGGGCACAAAGTGGAGGATTGGGCGAACCTTTGCCCCTCCAGATGTTTTGGGCTGTAAGATTGACCATGTTGGATGGAGCTGGTCATCAAAAAACATCTGAAGGGGCAATCTCGACCAGGTCTTGCATCAACACAAATAAATCTCAGGCTTTGGCGAATTCCCAAGAAAGGAAAGCTTCTTTCGAAACCAGCAGTTTATGGCATAACAGGCCACCACTCTTGGGTTAGACCAGATTAGAACTGGAGCACTGGAAATATTCAAGAGAGAATTGGCCCACTGTCTGTCATCCCTGATTTTGGTTTGGATCCCTGCACTGAGCAAGGGGTTGGACTCGATGGCCTCCTAAAAGGCGTCTTCCAACTCAGTCGTTCTATGATCATGTCTGCCCAGCATTTTGTGCTCTCATTGGCCATGTGAGCAACGTTAATGGCCAATCTCAGCTCAGTTGCGAAGTTTAATGCACCTAAATTGAGAATTCAGCCCTGTGCCTGCCTAACTCTTTCAGGACATAATTTGGTTTCAAATTGGGTGTCTCAGGTCATATTTTAAAGAAAGGTGGGTTTTAAAGCAGGGGTTCCCAACCTTTTTGGACCATGGGCCAGTCACGTGGTTTCTCCCACCCAGAAACAGAAGTAAAATGTGTATATGCAGAAAGCTGCGTGGGTAATTTACAGCAGCGTTTTGTGCATGCGTGGGCACATTTTCTGCTTCCGGGTGTGGTGCGGGTTGGATGAATTGGCATTGGCGCCAGATCCGGGCCAAGGGGTGTAGGTTGGGATCCCCTATACTAAAGCAAAGCAATTCCACTTATATGCTGCCCCATAGCACTTTGTGCGCTCTCTGGGCAGTTCACAAGTTATTTAGTATTTTGCCCCCAATATGCTGGGGACTCATTTTACCAACCTTGGAAGGATGGAAGATTGAGTCAACTCGAGTCCTGGGCAGGATCAAACTCATAACCTTTTGGCTGCCGTACATCATTTTAACCACTGCACCACCAGGGCTCCTGAGCTCTCGGCCCCACATGGCACACACACATTGTTTTCTGATGCCCGAAGCCATCAATGACCAGCTGTTTTCTCCAACCTCCGCTGCAGGCGCTGAACGAGAACCCCAACCTCTCCTTCGTCCGGCCCCGCTGGATCTACAACTGTAACGAGCGGCAAAAGCTGATCCCCCACCAGCCATACGTGGTGGTACCCCGAGCGTAGGAAGGCATCCATGTGGGCCTTTGTGTACCATAGATGCTCCTTCTGGAACAAAACCGAAGACTTTGCCTTTTGGCCAGCTGACGTCACAACCTCCTTGTTTCTTCTTGCCCAAGGCCTGGTCTAGCGATGTCCTGTCTCCACAGGAGAGTGCTTAAATAGCAGCGTCTCTGACAGCAGACACCGTGGATTATGTCAGAATTGAATCCCCTTTTGGAAATAACTCTGTACGGGAGAAGCAAGAGGTACAGGTTCAGCTAGCTCTGTGGTGGCAGAATCAACCTCTCCATACCTGCTGTGCTGGACTGGAGCCAGAGTCAACTTCAAGGTCGTCTTAGAAGATGAAAGGGGATCTGGGCTTCTTCACCTTTTCAGATCTGGACTTGAAAGGTGCACACACACACATACACACCCTTCTCACTTCTGTGATTCTTAGGACCCATTATTTCTCTTTTCATACCACCCCCCATTACCATGTGTTAGGAATTTTGATGTTTCATTGATGTTTTTTTTTTAAATTGTTGCTTTCTTGAAGATAAAAGGCAGCCCCTTCCACAAAGTAAATTCATTCCTTTATATCAGGAGTGGGCAGAATTTTCGGGCCGTGGGCCGGTCACGTTCCTCCCACGTGGGAGTCAAACATGCCCATGCATGCACATAACACACCCATAAATGCACCCGTGGCTGTTGTAGACACATTTACAACAGTCGTGAGTCATTTATGGCAGCATTTTTGCTCATGCAGGGGTGCATTTTCCATTTCTGGGAGCGGTGTGGGCCAGATGATTTGGTGCCGTGGGCTGGATGCGGCCCATGGGCCATAGTTTGGGCACCCCTGCTTTATATGAAATTCTGTCCTTGGGGGCAGTGGAATTTCTCTTGAGTTGTGCAGGGAAGGAAACCATCTTGTCTCCAGTTCCCTGATTTATTTTAATTTAATGCTTAAGTCTGGCTGTTACAGTTTTGTTCAAGGTTTACTCTTTTCATTTCTACTTCCCAGGGAACTTCAACACATCGGTCAGAGATCTGGCTAAATCCAATCTGCTTTTAGAATCCAGAAATTGTCAACTCTTACATGTGCTCATGTCTCTTCCACTTTCCCTCTTTTTCTCCTCCTGAGATGGGAAATACAACTCGCCCATAACAACTATGGGTTTCCATTCATAAATTACTTGTTCAAACATGTCTTTTAAGTTGTGAGTTATGTGCTCTTCCACCTATACATTTTCATTTACTTTGCGGTAGCTGAGTTGACCCTTGCTAATGTTCTGAGCATTGGAAGACATGGCGCTTGGTCAAGATCACAAGCCGTTTTAAACGCTCAAAGTTCTCGTGGACAGACACATGTATGTGCGCACACGTGTGCATTCACAGAGTTTAAATAGCATTTGGTGCTGCCGTTGTGAACACGGGTTGACTTAAACTGGACCGAATTTCTGTACAGCAACTCACATAAGACAGTATTTAGCAAGCATGAATTTTCTATATGGGGTGGAGTTTATGCAGACACATCTTTTTGTAAGAATTGGCGCAAACGGTTCTATTATAGGAATTTGTCTCGTGAGCAGACAACCGGATAATCCCTCACCCAGGAGCTTTTTACCTTGTTGGATGTGGGTGTTAAAAATACAGTGGTACCACATACAACGATTTTAATGCGTTCCATAGGGCTCGTTGTTGTACGAAACAATTGCTATACGATGCACGCATCGTATAGCGATTTTCCTTATGGGATGCATCGTACAACTATTTTTTTTTTCGCTAAGTGGTTTTTCCCATTGAAAAATTGTATGATTTTTTCCATAGGGAAAATTGTTATGCGGGACACCATTTCCCCCCAAAACCTAATTGTTATACGATTCCGTTGCTATACGGGGCGATTGTTGTATGAGGTTCCACTGTACCCAGTTGTGTGTTGAAAGCAGGATAATATATTCCCTGTACTAGTTAATTTCATTGCTGGTGAATTTCAGCAAGGTATAGTCAGTTTCGCCCGTTGGTTTCTGATCCCTTCACTTTTTGGGCATGGCTTCTGCCATGTTCTCTGGAAAGAGGCACTAAAAGAGTCCCTTTCCAGCGTACTCTCTTAACTATCTGATTCTAGTTGTCTGTTTCTTCCTTTTCACTGGGTCTGAACTGGGCCAAAAGACTTTGCAAATATATCTACCTCGTTTTTACAGCTATCTTTCTAAAACAGGGGTTCCCAACCTACGACCCGTGGGCCAGCTCTGGCCTGTGGCACCATTTCATGTGGCCCATGCACCGCTGCTACACCTGGGAGTGGAGGCGGATATCTTTACGTCAGCCATAAAACACACCCGCACATGTGTAAACGCCCCTGCGGCTGTCTTAAACGTGGAAGTGGGGGCATGTGCAACAGCCGTAAATGCGTCTGCTTTCAGAGGGCATGGTCTGGCCCGCTCAGCTGTCCGGGAGGCATGGTCAGGCCCGTGGCGTAAAAAGGTTAGGAACCCCTGTTCTAAAACATGTGGTGCCTCCCTTACTGGGGAGATCAAAGCGGCAGCTCTTTTGTTCTTATGCTCATGTACTAGTCACAACAAAGGAGCATCTTTCCTCTTGTCTGCTTCACAGGTTTTGGAAGACATGAGAGGCTCTGTCAAGGCTGATCACAGTCTTAACATGTCAAGGAGGAATGCTTTAAAACTGGGCAGCCCAGAGATTTCCCTCTACACAACACCCTTAATTCTGATGCTGAAGTGCGTGACTAGTCTGTGCAATGGGAATCTCTCGTCGGTCCTGCTGGACTTGTGCAAACAGAAAGGCCAGCAAACGAACCTGCCTTGTCTTCTGTTTTATCAAAAAAATGCATTGGTACAGAATCTCATGCTGAAGGCTCTCGTTGGCATGAGAAAGTGAATTCCCTCTAGATACGACTGCTGTAGCCAAAATTTGTTTTGACGACAGTGAAATATAATTTGCTTCGAGAGGAATACACTCAATTGATTTCCACCTACAGCAGAATTTTTAGGGACTAGCGATTGATGTTCATGTAGAGCGGTGCTTCCTAACATGGGTCCCACACCCTGCAGGGGGACGTTAGCCCTCGGAAGCCTAAGTCCATGGTGGTGAACCTTGGCACTCCAGATGTTCATGGACTTCAATTCCCAGAAGCCCAAGCACTCTGTGAATCCACACAAATGGGTTTACTGCGATTCGTCCGGCCAACGCCGCCCTCGTCGCTCCCAGAAGCAGAAGTAAAACGCGCCTGTGCAGTTAAGGCTCTTCCGGGTTAAACCTTCCTGCGTACAGGCGCATTTTACTTCCGCTTCCAAGAGCGATGAGGGCAGCGCAGGCCGGATGAATCGCAGTAAACCCATTCGCGTGGATTCACAGGGTGCTTGGGCTTCTGGGAATTGAAGCCCAAGAACATCTGGAGTGCCAAAGTTCGCCGTCACGGGCCTAAGTCAATTCATGGGCCGATCAGTGCTTTGGGGAACTGACTTAGGGTTTTGGGGAATTGAAGTCCAAAAACCAAAGGTTGGGAAACACTGACGAAGAGGTTGCTGGAGGGTGGGTTGTCCAGGCAGGATCTGAATGGTGCGGGGTGGTCTTTGAGTACGACATTGTAGCTTCACGTGGGAGGAACTGGCTTTATGAATGCGCTGGGAATGTGTATGCGCTTTCTTAAAAGCCATGATCTTCAGAATTAGCATTAAATATGGGAGGAATTGTAACATGGCAGTTGAACAAGTATTCACTGCTGCTTTCAAGGCTCAAGGGCTTGTATTTTAAGTCATACCGATGGTTCAGCGCAGCTTGTGTGAGGCTTCCAAAATAGTAATACATCTCCTTGTGGGAGTAGAATTTATGTCTTCTTTTCCCTACCTGGTTTGTTGCGTTTTTTTTATTTAAAAAATAAATAAAACAAGAGCCAAGACTTCGACTGGTCTTCTGCTTCTTTGTCTTGAAACATAAGCGACTGTGACAAATTCCTTTGGGTCTTATTAAAAAACTGGTGACCTAATAGGATTTCAAGGGACTGCAGTGGCTCAAGTGGGTAAGACACTGACTGGAAGGTAGGAGGTCAGCAGTTTGATTCCCGAGTACTTCAGGACGGAATGAGCTCCCGTCTTTGTCCCAGCTCCTGCCAACCTAGCAGTGCGAAAGCAAGAAATTGCAAGTAGATAAATAGGGACCACTTGGGTGGGAAGGTAAACAGCGTTCCGTGTCTAGTCATGCCTGCCACATGACCACGGGAACGCCTGCAAATGCAGACAGCGCTGGATCTTCGGCTTTGAAACAGATGAGCACTGAACCCTAGAGTCGGATACGACTGGCTTTTGAGCAAGGGATACCTTTACCTTTAATAGGATTTCAAGTCTGAAAGGAAATTCATATTTCAGATTCTAGAAACTAGCAAGTTATGGGGGAGTGAATTCAAAACATGTTGAAAATTGTGTTGGACACTGATGGCGAGCCTTGGCATTCCAGATGTTCTTGGATTCAATTCCCAGAAGTCCTGATTGGTAGGAGTGCTGACTTGGGTTTCTGGGAATTGAAGTCCAAAAACACCTGGAGTGCCGAAGTTCGCCATCACTGCTGTAGGAGATGGTACAGAATGGATGATGAGGTGCAATATTATGCCACAATGGACTTCTTCCCCCTTTTTCAATCTGTTCACTTTACTGGCTTTGACATACAGATGAAACAAATGCCCAGCTCCTTAAAACCAACCCAGACTCTGTTATGTGCCATCAGGTGAGTTTAAATGTATATGCTATCAATTCTGTCTTGTGGCAACCTTTTTCAGGGCGAGTGTGTGTTTGTGTGTGTGTGTTTAACCAGTGTACGGCCAATTGTGGTTCAAAATACCACAATCTTCGAAGAGGCTGGGCCACAATGGCTAAACGGTTAAGATGCTGAGCTTTTATGACGGGAAGGTTGGCAGGTCAGCAGTTCAAGATCCGAACGCTGCGAACACAGCGAGCGCCTGTCATTGATCCCAGCTCCTGCCATCAAAAAGCAAGAAGTTGCAAGCAGTTAAATAGGTACCACTTCAGCGGGAAAGGTAAGTTATTAAAATGTAGCCATCAGTCTTTTAAGGTGTTTTTCTTTCTTGTGTTTCCATAGGCTTGTGCAGAGGTTTTTCACAGGTGATAGCAGAGCTCTCCTCTTACGGTGTTGTCTTTTGCCGTTCAAAGGAAATGCACTCAAGTGTGTCTTCAAAACTGGACTTGCTTTTGTTGACTTTTTATTTTTCAAGAAAATAAGACAAAAAAAGCCTTGAAGCTCCCAGCGGAGTTCTACTTTTCTTTTCGTGTCAACTACAGACAGACCGTGGGCCGACCAACCCCTGCCCCTCACCATCAGTACCAATGCCTGCCCTAAAGTGTGGGCTTGTGTTTTTGCGAAGAGGGGGATGAATCCGAGTCGGGAAGAACAGAAGGTCACTGGGAAAGATGCTTCAAACCATTTAGAAGAGGGATTCTCAACATGTGGCCTGCGGGCCGGATGTGGCCCGTGACGCCATTTCATGTGGGGCCTCCACAGCCTCCACCACATCAGGAAGTGCCATGTGGTGGAGGAAGGGCAAAACGGCCCCCCGGCCCCCAAAGCCATCTGAGAGAGCGTGACCTGGCCCCCGGCTTTAAAAGGTTGAGAACTCCCAATTTAGAAAGAGATCCTGAAGGTGTGTACAAGCAATTTGTGGATGGATTGCAGCAGACTATGAGAAACCAGGAAATGTTGGTAGGAAAGTATCAACTAACGTGGACTTTGGAACACTAAACGTGGGACACAACACACAACATTTTTGTTTTGCCTTTGGAAGTACGTTTTTTAAACAATTACACCAGGGGTTCTCAACCTTTTCAAGCCGTGGACCAGACTACACCCCGATAGATGAGCGGGCCAGACTGGTTATCCCCCCCTGCCATAAAATATGTCCATGACTGTTGTAAACGTGTTTACGACAGCCGCGGATGCATTTACAGCTGTCGTAAATGCATCCGGTGGTGGTGGCAATGCGGGCCAGATGAGATGGTACTGCAGGCTGGGGCCATCCTGTGGGTCATAGGTTGAGAACCCCTGAACTACAGTGAGAAAGAAAAGGACCAGGCTACTAAATTGTATATACCAAGTGGTGAAAAATCATTCTTCACCAGTGATGGTGAACCTGGGCACTCCAGGTGTTCTTGGACTTCAATTCCCAGAAGCTCAAGTCAGCACTCCTGTTGATCAAGGCATCAGGGAATTGAAGTTCCAGAACAGCTGGAGTGCCAAGGTCCACCATCACTGCTTCAGGCAGTCTCATTCAACAAGAAAAAGCCACATGCGCAGGCAGTTATCCAGACACACGTGTACTGTGGATTCAAACACTCAGCCATCGTTTGATGCTTCATATTCATGCTGGTGAAGGCCTCTTCATGCAAGCAAAGTTCTCGCATACTCCTTTTGGCATACAACTAGCTGGTTTGTAGCTAGACTAGAGCTGGTTTTAGGTTCGAATGCTCATGACAGGTCAAGCCAGCCGTGGCATCTTAGCTATCATCTGTAAAGTTGCAAAATTATCCTACCACTCCTGGGACAAAGGACGGTGTAGAACAGGGGTTCCCAACCTTTTCAAGCCGAGGGCCGAGTCATGCTCTCTCAGTCAGCTTCGAGGGCCGAATGACTATTTTGCTCTCCAAAGGGGCAGCCATTTTGTTTCTCATATGCCATGGGGGGGGGTGGGGGGGTGCACATGAAATGATGTCATGGGCCAGATCTGACCCGTGGACCTTAGGTTGGAAACCCCTGGTGTAGAACTTGTAGGAAACATGACCTGCAGATTCCAGGTAATCTAAAGCCGCCACATTATAAAATTTCACCTGGGACGCCACCAAGCCTTTCTAAACTTGTTTTGCCTTTATAAAGGTTAACATTTTACTTTCCCACCCAAATGCCACGATGCTCGTCAGAAACAATGGTCTACCCTTGTGTGTAAAACCACAATTTTTGTAAGTTGTGTTCATAATTTTCCTAATGGCACACACAAAACACCCCAGATGTCGCAGTTTTACGATACCTTGGGTTTTAAGTGTCTTGCATTTTCCATTTCTATGCAAGCATGCATAAGATGAGCATATCTGCACAGAAATCATCCTACTCTGAACAGGGGCCAAAGGTCCCCCTCCCCACCCCACCCCAGTGTGCAGAGCAAGCGCAAACATTCTGCTCGGGGTAATGGGCTTGTGCATATGCTTTGTTCTGTGAAGGCATGCATCTTTCTGATATTGAGAGGTAGTTTCAACAACAGGTTTGCGTAACACATCCGGGTTCCAGAACATGCCACTACTCACTACAGAACAAGCATTCTCTCCTAGCACTTAGTTTAGATTATTTTCCACCATGGTATACATAGCCTGACTGATGAAGACAAGAGGCTTGAATTAGGCACCGGAGGAGGGGGGGGCTTGCTGTCTGGCCAGGTTATCCTACTATAATAGAGTAGACCAGGGGTTCCCAACCTTTTCAAGCCAGTTGCCGGGTCACACTCTCTGTCAGCTTCGAGGGCCGGATGGGGGCAGTTATTTTGTCCCAACAACTTCAAAGGGCAGTCATTTTGTTTCTTGAATGCCCGTGGAGGGGTGGCACATGAAATGGCACCGCACCACAGACTAGATCTGGCCCACGGGCCTTAGGTTGGGAACCTCTGGAGTAGACCATATTGCCAGTAACTCAACGCCAAGTGTCAGGCGGTGGTTAACTAACCTGAAAACCCTGAGGACTAATAGCTTGGGTGGTAAAGTCCATAGGGGTGGGTGAGGGTCTCCAAGTGGATTAAATCTCACTTGAATCCGTCTTGATGGAGGGCAGCAGCTTCATCCTTACTGACTTGGGACTTTGTGTGCCAAAAGGGTTCAGGACCAGAAAGTAACTCGCGCAACTGGATCAGTGGTATGGGGAGGGTCACGCTGCGATGCGGAAGGCAAATGGAAGACCACTGCATTATATTCATCAGGACTATCTTCCTGGCTGATTGCCATGATGGACAGTATTCGGAATCGGATACGGCACTTGAAGAAGGGGAGAAAGTGATAAGACCTTAAGCCTGGCAGGCCGAGATGTTATAGGACAGTGATGGTGAACCTTGGCACTCCAGCTGTTCTTGGACTTCAATTCCCAGAAGCCCAAGTCTCTGAATCCAGATGAATGGGTTTACTGCATGTACACGCAGTAAACCCATTTGTGTGGATTCACAGGGACTTCAGCTTCTGGGAAATGAAGTCCAAGAACACCTGCAGTCTTAAGGTTCGCCATCACTGTAAAGGGATATTGAAGGGCAGGGGTGTGTAACCTCCAAATAATCCCCCCCCCCTCCACTAACATACTTGACTATTTACAACAATCCACTGAGTGTCCCAATGATCCACTTTCCTCCTTTTGTCCCCTGGCTTCGTGAAGCGCTCGCACTTAGGGCCCTTCTCCATTGCTGTGGCCTTTGGTCTCGGATAAGTCATTCCCTACTTCCCCGTCTTCGTGGATGCGCTGGTGCAGCGTGAGGTTACGCAGCTGCCGGAAGCTCTTGCTGCAGCGCACGCACGGGTAGGGCCGCCCTGCCGCCGCGGCCGTGTGGATCTGCTGATGGGCCGCCAGCTTGGACGGGTAGCAAAAGCTCTTCCCGCAGCGGTTGCAGGGGTATGGGCGCTGCCCCGTGTGCGTTCGGCGGTGGGCGGCCAGCTTGGATGGGTAACAGAAGCTCTTGGGGCAGTCGGCACACTTGTAGGGGCGCTCCGGCGTGTGGATCCACTGATGGGCGGCCAGCTTGGAGCGGTGTCCGAAGCGCTTGGGGCACAAGGTACAGGGATACGGACGTTCGCCAGTGTGGGTGCGGCGGTGGGCGGCCAGCTTGGAGGGGTAGCTGAAGCTCTTGGGGCAGTCGGGGCATTTGTATGGGCGCTCGGCGCAGTGGGTCCATTGGTGCGTGGCTAGCTTGGAGCGGTAGATGAAGCGCTTGCCGCAGTCCTTGCACTGGTAGGGGCGGTCCGAGGGCAGGATGGCGGGAGGCCGCGGGCGGCGGGGGCGAGCCGGCTTGGGGGACTCCGTGGTGGGCACGGAAGGCAGGTCTGTGGGCAAGGGTGACTTCGTGTTCTCCTTCAGGGTTTGGGGGTCTGAAAGACAATGAAACAAATCAGAATTCCATATCCTCCATTTGGTCATCCTCTCCTATTTGTCTCTCTTTCCTCTTTACCTTCATTATCATTTCATGCCTGAAAAGCAGTCTGGCTAGGTTGTCCAGCTATGGTAATAGAGTAGACCAAAGATGGACAACCTTGGAGCTCTGGGTGTTCATGGACTTTGATTCCCAGAAGCTCAAGTCAGCACTCCTGCTGATCAGGGCTTCTGGGAATTGAAGTTCAAGAACATCTGGAGCACCAAGGTTGTCCATCCCTAGAGTAGACCTGTGATGGCGAACCTTGACGCTCCAGATGTTCTTGGTCTTCAATTCCCAGAAGCCCAAGCCCCCGTGAATCCACACAAATGGGTTCGCTGGGATTCATCCAGCCCAGCCCGCGCCGCCCTCGTCGCTCCTGAAAGTGGAAGTAAAATGCGCCCGTATGGTTAAGGCTTTCCAGGTTAACCCTTCCTCCATATGGGTGCGTTTTACTTCCGCTTCCAGGAGCGATGAGGGCGGCGCAGGGCGGGCCAGATGAATCACACCAAACCCATTTGTGTGGATTCACAGGGGCTTGGGCTTCTGGGAATTGAAGTCCAAGAACATCTAGAGTGCCAAGGATTGCCATGCCTGGAGTAGACCATCCCAACAGCAACTCAACACCAGTCGTCAGATGGCGGTTAATTAACCTGACAACCCTGAGAACTAACAACCTTGGGTGGGGTGTCCAATGGCTTCAGACCTCATGCAGCCCAGCAGCTGTTTTTGTGACCCCCTAAACCAGTGGTGGCGAACCTATGGCACCTGTGCCAGAGGTGGCACTCAGATCCCTCTATGGGGGCACCTGTGGAGTCACCCCAGCACAGAGGTTGCTTGCCCCTCTGCCCAGCAGCCTAATGAGATGCTTCCTCCCTCCACCCTGCATAGAGTTCACCCACCCCTCTGCCCAGCAGCCCAACGGGAGCGCTTCTTCCCTCTCCCCAGCACACAGCTCGCCCCGGCCCTCTGCCCAGCAGCCCAACAGGAATGTTTCCTTCCTCCCCTCTTGCTGTGTTGGCACTTTGCGATATATAAGTGGGATTTGGGTTGCCATTTGGGCACTCGGTCTCTAAAAGGTTCGCCATCACTGCACTAAACCAGAGTTGGCAGAAGCTGGGATGGAGACAGGGGCTCACACTGTTGTGCCGCACTCAGGTCTTGAACTGCTGACCGGTCAACCTTCCAGACATCAAGTTCAGCAGCTTAACCACTAAGCCACCACAGCCCCTAGCAGTTCGAACGCAAGAAAGTGCAAGTAAATAAATAGGCGCTGCTTTGGCGGGAAAGGTAACAGCGTTGCATGTGCTCTTGCATCTAGCCATGCCTGCGGAAATGAGCATGGAAATGAGCACTGCACCCTAGAGTCAGATACAACTGGCTTTCGAGCATGGCAGAACTTTACCTATGTTAGGCATTACTCCCAGAATGGAGAATTATAGGATTTGTAGGAAAAAAAACCAATAACAACCAAGTGGCTCAGTGGTTAAGATGCTTGCCTTGTTAGCTAGAAGGTCGACAGTTCAAGACCTGAGTGCGGCATGACGGGATGAGTGTCCGTCTGTCCCAGCTCCTGCCAACTTAGCCATTCGAAAGCAAGACATTGCAAGTAGAACAATAGGGACCCCTTCGGTGGGGAAAAGATCTTGGGGACATGAAAGGAGCCTCATTCGTGCGTCCCCCAAGTGGAGTTCCTCCAGCAAAAAATCCTTTCAACCCAGAAAGCACTTTTGTGTGCTTCTGACACAATTTTTTTTAAAAATGTAAAACAAAACAAAACACAATTCCATGTGTATATGATGCGTGCCGGGTGTCCCTTACCCACAATGTTTCCACTCAGGGGGTTGTTGGCAGCTCCATTCTTGCTGTTGCTCATGCAGGGCTGTTCCCCCCTTTCCAGCATCAGGACAAGGCTTGGTCGAGCGAGAATGTAACCTGCAAACGATGGGAGAGAAATGAGTGTGGAAGTCATAGGAGGTGCAGAGACGATCACAGCTGTGCGTGCATAGCTTGTACCGCTTCGGCGGGAAAGGTAACAGCATTCCGTGCCCTTCAGCGTCATGTCATGCCTGCCACGTGGCCATGGAAACATCTACAAATGCAGTCGACACTGCCTCTTTGGCTGTCAGCAGAGATGAACAGAATCCTCTAGAGTAGAGATGTGAAAGCCCGGAAAAAAAAACAGAAAAATATGAAGAAAAAACCACAGATTTTTCCATTTTTTTTCTCTGAAGCCTTTTTTGTTTTTCCCCAAAAAATTAAAATACATTATGGGATGTTTTATTAAGATAAGGCTGGGTTCAAATATTTTATAATTCATTTCTAAAAAAATATGTATGCTATCAGATTATTTTCAATTTTTCCGAAAAATCCGCCCCCCCCCCCGGAAAAAAATAAACAAAAAAAAACAGGTTTTTTCTCCCCGAGCTTCAAAATTTCTGGAAATTTTACATCTCTACTCTAGAGTCAGACAACTGTGTTTTTTTTTAGCAAGGAGATCTTTACCTTTTTAAAAATCTACGTTAAGTAATGCACTGCACGACGGAGTGAGCTTCCGTCTCTGTCCCAGCTCCTGCCAACCTAGCAGTTTGAAAGCAAGAAATTGCAAGTAGATAAACAGTGGGAAGGTAAACAGCGTTCGTGCACTCCGGTGTTGAGGCATGCCTGCCACATGTCCACAGACGCAGACAGTGCTGCTCTTTGGCTATAAACAGAGATGAGCACTGAACCCTAGAGTTGGATACGACTGGCTTTCGAGCAAGGGCGACCTTTACCTTTACCTAAATAAAGTCCATTTCCGTGGATTGTAAACCTGAGAACACAGTCATATTTGTTTGCAATTAAATACTACGGATTGCTCTATCAAAGTACTGTATCTCAGCCTTTCCCCCCTTATGTCACAAGTGGCCTACCACTGCTGCTTTGACTACAGCTCCCATCTCTGCTAGCCCGCCTAGGTCGCCCTTGCTCGAAAGCCAGCTGTATCCGACTCTAGGGTTCAGTGCTCATCTTCATTTACAGCCCAAGAGCCAGTGCTGTCTGCGTCTGTAGACGCTTCCATGGTCGTTTGTGGCAGGTATGACTAGACACGGAATGCTGTTACCTTTCCCGCCCAAGTGGTACCTCTGTATCGACTTGCAACATCTTGCTTTCGAACCGCTAGGTTGGCAGGAGCTGCGACGGGCGACAGGCGCTCACTCCGTCACGCGGCACTCGGGTCTCGAAAGGTCGACCTGCCAACTTCCCGGCCGTCAAGTTTATTTAACCAGTGGTAAAGGGAGGATGGGCACTGGAGGAGTCCCGACAACATCTGGAAGGGCCCTGTAAGTAGATGGCTCAGGCCCAACATTGCTCGTCGTCTTTCCCGATCCTTGCCTACCGGCACCCTAGCCTTGTGCCAGTGTGGACTGAAAAAGGCAATAAAAGGGACCGGTCTGCCCAATCTGGATTTGGTGCAATGCAACCCTGGTTTTATGCATTACCCCCACATCCGTTTGCAACAACTGGATGCAAAAAAGGGAAAATAAGAGAGGAAAACACCATTTCCTCCCACCCCTTAAAAAAGCCATACAAACAAGGATGTTCTTCCCCCCATCATCGCCCTCCCCAGATGGCATCATCATCCCCTTCCTCCAGATGTGCCTTTTCTACCCTCGACCCCAACCATCCAGCCCCCCCTTTCTTCCCCATTCACCCACCCACCCCCAAAACTCACCCGCCCTGGAGCCTCCCCCGGCCTCAGGCTGCCTCTGGGGTCTCCCCTTCATGAGCCGATCGCGCCGGGTCATGCTATCCCCAAGGGGGGGCCCCAGGCTGGGCACCCCACTGCATCTCTTCCCAGCCCCCCAGCAACGTGCCTGCGCAGCAGCAGCAGCAGCTCAGCTGGGGGGAGGGAGGGAGGGAGGGAGGGAGGAGAGGAGGGTCTTTTTCTCTCCCTTGCAATCGCTGCCTTCTCGATATTATGGGGGGGGGGGGCAGAGAAAGAAGAAAGGAGGGAGGAGGGGGGGATAAATATGGACGCGATGGGGTAGCAATGGCAGACACAACATCCCAGGGGTTCCTGGATAGGAACTCTCACAGACGAGGGGATGCTATCTATGTGCAGCATGCATAGATGCCCATATACATATACTACTGTACATATACTACTGTATATCCATGATGATGGCGAACCTTGGCACTCCAGATGTCCTTGGGCATCAATCCCCAGGAGCCCAAGCACCCTGTGAACCCACACGAATGGGTTTACTGCGATTCACCTGGCTTGCGCCACCCTCGTCGCTCCCGGAAGTGGATGCAAAATGCGCCCGAATGGAGGAAGGGTTAACCTGGAAGAGTCTTAACCGTCCGGGCGCGTTTTACTTCCGCTTCCAGGAGGGACGAGGGCAGCGCGGGCCGGACAAATCGCAGTAAGCCCATTCGTGTGGATTCGCAGGGTGCTTGGGCTTCTGGGAATTGAAGTCCAAGAACATCTGGAGTGCCAAGGTTCGCCATCATGGCTGTATATGCATATACTGTATACCTGTCTGTCCGTCCTATCTATCGTCCTACCTACATACCTATCTACCATCCTTCCTTCCTACCTGTCTGTCTATCTAGTTACCTACGTCCCTACAGTGGAACCTCGGTTAACAAACGGCTCGGTTAACATAAAAATTGTGTAACAAAAGGAAAACCATAGAAAAAATGGCTTGGTTTACGGAATTTTCGTCAGAATGGATTAATTGTTTTTTCAATGCATTCCTATGGGAAACCGCATTTCGGTTTATGTATTTTGGTTTTCAATGCATTCCTATGGGAAATTGCATTCCTATAGGAAATTCAGTTAATTTTTTGCTGTAAGGAACGTCCCGGAGAACGCATTTATTACGTTAACCAAGGTTCCACTCTATCTATCTATCTATCTATCTATCTATCTATCTATCTACCTACTTTATCTATATCTATCTATCTATCTATCTATCGATCTACGTACCTACTT
This sequence comes from Bradypodion pumilum, assembly GCA_035047305.1. Classification (NCBI taxonomy): domain Eukaryota; kingdom Metazoa; phylum Chordata; class Lepidosauria; order Squamata; family Chamaeleonidae; genus Bradypodion; species Bradypodion pumilum. The sequence continues at coordinate 7,266,510 of JAWDJD010000007.1, forward strand.
TATCTATCTATCTACCTACCTACCTACCTACCTACCTACTTTATCTATATCTATCTATCGATCTACCTACCTACTTTATCTATCTATCTATCTATCTATCTATCTATCATTTTACTTATATATTACATTTATATCCTGCCCATCTGGATAGTCTCCTACTCTGAGAAGCGTACAACAGATTAAATGTTTTATGTACACTATATATGTCCAAAACAGTGCAAAGAAAAATTATTTTTCTTTGAAAGCAATGGTGACTGTTATTGTTTATTCTTATTATTTATTAAAGTTCTAACCCACCCATTACTGTTATGCTGTCTGGCATAATCTGGGAAGGCACTCCAAAAAATAAAAATAAAAATAAAATCAGTATTTCCAAGATGTGATTCCCGCTAATCATAAAAAGTAGGGGAGGAACAGCTCCCTAGATTTATGGAAAGAAGGATGGTTGGTTGGATGGATGAACATGTCCACCTAAGTCCCTACTAGTTGTATGGGGGTGACGGAAATCCTACTGTAAGAAGTTCTAGCATCACCACCCCATAATCTGATCCTTAATTCAAGTTAAATGGGGTCGCACTTTTCCACAGCGACAGGCCTGCACTTTGCATATGTTCAGAAACACCTTCTCGCTTTCCATATACTCTACGACTCAGTCTTCCGATGATGGAGATGTTGGGTTGGATAGAGAGCAAAGATCAACGCTGATCCGGGGGTACACAGAAAGAGCCCCCTTAAAGATTGTGGTGTTTTTGAACCACAATCAGGAGCACCCTGGTAACGGCAACCTTGTGTTGCTGGCTAACCTTTCTCACACCGGGTCAGGCGAAAGGAGCTGGCAGAAATGAATTCACTCAAGGTGGCTTCATTTTGGCAGTTTCATATCTGGCCTAGACACGCAGGAAGAACGCTGATCCCAGAAACTTCCCCCCCCCCAGTGCGCACTATTTTCATGGAAAATCTTGCAAAAGAAAGGTGGTTATCTTCCAAAGTTTCGTAAAACTCTCTGCTGTCTGCCAGGAAGATAAGATCGCTATCCCTTGAAAAATTAAGTGCATGATTCGACGCAACGTACAGCTGTGAAATAATAAGAAATAATTGGGTGCTGTCAAGTCAATTCAGACTTACGGTAAACCTTTCCAGGGTTTTCTAGGTGGAGCAGCTCCCATCATCTCCCACCATTGGTCTGTCTGTCTATGGCGGCTAGGAGTGTTATCCCAAAGAAAACCCCCACATCCCCATATTTTAGAATATGGTTTGTCCATGGATGGTTTGTCCAAGGATGGTTTGTCCATCCTTGCTTTTTAAACCATGAACAGCATCATTTCAGGCCCAGATTTTAGAAAGGCCGTTTAGTAGAAGATTCAAGACTAACCCCCCAAAAGCCTCTAAATCAGGGGTTCCCGACCTTTTCGCGATGCAGTGAGTGGGCCGGTCACGTGGTTCCTCCTGCCGTAAACGCTGTCGTAAAATGCACATGCAGCTGTCATAAACGCATTTACGACAGCCGTGGGTGCATTTATGGCAGCGTCTGCAGCGTGCAACTTTATGGCTGGCGAGGGTGGAGGCAGGCCACATGAAAGGGTGCCACGGGTTGGCCACCACTGCTCTACGGAACGGAACGAGACTAATTCTCAGCTATGCGCATATAGGAGTGATGTTGCTTTTGAAGAAAAAGAGGGATTTAGCCTTGCAGTTACTTTTTGAGCTACAATAGGTAAAGGTAAAGGTTTCCCTTGCTCGAAAGCCAGTCGTATCCGACTCTAGGGTGCAGCGCTCATCTCTGTTTCTAAGCCGAAGAGCCAGCGCTGTCTGCTTCTGCAGACGTTTCCGTGGTCATGTGGCAGGCATGACTAGACACCGGAGTGCACGGAGCGCTGTTACCTTCCCACCGAAGTGGTCCCTATTTATCTACTTGCAATTTCTTGCTTTCGAACTGCTAGGTGGAATAGCAATGACATAATAAACACTTTGGAAAGTGTGTGTGTCCTCCCCCCCCCCCATCTTGTTTTTGGCTTTCCTTTGTGACCTGAAAGCAAAGTGGTGCACGGGACACGCATTGATCGTCTGAAACTGACCTGCAACTGCCACCATTCCCCCCCCCTCCTCGCCCCACAAAACCCGCCCTTGTTTAAAGACAACACAGCAAAGCGGAAGAGAAACTCCACAGGTTTGTGGGAGAGGGAAGGATCTTCGTGTGGTTGCTTTGAAGTTCAGCCAAATGCAATTAAAGACAGACACGAAAATAATGCACAATGAGAAGGAAAAAAGCAATGCCACTCGACCGGGCAATAGCAGCACCAAGCAAGCAACCCCAAAGCAATGCTACCTGCACACAGCAGCATCAACTGAGCAAGTCCCGGGCAGAAAGTCTGGGCTCCTTGGGCAGAACCATATGCAAGGGCGATCCTCTCCCCCCCCCCCCCCGTTCTCCGAATGGTTTCACCCACCGAAGAGGGCAAAAGAATGAATGACGCTCGAACGGTGGCCGAGAGGAGACAAAAAGGGCGAACTTTATTTTCTTAACGAGTTGGGAGTTTGAGTAGTTCAGAATGCTTGGACGTGTTTCATTGGACGAGATTCGGAGTGGCCGGAACTCGGAAACGTTACTTTTGCGGACAGTAACTCAGTAGTATTGTGCTGGCTAGGGGATTCTGGGAGTTGTCGTCCGAAAAAAAAGAGTGTAAAGCCGTGATGGCGAACCTTTGCACTCCAGTTGTTCTTGGACTTCAATTCCCAGAAGCCCAAGCACCCTGTGAATCCACACGAATGGGTTTACTGCGGTTCATCTGCCCTCGTCGCTCCCAGAAGCGGAAGTAAAATGTGCCTGTACGGTTAAGACTCTTCCGGGTTAACCCTCCGTACGGGCGCATTTTACTTCCGCTTCTGGGAGTGACAAGGGCAGATGAATCGCAGTAAACCCATTCGTGTGGATTCACAGGGTGCTTGGGCTTCTGGGAAATGAAGTCCAAGACCATCTGGAGTGCCAAGGTTCGCCATCACAGTAGTTTCCCAGCTTTGAGTTATACAGTACTTTAATAGCAATCTGGTTGCAATAAGAGGCAGACAATGGGGAATTTGAATTTCATTTAAAAGGAGAATGTTGGTGTATAATATAATATAAATATAATATTATTAATTATAAACTGTAAATATATTTATAAACTATAAATATAATGCAAAATAAATAAACATAATAGAATATATATTTGTTTTAGATTAAACGAAAAAGCATTAGAAGGATGTTACTTGGACCTGGAGGTCTACCTTGGCATGCACTTTTATGGATTTCAACCCACAACCTCGGATGGACTAAGAAAAGTCAGCCTGACAAGAATACACCCTTACGGAGCAGAAACTCACAGGGTGAAACCTATGGGGCTTTCTGGTTAGCAGAGACTCTGATCTTCCGTGTTCCCCACCTCATGCTTTTGTGTTCACTTTGAGCATGACTAGCAATGTTCACATAAGATGGATCAGAAATGAATTTTCCCAGCCGCGGTGTATTATTGTGAGTTCTTTCTATTGCCTGAAGATGCTTTGGTTTTGAAACAGCAATTAGGGTTGCTTGTTTAAGTATTGCCCAAGCTGTCAGCTTTGAAAAATCTTGTGATGCGGCATTGGAGGGCATTTTTTTTTTAAAAAAATTTAAACATCCAATTTTTAAATTTTTTTGTAAAGTTTTTGTTTTATGTGTAAGCCGCCCCGAGTCGCCTTGGTGAGAGGGCGGCAGTAGAAATGTGAGTACAGTACAGTACAGTAAATATCTATCATGCCCATTGCAGCTGCGTTGGTGCTGGATTGCTCCATTCCTATTTTTGATTTTGCAATTCAGGGGAGCACAAACTCTAGCCCCTGCCCTCCAAATTTCCCAACGCTGTTGCTTCTTTTTTATGGCTGATTTCAAAATTGGGCAGTTGACTAATTCATCCTACTTTGACCACAAGATAAGGCAGTCAAGGCTCGGGTAGTTAGTTTAGAGTTTGTTGGGAAGAGGAAATTTCAAGGACGGGAAACATAAATTAGAAAGTTTCCTAGTTTGGGCCTTCCCCAACAAATCAGCACAGTCACAGGCAAAACAAAAGTACTGTATTTATTTGTGCAATTAATCTTAAGACTCAGCTGTGCTTTCGCAGGGACCAGGTTGCGTGAGAAGCTTTGGAAGCTGATGGAACAAACTTGCTCAACTTTGGCTGATGGTTTTGATTTGTGGGCATCTAGCCCATGTTTATCTAGACTCGAGTCTAAAGGCGGTTCTTGGGTCTCTTTACGTGACTGAAGACAAAGGTTTAATGGATCATATTGGGAAATCAAAATTTGGAATCAAAACCCAAAACACTTGTTGGTAAAACCCATGATGACAGCAGCATTTTAAAAAAGCATTCAGGTTCAGGCTTATCTCTTAAGCTTGCACTTATAAAAAAAGCCAGAAGGAATCTGAGCATACCTGTCAACGGTGGCTCCGGACAATCCGAGACCTGCGCAGAACGGTTCTGTGCAGGTCGCTTTTTACACATGCGTAAAAGTCTTCTACGCATGCGTAAAAGCGACTTGCGCAGAACCGTTCTGCGCTGCTCGCTTCTACGCATGCGTAGGCTTTTACGCATCCGTAGGCTTCTATGATCCCCTTCTGCACAGAAGCCTTCTACGCATGCGTAGAAGGGTTCTATGCAAGCGTAGAAGGGTTCTATGCAAGCGTAGAAGGGTTCTATGCAAGCGTAGAAGGGTTCTATGCATGCGTAAAAGCCTTCTACGCATGTGTAGACGCGAGCTGCGCAGAAGGGATGCGCAGTAACATCTCCCCCCCCCCCACTGCCAAATTCCGGGGTTTCGGCAGCTCCGGGCAGGAAATGGCGAAAATCAGCGCCAAAAAACGGGAAATCCCAGCCAATCCGGGTAGGTTGACAGGTATGAATCTGAGGATAGAGGACCTCTGAAAAGTCCTTGATTTTTAAAGATCTTTTGTGTTATGCTTTTGCTGCAGTGATGACTTCTTTCTCTTCCTCTTCTTCCTCCTCCAAATATAGGCAATCATCAGGGCAATCAGCCATGAAGACTGTCCTGAAAATATAATGCAGTGGTCTTTCAGTATTGCAGCATGACACCCATGTACCACTGATCCAATTTCACAAGTCACTTTATGGTCATGAGCCCTTTTGATACACAAAGTCCTCCTCAGCTCCAGGCCAGGATGGATGAAGCTTCTGCCGTCCATCAAGATGGGTTCAAGTGGGATTTAATCCATTTGGGGACCATCACCCTTCCCTGTGGACTTTGGCAGACCTCAGAGCTGTCATGTTAGTTAACCATCGCATGACACTCGGCCGTTGAGTCGTTGGCAGTATAGTCTACTCCAGGGGTGACCAACCTTTTTCCGTCATGGCCCGACCTCTCCCCCTGGAAGTAGGGGCATTTACAGCTGGCATAAATGCGCCCACTTTTGTGTTTATGCCAGCCACGGGCGTATTTTATGGATGACATACATGCACCTGCTTCCACATCTGGGTACGGTGGAGGCAGCGATGGGCCGGGTGGGGGAGCTGGGGGCAGGTTGGGAACCTCTGGTCTACTCTATTACTATAGCAGGATAACCTGGTTGGGGGAGTGTCTAGAAGAAATAAAATCAGGAATGAGATTATAAGGGAAAGAATTGGAATCGAGGATTCTGCTAGAGGCAATCCAGAAGAAGGCATGCTTTCTAAGCTCTAGAAATAGACTGGAGCTCTTTTTTTCTACTTTTCCCCCCCTTCTCCTAGAAAACTTTTATTTATTTATTTTATGGGGGGGGGAGAATCCTGCTGAATGACGGATGCTGGGGTTTGTAACCAAAGTCAAGGTCTCCTCTGTTCGAAAGTCAGTCGTATGATATCCGACTCGAGGATGCGGGTGCCCCTCCTTGGTCCATGCGTGTCTAGAACGCAGTGACCTTTCCCACACCCAAGGGGTACCTCTTTATCTACTTGCAATGTCTCGCTTTCGAACTGCGAGGTTGGCGGGAGCAGGGGCAGAGACGCGCTCACTCGGGTCTCGAACCCAGTCTCCCTCCCTAGTTCTAGTGCTTTTCCCCTTTAAGAAGGTTAGGCTACTCTCTCTCTCTCTCTCCCCCCCCCTCCCCAAATCCTCTGGTCTCCGCCCCGCAGCCCCGCCCCAACTGGGAGTCGTTAAAGGGCCCCGGTCCATATTCTCTCTGTCTCTCCCCTTCCTGGAAAGCGACCGGGAGGCGTTTCCAGATGTGGCTGCCCTGGAACTGCCGCCCCGGCGGAGCTGCTGCGGTTGCAGCGGTGAGGGCGGCGGCGGTTCTGCCCCCGGCTTGGTCCCGGCCCGGCCTCCTCGGCCTCCCCCGGCGGGGCTTCTGCGTCCGCGCCGCCCAGTCCCAGGGGCTGCTCTTCCGCCAGGTGAGCCGCTTCTCTCTGGGATGTATATGGGGTGGGTTGGGGGGGGGGGTAAGCTTCCTGGGAAAAGCAAATTGCCCCGCAGGCGGAAATTCAACAGGTGCAGAGTAGGAAGAGCAAGCCAGCTTTGCCCTCCTTAACTTGCTTGCCTGTCCTTGACTTCCTTTCTCTTCCTTTCTGGAGAAAGCAAATTGCCCGCAGGCGGAAATTCAACAGGTGCAGAGTAGGAAGAGCAAGCCAGCTTTGCCCTCCTTAACTTGCTTGACTGTTCTTGACTTCCTTTCTCTTCCTTTCTGGAGAAAGCAAATTGCCCGCAGGCGGAAATTCAACAGGTGCAGAGTAGGAAGAGCAAGCCGGCTTTGCCCTCCTTAACTTGCTTGCCTGTCCTTGACTTCCTTTCTCTTCCTTTCTGGAGAAAGCAAATTGCCCCGCAGGCGGAAATTCAACAGGTGCAGAGTAGGAAGAGAAAGCCAGCTTTGCCCTCCTTAACTTGCTTGCCTGTCCTTGACTTCCTTTCTCTTCCTTTCTGGAGAAAGCAAATTGCCCCGCAGGCGGAAATTCAACAGGTGCAGAGTAGGAAGAGAAAGCCAGCTTTGCCCTCCTTAACTTGCTTGCCTGTCCTTGACTTCCTTTCTCTTCCTTTCTGGAGAAAGCAAATTGCCCCGCAGGCGGAAATTCAACAGGTGCAGAGTAGGAAGAGAAAGCCAGCTTTGCCCTCCTTAACTTGCTTGACTGTCCTTGACTTCCTTTCTCTTCCTTTCTGGAGAAAGCAAATTGCCCCGCAGGTGGAAATTCAACAGGTGCAGAGTAGGAAGAGCAAGCCAGCTTTGCCCTCCTTAACTTGCTTGCCTGTCCTTGACTTCCTTTCTCTTCCTTTCTGGAGAAAGCAAATTGCCCCGCAGGCGGAAATTCAACAGGTGCAGAGTAGGAAGAGAAAGCCAGCTTTGCCCTCCTTAACTTGCTTGCCTGTCCTTGACTTCCTTTCTCTTCCTTTCTGGAGAAAGCAAATTGCCCCGCAGGCGGAAATTCAACAGGTGCAGAGTAGGAAGAGAAAGCCAGCTTTGCCCTCCTTAACTTGCTTGACTGTCCTTGACTTCCTTTCTCTTCCTTTCTGGAGAAAGCAAATTGCCCCGCAGGTGGAAATTCAACAGGTGCAGAGTAGGAAGAGAAAGCCAGCTTTGCCCTCCTTAACTTGCTTGCCTGTCCTTGACTTCCTTTCTCTTCCTTTCTGGAGAAAGCAAATTGCCCCGCAGGCGGAAATTCAACAGGTGCAGAGTAGGAAGAGAAAGCCAGCTTTGCCCTCCTTAACTTGCTTGACTGTCCTTGACTTCCTTTCTCTTCCTTTCTGGAGAAAGCAAATTGCCCCGCAGGCGGAAATTCAACAGGTGCAGAGTAGGAAGAGAAAGCCAGCTTTGCCCTCCTTAACTTGCTTGCCTGTCCTTGACTTCCTTTCTCTTCCTTTCTGGAGAAAGCAAATTGCCCCGCAGGCGGAAATTCAACAGGTGCAGAGTAGGAAGAGAAAGCCAGATTTGCCCTCCTTAACTTGCTTGACTGTCCTTGACTTCCTTTCTCTTCCTTTCTGGAGAAAGCAAATTGCCCCGCAGGTGGAAATTCAACAGGTGCAGAGTAGGAAGAGAAAGCCAGCTTTGCCCTCCTTAACTTGCTTGCCTGTCCTTGACTTCACTTCTCTTCTTTCCTGAAGAAAGCAAATTGCCCCACAGGCGGAAATTCAACAGGTGCAGAGTAGGAAGAGAAAGCCAGCTCCCCCCCCCCAATAACTTGCTTCCCTGTCCTTGCCTTCATTTATCCTCCTTTCTGGGAAAAGAGAGTTGCCTTGCAGGTGGAAATTCAATAGGTACAGAGTAGGAAGAGAAAGCCAGCCTTGCTTTCCATAATTTGCTTGCCTGTTCTTTACTTCCTTTCTCCTCCTTTCTGGGAGAAGCCAACTGACTTGTAGGTTAAAAGCCCCCGACTCCGCACCTGTTGAATTTCCTCCCGAGGGGCAATTTACTTTTCCCAGAGAGGAGGAGAACTGAAGTAAAGAACGGGCTAGCAAGCAATGGAATGCAAAGCTGGCTTTCTCTTCTTACTCTGCACCAGTTGAATTTCTGCCTGCAGGGCAGTTTACTTTTCCCAGAAAGGAGGAGAAACCAGGGAGGAAGAATTTACAGTCAATCTCAAGGTTAAATGAATTATGGCCTCCCCTCCTTTAAATCTGTGGCAATGAGTCTTCTGCCACTGCAGGTTGCTATTTGAAAGGTGATGGGTTTTGTCCCCTTTAGGCACATATGCTTGGCACAATACATATCTGGCAGTATCTACTCCCCTAAGGCACTGCAAAGTGGTTTGTTCCAGAGGAGACCATCAAGAGTCATTAACTGTACAAAATACCTGGCCGTTAATTGTATCTATTCAACAGTCGGTGTGTTTAGTGTGTAAGACTCGGTGTGTAAGACTCCTTATAACAGGGGTTCTCAACCTAAAGCCTGTGGGCTGGATTTGGCCCATGGTGCCATTTCTTGTGGCCCCACCCCTCCAAGGCATTCGAGAAACAAAATGGCCACCCCTTTGAAGCTGTTGGGACAAATTGCCTGCCCCCAGTGAGTTTCAATAATTAAAATATATGAAAATATGGTAAAATTAATTAATTTAGACATTTGTGTGGATATGTTTTTGTGTGTTTACATTGACCCGAGTATAAGTCGAGTCCCATTTTTGGACCTCATTTGGTCGACTTATACTTGAGTATATACGGTGATGCCAAAAAGTTGTTAACCTCGAGCTGAGCAAAATCTTGTCCTCTGAGGTTCCTGGTATGACGCTAACACTCTTTTGAATGTTTTATACTGTACTGGACTTGTAAACCCTCTTGCAGGGAATTTGGGGTGTGGAGGAGAGATTTCCTCCCACTTTCCTCTTACCTGTCCCAGGTAGGGGTTTTCCAAATACAGTACTACCTCGGATAACGTTTGCACCAGATAACGCTAAAACCGCATGTATCGCATAACATTAAAAAACAGATAACGCTAAGACTCGTGGCACCAATTTTTAGCGTTATCCAGGGTTCTACTGCATGGTTGAAAGTTAACCTCTGGGCTTTATGGAGAGATTTATGGCTTAATCTACCCTATGTTAGGAGAGTAAACAGCAACACCTTCTGCTTCTATGGAAACAAATGCAAGAGTGAGACAATACCTCTTCTAGGCCACTTTAAAAATTCTATTCAGTTTCCTTTCCCAGAAAGCATAATCTTTCCATACCTTTTGAGACCTGAGTGCTGCATGGTGGAGTGAGCTGCCGTTGTCTATCCCAGCTCCTGCCAACCTAGCAGTTCAAAAACAAGCAACTGTAAGTAGATAAATAGGTACTGTTTCAGTGGGGAAAGGTGACAGCATTCTGTGCACTCTGGTGTCTAACCATGCCTGCCACATGTCCATGGAAATGTCTGTAGATGCAGACAGCGCTGGCTCTTTGGCTATAAGCGGAAATGAGATTTGGCTACGTGTGGCTTTGGAGAAAGGATGACCTTTACCTGATTTTAATGAACTTGGAAGGATGGGAGGCTGAGTCAACATTGAGCCTTGTCAGGATCAAACTCACAATGTTTTGGCTGCAGTGCAGCCAGGGCTGGCACCAGAAATTTCCGGGCCCAGTACGCCCCCCCATTTTGGCCACGCCCCTCTGGTTTCCTGCACATACATTTGTTTGCGCATGCACACATCAGTAGTTTCCTGGCGCCCCCATTTTTTTTCTGTGCATGCATCGTTTGTTTGCGCATGCGCACATTAGTGATTCCCCCCTGTCATCTCCGGGCCTGGGACAAGAGTCCTGATGGTCCCCCACTGATGACGGTCCTGAGTGCAGCCCAGGCATTAATACCCTGGGCAGCATAGGTACCACTTGTTCCGGGTAGCAAATTGGCTAGTTATGACTTTGGAAGGAAGAGCGATACTGTACTATTAAACATGTATTGTGCTAAGCACAGATGCCCAGCAAAAGAGGGTGGTAATGGTAGGAGAACAACGTTCATGAACAATGGTTTATTGGGATATGAAAACAGAGTTAAAGCATGTTGGATAAGCCTTGGAGGTGTTTTGAACATTGTAATAAGAAGGCCTGGCTTATTGACATTGCTATAGCAGGAGATGCACGAACTGAGGACAAACAACTGGAGAAAAACCACAAAACATCGCGATTTGCAAATTGAAATTGAGTGTTTATAGAGGAAGACATCTGTTATGGTGCCCATGGTGATTGGAGCCCTTGGAACAATACCTAAAGGACTCCCCCGATATTTGGAAATTTTTGGACTTATTGGACTTGAACATCCTAACTCTATAAAAGGCAACTTTACTAGGAACTGCCCATATACTTACTTATTACCTTAATAGTTCTTAAGTCTTGAACTGTTAATTTTATACCAGTCTTTGACTGTGAATCTAATGATAGGTTATCCTGCTATGGTAACAGAGTAAACCAGTGACTCAACACTGATTGTCAGGCGACAGTTAACTAACCTGACCACCCTGAGGACTAACGGCCTTGGGTACCGGAGTCCACAGTGGCGGGTGATGCTCCACAAGTGGATTAAATCCCACTTGAATCCATCTTAATGGAGGGCAGAAACTTCATCAGTACTGGCCTGGGGCTGAGGAGGACTTTGTGTGCCAAAAGGGCTCAGGACCAAAAAGTGACATGCACAACTGTGGATGGGACACGTTATTGATTGGCCACAACCTTTCCCGATTGGTTTGTCTGGCTAGAACATGGGCTGGAGACCAACCTGGCTATGCAGGAAGGGAAATTGGGTAAACGCTAATAGTGATAGTGAGCAGAAGAGACTCCATATTGCCTTGGCTGAGAGCACTGAAAGGAGTAGGACAGAAGTCACCCGAATGTCACAATGCCTAGTAAACAGCTCACAGTATCTCACTCATGTCCGCGGAGACACCAAGCTGTTGCTAGACCAAACAATCAAGTGTAGAAGCCTTGAGTTTACAAGGACTCTGAGATAGGACGGGAACAGTGAGTCTCGCTACATCTGCTAATCTGCCTATGGGGAACCTTGGCACACAGTATTTTCTTAGTAACTTCTTAGGCTGGCAAATGTACCTTGGCCAGCAACATGCTAGGTAAGCAAGCTTTCTGTAATAGGGGTCATGCGCGCTCTGTGCGCAAGTGATCGAGAATGCAAGTCAATAAATACAGATCACCCGACTTGATCGGGACTGACTTTTCCACCACACTTCCGTATCCCGTGCCTTCCTTGCATCTAGCGGCCCCGATCCTCCAGGGGAGAAGAAATCATTACGACACGCAACTGAATCAGTGGAACGGGTATCACACTTCTATGTGTAAGGCAACCCGAAGGCCACTGCGTTATATTCTTCCCAGGACAATCTTCATAGCTGATCACTATGAGGATAGCTGTGCATGCCCATCCCTGAGGGCAGGGAAACCAGCACAGCTGTTCTGCACAGAGAGTGAGGGTAACTAGCAACAGACTTTCTAGGGAAAATCCAAATGGTGAGGTTGAACGGGAGAGCCAAAGTCCGTTTGCCAGTTCAGAGAGCGAGCATAGTGTGTTAGAAATGTCTGAGGGCGTAGTCAGGGTCAGAAGAGAAGTCCAGAGTCCGGTCAAAACAGTCAATCATAAAGATCAGGATAACACGGGTGTCAGGCAGGGTGTTGGCTTGCACTCAAGTTGTACCGATAACTAGCAACGGAGACTGGGAGCCTCCATTGAGAGTGGGTTCTGGCGGATTTACGGCGCAGCTGTAAATCATTGCTCAGGAGTTGCCCAATGCTCAGAGGTCGAAGGGTCATCACTGTTGATCTGATTCAGCAATTGTTGAATCCTGAATTGGTCGTCCTCGGATTCATGACAATAGCCAATATTTGGAATCTGATACAGCCCAGGAAGAAGGAGGAGAAGAAGGGGGGGGAGAAGAAAAAGAATTGCATGCTGTCAAGTCAATTCTGACTTGCAGAGACTGTTTTTGGCGTTTTCTAGGTTGGGAATATACATAAGAGGTTTCCTATTCTCTTCTTCTGGGGCTGTGATGGCGAACCTTGGCACTCCAGATGTTCTTGGACTTCAATTCCCAGAAGCCCAAGCACCCTGTGAATCCACACTAATGGGTTTACTGCAATTCATCCGGCCCGCACTGCCCTCGTCGCTCCCAAAAGCGGAAGTAACACACACCCGTACGGGTGCATGGGCTTCTGGGAATTGAAGTCCAAGAACATCTGGAGTGCCAAGGTTCACTGTCATGGTTCTGGAGGATATCCCCATACTGTGCAGCTTTCCCAAGGTCACACAGCCTGGATCTTCTTTAGGGAGGTAGAGTGGGGAATCGAACTCGCAACCTCTAGCTCTGCAGCCAGTCGCTGAACTAATCAGCCAGTTTGAAAATATGGGCGAGCAATTTGGCTTGTTCAAAATACTGCTGTTGGGATGTTCTCTGGGACTTGTGAATTGGCCCATATATCTCGGATGCTTCTCTTTCTAGAGTTTGGCAACCTCTCCCCCAGCCACCCTGCCCCAGCAAGACAAATATCTGGGGTACTTTAATGACTCACCAGTTTATGAGGCCATAAGTTTAGATGTGCAGCACTCTAGAAGACCATGTTGGGTAATAAAACAGCTCGGCTTTTAAGGTGCAGCAAGGCTGTTTAGATTCCTTCCCCAGAACTGCTTTATCACCTTCCTTGGCTTCAAGGCTTCATAGAAAATGCTGATTTCAGGGCTTTAAAAACCCTCAAAGAAACCCAGAACTGCTGTATTTTGAGAGGTCTCTATGTCATGCCATAATACAGAGACATCGTCCTGAACAAAAATCTGCATAGTCAAAGCAGTAGTATTCCCAGTAGTTATGTATGGTTGAGAGAGCTGGACCATAAGGAAGGCTGGAGTGTGGTGCTGGAGTAGAATTTTAAGGGTACCCTGGACAGCAAGGAGATCAAATAAGTCGATCCTGAAGGAAATCAACCCTGACGGCTTCTTGGTAGGATAAATATTGAAGACTTCAAATGAGAAGAGAGGACTCACTCGAGAAGGCCTTGATGCTGGGAAAGATTGGGGGCTAAAGGAAGAGGATGAGCTGGCTAGATGGCAGTGTTTATGCAATGAGCGTAGAGCTGAACAGGCTGTGAAGGATAGTGGAGGATAGGAGTGCCTGGTGTGCAGTGGTTCATGGGGGTGCAAAGGGTTGGACTCAGCTATGCAACTTCACTGAACAACAACTCAGAATTTATTTATTTACCCACAGCCAGTAGGCTAACTGGCGATTCCAAGAGGTGTGCCCCCAAAAGTAACTTTTACAAGCTCTGGATAGGAGCAAGGAAAACTTCAAAAAGAAAAATCTCTTAGTGCTGTAAGATCTGAAGACTGGCCATAGTGTAAAATAAGATTAGGTGTATCTGAGAGACAGTGACCACACTGGTACTACTGGTTGCCCCCATATCTGCAGGGGATACATTCCAAGATTTTCTGTGAATACTTGAAACTATGCAAAGAAGCAAACCCCATATTACAGTATAGCCCACATGCCTGAGTCATACAAGCGGTATGCATGTGCGCACACTGAAAATGATCTCAGGTCCACTCAGGTCAGGAAACTATTCATTCCTTACCAACATTACAGTGTCGATAGTGGCCTCTAGTGGCCACCTCTAGTAATGTCCCCTGAATATAAAGGTAAAGGATTAAGGAATCCCTTGGTTGAAAGCCAGTTGTATCCAACTCTAGGGAGTGGTACTCATTTCTGTTTACAATCAGAGCACCCCCCGGGAGTGGTAAACTGTCTTTGAATACTTCTCTACTTTGAAAACCCTGGGAAAAGGTGTCCAAAATTGAAATTAGCATGATGGCACATAATTAATTGATTGAACTAATATATAGATTAGTATAGAAAAGTATAGTATTTTTCTATATATAATATATAGAAAAGCAGAGACATCACATTGCAAACAAAAATTAGAATAGTCAAAGCAATGGCATTCCCAGTGGTAATGTACGGATGCGAGAGCTGGACAATTAGGAAAGCTGAACGCAGAAGAATAGATGCCTTTGAAATGTGGTGTTGGAGGAGAGTTTTGAGAATACCCTGGACAGCGAGGAGAACAAATAGGTCAATCTTAGAAGAAATCAACCCTGAATGCTCATTGGAAGGTCAAATAGTAAAGATGAGGCTAAAGTACTTTGGGCATCAAATGAGAAGGGAGGACTCACTTGAGAAGGCCGTGATGTTGGGAAAGGTGGAGGGCAAAAGAAGAAGGGGGAGGCCAAAGATGAGATGTATAGATGGTATTGTAGACACAATGGGCACAGAACTGGGAGGTCTGAGGGGTATGGTGGAGGACAGAGGCGCCTGGAGAACAATGGTCCATAGGGTCGCAAAGGGTCGGAATCGACTGTGCGACTGAACAACAATATATAGATATAATGGATTTTTAATGCTTGTTGGATAAATATTGCTAATTAAAATATTCTCAAGACCAAGAAGCAAAATCCTAATTTTAAATGTCATTGTCTCTTCTCGGACGCATTCTGCATACTGATCATGAGTCTTTTCTGTCCTAAAGCTGTTTGAATCGGAAAGTTTCACGTACACGTACCTGTTGGCAGATTTGAAAACCAAGGAGGCAATACTGATAGACCCAGTTCTGGAAACAGCCAAGAGAGATTCAACGTTGGTGAAACAGCTGGGCCTCTGTTTGCTCTATGCAGGTGAGTTCTCCGCACACCTGGCTGAATCGAAGTCAGCCATAGAGAACCTTTAGGTTTTGAGATGCTTTGTTTTGTTTCAACTTAAACCAACAGAGCCTCTAGTTAGGGGTTTTGGAAGCTAAAAGCCCAAACATCTGGAGGGCCAAAGATTCCCCACCTTGGCCTGGCATATTGGAAAAGGATTTGTCAGTAGCCCTTATATCTCATCTTATGTCTTTCTCGGGGACTGCGGTGGCTTAGTGGTTAAGACGCTGAACAGTGTTCTGTGCATTCCTGTGTTTAGTCATGCCTGCCACATATCCATGGAAATGTTTGCAGATGCAGACAACGCAGGCTCTTTGGCTATAAATGGAGTTGTGCACTGAACTCTAGAGTTGGATACCACTGGCTTTTGAGCAAGGGCGATGTTTACCTTTGCCTATGCCTTTCTCCCAGAAATTATTCCAAAGCCACTGTGGAAACATATTAGCTGCTAGAACAGTTAAGTATCTCCAGCTTTAGTTGAATGAATAGTTGAAATAGAATACAGATTAAATAGAAAATGAACTTCCAGCATTTCTCCCCATTTGTTATCACAGGCAAGGAGGATGGGAGTTGTAGTGCCACAGCTTCTAGTGGGCAACAATTTGCCCACTCTTGGTCTACTATTAGAGAGCATAAAATCATATAAAATTTGCTTTCATTTGGAAGGTAGAGGAGAAGGAAGGAGTCTTTGTAACACTAGGGAAAAGAAAGCAGAGACCTTAAGAATTATTTTATTTGTTTATGTTTTGAAAAAATGTGTGTCTTTATGAGGCACTAACATTCTCCGTCATTAGTCAGGGAATTCCATTAAAAAAAAATCCCTGAAATACTGTACATAAGTATTCTCATAATGCAGTAACAGAGCTGGCCACTAGAGGCCACTGTCTACAATGTAATGTTTAGAAGGAATGGATTGTTTTTTATGATAGTCATTTTCTTAGCGCACATGTAGAATGACTGAAGCATTTGCACTCTCTTTTGTGACTCAGGTATGTGTGCTTAAATATGGAGTTTGCTGTTTTCCGTAGTTTCAGGTACAGTATATGCGAAATGTATCTCCTGTGGGTACAGAGGGAGATCTGTATATTACACGTTTCTGGGATTTTTTCAATAAATTTTCTGGTCGTGGATATATGAAACTATGGGTATCGAACCACCGATATAGGGCACCGACTCTGTTCAATATCAGTATTATAAACATCTAACTTTCACTACTGGTTTAACTAAATAGTTTGTAATCCTTGGCCAGAGATGGTTGTAGGTTGTATTCTGCAGGGAGAATAATTTTTATTCTCTGTTTTGCTTAGCTAACACTCACTGCCATGCTGATCATATCACGGGCACAGGACTTCTGAAGAATCTGCAACCTGGCTGTCGAAGTGTCATTTCCAAAGACAGTGGTGCCTCTGCTGATATCCATATACAAGAAGGAGATACTCTCAATTTTGGGGCCTTTGTAAGTTCATGTTCTTGAAACCAGAGTTGGCAGAACGAAACTAAACCATGCTAGCTTGGAAGATTGGCTGTTATTACTGTATTGGCATTCTCTAGTCTCACCAGGAATTGATTGCCTTAGGGCAGGGGTTCCCATCCATGGGCCGGATCCAACCCCCAATGCCACTTCATCTGGCCCATGCTGCCCCTGGAAGTAAAACGTGCCCGTGCATGCGCAAAATGCTGCCGTAAATGACCTGCACAGCATTCCAGGTGGGAAGAATCACGTGACTGGCCTACGGCCCAAAAAGGTTGAGAACCCCGGCCTTAGGGATTGCCTGTTATTAATAGGAGCTTGAAAAAGATAGAGTAGTGATGACTGGTTCCCACTAGTGGCCAATTCTGATATTGCACTTTACAAATGTATCCTTCCTTGTCTTTGGCTCTCTTTTCCAATCAGTGAGCTATATCTAGGCTTAGTAAATGCCAGGTAATTCTGGTCGTTTGCTCTCAGAAGTTTGTGCCAGTCATGGAAGGATTATAGAATTAGAGCAGCTGTTGCCTGAAACATCTGGAGGGCCAAATGCAGTATGCTAACAAAGCTATAGTGTCTGTTCTGCCTTTGTTGGGCGGTTTTGAAGCAAGGGGTCAATCTTTTTGCCTTAAAAAAAAGCATTTTTGTATTCTTCAGGCTCTGCCTTGACGTATGCTGAGTACTCTTGTTTTCAGTGCTGGTACCCTTTGAAGCAGTGACATTTAAAAATGTTTATTTTGGTCCCTTTTGTAGTCACCTAGTTTGGAGGCAGTGGCTTAGTGGTTAAGATGCTGAACTTGATGACTGGGAGGTCAGCAGACCAGCAGTTCAAAACCCAAGTCCTGCTTGATGGAGTGAGCTCCCATCTCTGTTGCAGCTCCTGCCAACTTAGCAGTTCAAAAGCAAGACATTGCAAGTGATAAATAGGTCCTGCTACAGTGGGAAAGGTAACAGTGTTCCGGGTGCTCCGGTGTCTAGGCATGCCTGCCACATGTCTACAGAAACACCTACAGATGCAGACAACACTGACTGTTTGGCTGTAAACTGAGATGAGCACTCAACCCTAGAGTCAGATATGTCTGGCTTTTGAACAAGGGAGACCCTTACCCTTTACCTAGATTGGAGGCTTATTTTAATGGGCCTTACAGTCAGGTCAATATAAAATACAGTAAAACCCCGACTTACAAATGTGTTGAGTTACATAAAATTCGACTTACATAATGATTTTGTGCTAAAACCATGTCCCGATTTACACGATTTCCTATGGGTTTGCTTCGAGTTACATAAAGATTCTTTTTCCTATGGGTTTGCTTCGAGTTATGTAAAAAAACATTTTCCTATGAGTTTGCTTCGATTTACATAAAAATTTCATTTTTCCTATGGGTTTGCTTCGAGTTACAAAAAAATGCGATTTAAGCAAAAGCCTACGGAATGGACTTTTTTTCGTAAGTAGGGGTTTTACTGTAAGAGGAAAGCTATAAAGCTTGACTTGCATGGTATTTCTCATTGCCCCACAGTGTCTAGAAGTTCGTGCCACTCCTGGACACACTGATGGCTGCCTGACCTATGTGTTGAATGACAAGAGCATGGCCTTCACGGGGGATGCTCTGCTGATCCGGGGCTGTGGACGGACCGACTTCCAGCAAGGTGGGGAAGCCCTGGAGCTTTGGTTGTATCTGGCTTCCTGTATTCTGAGCTGATTATTATGTGTCCTACACTCTATGCCAGTGATGGTGAACCTTTTAGAGATTGAGTGCCGAAACAGAGGAGTGGGGCAAATTCTGTGCTGCGGGGGGGGGGGGGGGAGAGCACTCCCATTGGGCTGCTGGGCAGAGGAGTGGCGCAAACTCTATGCTGGGGGGAGAAAGTGTTCCTATTGGGCTGCTGGGCAGAGGGGCAGGATCAACTCTGTGCTGGGGTGATGGCGCGCATGCCACTAGAGAGGGCGCTGATTGCCCCCTCTGACACACATGCCATAGGTTTGCCACCACTGCTCTATGATGATCGAAAACAGATCCTGCCCCTCCTCTTTATGACTATCTTTCAAGTACAGTGGTGCATCATACAACAATTTTAATCCATTCCATGGGACTCATCGTTGTATGAAACAATTGCTATACGATGCATGCACCTTATAGCGATTTTCCTTATGGGATTCATCGTACAACAATTTTTTTTTGCTAAGTGGTTTTTCCCATTGAAAATTTGTTGTATGATTTTTTTTCCATAGGGAAAATTGTTAAGCAGGATGCCATTTTCCCCAAAACCTAATTGTTATGCGATTTCGTTGGTATACGGGACGATTGTTGTATGAGGCTCCACTGTATTTGAATCTACTAGGCTGCTAGAGGTGGGAACACCATGCTCAGTCCTGCTCTGTGCTTTTGTGTGTTTACTGAACATCTGGAAGGGGTTGTTGAATCACTTTCCTAGAAATCTGGTTGGCAAAGAGAATGGAGAGTGGAAGAACTGACCTTGCTGGCTTTTAACTCTCGCTGCTTTGTCTCTCATCTCATAGGTTCCCCCGAGACTCTTTATCAGTCAGTCCATGAGAAAATCTTCACACTCCCTGACGAATGCCTGATTTACCCTGCCCATGACTATACTGGTAAGTTTGCCTCAGTCTTCTGAGACTCCAGAGGAGCTGGGGAAAATGTTGTCTTGCAGAGAGTAAAGACCAGTTCCCAATCGGACAGCCCAGTAACAAGGGACCAGTGGCATCTGAGGACTCCAACCTCCAGCCTATTTAGGCCCTCCATGTGCACTTGGAGGACTCTGAATAGAGTGAACGTCTGGTGTCTAAATGTAAGACCAACATGCTCAAGTGGAGGCTGCTGGTGGATAACAGCACGCTGTGTCAATGTGGAGAGATGCAGAATCCGGCTCATTTGCAGGTCTACTGTTTACTACTGGAAACATGAACAGATGAGGACTTAATGTTGGCCAATGACGAAGCCAAGAAGGCGGTTTCATTTTGGCCAGTTTAAAGTTCAACCTAGACACTAAAGTAATAGAAGAGCTATTTTTACTGTCAGTAGTTAAGATGCAGGAGTAGCATTTTAACTTTTAAGACAGGGGTGCCCAAACTGGATCTGGCCCATGCCACCAAATCATCCAGCCCACAATGCCCAATCATCCGGCCCACACTGCCCTCACCGCTCCTGGAAATGGAAGTAAAATGCACTTGTGCAGAATGCTGTTGTTTACATTTGTGGCAATGTTTCGCGCATGCACGGGCGTGTTTCACATCCACTTCCAGTGGGATGAACCATGTGACTAGCCTGCTGAACCATATGACCGGTCCATGGCCCTAAAAGTTTGGGCACCCTTGCATTGAGACTATGTCTTGTGTGTGTATGTGAGAGGGGAAAAATTGTATAAAAATGGAGAAAGCAGCAAACAGGCATGCCATGGCGAAGGGGGCGCTGCAATTTAGGAAACCCCTGATAAAGGCTTAGGGCTG
Organism: Bradypodion pumilum; assembly: GCA_035047305.1. Classification (NCBI taxonomy): domain Eukaryota; kingdom Metazoa; phylum Chordata; class Lepidosauria; order Squamata; family Chamaeleonidae; genus Bradypodion; species Bradypodion pumilum. Next base: position 7,286,585 of record JAWDJD010000007.1, read on the forward strand.
GAATATCGTGATCCGAGTTTAATGGTCACACCCCTTCCCCCTGTCTTACAGGCCAGACTGTGTCCACTGTGGAGGAAGAGCGTACCTTGAACCCTCGCCTGACGTTGCCCAAGGAAGCTTTTGTGCGACTGATGAAAAACCTGAATCTACCCAAGCCCAAACAGATTGGTGAGCTTAGGCTTCCGTTCTGTAGTTGAGGAATAGGAGCTGAGACTGATTGTTTCTTTGCACCCTGAGCTGGCATCTGCTTGCCTAAACCATGACAGCTTCTTCCAAAGAATGCTAGGAGTTGTAGTTTTGATGGAAAGCTTGAAAAATTCAACTAGAAAGTTCCTGATCTCCATGGACACATGGGTCCCTTGGTCAAGAAGTTGGCTGTTCCAGTGGGACCCCAGCGGGGCCATTATGTCTTCTCAACCTTGAGCCTCCAGGTGTTCTTGGATCAGGGCTTCTGGGAATTGAAATCCAGGAACATCTGGGGGACCGTGGTTGGGAACACCTGATCTAGGAGGTTGATGTGGATGAGGGACGTGGAAAGAGCCCCCCAAAGTATGGAAAGCATTGCAACTATATTTTGACATTTCCTGTCCGATGCAATGCCCTAATCAGGTTTTCTCAACCTTGGTCCTCCAGATGTTCTTGGACTTCAATTCCCAGAAGCCCTGATCAGCATGTGGCCACGGGGCAGGCATGACTAGTCTCCAAAGCGCACGGAATGCTGTAACCTTCCCCACCAAAGTGGTACCTATTTATCTACAGTACTCGCAATTTCTTGCTTTCAAACTGCTAGGTTGGCAGGAGCTGGGGCAGAGGCAGGAGCTCACTCTGTCATGCAGCACTCGGGTCTCAACTTTCTAGTTGTCTAGTTCAGCATCTCAACCACTGAGCTACTGCAGTCTGTAGCCATTTAAAACGGAGGCTTGTGTTCTACCTGTAACAACAATTCCCTCTCTCTCATCCCCTGCAGATTTTGCAGTACCTGCCAACCTCAAGTGCGGAGTCCAAGACGTGTCTGCCTAGCTTTCACTTTTCTCTCCTCCAGTTTGTATCTACTTCCCAGAAGGATAACCTCAGACAGGAATTCCAAAGGGATTTACCTGCCAAGGGACGACGGCCTTGTGGTCGAAACAATGCCTGTACCAATTACCCTATTGTGAAGTGATGGAAGATGCTAAAAGCAAGGTGCCCTAGGACTGGCAGGAGGAAGGAGCTGGGCAATGTTACACATTTCAATTCTTAGCTGGCCAGTGAAAAAACATCCCTCTAAGCCAGGGGTTCCCAACCTAAGTCCCGAGGGCCGGATCTGGCCTGCACTGCCATTTCATGTGGCCCCCTACCTCTCCAAGGGCATTTGAGGAGGGAAATGGCCACCTCCTTTGAAGCTGGGGACAAAATGGCCGCTCCCATCATGCAGGCAGGGCAAAATGGACATCTGGTCCTCGAAGCTGACTGAGAGAGTTTGTCCCGGCCCCTGGCTTTGAAAAAGTTGGGAACCCCCGTTCTAAGCCTGGTACCTAAAGGAAGAAGCTTCAAGCTCCAACTCTTAAGTTTGCTGGCCTCTTGGCACTGGTTCTTGTTGGCACTGAGTTTGACATTTCTTATCTCTGTTGAGCCTTGAGATGTCGTTCCATTCGTGGAACAAAGACAAAGAACTTGTGGCTGTGAATCTCTGTAGCTCATGACTTTTGGGGGTGGGGGCTGTTTTCCTACGCAAGGTCTTCCTGCTGATGAAATAAAAAGTTGGTTTGCGAATTAGCCCGATGAGGTTGAAAACCAGGTGGGATGTATTCTCTGTTGTCTGGACCTGGGATTCTGATCCGGGCAGTGGGGAGAGATTTCTTGGATGGTTGCCTCACCCAACATAAGGAGTGCATGGCGTCACGGCTCAGCTCAGCCCTATGTGGGATAAGGGTCCCTCTTACACCTCACTCTGTGAGAATCCGCCTGTGGGGCTGAGCCTTCTACGGTAAGTTACAAGCATTTGCTTTCATGGTCCCTTAGAGCCAACATGCCTGGAGGCAGTGTGGTATATTGGATAGTGTCATTCTAGGACTCGGGAGGCAGCAGTTCAAATCCTTGCTGGGCCATGGAAGTTCATTGGAGAGATGGTGATAACAATACTTTTGTGTCAGAAATTATTCTGGGTTGGAAGGATTTTTGTGGAAGAAATTCCGCTCAGGTAATGCACCAAGTGAGGCTCCTTTCATGTCCCCAAGAGCTGAGACGGAGACGGATGCTCAATCCGTCATGCAGTACCCGGGTCACGAACTGCCGACTTGCCAGCCTTCCAGCTAACAAGGGGAGCTTCTTAACCACTGAGCCACCAATCGAACCACTCCTTAAGGATGACCCTAATAGAGTTTTTGAGGAACATTTAAGGCTTAAATGTTCCTCAAAAACTCTATTAGGGTCATCCTTAAGTTGGAAGCAATTGGGTTGTGACCATTGAGTTTCACGCTTCCACCACTAGATGGTAGAGCTTCTCTCTTGTCGACTGCTCCTGGTAGCTTTTTGGAATGCCAACCAGCACTGCATGGGATCGCCTTTGACAAGATCTGCTGGTCTTTATTTGTCCTGTCTTTACGTAGAAACACTCCTACGCCTAAGTAAAGGTAAAAGTCACCCTTGCTCGAAAGCCAGTTGTATCCGACTCTAGGGTTCAGTGCTCAACTCTATTTCATAGCCAAAGAGCCAGCGCTGTCTGCTGCAGATGTTTCCATGGTTGTGTGGCAGGCATGACTAGACACAGGAGCGGACGGAAGGCTGTTTACATTCCCACCAAAGTAGTCCCTATTTATCTACTTGCAATTTCTTACTTTCGAACTGCTAGGTTGGCAGGAGCTGGGACAAAGGAGCTCATTCCGTCCTGTAGTATTCGGGTATTGAACTGCTGACTTGCCACCTTCTAGTCAGTGTCTTAGCCTAGAGAGGAGAGCTTTCAAATAGAAGTGGAGTAGTAGTCCAGAAGGCAGGGGTGTTCAACTCTTCCCCCAAGTTTGGAAGAGTTTCTTTGGAGGGAAGGGGGAGCTGTAATCCAAAGCAGGAACTGTTGGACAGAGTGAGCTCCTATCGTCTGTCTCAGCTCCTGCCAACCTAGCAGTTTGAAAGCAAGAAGCTGCAAGTCGATAAATAGGTCCTGCTTTGGCAGGAAAGGTAACAGCATTCACTGTGTTCCAGCATCTAGTCATACCTGCCACACACCCATGGCAACATCTGCAGATGCAGATAGTGCTGGCTCTTTTGCTGTAAACCATGGGTTCCCAACCTACAGCTTGTGGCACTCTTATGTGGCCCACCGCTGCCGCTGCACCCAGACATGGAAGCAGGCGTATTTACGACATCCGTAAAATGTGCCTGCGCATGCATAAATCCAGTTACATCAGTCATAAATGTGCCCACGGCTGTCGTAAACGTGGAAGTGGGTGCATTTATTTTTCCTTCCAGGGGCATGGTCAGCTGTCCAGGGGGCGCAAAAAAGTTGGGAACCCTTGCTGTAAACAGAGATAAATACTCTGGGTTGAAAGGATTTTTGCTGGAGAAACTTTGCTCAGGGGATGCCTGAATGAGGCTCCTTTCATGTCCCCAAGATCCGTCGTGCAGCACTCGAGTATCGAAACCCGACCTTCCAGTCTCCAGGATCAGCGTCTTAACCACTAAACCACCGCAGTGCTGTGTAAACAGAGATGAGTAATCAGAGACGACCACCGTAGAGTTGGACATGACTGGCTTTCGAGCAAAGGGAGACCTTTACCTTTATAGAAAAGATCTGAAAGTGCTTAGAATAGTCTGCTGTGGCCACTTTCCAGTTCTCCAACTGAACAAGGTGACAACATGAGCAGAAGGGTGTGACTGCTTATTTTGTGCTTTCCAGATGGGTCTGTTAAGTTATTCTGGGAACAGAAACCCAGGGTATATAGATTTTCCATCCATTCTTCTCATATAGCCGACCTTAGAGGGGTCACCTGCTCAAATAGGAATGGACGTACAGCAGATATGCTGGCCTCGTGTGTCCCTTCCAGCTTGTTTTTCCCTCCATATGTTTGTAGAACAATGTACTTCCTGTTATAACTGAGTTGTATACTTTGATCCTCCAGCTCTACCAAGTGACGTGACTGTGTACAGCTCAACACAAGCTCCTCACCTCAATAACTAGGCTCCTTCCTGCTTGAGCCAACCTGGCTTTTCCTCTTGAAGATTTTACATGGCGTCGACAGGGTGATTGGCTGCACAAAAGACCAACACTTTTTGTTGTTGAGTCGCACAGTTGATTCCGACCCTTCGCGACCCCATGGACCACCGCCCTCCATGCACCCCTGTCCTCCACCATCTTCCTCAACCTGCCCAGCTCTGTGCCCACTGCATGTACAATACCATCCAGCCATCTCATTTTTGGCCGCCCCCTTCTTTTGCCCTCCACCTTTCCCAGCATCAAGGCTTTCTTAAGTGAATCCTCTCTTCTCATTTGATGTCCAAAGTACTTCATCTTCATCTTTACTATTTGACATTCTATGGAGCAGTCAGGGTTGATTTCTTCCAAGCTCAACCTATTTGTTCTCACTGTCCAGGGGACTTTCAAAACTCTCCTCCAACACCATATCTCAAAGGCATCTATTCTTCTGCACTCAGCTTTCCTAATTGTCCAGCTCTCACAACCATACATTACCACTGGGATTGCTTTGACTGCAAATTTTAGTTTGCAAGGTGATGTCTCTACTTTTCACTATGATCCCTAGGTTTCTCATAGCTTGTCTCCAAAGAATCAGTCGCCTTTTTATTTCATGGCTGCAATTCCCATCTGCAGTGATCTTGGATCCTAAGCATACTTGTCAACCTGCGGCTCCGGAAAAACGGGACCTGCGCAGATCGCTTGTGCGCAGGTCGCTTTCCACGCATGCGTGGAAGCGCTACGCAGCTTGTGCAGCCCCTACGCAAGTGGTGTAGCGCTTCCACCCATGCGTGGAAGAGGCTGCGCAAGCGGCGTAGTGCTTCCACGGATGCGTGGAAAACGTTTCCCCCGCGGCCAAATTACAGGGTTTTGGCAGTGTGGGGCGGGTTATGACGTCAATCGACGTCAAATTACGGGGTAATCCCGTCCAAATTGGGATGGTTGACAGGTATGATCCTAAGAAAATAAAATCTGTCACTGCTTCTACTTCTTCCCCATCTATTTCCCATGAACTGATGGGGCCTGTTGCCATTGTCTTGGTTTTCTTGATGTTGAGTCTCAAGCCAGGTTTTGCACTCTCTTCTTTCAACCTAATCAGGAGTTTCTTTAGGTCTTTCTCACTTTCTGCCATTAGGGTAGTATCATCTGCGTATCTCAAATTGTTGATGTTTTTCCCAGCAATTTTGATCCCAAATTGTGATTCCTCCATCCTTGCATTGTGCATTATGTCATCTGTGTATAAGTTGAATAAGCAGGGTGATAAAATACAGCCTTGTCTTACAAGTATAGTCTCCAAAACCCTAGTCCCCCTCTATTCAGCATTAGTTAGAGCATATCTAGGGTACTGTGACCAATTTTCAGTACCACATTTTAAGAAAGATGCAAACAAATTAGAGCAGGTACAGAGAAGGGCAACAAGGATGATCAGAGGAATGGAAACCAAGCCATATGATGAAAGACTGAAGGATCTGGGCATGTTTAACCTTGAGAAAAGAAGGTTCATAGGGAATATGATAGCACTCTTCAAATACCTGAAAGATGGTCATAAAGAGGAGGGATGGGATATGTTCTCAATTATCTCAGCGTGCAGGATGCATAATGACAGGCTCAAACTGAAGGAAGCCAGATCTTGGCTGAATATCAGGAAAGACATGTTACGCCGCTTGCGCAGCCCCTATGCAAGCGGCGTAGTGCTTCCGCGCATGCGTGGAAGGGGTAAAATGCTTTCCACCCATGTGCGGAAGCGCTACGCTGCTTGCGTAGGGGCTGCTCAAGCGGCGTAGCGCTTCTGCACATGCGCGGAAAGTGTTTCCCCCCGCTGCCAAATTACGGGGTTTTGGCAGCGCGGGGCGGGTTATGACGTCAATCGACGTCAAATTACGGGGTTTTTCCGGCCAAATTGGGATGGTTGACAGGTATCCCCATCTGTCAGATCTGCTTTGATTTGGATTCCTGCATTGTGCAGGGAGTTGGACTGGATGGCCTAATGGCCTTCTTCCAACTCAGTGATTCTATGACATCTCCGTCCTGCACTTTTGCCTCCTCCCCGGTGGTCTTCCTTTCAGGGCAAACCTATCCAAGCATCTCTGACTCAGGTTGGTGAACAGCTGAGCTCCTGCCCATGCTGCGCCTTCACCCAAGAAATGGAAATAATAGCTCATTTGGGAAAGGAGGTTGTTTGAGTTGGGTTAAGGCTCAACCCTATCATTCGGCCGCGTTGCTTGCAGAAGCAGATTTTATTGGCATAATTTAGTGTATGAGAGCCAAGACAAAGGAACAGCCGAAGGGTTGGCTTAACACATCTTTATTGCATGAGTGGTCAGAGGGAACATGAGGTAATGGCGGATGAGCAGCTCAATATATACGGTGGTTATACATTTGAATGTGGCTCCACGATAGGCCATTGGCTATCCCTTGGCGTGACGTCATTCTTGGTCACGCCCTTCTTGTCCAGGTGAGGCAGTGGCGGGAACCTTCCCGCGCTGTCGTTCTTTGGTGATTTATGACCTGTGAGCTGGACGCTCGCTATTGCCACCGAGTGGTCATTAGCTCGCGTCCTGGTTGGAACGGGTTGCATTGAAGTATGGTTTAAAGGCACAGTATGAAGAAACACAATGCATAGAATTGAAACACAACATTCCTCCCCCCTAGGATGAGACGAAGTCTCTCATCCAAGATGGTTTATTGCAAACGCGCTTTGGGCGAGTTGTGGGCTGGCTTGTCCCGGCTCCTTGTCCTGCAATGGGAGAGGGAGACTCGTTAGTGACTCGCCGCGGCTCAGCGGCTGTTGGGGAGGGAGATTCGTTAGTGACTCGCCGCGGCTCAGCGGCTGTTGGGGAAAGGGCAGAAAAACCGGGGGCACTGGGGACTAACGAAAAACCCCGCTTCTCGCTTGGAAGGGTGGGGGACCACTCCTGAAAACCCCCCCGGCTTTGTAACTGAAAATTAAAAGTGTCCCCTGGGCCTCCATTAGGAAGATTCCACAGGATTTCTCCGGGGGCTGCTTCGGACTCCTTTCCCTCCCCCCTAGGTGGGGACCACCGATCCCCTCCTCCTCCCCCTTGGGCTGAACGGGTGGGGGAGAACCCTAACGTTGAAGGCACTGCCGCGCCATCCGCGGGGCGGTCGTCTGGGACCCGGCGCCGGAGCTGGTCCGCGTGTCGCCGCCAGAGTAGACCCGAACTTGTCTCGACACAGTACGACACGGGACCCGTCTGGCCAACGATGACGCCCGGGACCCAGGCCGGCCCCGCGCTAGCGTAGTTCCTGCAATGTACCGGGGCACCCACTGCGAAACTCTTCGTGGCTGCTAGCCCCACATTTCTCCCCGTGTCCTCCACCCTCGTGGGATCGAGTCTGGTCAGAATCGTCGTCAGCTTCCTACGCATTAAGAGCTCTGCGGGCGAATACCCTGAAGCTAGGGGGGTCACCCTGTATCCTAGCAAGAACTGACACACCTGAAGGTTGAGATCCCCTGGACCCATGCGCCTCAGCGCGTCCTTAGTGGTGCGCACGAGGCGCTCCACCTGGCCGTTCGTCGCCGGGTGGAAAGGGGCGGAGGTGATGTGCCGAATGGCGTTGATCTCCATGAATGCCCTGAACTCAGTGGATGTGAAACAACTCGCGTTATCGCTAATTAGGGTATCGGGTATACCGAACGTGCTAAAGACCCTCCGCAGATGCTTCACCGTCGTAGCTGACGAGGTGCTTGTAACTGGGATTACCTCCAGCCACTTGGAGTAAGCATCCACCACGAGGAGAAAAAGTGCCCCTCTAAATGGCCCCGCAAAATCAACGTGCACCCGCGACCATGGCCCCCTTGCCGCGTCCCATTCCCTGTGCGGCAGACGCTTTTCTTCGGGCCTGGAGCATTGGCATTTCTCGCAAGTGCCCACCATGTGCTCAATGTCGGCATCTAATTGGGGCCACCAAAAATAGCTCCTGGCCAGAGCCTTGGAACGAACAATCCCAGGGTGGCTGACGTGCAGCAGTTTGAGCACCCTGGACCTCAGGGAATCGGGGACCACCACCCGCTGGCCCCACAGAAGACACCCCCTCTCTAGGGACAGCTCTAGCCTCTTCCTGAAGAACGGGGTGAGCTCGGCCGTCGGGGAGGACGCAGGCCACCCTTTCTGCACCCAGGAGCTGACAAGAGCAAGTGTCTTGTCTTTGCCGGTCGCCTTAGCTATATCCGCAGGCACAATGGGGGGCGAATCCAGGACTTCGATCAGGAGCACTGAGCGGTCTCGCTCTTCGTCGGCTACGACGCTGGTAACATCGGGAAGAGGAGACCGCGATAGGGCGTCAGCATGGCTTATTTCGCTCCCCGGGCGGTAGACCAGCGCGTGCTGGTACGCGTTTAAGAAAATGGCCCACCGTAGCATCCTAGGGGACAGGATCTGAGGAGTTGGCTTGTCTGCAGTGAAGATGCCCAACAGGGGCTTGTGATCGGTCACAATGGTGAAGGGGCGGCCATAGAGAAAATCGTGGAACTTTTTCGTTCCCGCGATTATGGCGAGCGCCTCCCTGTCTGTCTGGGCGTAATTCCGCTCTGCCTGGGACAGGGATCTCGAGTAGAATGCGACTGGGGCCTCTCTCCCGTTTTCCAACACATGGCACAGCACCGCCCCCACCCCCACTGGGGACGCATCACATATCAGAACCACCGGTCTCTTGGGGTCAAAATGGGTAAGAATAGCGTCAGACGCTAGGAGTTGCTTCAGTTCAACGAATGCCCTCTCTTGATTCTCGCCCCACTTCCACGCCTCGTCCTTCTTAAGTAACTTGTGCAGCGGCTCTGCCACTGATGCCTTCCGCGGTAGGAAGGAATGGTAAAAGTTTAAGAGGCCTAGAAACGATTGCAATTCTTGCTTAGAGGTGGGGCGAGGGGCATTTCGAATGGCGGCTACCTTTGATTTGGAGGGTTTGATCCCCTCGGGGGTTACCCGGAAACCTAAGAACTCAACCTCCTTGGCGAAAAAAACGCATTTGTCTCGCCGCAACCTCAACCCCGCCTTTTCGAACACCGCCAGCACTTTGTCCAGCCTCTCAGCCAGCTCCTCCTCGTTTCCCCCTGTTATCAACACGTCATCAAAGTATGGCAAAACCCCCTCCAAACCCTTTAAGAGGCGTTCCACGAGTGACTGGAAAATACCGGGCGCCGAGTTCACGCCGAACTGTAGGCGCGTCACCTGGAACGCCCCCTTATGAGTGACTATCGTTTGCGCAGCAGCCGCAGCTGGGGTTACAGAGAGTTGCTGATAGGCTTGCGCAAGGTCAAGTTTGGCGAAACACTTTCCCCCGTGTAACCTGGCCAACAGGTGGCTGACTACCGGCACCGGATACGCATTTGGGCGGATCGCCTTATTAATGGTGCACTTGTAATCAGCGCAAATGCGAACCTCCCCGTTGGCCTTTAGCGCGGTTACAATCGGAGTTTCCCACTCTGCGGAATCAACAGGAACAAGTATCCCCTGGCCCACCAATTTGTCCAGTTCCGTCTCTATCTTTTCTTTGAGTGCGAAAGGCACTCTGCGTGGCTTGAGTCTGATAGGGCGGACCTCCGGATTCAGGTCGAATGCTACTGGGGGTCCCTTGAACTTTCCCAGTCCTTTCTTGAAAACTTCGGGGTGCGCATCACATACCTCCTGAATTGGGTCAGTCCCGACGGCATGCACCCCCCCAATGAACAACCCCAGGGGTTTGAACCATTGAGTTCCTAGGAGGCTGCAACTTCCCCCTTTGAGAACGACCAGGGGCAGTTCCGCGGCGTGTTGCTTGTATCGGACCTTGACATTTCCAACCCCCAAAACTGGAATGCTATTTCCCTGCACGTCCCGCAGCGTGGACTTCAACGCTTTGAGCTTAGGGCGCACGTGGGGAGAAATTCCCAAAAACTCCCGCTGGGACATAATTGAGTATGAAGAACCCGAGTCTATCTCCATCCTAACAGGGGCCCCTTGCACCAGTACCTCAACAAAATAACGTGGGTGTCCCAAGGACACGCTGTACACGGGGGTCTCGTCGCCGCTGTCGTCGGAGATGCGGCCCACGCCGTCCTGCTTCCTCGCGGGCCGGGCGCCCTCCTTGGTCTTCGGCGGCCGGTCCGATGGGTTTCTCTGGTCTCTGCGCCGTTGTCTGCAAACCTTGGCGATGTGACCCCGGCGTCCGCAGTTGTGGCACTCGGCCTTCCGGAACGGGCACTTGATGCGGTCGTGGGTTGCTCCACAGCCGTCGCAGCGACGGCCGTCCTTCCGCACCTTCCGGACGTCCTCATCATCGCTACTCTCCGTGGAAGACTTCGGCGTGTGCCTGGCTGCCTGCACCGAGGCCGGGGCCTTGTCGGACTGCGGGGGTCTCTCTCGGAATCCCTTAACTCCGGCCCTCGTGGCCTCCGCAGCCTGGGCCGCCTTCATGACCTCGCGTAGCGTCGGCGGCGGCTCCTGGTTCATCAGTTTCCGTTGAACCTCTTCATCCCACAGGCCGCACAGCAAACGGTCCCTGAGGGTGATTTCGAGGTTTTCCCACTTGCATGGGCCGGCGGCCAATCTTAGGGCTGCTGCGAAAGCGGCGATGGATTCACCGGGCGCTTGAACCCTCTTCCAGAATGCGTCTCGAGCCGAAAACATCGAGACTGTAGGCTGGAAATGGTCTCGCATCACCTTTAGAAGCTGTTTGGCCGTCAGCTCGCTCACTTTCTTCGGTGCTACCAGGTCCACCAAGACTCGCTTAGCGGCGTTTCCCAGCATCCGAGTGAGGATGGCCCTCTTCTTCCCCTCATCTGTAATGTCGGACACCACCAGCATATCCTGGAAATCCATTTCAAAGAGCTCCCAGTCTTCCGGCTTGTTGACATCGAACCCGGCATGTGTCTTGGTCTCGTGGGAAGCCATAATCCCACCTTCGTCGCCAATTTAGTGTATGAGAGCCAAGACAAAGGAACAGCCGAAGGGTTGGCTTAACACATCTTTATTGCATGAGTGGTCAGAGGGAACATGAGGTAATGGCGGATGAGCAGCTCAATATATACGGTGGTTATACATTTGAATGTGGCTCCACGATAGGCCATTGGCTATCCCTTGGCGTGACGTCATTCTTGGTCACGCCCTTCTTGTCCAGGTGAGGCAGTGGCGGGAACCTTCCCGCGCTGTCGTTCTTTGGTGATTTATGACCTGTGAGCTGGACGCTCGCTATTGCCACCGAGTGGTCATTAGCTCGCGTCCTGGTTGGAACGGGTTGCATTGAAGTATGGTTTAAAGGCACAGTATGAAGAAACACAATGCATAGAATTGAAACACAACACATAAAAAACAGCAGTAGTTCTTTTATTTTTATTATATTTTTAGTCCCAAGGATGGGAGTGGCGCTTTTGAGGTTTTCTGCCTCATGTGGCAAAATACCTAGGTTGGCATCAGGAGGCTAGTACTTAAATAGCGTGGGTGGCCCTTTAAGAAGAAGAAAGAGCAGGATTGATGATCTCTGCCCAAAGGAAATGATAATAAAGACTTCACTTTTCTAAAATGATTGGCTATCCTACTTTAGTTCCTACCTCTCTTCAGCAAGGTTTATTTCTAGACATTGTCTTCCCAGAGGAAACAGATCTCATTCTCTACATCCGTGACGGTGAACCTTGGCATGTCAGCTGGTCCTAAACTTCAAATCCCAGAAGCCCTGATCAGCAGGATCGCTGACTTGGGCTTCTGGTAATTGAAGTCCAAGAACACCTGGGGTGCCAAGGTTCACCATCACTGCTCTACAGGGTGGCCCATAAGTCCCTACCCATCCATATGTATTATAATTTTTATTTATTTTTTTTTCCAGAGAAATATGGCCAATATAAGTCCATTTACACTTGAAAAGTGTATTGTGACAAGTATGTGGGTACATGCGCGCAAGAATACTGGTGACACTCTTGTGATACAATAAGTGGCAAATTTAGAGAAATATTCAGTAGGGACTTACAAGCCACCCTGTATGTCAAAATCCCTTTACAGATTTGTTGCTAGTGTTTAACATTGCAATTTTAGGTAGGAACATCCAGTCTGCCTGGAAGACAGTTTATGCGGTTGTATTGCATGGAGGAGACAGGACAGGGTCTAGATCAGGGGTGCCCAAAATTTTCAATCCGTGAGCTGGTCAAGTGGTTCATGGAGCCTGTCCCTATGGCCTGGTGCCCGGATGTGGCCCCTGATGCCAATTCATCCAGCCCGCGAAGCCCTCATCGCGCCCGAAACGGAAGTAAAATGTGCCCGCATGGCTGGATATGGGCCTAATGAATTGGCATCATGGGCCGCATCCGGCCCCCGGGCCATAGTTTGGGCATCCCTGGTCTAGATTATAGCACTTTAATGGACCAGGTTGAGTATCAATAGAAATGTTTCCTGTCCTTTTTCAACCCAGATTCTGGAATCTCAGGAAAAATCAACATGCTTTCCTTAATGAGGTTTGTCAATTTGTTTTGCTCTCAAACAAACTAATAATAACAATTTTAGGCCAGAAATTATTCTGGGTCGAAAGGATTTTTGCTGGAGAAACTCCACTCAGGGGATGGGCGAATGAGGCTCTTTTCATGTCCCCAACATCTTTTCCCTTCGAAGTGGTCCCTATTTATCTACTTGCAATTTCTTGCTTTCAAACTGCTAGGTTGGCAGGAGCTGGGACAGACATGGGCACTCATTCCGTCATGCAGTACCCGGGTCTCGAACTGCCAACTTGCCAACCTTCCAGCTAACAAGGCGAGCTTCTTAACCATTGAATATGGAGTAGAAGTTTATACCCACTTGGACTATGCATTTCCTCCATTCTCTGTGTGTTTTAAATGTCTGATATAGTCTAAAAGAAAAAAAATCTTTTTCTACCCAGAGAGGCCTGCGTTGCCCAGATATTTCCCAAGGGAAACCAAAAAAACTAAATAAAAAATAAATACATTCACATAAACATGAGCCAAAACAGACAGGACCTGGCATGTTCCATGTTGTCATTATGGCAGTGCATGCTTGCTGAGAGAATGGAGCTGGCATTCCCCACAGATTCGCACAGCGAGATTGTGTAATGCGTGCAAATGTACTTTGGAATCTTTCCCCAAGACGAGACCCTGGAAGGAGAGTTCTCGCCTTCTGGATTTCCACACTGGCCTAGCCTGGAAGGGTCTGGGAGACCTGCAAAACTGTTGAAGCTTAGCCACAAGTGTGGCTCCAGTAAACTAAGGCTAAGCATGCCTTTGTGGCTTTGATACTGGACAAGAATTTTCAGACTGCAAAACTGATGTCTTTTGAAGCTGCTGTACTTCTGCTGGTATCCGGGCAAGAGACAAACGTCACATCCCGGCAGCAATGCTGGAGAAGCAAGTGTTGTTTTTTGTGCAAAATCACTTCCAAATTATCATGGGCACCCACCTCCATTCATTATCATGTGCTATGCTTAAAGCCATCGTAAATGAGACTTAAGATTTACATGGGGTCACAGTGTTGTGTTCCGATTTTGAGTATTTTTCAAATCCTTATATCCAAATGAGTTTGAATGCGGGAGTTTTGATTTAAGACCATCCGGTCATCTGGGTGATGGAAGATACTCTATCCTTGAAAGAATGTTGCCTCTAAAGTTTTACTCCTCTTTCCTTTGTCCTGCCATAAAACTTTTGACAAAGTTGATGGATGGGTTGTGGATTCGGATGGGTAACCATAGCTGTCAAGTATCCCTTATTGGCCGGGAAAACCCCTTATTTTACCCTCTTTTCCGCCGTCATCCCTTATTAATTAGAGTGCAATGCCCTATTGCCGCCATTGGAGGGCAGCACGGGATAAGCATAGCTGTCAAGTATCCTGTATTTGCCGGGAAATTTCCCTTATTTCCAAATCCAAAACTTGACAGGTATGTGGGTAACTGTTCTTTTGAAAAACATCTTACCAAGTTATCTCTTAATGAAGCTTACAAAGAGCTTGTTCTTGCATTAAAAATGCTTACAATTTTAAGAAAGCTACAATTCTAATAATTATTTGTATAGTGTTTCATATAGTAAGGATAAATACAATGTATTTTAGGTGCAGTACATTTCTATGTAATTATAATAGATTTGTATTTAATAACAATCAGTCATCATCAACAGAGGGTCGGAATTGACTGTGCGACTGAACAGCAACAAGATTTTAAAAAGTGAGTTTGTTTAACAAAGGGACAGGCTGGTAGTGTGTTAACAAATAAGTACAGTAATACCTCATACAAAGTCCACTTCATACAACATCGAATTCATACAACATCGCCTAATTTCTTGAAAAAAGTTACCTCATACAAAGTTGCTCGACTTTGTATGAGGCATTCAGTTTTTCCCAGGTTGCATTGTGCCTGGGCAGTATAAAAGACAGGACACATGCGTGCATTGCTCTTGTGGGTTTTGCACAAGGCAAAGAGTGTTTAGCAGTGGTTTTGAGCATGATTTTGGATTTTTTTAAATTTTCCATCAGAATTTTTAGAAGCATTCCTGGGATTTTTGCAGCATTCGTCAGGTTCTTGGACAATCAGGGTTGTTTGACATGTTTTTGTAATGTTTTTAGCCTTTAGGCAATGATTTCTTAAAGTTCTGTCAGTTTCCTTGACTTTGCCCTGAAGTCTGTGCTGTTACAGTACAATGTATCTCTATGGAAACGACGTTGTACGAGGCATCGCAGCAAGGATTTGGACGTTGTATGAGGCATCGCGGCTAGGATTTGGCATGCCTCGTACAAAGTCCAAATCCGTATAAAGTCCAAACTTGTGGAACCAAGTTTGGACGTTGTATGAGGTATCACTGAACCTGGCTCAAAGAATTGCATCTGTGATCAGACAAAATAGGACAGTACAGCATATACAACATGAACATGAGCTACAGAGACTGTTGAGGCATGATAAAGAATGGAATCGACGTATCAGATTTTGGACAGGAGTTTATGTACTAAGCATCTTTTAAGTTTGCCTCTTCTTCCTCCGCACACCAAAAGATAAAAATGGAGTGGTTTGTACTCTGCTGGATTCAATTTGTGCTTTAGAAACAAAAACAATCTGTAGATTCATGTTGGAACCCAATAGGCCTGTGATGACGAACCTTGGCACTCCAGATGTTCTTGGACTTAAATTCCCAGAAGCCCAAGCACCCCATGAATCCACACGAATGGGTTTACTGTGATTCATCTGGCCCGCGCTGCCGTCATCACTCCCGGAAGCAGAAGTAAAAGAAGGGGCTTTGCCAGACTGTGATCAAAACTAATTACAGTAGACCCTCACATAACGACGTTACTTTGTTCCTCAAGTAATGTTGTTATTTGAATAATGACAAAAAAGACATTTGAATAATGACAAAAAATGTCGTTATTCGAATAACGACAGTAAATACTGTCATTATTCGAATAACGACGTTTTTGTCATTATTCGAATAACGATGGTAAAAATACCATCGTTATTCGAATAACGACGTTTTTTGTCATTATTCGAATAACAATGGTAAAAATACCATCGTTATTCGAATAACGACGTTTTTTGTCATTATTCGAATAACAATGGTAAAAATACCATCGTTATTCGAATAACGACGTTTTTTGTCATTATTCGAATAACAATGGTAAAAATACCATCGTTATTCGAATAACGACGTTTTTTGTCATTATTCGAATAACAATGGTAAAAATACCATGGTTATTCGAATAACGACGTTTTTTGTCATTATTCGAATAACAATGGTAAAAATACCATGGTTATTCGAATAACGACGTTTTTTGTCATTATTCGAATAACAATGGTAAAAATACCATGGTTATTCGAATAACGACGTTTTTTGTCATTATTCGAATAACAATGGTAAAAATACCATCGTTATTCGAATAACGACGTTTTTTGTCATTATTCGAATAACAATGGTAAAAATACCATCGTTATTCGAATAATGACGTTTTTTGTCATTATTCGAATAACAATGGTAAAAATACCATCGTTATTCGAATAACTACATTTTTGTTGTTATTCGAATGATCACGTCGTTAATAGAAAATGCCGCTATTCGAATGTGTCGTTAGGCGGAGGTTCACTGTACTGTAAAATGCTGTGGGTTTGTCTCTCTTTTTTTGTATTTATTTTGAGCCAAACTGAATGGTGGATGAGATGTTTTGCAACCCGTCTCCAAAATGACTTTAACTTCCCACCCCCACAATTAAATGCTCATTGGTTGCCCCTGCTGGGTACGTGCATTAGGGCTATTTTGTCAACACAGAAAAAGCCTCCTGATATAATTCCTGTTTGTACATCAGGCCACCTACTAAGTTGCAGTGGTTAGGTAAAGCATAGCCGTGGGAAGGCGGGAGGCACTTGGAGCGGTTCCAGGTAGCTATGCCAAGGTAAACGGGGCTGTAGACTTCGAGACTTCACCCCACTCGCCCAATATGAATGTTAGAATTAGGGTTGAAACAGTAACTTTCATTAAAAGTTTCTCTTGCTCGAAAGCTAGTTGTGTCCAACTCTAGGGGGCGGTGCTCATTTCTGTTTACCGCCAAAGAGCTGCCCCTGCAGACATTTATGTGGTCATGTGACAGGCATGACTAGACACCAGGGTGCACTGGACACTGTTACCTTTCCCGCATAAGTGGTACCTATTTATCTCCTTGCAAACTCTTGCTTTTGAACCGACTGGCGGAGACCTTTGCTTTTACCTTTATTATAAGAATCAGAGCGGGAGAGAGAGGATATAGGAGGGACTCTATTGAGAAATCTTAATAAGGGTTGCACAAAAGAAAAGTGGCTGACTCATGATGAAAGGGCCGGGCGGCACTTCTAATCGCCCTGTTTTTGGGGAGCACCATGCGACATTTCATCAACATATCATTCGGATTTCTCTGTCTGTGAACCTTTAGTGTATGAAACTAAGACACAGGACACAGCCTCGGGCTGGGTTAACTCAGGTTTATTGCATCGTGGACAGAGGGAACATGAGGTAATGGCGGATCAATAGCTCTTTATATACAGTAGGAATACATTTGAACGTGGTGCCATGGTAGCCCATTGGCTACTGTCTGCGTGACGTCATTGTGGGTCACGCCCTTCTTGTCCAGGTGTAGGTGGTGGCGGGAAAGCTTCCCGCGCTGTTGCCTTTGATGAGTTCGGACCAAGAGAGCTTGGACGCTCGCTGCTGCCAGCTGGTGGTCATTAGCTCGCGTCCTATTACAGGGTTTATATGATACAGCTGAAGGTTACATTGTTGCTATAGGCAAGGTTACATTGGCTCAGATACATTGTAATCCATGTGGAAGGTAAAACCATTAGAACACAACATCCCTCCCCCCTAGGACGAGACAATGTCTCGAGCCCACCTTCAACACACTCCCCCCCCCTTAGGAGACAAAGTCCCTCAGCCAAGATGGCTTATTTCGAACACGCTGGGGTCTCGATGCGGGCTGCCTTTCCCCGGGTTTGCTACCTTCTCTTTGTCCCCTGGTTTCCTGCCCTGTAATTGGAGAGGGAGACTTGTTAGTGACTAGCCGCGGCTCCGCGGCGTTGTTGGGAGGTGTGCTCTTTCTCGGGGAAGAACCGGGGGCACTGGGGGCTAACGAAAAACCCCTCTTCTCGCTTGGAAGGGTGGGGGAACACTCCTGAAAACCCCCCCGGCTCGCAAAACCAAAATCAAAACCAAAATTACATTCGGGGGACGCGGCGGCGGCCGCACATTCCTTTTCCCTCCCCCCGGGCCCTGATAGAACTGGGGTATCAAAAGGATATGAGTCGGGACCACCGCTTTCCCCCCCGGTTTCGGACTGCTGTCCTTCAATGTCTCCCCCTTGGGCTAAACGGGTGGGGGAGAACCCTATCGCTGAATCCTGTTGCTGAGCCCCACTGACCGGCCCTTCACTCACTCGGCGCCTCAGTTGGTCAGCGTGTCTCCTCCAGAGGAGGCCGGTGCTCGTTTCCACCCGATATGACACTGGCCCTGTTTGTTCTATTATTGTTCCTGGCACCCAGGCTGGCCCTGCGCTTGCATAGTTCCTGCAGTAAACAAGGTCGCCGGCGGCGAACCCTTTCGAGACTGCCAATCCTATGTTTTTCCCTTTGTCCTCGACTCTCGTCGGGTCCAGCCTGGTCAGAAGTGTGGTCAGTTTCCGCCGCATCAAGAGTTCTGCCGGCGAGTACCCCGACGCTAAGGGGGTCACCCTATACGCTAACAAGAACTGACATACTTGGTGATTTAGGTCCCCCGGGCCCATGCGCCGCAACGCATCCTTTGTTGTACGCACCAACCGTTCCACTTGGCCATTCGTGGCCGGGTGAAACGGCGCGGATGTGACATGCCGAATGGCGTTTGCTCCCATGAATGCCTCGAACTCCGAGGAGGTGAAGCAACTCGCGTTATCGCTGACTAAAGTGTCGGGTAAACCGAACGTGGAAAAAACTCTCCGTAGCTGGTTAATTGTTGTGGCGGAGGACGTGCTCTTTACTGGGATAACCTCCAGCCACTTGGAGAACGCATCCACCACCAGGAGAAACATGGTTCCTCGGAATGGGCCAGCGAAATCTACATGTACTCTGGACCACGGCCCCCTTGCTGTGTCCCATTCCCTATGCGGGAGGCGGGCCGCCTCTGGTCGGGATCCCTGGCATGCCTCACAAGTGCCGACCATATGCTCAATGTCCGCGTCCAGCTGTGGCCACCAAAAGTAACTGCGGGCCAGCGCTTTCGAACGAACGATGCCCGGGTGGCTGACGTGCAGCAGTTTGAGCACCCTCGGCCGCATGGCTGCAGGAACCACCACCCGTTGGCCCCACAATAGGCACCCCCTTTCTAGGGACAACTCTAGCTTTTTCCGAAAGAATGGGTCGAATTCCGTGCTTGGGGACGATGCCGGCCACCCCTTTTGTACCCATGAGCTGACTTTCTCGAGCGTCCTGTCCTTGCCTGTCGCCCTCGCAATATCGGCTGGTACTATTGGGGGTGCATCTAAAACCTCAATTAGTAACACCTGGCGGTCTCTTCCTACTCTAGCCTTCTGATCGTCCGACAAGGGCAAAGGGGATCTCGAAAGTGCATCAGCATGGCTGATCTCTTTTCCGGGCCGGTACACCAACTCGTGTTGGTAAGCGTTGAGAAAAATGGCCCATCGCAGCATTCTCGGTGATAGGATCTGCGGGGTGGGCTTGCTTGCCGTGAAAATCCCTAACAGGGGCTTGTGATCCGTCACGATTTTGAACGGGCGGCCATACAAAAAATCGTGAAACTTTTTGGTCCCCGCTACAATTGCCAATGCCTCCCTGTCGGTTTGTGCGTAATTTCGCTCTGCCTGGGACAGGGACCTTGAATAAAATGCAACCGGGGCTTCCCTTCCATCATCCAACACGTGGCAAAGTACTGCCCCCACCCCCACCGGTGACGCATCACAGACTAGGACCACCGGCCGTTTGGGGTCGAAATGCGTTAGAATTGCGTCAGAGGTCAAGAGTTGTTTTAATTCTTTGAACGCCCTCTCGTGCTCGTCACCCCACACCCAAGTCTCCTCTTTTTTAAGCAGCCGATGAAGCGGTTCGGCCACGGACGCCTTCCGCGGAAGGAATGTATGGTAAAAATTGAGGAGCCCCAGGAATGACTGTAGCTCGGTTTTGGATGTGGGGCGAGGGGCCTTTTTGATGGCTACTACTTTGGATTTGGATGGCTTGATACCCTCGGGTGTAATCCTGAACCCTAAGAACTCGACCTCGGTTTCGAAAAAAACACATTTGTCCTTCCTCAGTCTCAGCCCCGCTTTCTCGAACACAGTTAGTACTTTGTCCAATCTCCGTGCCAGTTCGGCCTCACTCCCCCCTGTTATTAATACGTCATCAAAATAAGGTAACACCCCCTCCAGCCCCTTCAGGAGGCGTTCCACTAGCGACTGAAAAAGGCCGGGTGCCGAGTTCACGCCGAACTGTAACCGCGACACTTGGAACGCTCCTTTATGTGTGACTATCGTTTGTGCCGCGGCCGTGGCGGGTGTTACGGGAAGCTGCTGATAGGCTTGTGCCAGGTCGAGCTTAGCGAAACACTTTCCCCCATTTAGCCTAGCCAAAAGGTGGCTGACCACCGGCACCGGATAAGCATTAGGGCGGATCGCCTTGTTAATCGTACACTTATAATCAGCGCAAATGCGCACCTCCCCGTTGGCCTTCAGAGCTGTTACAATTGGAGTTTCCCACTCCGCGGAATCAACAGGAATAAGAATCCCCTGGCCCACCAATTTGTCCAGTTCCGCCTCTATTTTGTCCTTTAGTGCGAAGGGCACTCTGCGCGGTTTGAGTCTTATCGGGCGGACCTCCGGATCTAGGTCGAAGGCTACAGGGGGTCCCTTGAATTTTCCGAGTCCTTTTTCAAAAACGGCGGGATGCGCATCGCACACCGCTTGTATTGGGTCCACCCCCACTGCATGTACTCCCCCTATAAACAGGCCTAAGGGCTGGAACCACTGTGTCCCTAGGAGGCTACAACTCCCCCCCTTGAGGACAACTAAGGGCAGCTCCGCAGAGTGTCTCTTAAACTCAACCCGAAATTTCCCGACCCCCAACACCGGAATGCTGTTCCCCTGTACATCTCGTAGCGTGGACCTCAAAGTTTTAAGTTTGGGCCGCACGTGGGGGTCGATTTTTAAAAACTCTTTCTGGGGAATTATGGAATAGGAGGACCCCGAGTCAATTTCCATCCTGATGGGGGCCCCTTGTACTAGTACCTCAACGAAATAATGGGACTGTTCCGCGGACACACTGAGCACTGGGACGTCGTCCTCGCTGCTGTCCGAGACGCGGCCCACGCCGTCCTGCTTCCTCGTGGTCTGGACGCCATCTTTGGGCCTCGCTGAACGGTCCGGCCTGGTCGAACGGTCTGGTGACTGCCTCCGGCCCTCCTTCCGTTTTCTGCATGCCTTGGCGATGTGCCCCCGACGGCCGCAGGTGTAGCATTCGGCCTTTCTAAACGGGCACCTCGCACGCTCGTGGGCCGCTCCGCAACCATCGCAGCGGCGCCCCCCTTTTCGGACCTTCTGGACCTCCTCGCCGTCGCTGCTCTCTGAGGACGACTTTGAGGCCCGTTGAGTTGCGTGCACCGACCTTTCCGCCTTGCCGGCTCTGGGACGCCACTCACGCCACTGGTGCATCTCGTCCACTCCAGCATTCGTGGACTCTGCGGCTTCTGCGGCCTCGACGACCTCTGCCAGCGTGGGTGGCGGCTCCTTATTCATCAAGCTGCGCTGCACCTCCTTGTCTTTCAGGCCACACAGCACGCCGTCCCTGAGGGCCATTTCTAGGATGCTGCCCCATTTGCAGGGGGCAGCGGCTACCCTCATGGCGGCCACGAATGCCTCGACCGACTCGTCCGGCGCTTGGACTCGCCTCCAAAACGCGCTCCGAGCGGGAAACATCGCCCTCGCGGGTTGGAAGCGCTCCCGTAGCAGCTTCATGATGTCGTCCGCCTTAAATTCGCTCACCTTCTTTGGAGCGATGATGCCCACCAGCGTCCGCTTGGTTTCCATTCCAAGCATGCGGGTGAGGATGGCCCTCTTCCTCTCCTCATCGTCTTCCTTGACTTTGAGCTCCACCAGCGCCGCATGGAAGTCCATCTCAAGCAGCTCCCAGTCTTGCGGTTTGGTGATGTTGAACCCGCTCTGTGCCCTGGCTGCTCCTTGGGAATCCATTGATCCCATCCTCGTCGCCAATTTAGTGTATGAAACTAAGACACAGGACACAGCCTCGGGCTGGGTTAACTCAGGTTTATTGCATCGTGGACAGAGGGAACATGAGGTAATGGCGGATCAATAGCTCTTTATATACAGTAGGAATACATTTGAACGTGGTGCCATGGTAGCCCATTGGCTACTGTCTGCGTGACGTCATTGTGGGTCACGCCCTTCTTGTCCAGGTGTAGGTGGTGGCGGGAAAGCTTCCCGCGCTGTTGCCTTTGATGAGTTCGGACCAAGAGAGCTTGGACGCTCGCTGCTGCCAGCTGGTGGTCATTAGCTCGCGTCCTATTACAGGGTTTATATGATACAGCTGAAGGTTACATTGTTGCTATAGGCAAGGTTACATTGGCTCAGATACATTGTAATCCATGTGGAAGGTAAAACCATTAGAACACAACAGAACCCAACCAGCCTGATTCTCAAGCAACCTGAGGCTTTGTTATGACAAACGGGAGTGGTTGTTCATCAGACATTATTTCTGGGTTGGAGGCAGACAGGGTGGGGTGCATGTTCGTCCCCCACCCCACACATTTTTATTATTTTTCCTACAGGGCATCCATCTGCAAATTCTTTTCCTATGTGGACTTCGCCTGTCTGGCAAAATAAACAAACAAGCAAATAAATAAAGTAAATATCAATTTTGTTGTTGTTCAGTTGCACAGTCGATTCCGACCCTTTGTGACCCCATGGACCACTGCACCTCCATCCTCCTAAGCCCGCCCAGCTTTGTGTTCATTGTGTTAACAATACCATCTAGACATCTCCTTTTCTGCCTCCCCCTTCTTCTTCTGCCCTCCACCTTTCCCAGCACCAAGGTTTTCTCAAGTGAATCCTCTCTTCTCATTTGATGTCCAAAGTACTTTAACTTCATCTTCAATATTTGACCTTCTAAGGAGCAGTCGGGGTTGATTTCTTTTAAGATAATTAAAGGTGGAAGTATAGCAAAGGAGCACTCGGAGATTGTCCCCATGGGTCTGTACAAAATTTGGAATGAAATCAGATAACAGGGCTGACTGTTCACTAAGTCTGGGGCAGGACTGATCCGTCTCAATGCAGGAAGGACAACATGGAGCCCTCCAGGTATTGAACGACAGAAACACTTTTGTTTCATAGAATCACAGAATAACTGAATTGTAAGGGGTCAATGAGGCCACCAAGACCACCCATTGAGCAGGAAATCCTGTTCAAAGCAGATCTGACAGAGATGGTTCTCCAGCCTTCTCTTGAATGTTCTCTTGGATGTTCACCACCTTCTCCTGAGGTCATTGGGTCTACTGTTGTACTGCTCTAATAGTCAAGAGGTTTTTCCTGATATTCAGCCTCTATCTTGGCTTCCTGTAACTTGAGCTCATTATTACGTGTCCTGCACTCTGGGATGATCGAGAACAGATACTGCCCCTCCTCTCTATAATTATCTTCCAGGTATTTGAAAAGTGTTATCATATCCCCTCTCACCTTCCTTTTTCTCACGGTTAAACATGCCCAGTTCCTTCAGTCTTTCTTCATAGGGTTTGGTTTCCCATCCTCTGATCATCCTTCTTGCCTTCCTCTGAACTTGTTCCAGTTTGTTGTCATTCTTCTTAAAGTATGGTGTCCAGAATTGGACACAGTACACTAGGTAAAGGTAAAAGTTTCCCTTGCTTGAAAGCCAGTAATATCCAACTCTAGGGTTCAGTGCTCATCTCTGTTTCGAAGTCAAAGAGCCAGCGCTGTCTGCTTCTGCCGACGTTTCCGTGGTCATGTGGCAGGCATGAGTAGACACCAGAGTGCACGGAACGCTGTTTGCCTTCCCACCGAAGTGGTCCCTTTTTATCTACTAGCAATTTCTTGCTTTTGAACTGCTAGGTGGGCAGGAGCTGGGACAGAGATAGGCGCTCATTCCATCGTGAAGCACTCGGGTCTTGAAACTACTGTTAATGAACGCTACTCTTAGTGTAGCCTAACTACTCTTAATGCAGTCTAAAACTGCATTTGCAATTTCACCCCCTTTTGCTGTGTTTTGACCTTGGGAACTTTACTTTCCTCGGAATTCAACCTCCAGTATTCTGCAGCAAGCCTGGCTGTGGTGATGCTGGCTGGGGGGGATTCTGGTTGTTGTAGTCCAGAAAATAAAATAAAAGACATTTCTGAGCCTAACCTTCAGTAGAAAACAAGAGGAATAAAGGTTTTCTCTGGCCCTGCATTAAAACAAAGGTGTTTGAGTCTACCTGTTAAGTTTTGGATTTGGAAATAAGGGAAATTTCCCAGAAAATAAGGGATACTTGACAGCTATGCTTATCCTGTGCTGCCCTCCAATGGTGGCAATAGGGCATTGCAGTCTAATTAATAAGGGATGACAGCGGGAAAGAGGGTAAAATAAGGGGTTTTCCCGGCCAATAAAGGATACTTGACAGCTATGTGTTTGGCTGCTTATCTTGAGATGGTTATTCCTAAGCGGATAAGAAGGAACTAATTGCCCTGTTGAACATTCATTGAAAGAAGGGCTGTTTAGACATTAACCAGTTTAACTGGTGAATCACGGCAATTCTAGCAGATTCTTCAATGAGTTAAAGATGCATATGGATAATCAGATATTTATGCAGCAAGAAGCGGAGGAAAAACCTCTTAAGATAATGGCAGCCACCTTCAGTGCAAAATTGGGGTACACAGATGGCGCTTCCTCAAAGACTGTGGTATTTTTGATCCACAATCGGGCGTACCCTGGTAACGGCAACTTTATGTTGCTGGCTAATCTTTCTCGCACTAGGGAAGAAGTGCAGAATGAACTCACCAAAAGGTGCCTTCATTTTGACAGTTTCGTGTTTGGCCTAGACACGGAAGAGTGGGAGAAGATCTCAAATGGGGTGGGGTATAAATTTAACAAACAAATAAAAATAAGAATACAGTAATAAGAATCCCTTGCTCGAAAGCCAGTCGTGTCTGACTCTAGCGGGCGGTCATCATCTCCATTTACAGCCAAAAAACTAGCATTGTCTGAGACTGAGGATATTTCTGTGGTCATGTGGCAGGCATGACTAGACATCAGAGCAGATGGAACGCTGTTAGCTTTCCCGCTGAAGTGGTACCTATTTATCTACTTGCAATTTCTTTCTTTCCGAATTGCTAGGTACTGCCTAAATCAGAATTAAGGAGTAATTAGCTTAAACTTTGTGTTGTCATAATGTCACTATTATGACAACACAAAGTTTAAGCTAATTACTCCTTAATTCTGACTTAGATTTCTGATTTAGTACACAAATCCCTGTGTTCCTTTTGAGAAGGAGCAAAATTCTGACCCGCCTGTCACCCATCGGTTGTTCTTCCCCACCACCCCAACCTTCAGCAATACAAGTTTTTATAGTAGTTTTAGGGTCCCTTATTTTTAGGATGGGGGAAACCAAGGCTGGAAACCAGTCTGTTTAATTCATCAGAGAACCATCCATGTGCAACAATTCTTTCTTTTCCGACATGAATGGATTTCCTCCTGTTATTAGAGGGAGGAAAATGATGGAAGTAGCAGAGTAGTGGGAGGCGGGGGATGTATGATAGTTAGAAAAGGAAAATATAGACTTCTGGAACCTCTGAAAAATGGCTGTGATGTTGGCAACTCAATGATACTTTAAAACAGGGGTGGCCAAACTATAGCCCATTGGCCGGATCCGGCCCGTGACACCAAATCATCCAGCCTGCACTACCCTCACCGCTCCCAGAAGTGGAAGTAAAACACACCCATGCTGCATGCATGCGCAAAAGGTAAAGGTTTCCCTTTCTTGAAAGCCAGTCGTATCTGACTCTAGGGTTCAGTGCTCATCTGTTTCATAGCCGAAGAGCCAGCGCTGTCTGCTTCTGCAGACGTTTCCGTGGCCATGTGGCAGGCGTGACTAGACACAGGAGTGCACAGAACGCTGTTTACCTTCCCACCGAAGTGATCCCTATTTATCTACTTGCAATTTCTTGCTTTCTAACTGCTAGGTTGGCAGGAGCTGGGACGAAGACGGGAGCTCATTGCCATAAATGCACCCGTGGCAGTCATAAACACGTTTACGATGCCATGGGTGCATTTATGGCAGCGTTTTGTGCATGCTGCTTCTAATGGGAGTAACCACGTGACCGGCCCATAGCCCAAAATGTTTGGTCACCCCTTCCTTAAAAAGAGAGAAAGAGCTGGAAGCAGAGTCTGTGTGGATTACTGGTTCGCAAGCAACTTAACTTCCCAGCTGGGTTTTATTGAAACACATTGTCCTATTTCTAGGAGGGTGAATGTGAGAACTGCTGTGAATCTCATTCTTTCTCTTGTGTTATGTTGGCTGAATACTTGCTTCCCTTTTGAGTTTCGTAGGAATAGTTCATCAGGTTTCTTCCACTTTGCCACTTCAGCCTCCCTTAACTAATATCCCTCCACCTTTTCCGGCAGATGGTAAAATAATCAATGAATCCTGATCTCCTGGGCTTCTGTTATCCCCCTTGGTTTCAGCCCTATGCCCAGTTCTTTACCTATTGCCAGCTCCAAGAAAAATAAATATTATTTCAGTCCAAACTGCTGGCAGTAAACAGATACACAATGAAAGAGAGGCAGAAAGGCAAGCAGAGAAGGAGGCAGTTTCAAGAAACCGATCCACATTTCATGCTTTGAGGCTCAACTGCTAAGCTTCCCATAGATCATTAACAATTTTGATCATTAGCAAAATGAAAGGGCTGGATTTCCCCCTGTAGATTCAGCAGGTAGTAGATTGGAGAGAGAGAGAGAGAGAGAGAGAGATGTGATGGCTTAGTGGTTAAGATGCTGGACTTGATGACTGGAAGGTTGGCAGGTCAGCAGTTCCAGACCGAAGTGGTACACAATGGAGTGAGCGCCAGTCTCTGTCCCAGCTCCTGCCAACCTAGCAGTTTGAAAACAAAGAATTGCAAGTAGATAAATAGGTACCACTTTGGTGGGAAGGTAAACAGCGTTCTGTGCACTCCGGTGCTTAGTCATGCCTGCCACATGTCTGTGGAAATGCCTGCAGATGCATCCATCCATCCAACCAACCAACCTGCCTACCTACCTTCTTCTTCTGTGTCTAGGGCAGATGTGGAACTACCAAAATTGAGCCATCTTTGGGAAGTTCATTCTGTCGTTCCTTTCACCTGACCTAGTGTGAGAAAGATTAGCCAGCACAAAGTGTCCATTGCCCAGGGTATGCCTGATTATGGTTCAAAAGTACCACAGTCTTCTAGGAGGTTCTTACTGTATACCCTACCTACCTACCTACCTGAACCATTTAAGCAATGGGGGAGTTTTCTCCAGGGAAAGAAAACTGACCTGTTTCTGATTATTATTTTTGAATAGTAGCTGTGTTAGGCATACCTGTCAAGCGCGGCTCTGGAAAATACGGGAACTGCTCCAGCCTGGGCCTGCATGCACAGCAACAACTCCTTTGTGCATGCGCAGAACCCCTTTGCGCAAGCAGGCATGCACAGTAACACCTTTCCTGGTTGGCCAAAATACGGGATGGCCCCGGGAACGATCATTGAAGAGGGGTGAAATACGGGATTTCTCGGCTTTCGTGTTCAGGGAATGAACAAGCAGACGAGTGAAGTAGTGAAATTCAGCTCTTTATCAGTGGGGTTTGAACACAGTTTGGATGGGCCAAAACTTGGACCTATATGCACTATAAACAGTAACAGTAACAATAATACAACAAGCCCATTGGCTAACAGAGTGTGCACATTTTCGATCCATTAATTTGCATAAGAATACATATATGAGAAAAGATACATTCCGCTCCTGTCAGAAAACACAGTTAAAATACATAACATTCTTCCCCCCTAGGTAAAAACAAAATCCTTTAACCAGGATGGCGGTCTAGTTTCCCTTCTGGGTCGGACGCTTGACTGAGCCGGCTCAGGGGCTCGTAGGATGGGCGACCTGACTGGCGTGAGGGATTGACTAGAGGGGGAGGATTGTAAACCCAAATTTAAGCCCTGTTTGTCAGATGGAGGAGCAGGGGATCGCTCAAAACCAAAATCTAATTCTGTGGATGAATAAGACAACTCAGGGTCCCTCCTGTGTGCTCTAAGAGTGGAGGGTGACTCCAAGCAAAATTGGTCATCATCAATAAAGGAATCCAGAGTGCTAGGCTGGGACAGTATAGGGGTACACCTGGCCGGAGTAGGGGTGCATTCCACAAATTCCCCTTGAAATTGGTTCCTAGAAGACACTTCTGGGTCAATGTTGGCTGGCTGCTGACTATTACCTCTGCCCCCTGGGTTTAAATGGGTGGGGGACAACCCTAGCGTTGAGTGTCTGTATTCGTCTTGTGGGTCCAGTACTCTGGGTCTCAATTGATCTGTGTGCCTCCTCCAGATCAGACCAGTGGTTGTTTCGATTCTGTAAGAAACAGGATCAGTTTGATCAATCACAAACCCAGGCACCCAAGTAGGGCCACCAGCTGCATAATTGCGGCAATGTACAGGGTCTCCGGATGAGAAACCCTTCTGGTGTTGGATTGCTATATTTGTGCCTTTGTCCTCTACCCTAGAGGGATCCAATCTGTCCAGCAAGGATGACAGTTTCCTTCGCTGGAGCAATTCAGCAGGGGACAGCCCTGAGGCAAGGGGGGGTGAGCCTATATGTGAAAAGAAACTGGCATAACTGGAGCTCTAAATCCCCTTCACCCATACGCCGAAGCGTGTCTTTAGTTGTGCGCACCTGCCGCTCTACCTGGCCATTGGTGGCTGGGTGGAATGGGGCGGCAGTGATGTGCCTAATTGCATTCCTTTCCATGAAGGATTGGAATTCTGCAGTAGAGAACGTGGACGCGTTGTCGGATACCAGCACATCTGGAAGTCCAAATGCTGCAAACAGCCTTCTTAGGTGCATTATCGTGGTGGCTGAAGTGGTATTAGGCACCCTAATCACTTCCAGCCACTTAGAGAATGAATCCACAACCAACAAAAATAGGGCACCCCTAAATGGACCTGCAAAATCTATGTGTAACCTGGACCACGGGCCCCGAGCAGAATCCCATTCCCGAGAGGGAAGGTGGGATTCCTCTGGGCAAGAGGATTGACAACTGACACAAGTGCCAACCATTTGCTCTATGTCTTGGTCCAGTTGAGGCCACCAAAAGTAGCTATGGGCAAGAGCTTTGGAATGGACAATTCCTGGATGACTTGTGTGAAGTAAATGTAAAACCTTTTTCCTGAGAGTGACATTAATGACCACTCGCTGGCCCCATAGAAGGCAACCTCGTTCCACTGACAATTCCAAATGTTTGCAGTGGAATGTTCTGAATTCCTCAGCTAGAGGAGAGACAGGCCAGCCTATTTGTACCCAAGACAGTACTTTAGTCAATATTACATCCTTGGCCATAGGCTTGGCTATATCTGAGGGGACGACTGGGGGCGAGTTGAAAGTCTCAATCATTAGGACCTGGTGGTCGCTTTCGATCTCACAATCTGCTTCCCTGACCCCTGGCAGTGGAGAACGTGACAGGGCATCAGCGTGGCTGATGTCCTTGCCAGGCCTGTGCACCAAAGTAAAATCATATGCATTTAGGAAAATTGCCCAAAGCAACATCCTTGGGGACAGAATTTGAGGCGTGGGCTTCCCGTTCACAAAGATTCCAAGGAGGGGTTTGTGGTCAGTTACGATGGTAAAAGGACTTCCGTAAAGGTAATCGTGGAATTTCTTAGTGCCTGCCACGATTGCCAACGCCTCCCTGTCTGTCTGAGCGTAAGTTTTCTCAGGCTTTGAGAGTGAACGGGAATAGAATGCTACGGGGGTTTCCCTCCCATCACTTAGTACATGGCATAACACAGCTCCCACCCCCACAGGGGATGCATCACACACAAGTACAACTTCTTTGTTAAGATCAAAATGAGTTAATACAGCATCCGAAGATAGCAGCCATTTAAGTTCTAGGAACGCTTTCTCCTAGCAATGGCCCCAGTGCCAAACGGTATCTTTCTTAAGAAGCTGATGTAATGGTTCGGCAACTGAGGCTTTGCAATGGAGAAAAGCATGATAGAAGTTTAACAATCCTAGAAATGATTGCAATTTGGCATTACATTTTGGCCTGGGTGCATTTCACACGGCCGCCACCTTGGAGTCAGAGGGCATGATACCTTGGGGTGTAATTTGGTACTCCAGGAACTCCACTTCCAGTGCCAAAAACACACATTTGTCTCTTCTGAGACATAGATCGGCCCTCTCGAAATGTGAGAGCACCCGATTGAGCCTGGGCGCTAGTTCAACGGTGTCCTTAGCGGTGATCAGGACATCGTCAAAATATGGCAGGACACCGGGCAAACCTTTTAAAATACGTTCTACAAGAGATTGAAATATTCCGGGGGCTGCATTCACCCCGAATTGTAGTCAAGTTACCTTAAATGCCCCCCATGCGTTACTATGGTCTGGGCTATGGCAGCAGCAGGAGACATATTCAATTATTGGTAAGCCTGGGCAAGGTCAAATTTTGCGAAGCAATTTACTCCATGCAAGGAGGCAAGAAGTTGGTTTACCATGGGCACAGGATATGCATTCGGGCGAATAGCTTTATTGATGGTACACTTGTAGTCAGCGCATATCCTGACCTCCCCGTTACTTTTCAAAGCAGTCACTATTGGTGTCTCCTACTTTGCGGAGTCCACTGGCACTAGGATGCCCTGCCCCACCAGTTTGTCCAGCTTGGCTTCTATCTACTCCTTTAAAGCAAAGGGTACCCAGCGTGGCTTCATCCGGATGGGCCGGATGGTTGGGTCAAGCTCAAAGTCCACAGGGGGTCCTTTGTATAACCCTAAATCTTTTTTGAACACCTCAGGATGTGCAGCACAAACGTCCTGGATTGGGTCAGCGTCTATTGCATGAATGCCAGAAAGCCGGATTCCCAGGGGCCTAAACCATTGGGTCCCAATAAGACAATTAATGCCCTGCTTAACTACAACCAATGGCAAGGAGGTGCGAATGTTTTTGAATTTGACCAAGAAATTTCCCATCCCCAGGACCGGAATCTAGCAACCTTGCACATCCTGGAGGGAAGTTTTAAAAGATTTGAGCTTGGGCTGAGAGGCAGCGGGAATTCTCAAAAACTCCCGCTGTGGGATTATGGAAAAGGTAGCACCTGAATCCACCTCCATCTTGAAGGGGATGTCCTGCAGGCTCAGGTCTGTGAAGAAACACTCGCTGATGATGCCCACTTGGCACGGCTCAGGCTCTGGTGACACTTTGGTGGTGGACGTTTTGTGGTGATGACTCTTCTTGGACTCAGGTGTTGGAGTTCTTTGCTTTTGCTGTCGGCAAACTTTAGCAATGTGCCCTCGTCGCCTGCAGTTGTGGCATTCTGCGGTGTGGAAGGGGCACTTCCTGTGGTCATTCAGGGCTCCGCAGCCATCACACTTGCAAAGGAATTTCTTCTCCTAATCGTCACAGTGCTCTTGGTGCTTTTGTCGGACCACTTGGACTTCTCCCTCTACGTCGCTGGACTTGGATGAAGAGGTGGAACCAGGCGAAGCTGAGGAGGATGAAGATGAATTTTGCTGAGCCTGCACAGCTGAGTCGGTGGCACTGGTGGTGGAGTGGCGATGCCGGAAAAGCTTGATGCCAGACCGTGCGGCCTCAGACGCTACCGCCTCTTCTAGGACTGCCTTGAAAGTTAGTGTCTTCCTGATCATAAGGCGACATTGAGCATTTTCGTCCCTCATGCCGGCCAGCAACGGTCTCAGAGTGCTTCTTTGATGTTGTCCCACTTGCACGGAGCGGCAGCAATGTGCAGAGCGGCGGCGTAGTCTGCAATGGACTCTCCAGGTCGCTGCTCCCTTCTGTGGAAGGCCACCCTGGCCGGGAAGATCGAGACCTCTGGCTGCAGGTGTTTCCTCAGTGCGGACATGATTTCTGCGAGCGGCACCTTGGGAGAACGAGGTGGGTTGCCAGCTCAAGCGTCTCAGAACCGCACTGAGTGAGGAAATAGGAGCGCTTCTGGTCTTCATCTGTGATCCTCTGTGAGGCCATTGCATAGCGGAATCGGCATTCGTATGTTGCCCATTTCTCTGGACGCGCTGGGTCAAATGGGCCAATGTTGCTGCCGTGTGGGGACGCCATCCCACGTTCGTCGCCAGTTTCGTGTTCAGGGAATGAAGAAGCAGATGAGTGAAGTAGTGAAATTCAGCTCTTTAATAGTGGGGTTTGAACACAGTTTGGATGGGGCAAAACTCGGACTTATATACACTATAAACAGTAACAGTAACAATAATACAACAAGCCCATTGGCTAACAGAGTGTGCACATTTTCGATCCACTTATTTGCATAAGAATAGATACATGAGAAAAGATACATTCCGCTCCTGTCAGAAAACACAGTTAACATACATAACACCGGCCAATCCGGGATACTTGACAGGTATGTTAATCTGTGGTTCAGGCACATCAGAAAACAACAAGAGCTACCTAAGAGACCGCATCGCCCTAAGGACGTCTGTCCATCCAACCAGGGTGGACCGGAGGGGCTCTCTTATTGTACCATCTGCCAGAGGGGCTCACCTCTCTAGCACAAGGAGGAGGGCCTTCTACATGTCCGCACCGGCACTCTCGAACCTCTTACCAACAGAGCTTCGTCTCCAGATGGAATTGCTGCCTTTCAGAAAAGAACTTAAAACCTGCCTGGCAGGCCAAGTATGGGGTGCAGGTGGAAGGGTGACTCCCGTTGGGTGGCTGGTATAGTGCAACTCCAGCCCCCTCAGTCCCTGCATCCTTTTTTAAGGGGAGGGTAGTTTTCAAACTGTTTTAATCATGTTTTTATTGTGATTGTGAACCGCCCTGAGTTGGCCTTGGTCAAGTGGGCGGTATAGAAATCGAAATAATAAATAAATAAAATAAACAACATTATATGTTGTTTTGGTAGATTGAATTTATATATTGTATTACTGTGTATTTACTGTGTATATTGTGTATTGTATATTGTGTATATTGTTTATTTTCCACGTAAGCCTCCCTGAGTTGGATTCCCTGATTGGGCGGCATACAAGTGCGAAAATCATATTAAACAACAACACACATACAAAAAACCATGGCAGCACTTTCAAGACTAACTGCTATATTTCTAACGTGAGCTTTTGTGGATCAAGCCCACTTCATCAGACATAGGAGTGAAATTTCAAGGGGACATTTAGAACTAATCCAAATAACAAACTGGAGATCACTGTTGCGATGTGCCACAGATCGGGGCCCTTTGGTGACGAGATGGCCCCTGGAGGTCGGAGTGACTGACCGCAAGGAAGGACATGGGAGACAAAGTATGCGGTGAAGTCTAGTCCCGATTCAAATTGAGTAGCGCTTTTATTAGGCTACCTTGCGGGTTCTCTGTGCCTAAACGCACGGTACCCACGTCACAGAAAGCTGACGTAAACGTAGCGTTTCTGGTGGGTAAAGATAACACCTGCCTCCGGCCATTGTCCGGTGATTAATGGACAAACCCGCAGCTATCTAAGATCTGGGTTGGTGAAACCCCATTGTTCTCGCCCTATCTCGAAGGACCATGTAAACGGTCTTCGGGTC
Source organism: Bradypodion pumilum (assembly GCA_035047305.1). Lineage (NCBI taxonomy): Eukaryota > Metazoa > Chordata > Lepidosauria > Squamata > Chamaeleonidae > Bradypodion > Bradypodion pumilum. The sequence continues at coordinate 7,319,970 of JAWDJD010000007.1, forward strand.
TAACTTCGGGTCTAACTTGACTCAGCCTGTCTCGCTCAGCCTTATCGAGACCAGAAGGGGAAGAGCGAATTCGACCTTGGAGTCAGCAACTTTACACCTTTGTCCTATTTCCTCCGCAAGACCTCAGCTCAAGCCTTATGAATCATGCTAATCATTAATCTAACCCGCTCCCAATTTCCATTCCATCCGAGCCCGTTAATTCTCAAGCCGTGTTCTTAGCGAGTGAACTCATTGGGAAGGGTGATGGCCAATCTTGGCACGCGGGCATACCACAGATCACCTGCTACTGGTAGCTGTGGGAAGCTGTGTTGATATGCATTCTTGTCTATCATTCTGACTGAGTACTCTTGACCTCTGCATCTGGTGCATATAAGCTCATGCCTTGACATTTCACTCCTGTGTCTGATGGAGTGGACTTGATCCACGAAAGCTCACAGTAAAAAATATAGCAGTTAGTCTTGAAAGTGCTGCAGTGGTTTTTGTTTGTTTTCTGATCTGATTTCTGAGTCACTTCAGCATCTGATCCTAGTAGTAACTGGGATTTTTCTTAGTTTCCCTTTTTGAAGCTTCGGGATCTGCCAAGTGTGGTTTCCCTTTCCCTGCCAAATTCCCCTCGCTCCCCCCCCCCCAATCTCTCCTGCTTTCAGTCTCTGATGTCACCAAGTTTCTTCCCTCCCCAGAAAAAGTTGTAAAACTTGTTTGAACAGGTGAGGGGTGGGGGGGACTAGGAGTCGGGCTCCTCATTGCAAGCCCAAGAAGGACAAGTCAGGCGAGCGCAGCCAAGCGCGCGTGGGAGGCGGAGGGAACGGAGAACGGGGGGCGCAGAGGAGGAAGTCTTTTCACCGCCGATCCTTCGCTAGGTGAGTGACAGCTGTCGATCACGGCGGGTTAGGCTTAAAATAGAAAGCGGGGAGGGTTTTTTCAGGAGGGGGGGGGCAGGAGGAAAGAAAGAAGTTGTCTATGAATGGAAGAAAGACAGGAGCTGCCAACTGGTTGAAGGCGGAGAAAGGGAGGAGAAACTCGGTCCAAACAAGGAAGGACAAACCTGGGAAAGACCATTATTTTCCAGGTGACATCCCAACGACCCCGGGGGATTGAAATCTGCTTGGAGATGGTGGTAGCAGTAAAGAGATTGTTTTGAGGCTGCCTTTGTCCTGCTTTTTCCAACCCTGGGAGGCTTTGCCATCCAAGGTCAACCCTTCCCCAAATCACTGGAAGGGGATTTTCAGGAGTTTGGATCGCTGCCCAAATCCAGAGGGAGAAAGCTTGGAAGATCCCCTTGGAAAGTCTATGTCAAGAGGTGATGATGATGATGATGATGATGGGGGAAGGTGTCTGTTAGCCTGTGTGTGTGTGTGTGTGTGTGTGTGTGTGTGTGTTGGTGTCATCCCATCCCAGTGGGAAGACAGGTGGGGCAACATAGTAAACAATAATTTGGGGGGCAAGGTGGGCACTATTGGGATGTGACACATTCCCTCTTTCATGGAGGGTGGGGTGCAAATCCTAAGAGGCTTGTGTGAACTATTGTAAAGATCTAGAGCCATGATTGTAAGCCTGTGGCATGCAAGCCACATATTACAATGTCAAAGTCTTCTAGATTTTATACAGTACAGTACTTCTGTTTTTATGGGTTTGCTTTGAGTTACGTAAAAACATAATTTTTCCTATGGTTTGCTTTGAGTACTGTAGTTTATTTAGGATAAAGATTAGACACTTACTTCTTCAAGTGATGCATCCGATTCTGAATATTGGCTCGCATCATGGCTAGTCTAGCTGCCCTAGATTATCGTTTTTGCTGGATGTTTTTAAACTGTTTTTAATGCATTTTTGTATGGTTTTAGCTGTTTAGCGTTTTTGCTGTTTTATTTTGTCTTAAGGGGTTGGGGTGGTTTTTTGGGCTAGGTTTTTAAAATGCTTTTTATGATTGTATGTTATTCATATGTATATGTTGTGAACCGCCCTGGGTGGCGCATGCGCCAGAAGAGCAGGATACAAATGTTTGTAAATAAATAAATAAATAAAATCATAGATACTTAGAGTTTTTATATGTTTATAACAGTGGCTCAAGTGGCTAAGACGCTGACTGGGAGGCGGAAGGTCAGCAGTTCGATTCCTGAGTACTGCAGGACGGAATGAGCTCCCGTCTTTGTCTTAGCTCCAGCCAACCTAGCAGTTCGAAAGCAAGAAATTGCAAGTAGATAAATAGGGACCACTCCGGTGGGAAGGTAACAGCATTTCATGCGCTCTGGTCTAGTCATGCTTGCCACATGACCATGGAAACGTCTGCAGCAGCAGACAACACTGCCTCTTTGGCTTTGAAACAGAGATGAGCACCGAACCCTAGAGTCGGATACGACTGGCTTTCGAGCAAGGGAAACCTTTATTATTGTTTTTAACTGCTATACTGATTGTTAGATAGTGTTGACATGTTTTAAAATACTGTAGTTTTAATATTATAAGCATGTGATTACTTTATTTTTACAAAATCAATAATACAATACAATAATATTTTATTTTAATATTTGATAAGATTGTTTTAAACATGGCAAAGGTCTGCTGATTGAGGAATAAACATTTCTGATTTTGATCTATGAGAGAGACTCCCTGAAACTCCTCTCCCCCCAATCTAAAATGATGGATGTAGATAAGAGTTATTTAAAATGGAATTATTTCTGAAAATGCATGCTCCCAAAAGGGGTGTGAAAAGAGGGCAAAGGTGGCAGGAGCCGAAGGGTTTGGAGAAGCCGATGGAAAAGGAGATTAAAAGCAAAGGTGGTGCGGCACTAAAGGGATCTAGAGAATTCCCAAAGGGATTTATGGAAGTGTAGAGTCTTGGCAGGTTTGTACAGACTGCAGGAAGCGCTCATGTTGAAAGCCATAGCTAGGAAACTAAGTGCCCAACCAGATCTGCTTTGGGTTAATTCCAAGCAAGGGGCTTTTCTGAACAGCAGTGCATTTCCTGGAAATGTTCAGATCTGGTCTTTGTGCGCTTGTAACTTGCTTGGAGGTGTCAGAGTCTGAAACAGAGAAAAGAACAGGAACCCTGGCAGGTAACAGAGAAATGGTCATGAGTTTTGCACTAAAGGAAGTAGGTTTGGAGCTAAGCCAGCTCTAGCTATTTTCCCGCTTTGTCTGTACCAGGTCAGGGCAGCCATATAGTTGTGCGCTTTGTTCTCTGCCTCTTTCTTGCTCAACTGGTTTGGTAAACAGCCCAGTAGAAAAGTTCCCTTCCACCGCTTGTTTACAGGGTGCCGGAATTAACTGCCAAAGCAAACAGATAAGTGTAGCAGCTTAGCGGTATCTCTCACGGAGGAACATCTGGGCATCAGTTTGATTTTTTTTTTGCAAGGTACAGTATTCAGATTTCCCCCCTCTCCCAGTTCTCTTTCAAGGCTCAGTGAAAACTCAACCCAACTTCTTTCAATAACTATAGACGAGGAGTGACCAACCTTGGCGCCAGATGTTCTTATACTTCATTTACCAGAATCCCAAGTCAGCACACCTGCTGATCAGTGCTTCTGGGAATTGAAGTTCAAGAACACCTGGAGTGCCAAGGTTGGCCATCCCGGGGTTGAAAGGATTTCCACTGGAGAAACTCTGCTTAGGGGATGCCTGAATGAGGCTTCTTTCATGCCCCCATTATCTTTTTCCCACTGAAGTGGTCCCTATTTATCTACTTGTAATTTCTTGCTTTCGAACTGCTAGGTTCGCAGGAGTTGGGGAAAGAGACGGTCACTTAAACCGTCATGCAGTACCTGGGTCTCGAACTGCTAACTTGCTGGCCTTAACAAGGTGAGCTTCTTAACCATTGAGCCACTGCAGCAGAGATAAAGTACATACATATCGTAGACACCCATCTCAAAGGTATGAATATTAGTCAAGGGTTTCTGCGACATTATCTAATTTAAAATGCCACAACCAACAGATTGTTATATGCTGGAATTTAATGTACAGAACCAACTCCAGGGGATGGTCTCTAGGCCACAGAACAAGGTGGGTAATAGGTCACTCACACCATACTCAATTATCTCATGAGCAGATGTGCAATGCCACAATGTTTGTTTTGCATCCATCTACCAACCATTTACAACTTAACAGAACAAAACTTCAGGGTAATAAATCTGAACTCCAAATCAGGGATCATCTGTTATTATCAGTTGTAAATAGCCATACTGACCTTCTGTTATTACTGGTTGTAAATAGCTTTCTGTTATTCTAGCCAACAATTTGTACCTCTGTACCTGATATGTATAAATTAAAGCAGGGGCTCTCAATGTTTTCCTGCTGTGGGCCAGACCATGCCCCTCAGACAGCTGAGCGGGCCGGACACATGGTTTCCCCCACCATAAATGCTACCGTAAACCACATCCACAGCTGTCGTAAACAGCATTTTCAGCTGTTTTTGCCGCTTCCACCCTTCTGGTGGTGGCGGTGGGAGCAAGGGTGGCACATTTTTGGCTGTTTCCACTGCTTCCACCGCTTCTGGTGGTGGTGGCGGGAGCGGGAGTGAAGGACGGTGGGCCACATGAAATGGCGCTGTGGGCTGGGGCCAGCACACGTGTCATAGGTTGCGAACCTGAATTAAAGAGTTGAGGTCTCACTCTTATGCCTGACAAGGCGTTGTCTTGATTCATGAAAGCTAACATTAAAATACAGGAGTTAGTCTTAAGGAGCCACAACGTCTTTTGTCTTATTTGTTTTGTTTACTCTCTTCTAGACTAATAGACAATTAATGAGAATAAATTTAAAGAGAGTTTGCCAGCAGTGTGGATGGAGGATCAGACTCTTGACTTTCCCACTCACCCCACCATTTCCTTCTGGCAGTTAAAGTCTTTGACACCTGATGGGAATTAAGAGATTTTTCTCCTCTGAAAATCTCTTATCTCCCAACACTGATCGGAGATATTCTTTAATTGTCTTCTTCCTATTGTCAAGGCTTTGGAAGAGCAACAAATCATGTGTGTATGTGTGGGTAGTGTTTTCCTTGGGTGTTGTCACAGAGGAAGAGAATAAAAAGCTAATTCTGCCCTCCACAGTGCTTTGACTTTCTCTCCTTGAAAAATCCTTCCCTTGCTGCAGGTAGGTAAAAGTCACCCTTGCTCGAAAGCCAGTCATATACGACTCTAGGGTTCAGTGCTCATCTCTATAGCCAAAGAGCCAGTGATGTCTGCGTCTGCAGAAATTTCCCTAGATATGTGGTAGGCATGTCTCAACACTGGAGTTCACGGAACGCTGTTTACCTTCCCACCAAAGTGGTCCCTATTTATCTACTTGCAATTTCTTGCTTTCAAACTGCTAGGTTGGCAGCAGGGCCGTAAGCAGGGATTCTAGTCAGTGGGTTCAGCGTCTTAACCACTTGAGCCACCGCAGTTCCTGTTAGACTTGAAAATAAACCTCTAGAGCAGTGGTTCCAAATGTGGGGCCCAGGCCCTACAAGGGGACGTCAATTCCCAGAAGCCGAAGTCAGTCCATTGGCTGATCAGTGCTTTAGGGAATTGACTTAGGCTTCTGGGAATTGATGTCCAAAAACCAAAGGTTGGGAAAGACTGTTCTATAGAAACCAATAGGTTGTAGCGTCTTAATCCAGTGTCTTTGCCAGCAATCTGCCAGGATCAGAAATCTCAAAGAATCTCCAAGGCTTCAAGAATTTCAGGAGGAAGGTTTTTATTCCCTCCCCCCAAAAAAAATATTTTTGGGGTTTTGAAGACAGGGGCTGCAGCAGCTTAGTGGTTAAGATGCTGAACTTGTTGACTGGAAGGATTGGCTGGTTAGCAGTTTGAGACCTGGGTGAGTTCCCATCTCTGCTCCTGCCAACCTACCAGTTTGAAAGCAAGAAATTGCAAGTAGATAAATAGGTACCACTTTGGCAGAAAAGGTAACAGCGTTCCATGCACTCCCGGCATCTAGTCGTGCCTGCCACATGTCCATGGAAACATCGGCAGATGCAGACAGCGCTGGCTCGTTGGGTATAAACAGAGATGAGCACTGAACCCTAGAGTCGGATACAACTGGCTTTCGAGCAAGGGAGACCTTTACCTTGAAACCTTGGTGCACTGGTTGCATTCCAAAATAACTCACACTTTGGGAAGTCACATTTTTAGTTCCTCTTAAAAATCAGGCGTGACGAAACTGTCCTTGTTCTTTTAAAAATAATGTTGCAGTGCAGGTTCTTAAAACTGCTTTCTGTCACGATTACGATGTTTATCTTGATGAGCTGTGTCTGGAAAAAAACACGAGGTGAAAATACGTACCTTATAATAATGACCAGCACTTCCTCCAGACAGCTTCTCCTTTGATTTCTTTAAATTGAAGGTTGCGTGCTCTTGGCATACAGACATTGCACATAGGAACCCCAAAGGTCATGTAGTAGCGCCTAGAACCAGCTTCCTGCCTCATGCTGGTGATATTTTTCATCCAATCCCACCAGTTGCTGCCATTTAAGCAAGTATTTTTTTTCCAAATGCTTCAATCTAGTTCAACCTGTTGTTAATGGTAGGAAATCTACATCTAGCATTTCTGAGAGCCATCATCTCTGCTTTAAAAAAAAAAGTGAACCCATGTGTTGCCCAATTTATTTAACATTTATCTTCTGCTCCCGTCCTTCCACCATAGAATTCAAAGCGGCTGCTCATGGTTCTCAAATCGGAGCATTTCGAAAAATTACTTGCTGAAATGGCATGGTTTTTTTTGTCTCCCCACGGCACTCTGTCAGCTGTACAAGCCTCTGTGTAATAACAACACACACAGAATAAAAACAACCCAGACTTGTAAAAATGTGCATTTGTGAACTTGAGGGATGCTGCTGTAAAGCAGGGGTTCCCGACCTTTTCAAGCCGGGGGCCGGATCATGCTTTCTCAGTCAGTTTCAAAAGTCGGACAGCCATTTTGCCCTGCCTGCAAGATGGGTGTGGTGGTGGGGTGGCTATTTTGTCCCAATAGCTTCAAAGGGGTTGGTCATTTTATTTCTCAATTGCCCTTGGAGGGGTACATGAAATGGTGCCAGAGGGCGGATCTGGCCTGTGGGCCTTAGAATGGGAACCTCTGCTGAAAAGGATGAAAAAGTACTTGCCGCTTTGTAGCCCCTGTTAAATACATACTGTGGCTATTCCCCGCGGCCAGGAAAATCAATTTATTGGCTGAATGTTTGAGTTCCGGTTTGGAAAAGATTGGGGGGGGGGGAGAGAACGGGACACATTTCAGCAGTTGGAAAATGATGTGGCCCTAGAAAGCGAAAGTAAAGTGGGCAGGCATAATTTAGTTGTTCCCTACCCAAGCATACAGAAGGGACAGCAGTGGCTTAGTAGTTAAGATGCTGAACCTGATGACTGGAAGTTCGGCAGTTCGAGACCTGAGTGCTGCACAATGGAGAGAGCACTGAACCCTAAAATTTGACATGGCTGGCTTTCAAGCAAGGGAGACCTTTACCTTTTACCAAGGCTACGCTTCTCAACTCAATCCTGTGCACATCTGTTCAGGAGGTAACTTCCATGCAAAAGCTTTCTGGTCTTCAAAGTAGAGCTCTATATCCATGATGGCCAACCTTGGAACTCCAGGTGTTCTTGGACTTCAATTGCCAGATGTTCAAGTCAGCACTCCTGCTGATCAGGGCTTCTGGGAATTGAAGTTCAAGGATAGCTGGAGTGACATGGTTTGCCATCACTGTTCTATTATGCAGAGATGCAATAGACACACATAAAATCTTCAGCAGATCATCTCTCACGCTCTCACGCTCTCTGAGTTCCTTCATTGGCATTTCCACCCAACGCCACTGCTGGTTCTGTGGGAAACATTGACCTCTCTGTTATTTCTGTCAAAAATGTGAAAGCATCTCAAGTGGAGAGGAAGATGATAAAAAAAAATAGTGTACTTGAGCTGGTGAAGTGACAGCTCGTAGATTCTCATTGCAGGCATTTAAAGAGCTCTCTCTGTTATTACAAGAGTAGAAGTTATATCGAGCTTCAGCATTTTCCATGTTGAGAATGGCCTTCCGGCCTTGTATCAGGCCACCCTACTTGCCTATCAAGCCTATGTTATCCACAACAGCTCTGAGCCTCCACTTGAGCATGTTGGTCTTACATTTAGGCACTCCAACCCTCAGCCTATTCAGGGTCCTCCGAGTGACATAAGAGAGGTTCAGTTCCTCAACCATATCCTCATTTAATGTTGTTCCTTGTCCAGTGAGCTCCTTCCCCCATCTTCTAATTTAGTTTTGCTCTTCCATACTCTCAAGAATGTTTGTTCTTGTCATAAAGCTCTTCCTGGATCTGAGTCACCGGACTTGAGGCACATCTCCACTCAGAGGATGTCGAGGGTCCTTCTCTTGCTTTGTTCTTAACCAATAACCAAGCCACCACTCTTGATCTTGTGAATGCAGGAAACAACGACCATGCGGTGTTGAGCAATGGTGCTCCAGAACGCGTGTGCCATGGGGGTGCTGAGCCAATCGGAGCTGTGTCCGTATCCGGCTCCCTTGGAGAAGGATCACCTGGAAGAAGTATCAAAGGATTGCCAGAAGCCAACAAAGGAAGGGTCCCAAGCTCACAGCAGCACGGAAGGGAATGCGCTTTCCTTTGAAGGAGGTTGCAGTCCTGGGGGAAACTTCAGTGATTGTACGGAGGAAGATGAAGCCAGCAGCACAGAAAGTGCTCAGCATGCGGTGAGTTTTTGTGAGAATCCGCCTCCAAGTACCCTATGGGAGAAGTGGACATCTAAGCACCTATTCCTCTTCCTTCTCCTTCTTTTCCTCCTCCTCCTCTTCTTTTCTGTCTAGGTTAGATTTAAATTGCCAAAATGAAGCCACCTTCTTGGCCTTGCAAAACAATGGCAAATGAGCTTCAACACTTGTAAGTGCAGAGTGATGCACGTTGGGGCAAAAAAACCCAATTACATTTATAAACTGATGTGGTCTGAACTCTCTGCGACAAACCAGGAAAGGGACCTTGGTGTCCTGATGGACAGCTCAATGAAGGTGTCAACCCAGTGTGCCATAAGCAGTGAAAAAAGTAAACTCAATGCTAGGGATCATTAGGAAGGGTATAGAAAATAAGTCAGCAAGTGTCATTTTGCCTCTTTTTAAATCTATGGTGAGGCCCCATCTGGAATACTGCGTACACTTCGGGTCGCCATACCTCCAGAAGGACATTATGGAGCTGGGAAAAGTGCAATAGAGGGCAACCAGAATGATTAAGGGACTGGAACATCTTCCTTACCATCTGAGGCTGCAATGGTTGGGCCTCTTTAGTCTTGAACGATGGCGTCTAAGAGGTGTCCTGATTGAAGTTTATAAAATCATGCACGGTGTGGACAAAGTAGATAAGGAAAAACTATTTTCCCTATCGCACAACACTAGAACTAGGGGGCACTCCATGAAACTTTTGGGCGCTAGTTCTCAAACAAATAAGAGAAAGTACTTTTTCACCCTGAGGATCACTGGTCTATGGAACTCCCTGCCAGAAGAAGTGGTGACAGTTGTCAGTCTTGACAGCTTTAAGTAAGGATTAGGCAAGTTCATGGAGGACAAGGGTATCAATGGCTATAATTATGGATACCTAAGGACAACCTCCGGGTTGGAGAGATAGGCAGGATATCTCTCAATGCCATTTCCAGGGAATCCTAAACAGGTGAAGGCATCTGCTTGGGAATAATACCCTGAAGCAAATGGTGGAGCCACTGTGTGAGACAGAATGCTGGACTGGATGGGCTCCTGTGGCCTGTTCCAGCAAGGCTGTTCTTATCTTAACCTATAAAACCAAGGGTTAACCGTTGGAACTTGCTATAGGTTGCTATGCCTCGCGCTACTTGCCTGCACTCACCCTTCGTGCACACGGCCAATCTGGGTCCGCAGGTCAACAAAGGATTGAGAAAACAGGCAGTGGGGCAACAGCCCCACAAACGCAAAAAAGGGAAACAACTTCATTTCCCAACATTCCTTGCACCGTGCCGTGCCAGAGCCAATCACGCTGAGAGGCTCTTGCACGGCGCGGCGCAAGGAACGTTCAGAAATGCGCAGCAGCCAATCAAAAGAAAACCATTTTTAAAAAAACGCAGCACAAACACAAAGCACAAACCCATAACTACAAGCCCCAGCGTCCTGCGCGCCATGAGCGCGCAGAACGCTGAGGAAGCCGGCGCGCAAAAATTAAAACAACAACAACAACAACAAAAAACACCGGGAGAGCAAGTCCACCAAGCCACGGGAACCAAAGCCCCCCTCCCCAATGGCTCCTGAAGCTCCTAATTGGAGTTTCCCTTTTAATATCACTTGGGGGGGGTGTTGTGCTCCCCCTCTCTACTGGCTCCCCTGGGGTTGGGAGTCTGTCTCCCCAACCCTCCTGACCCCAGGGGACCTGGCAGAGAGGGGATTCCCCTCCCCCCCCACACGCCCCATATTAAAGAGAAGAAACCAAGCAGTTACTTCTCTTTAAAAACGGAGGTGTTTTTTTGGGGGGGGAATCCCCCTCTCCGATGGCTCTCCTGAGTCCGGAAGGGTTGGGGAGACAGACCCCTTTTGTCTACCCAACCCTCCCAAACCCAAGGAAGCCAGTGGAGAGGGGGGATCACACCCCCCCCGCACTGATATTAAAGGGGAAACCTCAATTGAGATTTCCCTTTTAATATCAGAAGGTGGCCTGGATTCGATCCCCTCTCCTGGGTCCCATGAGTCTGGAAGGTTTGGGGGGACAAAAGGGGTCTGTCTCCCCAACCCTCCTGACCCCAGGGGACCTGGCAGAGAGGGGATTCCCCTCCACACACACACACGCCCCATATTAAAGAGAAGAAACCGCTTGGTTTCTTCTCTTTAAAGATGGAGTTTTTTTTTTAGGAGGAGGGGAATCGATCCACTCTCCCTGGTCTCCTGGGTCCAGAAGGGTTGGGGGGACATACCCCTTTTGTCTCCACAAACCTCCCAACCCCAGGGGAGCCAGCAGAGAGGGGGGTCGCAACCCCCCACTTATTGATATTAAAGGGGAAACTCCACTTGGGACCTTCAGGCACTGTTGGTGAGGGAAAGAAGGGCAGTTGGTGTTTGCATGGCTGTGAGGTGGTGAGTTGTTTTTTTTAATTTTTCGGCCGCCGGCTTCCTCAGCGTTCTGCGCGTTCATGTCGCGCAGGACTTTGGGGCTTGTAGTTATGGGTTTGTGATTTGTGGTTGTGGTGCATTTTTTCCCTGTGCCTCGATTTTGATTGGCCGCGGCATGTTTCTCAATGTTCTTTGTGGTTGCGCCTCTCAACCTGATTGGTTGTGGCGCGGCGCGGCACAAAGAACGTTGGGAAATGAAGTTGTTTCCCTTTTTTCGCATTTGTGGGGCTCTTGCCCCACTGGCGCATTTCTCAATCTTGCGTTTACCTGCGTACCCAGTTCGGGCGTGTGCATGAATGGTGAGTGCGGGCTAGTAGGGCCTGGCTAAGGAGCCTATGCAAAGTTCCAACGGTTAACCCTCGATTTTATAGGTTAAGATTGCACAAGTTGCCGTATTTGCCCACGTATAAGACACACTTCCCCACCTTAAAATACACTGGAAAAACAGAGTGTGTCTTATGCTTCGATGCATCTTATGCACCGGCAAGTACGGTATATAGCAGCCATGTAAACCAATGCCTGGTTAAAAGTCTGTATATTGTATTGCATAAAATATGTCTTGCTCATTTTTTCCATTTTCTGTGATTCGCTTGCACAATATTTTGCTCTCTTCTAACACTGTATTTTCTACTGCACATACAGTATAAGGTTATACTGCATGACTATGAACAGGAAGCGTGTTATTAAAAGTTTAATAAATTACCTAAGCCCAAATCCTTGGCTTTTTGTGCCTCTTGCAAACCACAACTGCAAACCAAAGTTTGGTCTTTGTTCTCTTGGCTTCTTATGTCAGCAGTGAGCCAGGAGATTATATACGCTTTCTCTTGGGGCCAAACTGTTTGTTAAAAAACAAGCTTGTCCATGGTTCAAAGTTGGAAATCTGTTGGCATTTCAGAGACATGGTTCAGGTCAATTTCCATGACTGAACAATCAGATCCGGGAACAAATCGTGCGTTTGTGTCTGCAGACTAGTCAAATAGAAAAGGAGAGAAATTTGCAAACTACAAAGGCAATGAAAGTGAGATGTTCAGGACACTTAAGAGCAATGAGGCCCCAGTAGTAAATGGTGGCTGTTGGCCAAAATAATTTATTCAGCCCTGGTGACACAGTGGTTAAAATGCTGTACTGCAACCAAAAGGTTGTAAGTTCGATCCTGGCTGAGGCACAAGGTTGACTCAGCCTTCCATCCTTCCTAGGTCAGTAAAATGAGTACCCAGCATGTTGGAGGCAAAATGCTAATTAACTTGTGAACTGCCCAGAGAGTGCATTAAGCACAATGGGGCGGTATATACACATAATTGCTTTGCTTTGCATCTCAGGCTGCAAAATAGACCAGGCCAAACTTGGTTGGTGGCCAACAGGAAATAGATCTTCTTCTTCCCCTTCCCCTTCCCCCTCCCCCTCCCCTTCCTCCTCCTTTGGGAGACCTTTAAGTAGAGGACCATCTGACCTAAAAAGAACACGTGGCCACTCAAGGAGTTGGAATCCAAAGCATCAGGAGGGCAACACTTTGCTACCTCCTGTTTGATCATGTTGGCCATGAGTCTACCAGAACTGTAACAGGACCCCTTTGTAAGGATAAACTGTTCGTGTCCCTACAGTTTCTAATTATTTTATTTTACCTTCCTAGTGTGAGAGTCCATGCATAGGAATGAATGAGTGTCCCACGAAAACAGAGCACCAACATCCTGCTTTGAGCAAGATCTTGGCTCTTGAAAATCAGATCAAGGATCTGCATCACCAAAAGACGGAGCTGAACATAGAGGTACGCCTTGGGCTTTTTCTCCCCAGTCACCTCCCTGCGTCGTAGCTAAACGGAGGGGTGTCCGTTGAAGAACAGTTGGCACCTGTAAAACCGGTATGGTGGAGGCTCCACACCCAGAGAAAGGGCGGGGAAGGACTTGAGGCATGCCACAGAGGCAACTCAGAGCAGGATCAACTTGTTCCATGGAGCAGTAAACCTCAAGGTGCTCTCCACACGATGGGAAGTGTTTTCTCCTAGGTGTCCAACTGAAAGATTTGGGAAGATGGGACTCTTGGGTTGTTCACTTCCTCTCTCTCTATTTCTTTGCATTTATACCTCTGCCCTCTAGTGGGTGCATAGAGGTATGTCAACCATGTACAGGTAACTTCAGCACCCCCAGCTGGGGTTTTTTGATACTGCTCTCTTAACATGGCTCCATCCCTTGCCAGATGGACCTGGAAGGAGCTTTGTTGTCAGGGGAACTGAAGGAAGAGAGGCAAAAACTCAGGCGGGAAGAGGAGCGACTGTTAGAGCTGCAGAGGCGACTGGTGGAGACGGAGCGCAGGTGTCAGGCAGAGCGGGAAAAGGTAAGCATTCTTCTCAGCGTCTCTCCGAGTCTGCACATTGGTATCCTCCCTGACTCTTTGCCAGCTTCTCTAGATTAGGGATTCTCAACCTGCAGACCGTGGGCTGGATGCAGCCCACAACACCATTTCATGTGCCCCCCCACCTCCTCCACCACACCAGGAAGTGACATGTGGTGGAGGAAGGGCAAAATGGCCATCCGGCCCCCAAAGCTGTCTGAAGGAGCGTGACCCGGCCCGCGGCTTTAAAAAGGTTGAGAACTCCTGCTCTAGATGCATTTATGCCTGCGATGCGTGCAGCAAGTCATGTTGCAAGTGGGGATCTGTGCAATAATTTTATATTAATATAAGGGAGAGGAATTGTTTAATAGCAAATTGATATTACACTTATATGCCGCCCCGTAGCGCTTAGTGCACTCTCTGGGCGGTTCACAAGTTAATTAGCATTTTGCCCCCCAACATCGGATTGCTGAAAGGCTGAGTCAACCTTGAGTCCTGGTGAGGATCAAACTCACAACGTTTGGGATGCAATATAGTAATTTAACTATGGCTTTTAAAAATTCCAAGGAAATTCAGTGAACTAAAGAGATGCAAACTTGGCAGCACCTATTTCTAAATAATTTCCCTTTTTGTGTTGTCTTCCGTCCTATCTCATTTCAGCCGTATGAGTTGTAGGTTGTTGTGACCTGTCATCAAGCCATCTCGGAACTGGATCTCTCAAAATGTCTTCAACTGTCCCAGCCAGTCTTGTATATATGCAAGCCTCTGGTTCCTTTAAAGAGTCAATGCATCTTATATTTGGTCTTCCTCTTTCTCTGCTCCCATCTACCTTTCCCAACATTATTCTCTTTTCCAGAGATCCTCTCCCCTTCTCATGATGTAACCAAAGTAGGAGAACCTCAGCTTCATCAATTTGCCCTGCAGACATAATTTGTGCTTGATGTGTTTCTCTGGTGCATTTTTAATCCTTTCTGGCCGTCCAGGGTGTTGGGAGATTTCTCCTCCGGCAGCATACAGTGATACCTCATACAACGTCCAAACTTGGTTCCACAAGTTTGGACTTTATACGGATTTGGACTTTGTATGAGGCATGCAAAATCCTAGCCACGATGCTTCATACAACATCCAAATCCTTGCTGCAATGTCTCGTACAACGTCATTTCCATAGAGATACATTGTACTGTAACAGCACAGACTTCAGGGCAAAGTCGAGGAAACTGACAGAACTATAAGAAAACATTGTCTAAAGGCTAAATACATTACAAAAACTTGTCAAACAACCCTGATTGTCCAAGAACCTGAAGAATGCTGCAAAAATCCCAGGAATGCTTCTAAAAATTCTGACGAAAAAATTCAAAAAAATCCAAAGTCACGCTCAAAACCACTCCTAAACACTCTTCGCCTCGTGCAAAACCCACAAGAGTAATGCATGCATGTGTCCTGCCTTTTATACTGCCCAGGCACAATGCAACCTGGCTAAACCCCAATGCCTCATACAAAGTCGCATGACTTTGTATGAGGCAACCTTTTTCAAGGAATTAGGCGATGTTGTATGAATCCAATGTTGTATGAAGCGGACTTTGTATGAGGTATTACTGTATTTCAAATGAATCACTTTCCCCCTCTTCATCAGCCTTCTTCGCTGTCCACCTTCCATGTCCTAAACAGTGTAGACCAGTATTTCCCAACCTTTGGCTTTTGGACTTCATTTGCCAGTAGCCAATTTCCCCAAAGCACTGATTAGCCAAT
This sequence comes from Bradypodion pumilum, assembly GCA_035047305.1. Lineage (NCBI taxonomy): Eukaryota > Metazoa > Chordata > Lepidosauria > Squamata > Chamaeleonidae > Bradypodion > Bradypodion pumilum. Next base: position 7,335,127 of record JAWDJD010000007.1, read on the forward strand.
GTACTGATTTGGCTTCTAGGAATTGAAGGTGGGCCCCACATTGGGAACCACAGGTGTAGATGATATTGGCCTTACTTTAAAAGGTAATGGTCTCCCTTGCTTGAAAGCCTGTTTTATCTGACTCTGGGATGGTGGTGCTCATCTCTGCTTACAGCGCTGTCTGCTTCTATAGACGTTTCTGTTGCCATGTGGCAGTCATGACTAGATGCCAGAGCCACAGAATGCTGTTACCTTTCCTGCTGAAGTGGGACCTATTTATCTACTTGCTTTCAGACTGCTAGGTTGGCAGGAGCTGGGACAGAGGCAGGAGCTCATTTCGTCACACAGCACTCGGCTCTCGAACTGCTCACCTGCCAACCTTCAGGTTGTCGATCTCAGCTTCTTAACGACTAAGCCACCATGGCCCTTTGACCTTACTACGTCATCCAAATTAAAGACACAAAAAGATAATTCAAATAATGCATGGACTCTCAGTTTCTTCACCGACCCTTCCTGGTAGTGTCATGCAACTGAATGGAGGGGTTCATATTCTTCTCAGCCCTTTTGCATTCTTATTTTTAAGTCTGTTGTTCACCACCCTTTGGACCTCTCATGTCCCTCTGAGTGAGGGGTGCCCAAACTTTTTGGGCTGTCGGCCGGTCATCTGGCTCAATCGACCAGTCATGTGGTTCAGCGGGCCAGTCAGTGGTTCCTCCCACCAGAAGCGGAAGTAAAACGCACCATGCAGTATGATTCGCAACAGGATGAGATAGATTTTAGGCTGCCATTTTCTCTGCTTAACCCAGGGGTGCCTCAACTACAGCCTGTGGGCTGGATCCGGCCCCCAATGCCAATTCATCTGGCCTGCACTGCCCTCGTCGTTCCTGGGAGTGGAAGTAAAATGCACCCATCTGGGCAAGTTTTACTTCCGCTTCCAGGAGCAATGAGGGTGGTGCAGGCCGGATGAATTGGCATCAGGGGCCGGATCCAGCCCATAACCCGTAGTTTGGGCACCCCTGTTCTGAGCTCTGTACTGCAACTACCTATGTTTGACTAGATCAGGTTTCCTCTTGAGACTTTTCTCCAGAACAGTGGGTGGAAGAATCTGAGGGTTGGGTTTTAGTGTATGGGAGGAGGCAGCCCTTCAAATATCAATTTGCCTTTGCATTCAGATGCTGGTGTTGATATTTTCAGTCACTTCATTTCCCCTTCCAGTGATTATGAAGGTAGCAGCGAAGCTCAGACAGAATAGAGAGCGCTGGAGAACGGCATAGACCCCGTTAATCAGAAAATCCTGGTGGTTTGACCCTGTGAACTATCGTTCCACTATCTCACTGTCTCTAGTGTTGCTATGATGGTTGGACACCTGGACTACACTTTCCACCTTGTAGAGAGCGCCTGAACTGTTATTAGATGTGTAGACCGGGGAATTTCCACTGTGTAAGCTATGCCTGCTGAAACTGACTTAAAGATGCAAGAGGTCTGTACTGTTTCTCATAGAGCGCCCTTATTTTCTATTAAAGCACAGCCTCGTGTTTAACAATTCTGAAGCAAAGCTTGGGAAATTCCATTTTAATTTGGGGGAAGAGGGAGGAAGAGAGGGACTACAGTTCCCAGGATTCTTCATCCATCAGATAGGTTGTCTGAAAGAGTGTGTGGTTTGTATGTTGTTGTAGTTTTTAATGGAACTTTAGTTCAGGGTGTGGTTTGAATTGGCATAGACCCATGATCAATAACCAGTTCTGCTGATGGAAGAGTGTGAGTGGGCGTTAGAAGGAAGAAAGGGTGGACAGTGCAGTTCTATAGTTTAGTCATTAGGTGGCACCAGACTTAGTTGTGTATCTGATTGGAGTGTCCATGTGCAATGTAAGGATAGATAGATGGATGGATGGATGGATGGATGGATGGATATGATATTGGTATACAAATGTAAGGACATTAAGACTAGAGTAGAAAATTAATTTAATTGCACCACTGCTGCGTCCTCACTTACATTGCAAACTGGTGAAGACAAAGCACAAATTTATCCAGTTTTGCAAATGAGAGACAGACTTTATTGGCCTTCAATATTTTTGCTATCCATACGCCCTTTCTCTTAGCATAAACCCTTAAGCTCAAGGCCTTCATTTGGCTTTTGAAACCTAATTCCAATTTTGATTTTTTATTGCTTATCTATTTAAAATGCAAATCAACTGAACTCCAAAATGTTCTATCCTTTGCCTTCGGTTTCCATCTCTGGCCAAACAGCTTTACTATCGGCTCATCCCAATGTTTTCGGGGTCTGCCTAATGGCCTTTTGTCGTCCCTCAGTATCCAGTCTGGTAGCCGAAAGGTCCATCTTTTATCCTTTAGGCAGGTAATATGTCCTGCCCATCTTCTTTTTGCTACATATAGTTCATCAATCACAATAGCAAGTCTGGTTCTTTGGTGTAATTCTTTATTGCTGACTTTATCTCTGATAGTTACTCTGCACATCTGTCTTTCTGTTGCTCTTTGGGTTACTGCCAGTTTTTCTTCCTCTGATCTTGTTATTGCCCACATTTCGGATGCATACAACATTGCAGGTATCACTGTCATATTGAATACATTTGCCCTGAAACCTAATTAAGCCTAAGTAAGCCAACCGATGGGAGGAGGATGGAGCAATCTATCCCTCGTTGATCTTCATGGGTGGCTTGGTCCATGAAGGGGGCTGCGGTGGTGACTCAGTGGTTAAGAAGCTCGCCTTGTTAGCTGGAAGGCTGGCAAGGCGGCAGTTCGAGACCCGGGTACTGCATGATGGATTGAGTGCCCATCTCTGTCCCAGCTCTTGGGGACATGGAAGGAGCCTCATTTGGGTGTTCCCTGAGTGGAGTTTCTTCCGCAAAAATCCTTTCAACCCTGAATAATTTGACACAAAATGATTATTATTATGGATGGCTTGATCATCGATGGCAACCCAGCAAGTTGTTACCACACCATTGAGAACCAGGCCTCACAGGCAGCCTTATCACCATGCTGATCGAAGGAGTGTCTGATCTCAGAACACCTGAATATATATACTGTATATATTGCCGGTGGAAATATAGTGACGCTACCCTGCCCTTTTTTCTATTCTGGCAGGAGAAGGCGCGGCTGCAACAAGAGCGTCGCAAGGTTGAAGAGCTGCAACGGCAGCATGCTGAATCGCAGATACATCTTGACAACCAGCCGGAATCTATGCGGGAACGGCTGCAGAGCCAGCTACAGGAGGTGAGTCCAAAGCAGGTGATCTGCCAAAAATTGTTCCATTCTGGAGCTTGTGGGGGAAATATGCATTTTGCATTGTATGGCCAAGGATTTTCTTACCTGCATTGTGACTTGCTATGCTGGGCTGTGAACGTTCTACAGAGTGTAATGCAAAAAACAAGTAACATAGAAGTTTTGTTCTGTGCACAAACAGTAGATCATGGTAAAATCCTCTTTTTCATTACAACTTCCCCACTGGGCTATTTAGGAGTTTTTAGCCCTGAAAAGCCAATAAAACAGCTTTTGGCTTGAACCACTTGAGATTGCAGGTTTAGGAGAGAAACAATCTTAAGGCAGAAAAATTCCCTTTTAAAAATAGCAAGAAAGACATGAAGCAGATGTCTTTTTAGACCAGTTTTTTTAAAACCTAGGACAATAACTTTCATTTTGCAGAGGTGTGTGTATGTGGAAGCAGGGCTGCAGTGGTTCAGTGTGGTTAAGAAGTTTGCCTTGTTAGCCAGAAGGCTGGCAAGTCGGCAGTTTGAGACCCAAGTACTGCTTGACAGATTGAGCACCTGCCTCTGTCCCAGCTCTTGGAGACATGAAAGGAGCCTCATTTGGGCGTTCCCTGAGTGGAATTTCTTCCGCAAAAATCCTTTCAACCCAGAATAATTTCTGACATGAAATAATAATAATAATAATAATAATAATAATAATAATAATAATAATAATAATAATAATAATAATAATAATAATAATAATAATAATAATAATAATAATAATAATAATAATTATTATTATTATTATTATTATTATTATTATTATTATTATTATTATTATTATTATTATTATTATTATTATTATTATCTAAAGAGTTGGGCAGGTGAAATAGAGATTGAGGTTCCTGTAACTTAACATAATTGAGCGGAAGAAGGAATTTCAATACCTGGGATATGCGTGACAAGTGACTTGAGCTAAAATCACTTTGTTCACATAGTAATTAAAAGATGCTGATTTTTCCCCTTTACTGGGGACGACCCAATGCTTCTCTTGAGTCTGAAGAAATATATGGTTGGAATTCTTGTATTTCACTGCCTGCTTTTGACGCAATCTCAACATTTGAGCCAAGATGTTCAGGCTTTCTTCTATCTAGTTTCTAGAAGAAGTTTTAACCCACAGGATCATGGTGATTTAGGAGACCTAGAAGCCACTCATTACACAAAGCCACTGCAGAGTTTAGGGTAGGAGTCATTCAAAGGAGTCTGGGTGGTGCAGTGGTTAAACTGCTGTACTGCAGCCAACAGCTTGTGAGTTCAATCCTGATCAGGGCTTAAGGTTGACTCTGCCTTCCATCCTTCCGAGGTTGGTAAAATGAGTACCCAGCATGTTTGGGGCAAAATGCTAATTGACTTGTGCCCAGAGAGTGCACTCATATATGTGCGATAACCTTGCCTGAAAATCTTTGGAAGTCCATGGTGGTCTTTCTTCAACCAAGCCCATCCTTACTTAGCTTCCAAATTCAGATAAGCTTAGTGCATTCAGGTGGTCTTAGTGCTACGTGGACCCCATAGGTGTTGCCCTAGACCCATGAAGGTGAACCTTGGAACTCCAGGTGTTCTTGGACTTCAATTACCAGAAGCCCAAGTCAGCACAACTGCTGATCAAGGTTTCTGGAAATTGAAGACCAAGTACAGCTGGAGTGCCAAGGTTCTCCATCACTAACCTAGACTGTTTCTTCACAGACGTCTGAGATGCTAGAAGGAGCTTTGAGATGCTATGAAGATCTAGAGTTTCAGCAACTAGAGCGGCAGAGTCGGCTGGAGGAGGAGAAGGAGGCAGCCTGCCGGGTGTTGGCAGAGGAAATCTCCCAGTTACAGAACAGCATAAATCAGAGGAAGGTGAGAAGGCTTTGCTTCTCTGCTCACTCTTGGGTAGAGCTTGGATGAGTGATACTTTTGGACTACAACTCCCCAAATTCCCCATCAGCGTGGGAATTCTAGGAACTGTAGTTGGGAAAAACATTCGCCAACTTTCCCAGCTCTGCTCTGGTGATTTTAGCTATTGTTCTCCTACCTATTTCCATAAATGTAGCAACCCATGAATATTCTAAAAAGACAGCCTGGTGGCTGTTTAGGAAGGCATGCCACAACCTGCTGTCCCAAAGGAAAAGCTCTACAGGTTGGGTGATTTGGATTTTGCTTGCCAGCCTGAAATGGATGGATTCGTTTCATTGGCCAAGTGTTGGAGGGAGGTAGTTTCGAACCAGCGACAGCAGACTTCACATTGGTGGGAACCAAGGACTGAACTCCAAATCTCCACCCCAAAAACTGTCTTCTCTCTTTGCACGTTGTGGGTGCCTTACTAATAGTTTGCCCACTGTGGAAGATGGTTGGCAGGGTGGAAGGGCTACCAGTATTGTACTGTGAGCAAAATTGTGTGTTTGTGCAGAGCTGTGCACATATACACACAAAGAGTCTTTTTCTTTCCCTGAAACACACATCGAGACATACAGTCATAGATGAGTTCTTCCTATGCTCATAAGCAAGGCTGGAATAGGATGGTGGTAACCTGGGACCCAGTTGACCTAATTAGCAAAGCATTAATATTTAGCCTCTTGATAATATGCATATTAAGAAATTAAGTTGGTTTAAGAACAGGTGACTCATCAGCTAACTATTTCGAATTGGTTGATTAGCTTAAGGGTGTGTGCTTTTGTTGTGTTTTAATTTTTTGCTTTAATCTGCATCTGATTGCTAGTCAAGAGGACCTTCCAAGACAAGAAGAAAGTAGAAGTTGCAATATTTGTTTTAAAATAGTAATTTGATCGTGTCACTCATTAGTATGTTTGGGAAATAATTTGTTTGCTTTGCTCACTATAGTCTTGGGGGGGAAAGTTTCACATTATCATACTACACATATTGCTTCTGTCTTTTTCAGTATACAACTTGGAAAATCCCTACCAACGTAGGGTCCAAATTGCCTTAATGTGTCCTCCAAACAATAACTACAACATATTATTTCTTATAAGAATATAGTAATTTTATTCCCACTCATTATGTTCATTTTCAAATGTACTGTAACTGTTACCTTGCTGCTACCAAAGATATCCCCATCCACAACTCATCAACAGAGCTGGGAAGAGATTTAGTTTTAGACTATAGTCCCCATAAACCCCCAACAAGGCTGGTTGGGGGATTATGGGAGATGTAGTTCAAGAAAGGTGACTGTGGTGGCTTAGTGGTTAAGATGCTGAACTTGATGACTGGAAGGCTGGCAGGTCAGCAGTTCGAAACCCGAGTGGTGCACGACGGAGTGAGCTCCCGTCTCTGCCCCAGCTCTTGCAAACCTATCAGATTGAAAGCAAAAATTGCAAGTAGATAAATAGGTACCACTTTGGTGGGAAAAGTAACAGGGTTCTGTGCACTCTGGTGTCTAGTTATACTTGCCACATGCCCATGGAAACATACGCAAATGCAGACAGCGTGGCTCTTTGGCTGTAAACGGAGCAGAGCACTGAACCCTAGAGTCCGATACAACTAGAGTTGCCGTAAATCTCTCCCACAAAACCGGGACAAAAGTATACTTGACAAAAATGGGTGGGATATCTATAAAATAGCCTTTTTTAAAAACAAATATAATATAATGACAGCTATATTTCGCATTAACTATATCAATATATAAATGAATTTATTTACAATAGTTAATTCTTACTGTAAGATGATCTGTTGTACTTCTGAGAAGTCATGTCGCAGCCAACTCTTGGTATCCTCAGTTCCAGGAAACACACTGGTCACACTTATCTGGCGGTGGTGTGAGGCGAGGATGTTAAGATTTGTCTCCAGGTATACTCCAACTCGAATGTGGCAGGAAATTGCTCGTTTGATGGCGAGAGTCCGAATTTATTTTAATGATATGTTATAATACACAATCAGTAAGTTTTAAAAATTCAAGACTTTAACATGATTTTTATTGACTATTTTTCTGACTTTGAATCCAGGACAATCCTGGTTTTCCGGGATGTATGGTGACCCTAGATACAACTGGCTTTCGAGTCAGGGGGCCCTTTACCTTTGGTTCAAGAAAGAAGCCACTCTAAGCTTTGTTCACTTGCCACTTGCTCCTTCGGAGTCTGCACATGCAAAGATGTGGCAACACTTTATCTCACCTTGACATCTCATCTCAGTGCTCTTCTAACTAGTTCTCTCCACCCATCCAGAGGACGGTGCAGAGGCTGGAAGGACAGGCTCGATTAACGCAGGAGCAAATGGTGGATGAGTCCCATCGCTTTGTGCAGGAGAAAGGAGAGGCTGTTAGGAATCTCAACACGGTAAGGAATTCCTGTTTTTCTGCTGGCAAAGCACCTAAGATCTTGCAATCCTTCTGTTTCCATTCCAGCCTACTTCCCAATATCCTACTATCACAATAGACCAGAGATGGTGAACCTTGGGCACTCCAGGTGTTTTTGGCTTTCAGTTACCAGAAGCCCAAGTCAGCGCTCCTACTGATCAGGGCTTCTGTGAATTGAAGTTCAAGAACACCTGGAGTGCCAAGTTTCACCAACATTGCACTAGACCATATGGCCACCTATAGCTGGTGCTTTAATTACGATGGTGACGTTAAATACTGGTGGCCCATTGTACTGGTCTTCCCTGGCCAAGAGCCTCCCATGTCAAGCTGCCCAAGGTGTTGAGACCTTTCTGTGCTGACCTCCTGACAGTCTCTCCAAGATCAGATGTGCAAAAAACTTGGAGGGGAGACTTCCATGTTTTGGAACCCCTAACTGAGTGAGGCTTCTCCGGTTCACTTGTTGATCGTTTTCCATCTGCCACCAAAAAACCTTTTGGTTGAAGCTGGTAGAGGTGACTTGGTTACTTCGCTGCTCTCTGTTCAAAGCAGCAATGGCATTGTGATAAATTTGGAAGTTCATGCACTCAGTCTTGAAAGTCCACATAACCATTCTGAGAATCCAAAAATATAGATGTTGCATTGATCCAATGAGAAGCAAAGCTTTTGAAATTCTAGTGTATCTTAATGGTTCATTCAAAAATCAAAACAAGCTCAATGTCTCTGTGTTACAGCTAGGATAACTAGGGGCAGGGGTGGCTCAGTGGTTAAGAAGCTCACCTTGTTAGCTGGAAGGTTGGCAAGTTGGTAGTTTGAGACCTGGGTACTGCATGACTGGAGGCTGTTGGGGTCTGGATGGGGGACAACGGGCTACAACTGAATCCCGGCAAGACTGAGTGGCTATGAGTTGGGCCCCCCACATTATCTCGGGAGCTACCATCTTTGGTTCTGATGGGACTATTTTGCCCCAAACAGACCCAGTGCATAATCTGGGGGTCCTCCTGGACTCGTGACTCCTGCTCGTTGAGCAGGTGGCAGCTGTGGTCAGGAGGGCTTTTGCACAACTTCATGTTATATACCAGTTACGTCCATTCCTAGATCGGGACACCTTGCTCATGGTCACGCACGCTCTGGTCACCTCCAGACTTGACTATTGCAATGCGCTCTACATGGGGCTGCCTTGATGACCATTTGGAGGCTGCAACTGGTCCAGAATGCGGCTGCCTGGGTGGTGATGGTGTGCGGGCGGTATGCCCGTGCCTCACCACTGCTTCGGGAGCTGCACTGGTTGCCAGTGTGCCTCCGGGTGCAATTCAAGGTGCTGGTAATGACCTTTAAAGCCCAACATGGTAGTGGGCCAGGATACTTAAGGGACCGTGCCACCCCAAGAACATCTGTCCATCCCACCAGAGCAGACCGGAGAGGCTCTCTCATTGTGCCATCCGCTAGGGAGGCTCGTCTCTCTAGCACTAGAAGGAGGGCCTTCTCTGTGTCTGCTCCGGCCCTTTGGAACCTCCTGCCAATTGAGCTGCGTCTCAAGACGGAGTTGCTGTCCTTCAGGAATGGGCTAAAAACCTGGCTGGCAAAGCAGGTGTGGGGCACCAGCGATGGGGTGGCCCCTGCCTGCTGGCTGGTTTAGTAAGAACACTTTCTCCCATCTATGTCCCAGCTCTTGGGGACATGAAAGGAACCTCATTTGGGTGTTACTTGAGTGGAGTTTCTTCTGCAAAAATCCTTTCAACCCAGAATAATTTCTGACACTAAATTATTAATTATTTATTATTATTTATTATTATTTATTATTTATTATTATTTATTATTATTATTATTATTATTATTATTATTATTATTATTATTATTATTATTATTATTATTATTATTATTATTATTATTATTATTATTATTATTATTATTATTATTATTTAGGATAACTAGCAACAATATACACCCTGTGAGTATATCCATTCCTTTCCCAAAAACTATCAGATCTGTCTTTAAGTTCTTAGAGAACAAGCAAAAGGAGTAGTGCCATTGGTTTGCCATCACTGGTATATATGAACCATAATGTTTGAAAGGGTTTGTCTATCAACAAACTTGACATGTTCACTCTGTTTGTGTGTAGGAAAAAAGTAATCTCATGGATGCAGGCCAGGAGTATCTAGAGACGAGTGAGGAGAATTCTCTCGGAGATAAGCAGAGCGTTACTCAGGTAAGGTGACCTCTGATAGCCCTGCCTCCAAAGCTTTCCCAGCCTTTTTGCCCATCAAACCAAGGCTGCAATCCAATGGAAAAATCCCCCACATTTTGGACCACTTGTAGCATGGTCTGACCATTTTCTCTGGCCTTTTTTATAGTCCATCAGCCAGGCCAGGGGTTCCCAACCTATGGCCCGTGTGCTGTCCCCAGCCCACAGCACCATTTCATGTGGCTGACACCAATGTACCGGAAGCAGAAGTGGACACATTAATGACAGCCATAAATGCTCCCGCAGCTGTCATAAACGCATTTACGATAGCCGCAGACATGTTGGGTGCCAGGGTTTATGCCAGGGGAAACCATCAGTCCAGCCCGCTCAATTGTCTGGGGGCGTGGTCTGGCCCATGGCATAAAAAGGTTGGGAACCCCTGAGCCAAGCTATTCTTTTTTTGGAACCAGGTTGGAGCAGAGACCTCATCATTTGGCCATGAGACTCACTAGAGGTCTCCCACTTGGTCACTAGTTTCTAACTGAGCGTAACTCCTCTGAGATCTTGTAAGGCTGAAATTATGGCCAGGGAAAAGAAAAGGCTCTTGTGTGCTGCCAGGTGCACTGGCTGAGCCTCGGATGTGAAGCCTGTTATGGCTGCCTTTTGGATTCAGTGTCTGTCTTGACCCTCATTTGGTTTTGACCAGTAAAACAACAGTGGGTTGATTTAATCCTAAGGGTAAAAGTAAAGGTAAAGGTCGTATCTGACTCTAGGGTTCGGTGCTCATCTCTGTTTGCAGCTAAAGAGCCAACAACTGGAAGGTCGGCATCTGCAGATGTTTCTGTGGACATGTGGCAGGCATGGCTAGACACCGGAGTGCACGGAACATGGTTACCTTTCCCACCAAAGTCGTACCTATTTGTCTATTTGCAATTTCTTGCTTTCAAACTGCTAGGTTGGCAAGAGCTGGTACAGAGACGGGAGCTCATTCCATTGTGCAGTACTCGGATCTTGGACCACTGACCTGCCGACCTTCCAGTCATCAAGTTCAGTGTCTTATGAGTACCACAGTTCTATTAGTACTGCAGGATAGCGGCTAACTAAAACCCTTCTCCCTCTTTGTCTTTTTGGCCATGCTTCTGTGTTGATGTGCCTGTGTCTCTCTACAGCTCACTTTTACCCAAAAGATGGATCGGAAAGTCATTGTTTTGGGCTCCGACCAGTCCGACTCATCTTCCTGTGTCTTCTCCGTCTGCAGTTCTGTTAAGGTCTGTCTTGTCTTGTTGCTTTGTCTTGATTTCTCTCTCTCTCTCTTCCTTTTTATATGTGCAGATATGATTGTATTCCCGTCTGGTCTACTTTAATAATCCAAAGGATTCTGATTTATGTTCTTTACAGCTTAAGAGACCGTTAAGAGCTTCCATTTTAGGTTGATTGCAAAGAGGAACGCCCTGTGTGAAATGATGATGACATGAGAGACCATTTTGTATTTTTTAAAAAAACCCACAGGTTGTACAGTTCGCCACCAATATCAGCAGGAAATACATTCTGAGAACTATTGTGAATACCTGAAACTGTCAATAACAGTGAACCTTATATTTTACTGTGCAGGCAGTGGCCTCTAGTGGCCAGCTCTGGTAATGCACCATAGGAATACACGCATAATGTATAGTTCAGGTTTTTTAAAAAATTGAATAACTTTAGACCCACAGGTAAGTGAAACCTTGGATGTTGAAGCTGGAGATATGGGCATACCTGTCAAGTTTTGGATTTGGAAATAAGGGAAATTTCCCAACAAATACGGGATATTTGACAGCTATGCTTATCCTGTGCTGCCCTCCAATGGTGGCAATAGGGCATTGCAGTCTAATTAATAAGAGATGACGGCGGGAAAGAGGGTAAAATAAGGGGTTTTCCCGGCCAATAAGGGATACTTGACAGCTATGGATATGGGAGGCGACCTGTATCTTCTTTAAATAGCTGTCTGCTTGTCGGTTGCTTCTGTAATTTTATTTAAAACAGTTTCACCCCAATTACAATTGTCTGAGAGTTTATAACAGCCCGTTGAGAGGCCATGAATTGCTTGCAGATTGTGTACTTATCTTGTAATAGGTAAAGGTCGCCCTTGCTCGGAAGCCAGTCGTATACGACTCTAGGGTTCAGTGCTCATCTCTGTTCACAGCCAAGGAGCCAGTGCTGTCTGTGTCTCCAGACATTTCCATGGTACCTATTTATCTACTTGCAATTTCTTGCTTTTGAACTGCTCGGTTGGCAGGAGCTGGGACACACAACGGGAGCTCACTCTGTCATGTAGCACTCGGTGCTAGAACTGCTGACTTGACAACCTTCCGGTTGTCAAATTCAGCATCTTAAATACTTGAGCCACTGCAGTCCCTATTATAGAACACTCCCTGTCCTGTAATAGGTGGATGTAATTCCCATAAAATGTTCTAGAAGTGCGATGTTAGGATAGATGGAAGGAAAAGGTAACAAAGTTTTTTCAAAGGACAAAGTACAAAGAATGATGTAGAAAAACCAGACCTTCTTCTCCTCCTTTTACCTCCTCTGTCCAGGGTTTGATTGGGCTACAGAAGACTGCCAGCCTCCCCCGTCGACATGGACACCGGGGCACCCACCGCCCGCTCTCCATGCATGGTATGGCTTCCTTGGGGTGGAAAAATAGAATGAAATTGTGGAGAAAAAACTGGAGAAATACTGCGGTCGGCAGAGATGAAGCAGAATTAAGTAGCATTTTGGTTCCAGATGTAGAAATTTCAGAAGTTGATGGTGGTAATATTATTATAGAACCATGATGGCAAACCTTGGCACTCCAGATGTTCTTGGACTTCAATTCCCAGATGCCCAAGCACCCTGTGAATCCACAAGAATGGGCTTACTGCAATTCATCCAGCCCGCACTGCCCTAGTCGCTCCCGGAAGTGGAAGTAAAACGTGCCCGTACGGTTAAGGCTCTGCCAGGTTAACCCTTCCACCGTACAGGCGCATTTTACTTCCACTTCTGGGAGCGACAAGGGCAGTGTGGGCCGGATGAATCGCAGTAAACCCATTCGTGTGGATTCACAGGGTTCTTGGGCATCTGGGAATTGAAGTCCAAGAACATCTGGAGTGCCAAGGTTCGCCATCATGGTTATAGACTTACTATGACAATTCCACCCCTTCCAGGTGCCCTGGACCCCAGTATACTGGCAGCACATCTGTCGGGTGGAAACAACGGCCATTACCTGGGCAGTCCAAATCTGGCACTCTCCCGACTCAACAATCCACTTTATCAACTGATGGGGGCCCAAGGGGCAGTGGGAGAGTTGCGAGGAGACTCTCAGGGTGCCTACAGGTGAGGACCTACCTTCCCATCAGAAGTGATAATCTAGAAGTACTGTACTTTTTAGGCCACTCATTACATAGCTTCCAAAAGAGATCTGTGGCTGTTAGCATGGCTTATTTGCTTATCTATCTGCCCACCCATCTGCCAGTCTGTCCACCCACCTTTTCATCTGTCCATCTGTGGAAATAGTGAGCAACTAGACTTTAGAGAGCACCAAAAGATGTACCTAGATCCAAAACTGTTGTTATGCAGTAGAACAGACTACCCGAGAAGGCAGTGCCCTCTGATTTGGCTGGTTTTCTTTTCCAGCTAAAACTGGAGAGTTCTTTGCAGTGATTTCATGGTTCGACACTGACTAGGGCCATGATGGCGAACCTTGGCACTCCAGGTGTTTTTGGACTTCATTTCCCAGAGGCCCAAGTGTGAATCCACATGAATGGGGTACACACAGTAGACCCATTCGTGTGGATTCACAGAGGCTTGGGCTTTTGGGAATTGAAGTCCAAAAACACCTGGAGTGCCAAGGTGCGCCACGATTGCGCTATGATTTTATGAGTAATGGATCTCCACAGGCCAACCTCCTTCTTTTCACTCTGCCTTGTGAGTATAAGTGCAGATGCTAACTAGACGTGTCTTCCAACAGTCTCGAAAGCTGCGTCACCAAGTTGGCTGAGATGGAGCAGAGAGTGCGGGAAGCCATGGCGGAGAGAGAACGGCTGCTTCAGGAAAGGGTGAGCAGCCATGTTAGCACATTTTGAGCTCTTAAACCTTCCTTTGTTTCAGAACAGCCGTCGGTTATACAGGGCTATGTGTCCGACTCTTGAACCAATCTTTTTGCCCTCCTACTGACGCTAAGAAGAGGAGTTTCTCGATCTAAGAGCACAAAAGATAAAGTTCCTAATTCTGCTTTTCTGAGGTGTTTCTCATGCTTCTCGTACATGAGACCTCCTGTCATTCCTTGAGTGAGAATGCTAAGAAAGAAAGAAAGAAAGAAAGAAAGAAAGAAAGAAAGAAAGAAAGAAAGAAATGGAAAAGATATATTGCTATGTTTTTCTCTTAGCTCTTGCTTTTTCTGTAGTCCAAAATAACCCTTGGTCCCATCTGCAAGATGTGGCCTCCTAGAACAAGGAAGTGATAAGTTTCACCAAGTCAGCTCTTTGTGTTTGTGTAGACATAAGCAGTCTTGGTCCTAGAGAGTATAAGGGACGTGTGGGTTTTCTTTGGGGGTGGCTTGTCATTTATGCCCATGGCTGTTGGGTTCTTCTTGGCTGCTACTCAGACTCATCACCGCAGGCTTTGCTGAATCTTTTTGTGTTGCAGGAAGCCAAGAAAGTAGCGGAAGCAGCAAAACGCATGGAGTTGTCCCCATCGAACAAGGTAAGAGGCTCGGTGCCAGATGGGAGCTATGGTCAAGAAGATGGGATGGGATGGCAACTTCTGTATCTAGGCCAGACATGAAGCTGCCAAAATGAAAGTACCTTGTGGTGAGTTCATTCTGCAGTTCCTTCGTCTGACCCAGTGTGAGAAAGATTAGCCGGCAACGCAAGGTTGCCTTTACCAGGGTATGACCACTTGTGGTTCAAAAATACTACCATCTTTGAGGATACTCTTTCTGTGTACCCCATGAGAGGTAGTTCATCAGTGTCACAAAAGCTGTCAGTTTTTGCAGCCCTGATTTAAAGCATGTGTTAATGGTCTCGTGAATGATTGAAGTGTCAGGTCAGAGTTGGAGTGGAGATGGGCTTTGGCGGGACTAAATCTGGAGTCTGCAGGAAAAGAAAAATCCACAAAGTTAACAGATATAGAGCTGGGTGTCACCATGACTGGCTCAGCTTTGGAGAGCCTGGAGGTCAAAAAATGACCTTTAGTATTTCCTGTTTCCAAGCCAGGAAATGCAAACATTTATAGACCTCTTCCTCCTATATCTCCTGCGGTCAGAGCCAGCTTATATGACCTTGGGCAAGCTTCACAGTTCAAAGGCATCCTCTGCGGGAGGGAATGGGAAACCACTTCTGTGTCTTCTCTACCTGGAAAACCCTGGAAAGGGGTCACCTTAAGTCAGTAGCTATGGCAGGGGTGCCCAGCCTAAGGCCCATGGGCCGGATCTGGGCCCCTGGTGCCACTTCATGTACCCTCCATCCCCTCTAAGGGCATTTGAAAAACAAATGGCCACCCCTTTGAAGCTGTTGGGACAAAATGGCCACCCCCATCGTGCAGGCAGGGCAAAATGGCCATCTGGCTCTCACACCTGACTGAGAACGCGAGACCTGGCCCCTAGCTTGAAAAGATTTGGAACCCCTGAGCTATGGTGACTGCTGGGCCCCCACAGCTGCCCAAGCCCTGAGTCCGTGATGACAAACCTTGGCACTCCAGATGTTCTTGGACTTCAATTCCCAGAAGCCCAAGCCCCATGCTTCCCTCGTCGCTCCAGGAAGCGGAAGTAAAATGCGCCCATATGGGCACGTTTTATTTCTGCTTCCAGGAGCAACGAGGGCAGCGCGGGCTGGATGAATTGCAGTAAACCCATTCGTGTGGATTCGCCATCACGGCCCTAAGTATTCCCAGCTGTGTTGCTCTCTTATCAGAATCACAACCCAGCAAAGAGCCAAGATCCAAAACCAGTTGCGTTTGACCTACGAAAACATCTGGAGGCATCGGGGCACAGTGTGGACACCTGCCTACATGTACAGGTCACCAGCAAGTCATGCAAAGGCTATCTGGTCAAGATGGGTGGAAGGATCAAGACCTGGAAGAAACGCTGGTTCACCTTTGATCGTCAGAAACGTGTCTTGGCCTACTATGCAGGTGAGAGACAGACAGGCAGGCAGGCAGGCCACATTTCTTCTGCCTTTCCTGTAAAGTTATTCCCACTATTGAGAATGAAGAACTTTTCCCATCTGGCAATAATAATAATTTCGTGTCAGAAATGATTCTGGGTTGAAAGGATTTTTGCTGGGGAAACTCAGCTCAGGGGACGTCCGAATGAGGCTCCTTTCATGTTCCCGAGATCCTTTCCCAACAAAGTTGTCCCTATTGATCTACTTGCAAGTTCTTGCTTTTGAACGGCTAAGTTGGCAGGGGCTGGGACAGAGACGGGTGCTCAAACCATCATGCAGTACCCGGGTCTCGAGCTGCCAACTTGCCAGCCTTCCAGCTAACAAGGCAAGCTTCCCAACCACTTAGCCAAACACCTTTCAGTGATGGTGAACCTTGGCACTCCAGGTGTCCTTGGACTTCAGTTCCCAGAAGCCCAAGCCAGCACTCCTAACCGGGGCTTCTGGGAGTTGAAGTTCCAGAACACATGGAGTGCCAAAGTTCACCACCATTGACCTAGATCAATATTGCAGATGTCCTTTATTTGGAAGGATTGAGCTATCTGTGAATTCTGCAGTTTTAATTGTATTTTCATATCTGCATGGGACAGAGTTGGCTGCATGTAGCTATTGCGGGGGGGGGGGGTGTTGACTTTTGATTGCACAGGAATGGGGCTGTTCTCTTATATTTGTTGCCTGGAGTCATGATGGGTTTGTTATAGTCCTTTAGGTGTTATTGGGCTACAAGTCCCATCTGTCTTGACTACCATAGGCAGTGGTGAGCAAATGGTGAGCATATAACATCAGCATATGGAGTGCCCCTAATTGTTTAGAAAGGATGAATATCAGCTCTAATGCATCTGCTTTTTGATGTGATTCTAAGAGCAGATGTTTGCCCTACAGATGTTTCCATAAGTTTAATTTCTCCCTGGCATTTTCAGTTCCAAGAGCTGGGAAAACAGGATTATAAATCCTAATTCAACTGCTTTATTCCTCTGAACATTATTTGCATTCCAGACAAAGAGGAGACCAAACTTAAGGGTGTGATTTATTTCCAAGCCATTGAAGAAGTTTACTATGACCACCTTCGCAGTGCCTACAAGGTAGGATGGCATCCAGAACCTCTATTTTCTATAACCCAGTATCTTAACCATCAAGTCAGTGCAGCCCCGGATGGGCAGTATATAAACATATGTACCGTGCAGCTTGCACATGACTACACAGGTCTGGCCCTTCTCCCAGAAGGCACAGTGGGGAATTGAACAACCTCTGGCTCCCAAATGATCCTTGGTGTGGGGGTGGGGGTCCCCATCCAACTGTACAATTCTGTGATGATTATTCTCATTCTTTTGCCTTCTTCCTTCCTCTTCATCAGAGCCCCAGCCCTAAGATGACCTTCTGTGTTAAGACCTATGATCGTCTCTTCTGCATGGTGGCGCCAAGCCCAGAGGCAATGCGCATCTGGATGGACGCGATTGTGACAGCAGCAGAGGAAAATGCTCGCTATTGAGGAGCCTAAATTGCTATGGACTTCTCAAGTCAGGAGCTACTCTGGATCTCATTCGTCTCCCCGTGTCGCAAGATGGTCAACCAGAAAGGCCATGTTTATTTATGCTTGGTCATAAGGCTGTGTGACTCATTCAAAACCTGGATGGACAGACTGGAAGGTGACTGATCCCTCTATCTTGAGTTGCTAGCAGAAACTGTTGCCTGCTCTCTTACATTTGAAAGACATGGTTGGGATGCCTCGGCTAGTGGAAACACTTGATGTGAATTCTGGCCATGTGTGAAGAGCATGCCTTTGGTTCCAGTTTCTCTGGAATCCCAATCTCCTGGACAATATGGTTACTTGGTTGATCCGTGTTTCACACATCAGGTTGACATGGCGGATTGAATAATTGTCTTTCACTGTTTCTGATCCCATGCCAGTCTCCTCAATGGACAATATGACATCTGCCAAAGAAATATAGATGCTGGAGAGGACTTGGTAGGGATCTTAAGGGGAAAAACTGTTTTAATGGCTCTATGGTTTTGCAACTGGAAGAATTTGTGGCTTGAACTAGCCTCGTTGGATGACACTTTGTCAAAGACTTGATACCCAACATGTTTTTGGATTGTAGGGCTTTCCCCACAGCATTGTGTCATGGTGCCTTAACATGGATTTTTCTAGATCACCGTTTCCCAAACTATATTCTGTGGGACACTAGTAGACTTCAGTTCCCAGAAGACTAAGTCACAAAACCATTGTCTGATCAGTGCTTTGGGGAATTGATTTAGACTTCTGGGAATTGAAGTCCGAAACCCAAAGATTGGGAAGCACTGTCCTAGATTATGAAATAGTGGTTTTAATATGTGGGGAGAACTTTTGCTGGAACTGCAATAACCAAAATGGCAAAATATATCAACCACATAGAAGTCTGTGGCTTATGCCTGTTGGCGTTAAACCCATTTGTGTTAATCTCAGCAGGAAATTATCACTCGTTAAGAAATTGACTGTCATACACCAGTCACATGACTCAATGTAATTTAATTTGACTATTTAAAAAAAAGCTAAATATGGCTTTATCTGTTTTTCTTCTTTTCCCTCCTTTGTATATTTCTACCTTTTTGCTGAAAAAGTGGTTATAAATTTAATAAATGTCAGCAACTGCCTATTCTGGCTTCTTAATTTGTGGCAATTTGTTGCTGAAATTTACGCTGAGATATTTAGAGGTACTGTATAGATAAAGGTCCCACTTGCTCAAAAGCCAGTCGTATCTGACTTTAGAGTTCGGTTCTTATCTCTGTTTACAGCCAAAGATCCAGTGCTGTCTGCATCCTCAGACATTTCCGTGGACATGTGGCAGGCATGCCTAGACACAAAACGCTGTTATCTTCCCACCAAAGTGGTCCCTATTTATCAACTTGTAATTTCTTGCTTTCAAACTGCTAAGTTGGCAGGAGCTAGGACATAGATGGGATGGGAGCTCACTTCATTGTGCAGTACTCGGGTCTTGAACTGCTGACCTGCTAGGACAGAGATGAGATGGGAGCTGCTCACTTCATTGTGCAGTACTCAGGTCTTGAACTGCTGACTTGCCGATCTTCCAGTCATCAAATTCAGCATCTAACCACTAAGCTACCACATTGTAGGTTCTTTTATGTATTGTGTTATGGGTGGGTGTGTCTTCTTTATTAGTTTGAATTCTTGAGAACACTGTTTAAAAGGGTAACCATGTATAAAACTGTAGGCTATTTATTGTACAAACCTTTTAAGTGAGAAGAGATGCGAGTGTCATTCAGTTGATTCTTGTTGTGAAGAAAATGTTTTAATACCTTGTCTGCTGTTAATCCTTCTCACTCCAAACTTGGAGTCTTCCGCCTGAATTTTGGCAGAACTTTCCGGTCAGGCCCCATACCCGTACTTTCTCTGTGCCCCTAAGGGTGAACCTAATTTATTTATTTATATTCATATTTATATAGCCGCCCAACTCACAAAGACTCTGGGCGGCATACAGAGTTATTAAGTTGTCCCTTCTTCTTCCAACCCTGTGTACCTCTCACTGTGGACTCCTGTTCTTCTAGAACTGCTTGAAACTTCGCCATACTGTACGTTGCCTCGAGGCTGTTATGGTGGCCACAAAATTTAATTTCTAGTTATTCCCAAAGAAACACTTCCATCTAGCACAAATACCACAGTCATAGGTCAGCACTGTGGGGGATTCAATCAAAGTCCCCATTTTGCTGACCATCAACTTTCTCTTGCCCTGTTTTTTGTCCTCATTGTTTATATACTGTATTACAGTAAAACCCTGACTTACAAATGCCTCGAGTTACATAAAATTCGACTTACATAATGATCTTATGCTAAAACCATGTCCCGATTTACACGATTTCCTATGGGTTTGCTTCGAGTTACATAAAGATTCTTTTTCCTATGGGTTTGCTTTGAGTTACGTAAAAAATCACTTTCCTATGGGTTTGCTTTGATTTTCATAAAGATTTCATCTTTCCTATGGGTTTGCTTTGAGTTACAATACATAAAAATAATGTTTCCTATGGGTTTGCTTCGAGTTACAAAAATATTCGTTTTTAGCAAAAGCCTACAGAACAGACTTTTTTTCGTAAGTAGAGGTTCTACTGTATATTTATATCCTGTCTTTCCTCCAAGAACCTCAGGGTGGTGCAGAAGGTCTGTACTCACAACCACCCAATGAACTACTATAGACCAGTGTTTCTCAACCTTTGGGTTTGGGACTTCAATTCCCAGAACCCTAAGTTAATTCCTCAAAGCATTTATTTATTTATTTATTTATTTATTTGTTTGTTTGTTTGTTTGTTTATTAGTCACATTTGTATTGCCTCCCACTCTGCAAGGGACTCTAGGCAGTGTACAATAATTACATCATGAACTACATACTGTAAATCCCACTAGAGAACTATAAAAAACTTAAAACCAGTAAAAACCCCAATTAAAAATATAATAAATTGCCAGCCAGGTTTTTAGTTCTTTCCTGAAGGACAGCAACTCTATCTGGAGTCGTAGCTCAATTGGCAGGAGGTTCCATAGAGCTGGAGCAGACACAGAGAAGGCGAACCTCTCTAGCAGATGGCACAATAAGAGATCCTCTCCGGTCCGCTCTAGTGGGATGGACAGATGTTCTCGGGGTGATGCGGTCTCTTAAGTATCCTGGCCCACTACCATGTAAAGCATTAAAGGTCATTACCAGCACCTTGAATTGCATCCAGAACCAGTGCAACTCCCGAAGCAGTGGCGAGGCACGAGCCAATGATCAGCCAATGTACTGACTTAGGTTTATGGGAATTGAAGTCTCCCTGTGGGGCCTGGACCCCACGTTGGGAATCACTGTTCTAGACTAAAGGGTCTGATCAGAAGGTGAGAAATGATTACATCTGGAAAGGGTTGCTTTGTTGGGACTGATCTCCCTTAAAGTGACCCTTCTGTCTGTGTGGACCTTGGCCAACCCCCAAACCCCCCCCCCCAAAAAAAGGCTAGCCCTGCCAATGTATCACAGTTCAGCATAGATCAGGGGCAGGTTGGATTACAATTTCCCGTGCGTTCTGTGATGGTTGGGAAATAGATTGCACCAGACTTTCTCTGGAAAAGCTGGCCTGAAACTCAACAACAAAAAGCCCAAGTTCATGGCATCCAGCCCTATCACTTCCTGGCAAATAGAAGGGGAAGAAATGGAAGGAGGACAGACTTTACCGTCTTGGGATCTAAGATGGTGACTGCAATCATGAAATAAAAAGACACACACTTCTTGGGAGGCAGGTTATAACAAATCTAGGTAGTATAATAAAAAATAGAGACATCACCCTGCCAACAAAAGTCCATTTAGTTAAAACAATGGTCTTTCCAGTAGTAATGTATGGCTGTGAGAGCTAGACCATAAGGAAGGCTGAGCGCAGAAGAATAGGTGCCTTTGAACTGTGGTGCTGGAGGAGACTCTTGAGAGTCCCCTAGACTGCAAGGAGATCAAATTAGTCAGTCCTGAAGGAAATCAACCCCAATTGCTCCTTGGAAGGACAAATACTGAAGCTGAAGCTCAAATACTTTGGCCACCAAATAAGAAGAGAGGACTTACTGGAGAAGGCCCTGATGCTGGGAAAGATCGAAGGCAAAAGGAGAAGGGGCAGCAGGAGATGAGATGGCTAGACGACATCGTTGACGCAGTGGGTGTAGATCTGGGTAGACTATGGAGGATGGCAGATGACAGAGGAGCTTGGTGTGTGGTGATCCATGGGGTCGCATTCGACTGTGCAACTGAACGACAACAGGCTTTCTCTCAAGAGGTCTTTAACACAAAGAGTTTCCCTGACTGTCCACACCGTAAGAAGGATTAAGCGATCCAAAATTTCAAGGTTTGTGTAAGGATTTTAAACCAGAGTTCCTGCATGTTATATTGACCTTCCCTTTCTCCATGGGGTCAAGTTACACATTAAGAGCTATGAGAACATTTTCCTTCCAGGCGTTCAGTTCCTTCACAAGCCTGTTTGAAACAGTCATCCTTATTTAGCTCCCAGTAACCAAGCACAAAACAAAAGGATGCTAATTAGCCAATTTATAGTAGGAAAATTTACAGGCGCTCATGCTAATAAGGTCTTAACTGTCTCATTTTGTCTGGCACCATAATTTGCAGATTTAAATGATTGGGTGTTTTTTTTTCTTTTCACTGACTGCAAATTGCTTGTTACACTTTGATTTGCGTGGGAGAGGACACAGAAAAGGGTAAAAGCGGACGGATAGAAGAAAGAAATGAGAAGAAACAGAAGGAAAGGAAAGAGAAAGATAGGAAGATGAGGTCCTTAACTCTTAGAAAAGCAAGCGCAACAATCGTAACATTCATTTATGTTGAATGGTAATAAGTTCCAGGCCCTGTGAGAATTTTGTTCCACTTTTTTTTTTGAAATTATGATTTTAAAATATCTGTACCATTTCAGCACAAGACAAAACAAATTGGAAAGATTAGTCCAGCCCTAGGGATGAGCCAAAGTTTTTTTCTAATTCATTTCCCATTGGAATTTAGCAAAGTCTGAATGTGAGACAGAACAAATCAGAGAAAACGATCCATTTCTGGCAATAGTGTAGTGGAACAGCAGTGTATAGTTTTCACCAAAGAAGGGATCCATTTAGAGGCAACCTGTATTATCTGCTTAGTGGGTCTTTCAAAATGGTGCAACCTAAAGGGATGGAAACCATTTGTATATCATAAGATAAAGGTCTCCCTTTTTCAAAAGCAAGTCGTGTCTAACTTTAGGGGGTGGTGCTCACCTCCCTTTTTAGCCAAATAGCCAGTGCTGTCTGCACCTGAAGACGTTTCCATGGCATGTGGTAGGAAGATGCTGGAGCACATGGAATGCCTTTATCTTTCTCGTCGAAGTAGTACCTGTTTATCTACTTGCATTTTCTTGCTTTCTAACTGCTAGGTTGGCAGGAGCTGGGTCAGATGACAGGAGCTCACTCCGTCCGTCACTTAGAACTTAGGTTTCGAACTGCTGACCTGCCAACCTTCCAGGCGCCAAGATCAATTTTATAATCACTAAGCCAAGCACAACAATCGTAACATTCATTTATGTATATTGTAGCACGCACCTTTTCTTGCCTCTGGGCCTTATATTCAGCTTTTGCTTTATCATTGACTAGTGGAAGTTAACCTAAGGTCTACTTTCCAAGTCTAACTTCTAAAGAATGCGTATTCTCTCCCTGAAGGAAAATATGTTACTCACAGGGTATATGAGTGTGCATGTAGTGGCTAGAGCAGAAGTTCTCAACCTTTTAAAGCTAGGGGCCAGGTCAGACAGCTTTGGGGGTCAGACAACAATTTTGTCTTTCCTCCACCACATGGCACTTCCTGGTGTGGTGGAGGTGGTGGTGAAATGGCACCGTGGACCGCATCTGGCCCACAGGCCACAGGTTGAGAATCCTTCGGCTAGAGCTTTGCACTTGGACTGGGAAGACTGGTTCAAATCATCACTCAAGCCACAAATCTTACTAGGTAGTCTTCTAACTCTCTTAGCTTACTGTACATCACTGGATTGTTATGGGGATAAAATAACTAAAAGGAACATGCTACACCACCCTAAAGTTCATAGGGAAAGGGGAGAATGTAAGTATAATTTATATGCATAGTCTGTGTTTTAATCTTAAGGAAAACTCATCCATGCTGTTTTGTTTCTCTTATTTCTGGTGTACAATGAGTGATTTTTTCTTTCAAGAAACCCAGTGTTGTTAGACTTGAGCATTGATGCCAAGCTGCCTGAAATCATGATTAAAGTCTGTGGTCCCCTTTCATGCTGCCAAGTGGACTGAATGACTTGTTTTGAGCCATTGGAAACATTGAGAAAGACTGCTGCTTAATCCGTGCAGAGAGACATATCTCTCTTGTGCAACACTGAACAATGTTTGCATTGGGAGTCCCATTTTATGGCAGTAATTTTATTTAATGCATTTTGTTTTGCAACAATCGTAACTAGGTTGGAAACAAAAACATCCTTCAAAACAACGGGCTTTCACATTTGTTTATCACCGCACTATGTAAAACTGTGACAAAATGCAGAAAATAATTGTTCATCAAGCAAGGTATATGAGTGTTTTGAAGAAGGGGGTATCAACTAGAAGATGATGGGAAGATACCTGGCTTCAGAACACATGGCCTGAGCACCTCCTATATCTGAAGGCAGTACATTGATTGTACACATGGAACAGCTATGATTTTTAGCAAGGGAACGGGCCTTGTAATGCATCCCAAAGCTAAAATTAAAGGCTGGCCCTACTGTTAGGCAGAACCTCTTCAAGTGGTAGATGTTGGGTATACTAGTTCCAACTCCTCCCAACTATCCTTCCTGAAATGATCCCTCCTTTCTCATTATCTATCCTTCAAACTGGTCTGCTGCTCTCAGGTCTGGTTGAGTACAGTATCCCATTGTCCATGTTGACCTACCTTTCAACTAAAGGTGTAAATATTTGGATGGTTCAGAAGTACAGCTATCCGCATCTCTAATTCAGCTGTTCATCCAAGGAACTTTTGCTCATTAACTGGAACTGTACTATCTTTTTCTTGACCCAGATAAGAAATAATTTTTGGTGTTGTCTGCACATTTCTTTTTTAGACATTAGCTCCAAGAATTCCACAACCCATGGCCATATGAGTTATGGAATTGTGGAATTTGTCATCCAGAAAGGAAATCTTTCACATCTTTGATCTGTGTCTGTATCTATCTGTGTCTGTATCTTCTTAGAAGGCTAGATGACAGACCATGCATCAGCTAAAGTCAAGATTGCCAACACACAAGCCCAAGAAAACAGGTATTTGCCCCAGGCCAGGGTAATCAAGGGGCTAAAGGTCAATGGTCCCATTCACAGCATAATCAAGAGAAATGAAAATGTTTGTGTTAACCTTGCCATTAAATGGTGTGAGGGAGACCAAAAATCTAGCTATGTTTTTGAAGGAAACTTCCATCAGACTATGGAGAGCAGGAGCTCCCAACCTAAGGCTCGTGGGCCGAATCTGGCCCCTGACACCATTTCATGTGCCCCCCACCCCTTCAAGGGCATTTGAGAAACAAAATGGCCACCCCCATCGTTCAGGCAGGGCAAAATGGCCATCTGGGCCCCAAAGCTCACTGAGAGAGCATGACCCGGCCTCCAGCTTGAAAAGGTTGGGAACCCCTGATGTAGAGAGTGAATTTAAGGGGATGTGTGTATTACAGAGCGAGAGAGACTGCGATAGAGAGAAAATCTGCTATATTGCAAATACACCTCTGGTGTCTTGTTGTCTCGTTCAAAGGCAACCAAACCCAGATAGTTTTTTCACTGCAGTGTCACATACCTCAGAGAAATGAGAAAAAAATACATTTGCTATTTGCCAATGGAATTTAACATTTTTGGCCTTCCATCTCTGAAAGACTAAACCTTGGCAAAGTCTTTTCTCCATGTCTTCGATCCATTTCCAGAGCTAATCTTCTAATTTCCACCTTCCCTTTCCAATTGACTAGGAAGATGTGTCAGTCCCATTTCTCCACCTTCTCAGAGCCGTCCATCCGAAATGTCAAGAAAACAAACAAACCATCCCCTCATTTCAATCCCATCTAGACTTAGGAGGAGGGGAGGGGGAGAAATCAATAGCTCAAACTCTCATGGGTAAAGAATGGATTTTTAAAAATGCCACTGTTTTAAATCCCACTGTTCAGATTACCTGATGGGCCACTGTTGAACTGGGCAACTCCAACTGGTCAGCAGTAGAAGAAGATGCTTCCTTTCTGAACTTGGTGGGCTTTCTAGAGTAGTAAACACTGTCTTCAAGAAGAGCTCTCCTGAACGCCCTGATGCAGTTGAGATGCCCTAGCTTCTTACGGAAATCCAGCCCCATGAAGAAGTAAAGGACGGGATTGACACAACTGTTGAGGTAAGCCAGGGAGGAACTGAGAGGACGGCCAATGGAAACTGCCTGGTTCTTCACCCCAGCCAGTTTGAGGAGTAGGAAGAGATGGTATGGTGCCCAGCAGAGGAAGAATGTGATAACAATGGCCAGGATGACCTTGAAGGGCCTCTTGGAACATAAGGTGGCTTGCCGTCTCATCAGTTTCACCGCGATAATCCCATAGCAGGTCACAATGATGGTGAATGGCGCCAAAAACCCGCATACCAACCTCAGCAGATATAGGGCCATCTCATTATCCCCTAGTGAGAGAGAACATTTGGTCTTGTTGCCCTTTTCGATTGCCACGTTGCGATAGATATAGAAAGGGAGACTCGTGACAGTAGCTACACACCAGGCACCAAGGGCAGCCATCCAGGCTAAGCGGGGCCCACGGCGGTTTTTGGACCAAACTGGAAAGGCCACGGAGGCTGCCCGGTCCAAGCTGATAGTGGCCAAAAGGAAGACACTGCAGAACATGTTGAGGTATTTGATGAAGCTGTTGGCTTTGCACAGGAAGGACCCAAATGGCCATTCTTCATAGAAGGCATTCTTGATCAGAGGCACGATACGGCTCACCGAGAACAGGAAGTCAGCCGAGGCAAGATGGAAAAACCAGACGCAGTTCACGGTGTGCAATGCCTGGTGGGCTGTGATCCAGATCACAGCTCCATTCCCAAGGGACCCGAGTAGGAAAACCACACCGTAGAAGAAGACCTGGACTATGTCCATTATGCTGCTCACATCTACTTTGGTTTCAGAAAAGATCAGCAAGGAGACATTGGTGGGCCACACGGAGGTGAGGTTAGCTTCCATGACAGAACCTTAGAAAAGAAATTAGAAGTCATTTTTCTCAGTTTGAGAACCCTGTAAATTGGCCTTTCTGTCTGATAAGTAGGAGGTATGGAATTATTATTATTATTATTATTATTATTATTATTATTATTATTATTATTATTATTATTATTATTATTATTATTATTATTATTATTATTATTATTATTATTATTATTATTATTATTATTATTATTATTATTATTATTATTGGATACAAATCAATCATTTGATTCACAGTTCAGGACTGGAATAAATTTAACAGTTCAGGCCCTAACCAAGGCCCTAAGAACTGTTAAGGTAACATCTGAGTATATATGCAGTTACTACTACGACTACGCCAACGCCGATGGTGGTGGCGGCGACTATGAATATGATGACTATGATGATGACAACGACTACTACTACTAGTAGTCTCCATCTCCAGTAAAACTGACAGAGGACTAGGGACAGAGATAAGTGAGAATTTGCCATCCCTAATTTCCTCTCCTTTGTTACGTTACGCATGCTCATATCATACTCATAAGCAAACACTTGAGGGCTTAGTAGGCAATTATGTCTTGGAGGAGTTTAGGAGATTTAATGCTTGCTTTGTATATTGGAAAGCCCATACATATTTAAGACTGATCTCTAAACCGGAGATGAGACTCTTGGTGATGACACATGCAGCAAAGAAAAGCTAAATAACTGCAGATTTCTGGGAGCTAAACATACAGGTGCTGCCCACTGTAACTCTGCATGATTTCCTGATCTGAGTCTGCCTTGGTTACAGTCTTGAAGTTGCATCGTTCTTCCGTCTTGACTCAACATTGTCTGTGGTTGATGGCATCCAAGTCATTTTCCTTACAGTGATGCCCCCCATAATATCTTTGATTTGAGGTTTCCTGTTGCATGTCTGTGTGAAACACTATTCTGGGTGGCTCCTTACACTCAGGAAACATAATTGGAGGTGGAACTCACACAGAAACATGGGCTTTCAGAAGTGGGCTCTCTCAATAGAAGACTTTGCGGTGTTGTGTTCTAATGGTTTTACCTTCCACAATGTATCTGAACCAATGTAACCTTGCCTATAGCAACAATGTAACCTTCAGCTGCATCATATGAACCCTGTAAGAGGACGCGAGCTAATGACCACCAGCTGGCAGCAGCGAGCGTCCAAGCTCCCTTGGTCCAAACTCATCAAAGGCAACAGCGCGGGAAGTTTTCCCGCCATCACCTACACCTGGACAAGAAGGGCGTGACCCGCAATGACGTCACGCAGACAGTAGCCAATGGGCTACCGTGGAACCACGTTCAAATGTATTACTACTGTATATAAAGAGCTATCGATCCGCCATTACCTCATGTTCCCTCTGTCCACGATGCAATAAACCTGAGTTAACCCAGCCCGAGGCTGTGTCCTGTGTCTTGGTTTGCATACACCAAATTGGCGACGAGGATGGGATGATGGATCCCCACGGAACAGCCAGGGCACAGAGCGGGTTCAACATCACCAAACCGCAAGACTGGGAGCTGCTTGAGATGGACTTCCAGGCGGCACTGGTGGAACTCAAAGTCAAAGGAGACGACGAGGAGAGGAAGAGGGCCATCCTCACCAGAATGCTCGGGATGGAAACCAAGCGGACGCTGGTGGGCATCATCGCTCCGAAGAAGGTGAGCGAATTTAAGGCGGACGACATCATGAAGCTGCTGCGAGAGCGCTTCCGTCCCTCGAGGGCAATGTTTCCCGCTCGGAGCGCGTTTTGGAGGCGAGTCCAAGCGCCGGACGAGTCGGTTGAGGCATTCGTGGCCGCCATGAGGATAGCCGCCGCCCCCTGTAAATGGGGCGACATCCTAGAGATGGCCCTCAGGGACGGAGTGCTGTGTGGCCTGAAAGACAAGGAGGTGCAGCGCAGCTTGATGAACAAGGAGCCGCCACCCACGCTGGCAGAGGTCGTAGAGGCCGCGGAAGCCGCAGAGTCCACGAATGCTGGAGTGGACGAGATGCACCAGTGGCGTGAGTGGCGTCCTAGAGCCGGCAAGGCGGAAAATTCGGTGCACGGGAAGTCCGGACAGTCGGTGCACGCAACTCGACGGGCCTCAAAGTCGTCTACGGAAGGCAGCGACGGCGAGGAGGTCCAGAAGGTCCGAAAGGGTGGTCGACGCTGCGAGGGTTGCGGAGCGGCCCATGAGCGCGCGAGATGCCCGTTCAGGAAGGCCGAGTGTTACACCTGCGGCCGTCGGGGGCACATCGCCAAGGCATGCAGAAAACGGAAGGAGGGCCGGAGGCAGTCACAAGACCGTTCGGCCAGACCGGACCGTCCAGCGAGGCCCAAAGATGGCGCCCAGACCACGAGGAAGCAGGATGGCGTGGGCCGCGTCTCGGACGACAGCGAGGACGACGCCCCAGTGTTCAGCGTGTCCGCGGGACAGTCCCATTACTTCGTTGAGGTATTAGTACAAGGGGCCCCTATTAGGATGGAAATTGACTCGGGGTCCTCCTATTCTATAATTCCCCAGAAAGAGTTCTTGAAAATCGACCCCCACGTGCGGCCCAAACTTAAAACGTTGAGGTCCACGCTACGAGACGTACAGGGAAACAGCATTCCGGTGTTGGGGGTCGGGAAATTTCGGGTCAATTTTAAGAGACATTCTGCGGAACTGCCCCTAGTTGTCCTTAAGGGGGGAAGTTGTAGCCTCCTAGGGACACAGTGGTTTCAGCCCTTAGGTTTGTTCATAGGGGGAGTGCATACAGTGGGGGTGGACCCAATACAAGCGGTTTGCGATGCGCATCCCGCCGTTTTTAAGAAAGGACTCGGAAAGTTCAAGGGACCCCCTGTAGCCTTCGACCTAGACCCGGAGGTCCGCCCGATAAGACTCAAACCGCGCAGGGTGCCGTTCGCACTCAAGGACAAGATAGAGGCGGAACTGGACAAACTGGTGGGCCAGGGGATTCTTATTCCTGTCGATTCCGCGGAGTGGGAAACTCCAATTGTAACGGCTCTAAAGGCTAACGGGGAGGTGCGCATTTGCGCTGATTATAAGTGTACAATTAACAAGGCGATCCGCCCTAATGCATACCCGGTGCCGGTGATCAGCCACCTTTTGGCCAGGCTGAATGGGGGAAAGTGTTTCGCTAAACTCGATTTGGCACAAGCCTATCAGCAACTTCCTGTGACCCCCACCACGGCCGCGGCACAAACGATAGTTACACATAAAGGGGCGTTCCAGGTGTCGCGTTTACAGTTCGGCGTGAACTCGGCACCCGGCCTTTTTCAGTCGCTTGTGGAACGCCTCCTGAAGGGACTGGAGGGGGTGTTGCCTTATTTTGATGACGTGTTGATAACAGGGGGGAGTGAGGCTGAACTGGCAAAGAGATTGGACAAAGTACTAACCGTGTTCGAGAAAGCGGGGCTGAGACTGAGGAAGGACAAATGTGTTTTTTTCGAAACTGAGGTCGAGTTTTTAGGGTTCCGGATCACACCCGAGGGGATTAAGCCGTCTAAATCCAAAGTAGCAGCCATAAAAAAGGCCCCTCGCCCCACATCCAAAACCGAGCTACAGTCTTTCCTGGGGCTCCTCAATTTTTACCATACATTCCTCCCGCGGAAGGCGTCCGTGGCCGAACCGCTCCATCGGTTACTTAAAAAGGAGGAGACATGGATGTGGGGTGACGAGCACGAGAGGGCGTTCAAAGAGCTAAAGCAACTCCTAACATCTGAGGCAATCCTGACGCACTTCGACCCCAAACGGCCAGTGGTCCTAGTCTGTGATGCATCCCCGGTGGGGGTGGGGGCGGTGCTTTGCCACGTGTTGGATGACGGAAGGGAGGCCCCGGTAGCGTTTTATTCAAGGTCCCTGTCCCAAGCGGAGCGAAATTACGCACAAACCGACAGGGAGGCATTAGCAATAGTAGCGGGAACCAAAAAATTTCACGATTTTTTGTATGGCCGCCCGTTCAAAATCGTGACTGATCACAAGCCACTGTTAGGGATTTTCACGGCAAGCAAGCCCACGCCGCAGATCCTGTCCCCGAGAATGCTGCGATGGGCTATTTTTCTCAACGCATACCAACATGAGTTGGAGTACCGGCCCGGAAAGGAGATCAGCCATGCTGATGCACTTTCGAGATCTCCTTTGCCCTTGTCGGACGACCAAAAGGCGAGAGTAGAAAGAGACCGCCAGGTGTTGCTAATTGAGGTCTTAGACGCACCCCCAATAGTACCAGCCGACATTGCTAGGGCGACAGGCAAGGACAGAACGCTGGAGAAAGTTAGTTCATGGGTACAGAAGGGGTGGCCGGCATCGTCCCCGAGTACAGAATTCGACCCATTTTTTCGGAAAAAGCTAGAGCTGTCCCTAGAGAGGGGGTGCCTTTTGTGGGGCCAACGGGTGGTGGTCCCTACGCCCCTGCGGCCGAGGGTGCTCGAACTGCTGCACGTCAGCCACCCGGGCATAGTTCGTTCAAAGGCGCTGGCCCGGAGTTACTTCTGGTGGCCACAGCTGGACGCGGACATTGAGCACATGGTCGGCACTTGTGAGGCATGCCAGGGATCCCGACCAGAGGCGGCCCGTCTTCCGCATAGGGAATGGGACACAGCAAGGGGGCCATGGTCCAGAGTGCACGTAGATTTCGCTGGCCCATTCCGAGGAACCATGTTTCTCCTGGTGGTGGATGCGTTCTCCAAGTGGCTGGAGGTTATCCCAGTAAAGAGCACGTCCTCCGCCACGACAATTAGCCAGCTAAGGAGAGTCTTTTCCACGTTCGGTTTACCCGACACTTTAGTCAGCGATAACGCTAGTTGTTTCACCTCCGCTGAGTTCGGGGCATTCATGGAGGCAAACGCCATTCGGCATGTCACATCCGCGCCGTTTCACCCGGCCACGAATGGCCAAGTGGAACGGCTGGTGCGTACAACAAAGGAGGCGCTGCGGCGCATGGGCCCGGGGGACCTGAACCACCAAGTATGCCAGTTCCTCTTAGCGTATAGGGTGACCCCCTTAGCGTCAGGCTACTCGCCGGCAGAGCTCTTGATGCGGCGAAAACTGACCACGATCCTGTCCAGGCTAGACCCGACGAGAGTCGAGGATAAAGGGAAAAACATAGGGTTGGCAGTCTCGAAAGGTTTCGCCGCCGGCGACCCTGTTCACTGCAGGAACTATTCCAGCGCAGGGCCAGCCTGGGTACCAGGGACGGTTGTAGAACAGACGGGGCCAGTGTCGTACCGGGTCGAGACTAACACCGGCCTCCTCTGGAGGAGGCACGCAGACCAACTGAGGCACCGAGTGAGTAGGCCAGTCAGTGGGGCTCAGCAACAGGATTCAGCGTTAGGGTTCTCCCCCACCCGCTTAACCCAAGGGGGAGACAGCAGCGGACAACAGTCCCAAGCAAGGGGGGAAGGCAGAAGCAGCGGCCCCGACTCATACCCTTTTGATACACCAGTCCTATCAGAGGCCGGGGAAGGGGGAGAGGAGTTCGCGACCGCTGCCCCCGATTGTAATTTTGATTTTGATTTTGCGAGCCGGGGGGGTTTTCAGGAGTGTTCCCCCACCCATCCAAGCGAGAAGAGGGGTTTTTCGTTAGCCCCCAGTGCCCCCGGTTCCTCCCTAAGAAAGAGCACACCTCCCAACAACGCCGCGGAGCCGCGGCGAGTCACTAACGAGTCTCCCTCTCCAATTACAGGACAGGAAACCAGGGGACAAAGAGAAGGTAGCAAACCCGGGGAAAGGCAGCCCGCATCGAGACCCCAGCGTGTTCGAAATAAGCCATCTTGGCTGAGAGACTTTGTCTCCTAGGGGGGGGAGTGTGTTTAAGTGTGGGCTCGAGACGTTGTCTCGTCCTAGGGGGGAGGGGTGTTGTGTTCTAATGGTTTTACCTTCCACAATGTATCTGAACCAATGTAACCTTGCCTATAGCAACAATGTAACCTTCAGCTGCATCATATGAACCCTGTAAGAGGACGCGAGCTAATGACCACCAGCTGGCAGCAGCGAGCGTCCAAGCTCCCTTGGTCCAAACTCATCAAAGGCAACAGCGCGGGAAGTTTTCCCGCCATCACCTACACCTGGACAAGAAGGGCGTGACCCGCAATGACGTCACGCAGACAGTAGCCAATGGGCTACCGTGGAACCACGTTCAAATGTATTACTACTGTATATAAAGAGCTATCGATCCGCCATTACCTCATGTTCCCTCTGTCCACGATGCAATAAACCTGAGTTAACCCAGCCCGAGGCTGTGTCCTGTGTCTTGGTTTGCATACACCAAAGGAGACCATGCCCTAGCAAGGAAGACTGAAGGCTTTGAGTATGGTTCAACTGAAGGAGTCAAGATCATGGGTGAGTCTGGTAGCTGTTGGATGCAATGTTGTCGAGACTAGAGAGTAGTGTTAATTTGCTTTCTGTTCCTGAAAGAATAATTATAGACTACAAGAAAGGGGATTTTAGCGAACAATAAGAAAAACATTCTTGGCACATGAACTGTTTCAGAAGGGAAAATGGTGGGGTCTCTTTTGCAGTGTGCCATTTCCCCCCCCCCCCTTTATTATTTTATTTATAATTATTACATAGTAAAAAAGAAAAGGAAATAAGATAAAGGGCAAAAGACAAAAGACATAAATATTTCTAAGGAATATTTTAAGAGTGGATTTTGTTTATCAACAAATGATTTCCAACTCGGCAATCCTAATGTGTAATCCTTGTTGCCATCTCTGGGTAGTTGTGTTAGTTCAGGGGTTCCCAATCTTTTCAAGGTGGGGGCCAGGTCATCTCTCAGTCAGCTTTGAGGGCTGGATGGCCATTTTGCACTGCCTGCATGCTGGGGTTGGCCATTTTGTCCCAACAGCTTCAAAGCGGGTGGCCATTTGGTTTCTCGAATGCCCTTGGAGGGGTGCCATGGGCCAGATCCAAGGGTTGGGAACCCTTGTGTTAGTTGATTGAGGCAAAGAGCAAAAACACTCCTGTGGATCTTTAAAGGAGCGAATTCTACCAGCTGTATGCTCAATGGACTCGGGACCACTTTATCAGAACTGCCCTTCAGTCTGCGAAAACTTATGTCCAATAAAATTGATCCCCTTTGAGGTTGCCTCTTATTGTTGCTCCTGTTGCCCTTTATGTGCCATGAAGACTTGTAGTGACCCAATGATTGACTGTCTTCCAGAATGTCTGTCATTAATAGATCTGCTCAGCTCTTGTAAATTAAAGGCTATGATCTACTTTATTGAGTCAATCCATCTTATATTGGGTTTTCCATCTAGTATCTGGGTTGTCCCCTTCTCCACTCACTTCAACATTTCCCCGGCATTATTGTCATTGCCAGTAAGTCTTGTCCTCTCTTACCAACCCACCATATGATGCCTATCTAATTTAGTAGAACACACACTCTCTCTTTTGAGCTTTTAATATTTTTAAAATTTTGACAGTAGTTTTTAATGGTTTTTTAAATTGCTTTTTAAACTGACATTGGTTTTATTTTCTGTGAGCCACCCAGAGTCTTCGGAGTTGGGCGGCAATACAAATTAGAATAAATAAATAAATATTGATATATGCTCCAAAACTAACCCTTTCAGGTTATCAAAATGAAAGTATTTCTCTTTTGTTTGCTATCTGTCTTAGAGAAAGGGTATGCCTTCACAGAGGATAATATCAGGTCACTTTTGCAAAGCGTGACTCTCCAACAGCACTTGAAACGGTTACTTATCTAGAGTACAAAACTCTGAATTCACCCAGTTAGTATGACCAGTTTTCTATATCCTGCTTTCCAATATGACAGCCAGGCAGGAAGTGTTCTCTTTGACAATCATAGAATTATAGAATAACTGAATTGGAAGGGACCTGTTAGGTTAGTGATGGCGAACCTTGGCACTCGAGCTGTTCTTGAACTTCAATCCCCAGAAGCCCAAGGCTATGTGAATCCACACAAATGGGATTACCGCTGATTCACAGAGACTTGGGCTTTGGGGAATTGAAGTCCAAGAACAGCTGGAGTGCCAAGGTTCACCATCACTGTGTTAGGCCATCAAGTCCAACCCCTGCTCAATGCAGGAATCCGAATCAAAGCAGATATGACAGATGGTTGTCCAATTCTCTCTTGAATGCTCCCAGTGATGGCGAGCTCACCACCTCTCGAGGCGGTTGGTTCCACCGTTGTGCTGCTCTAACTATTAAGATTCCCCCTCCTAATATTCAGCCTATATCTGCCTTTCTGTAGTTTCAGCCTATTATTAAGCATCCTGCACTCTGGGATGATGGAGAACAGCTCCTTCCCTTCCTCTTTATGATTATCCTTCAGGTTAAGCAGTAGGACGAGTGAAGCATGGGTGTCTTTATGTATAACTCATGTGTGCTGAAACCGAGTAACAGGTTTCCTCCACAGTGGTAGAAATGCTATGCAATGTACACAGAAAAAAATCACACTATACACTGGTACCTCATACAACGATTTTAATCCATTCCACAGGGCTCGTTGTTGTACGAAACAATTGCTACACGATGCATGCATCATATAGCGATTTTCCCTATGGGCTGCATCGTACAACTCCCCGCCCCCCGCTAAGTGGGTTTTTCCATTGAAAAATTGTTGTACGGATTTTTCCTATAGGGAAAATTGTTATGCAGGATGCCATTCCCCCCCAAAAAAAACTAATTGTTATGCGATTTCGTTGCTATACGGGGCGATTGTTGTATGCCGTTCCACTGTATTCTCACCTTTAGGCAGCCCAATCAAAACCACATGGGACATAGCATGCACAAGGCCAGACAGAACTATGACAATCATTTCAAAACTAACCCCAGACCTGTGGGTACAAGAGATTGCAGTAACCCTAGGTCGCAGGAGGAGAAAAATGTTGCAGCAGATCGCAAAAAGCAAACCAAGGAAGGCTGGGAACCTCAGTTTCACAAAAGGAATCAAAATGCGTTTTCCTTCTTTTGCAAAAAATATTGGAAAGGATGCAGAGGCAAGCAGATTCATGTAACCTAGTAGACAACCCAGAGAATAAAGGTCTTTGGGTTTGGTAATTACCTGTCAGAAGAAGCTGCTGGAGCCAGATCTCTCGTCTTTCACCAGTGTCCTTCCGAAAGGAACGAAAGTTTGCTTGGTTGCTGTCCTCCTTCCCCGCTTGGCTGAGATTTTGATCTTGAGCCAAAAACAAAGATTAGTGCCTAATGAAAAGGAGGAACGTACGAGATGGTTATTTCATTTTTGTGTGGCAGACAGGAGCACGCAGTGGCACCGTGGGGCTTAACAAGTCTTCTCCAAAAGGAGGAAACACAGCTTGCCGAAAGTGCTCAAGAGGCTCAAAGTTCTTTAAACTGATGATTCCAAAGAGGAAGAAAAAAGCCATTAATAAAAAAAAATCACTCTTTTAAAATAGGGTGCAATGACTCATGAGACGCAAAGAATTCGCCAGATGCAATTCTTCAGGAGGAGTCCCGTCGCCTGGGATTTAGCAGCCTTTTCTGTACGCAAGGCTGTATTCAAATGACACACAAAGAAGAGATCATGAACCAAGCTGGGTATGCGCCAATTTCTGAACCACTTGATCACTAGTGATGACTAGTAAAAGCTGGCTCCTACAAGCTGACTTGACTAAATCAAGCTGACTCTTGATTAAATTACTCAGATCCAGCACCCTTGGCTTGATTGCTTCAATTCTGTACACCTCAGCAATGGCACTCACAACTGTGCTTATCACAGTGACCATAGCAGTACCAAGCAGTAAATAACACACTTTTTAAAATCAACTTTGAGCAGAGGTAGGAAAGCCCTTAGCCAAACATGTAGTTAATTTGTTGCATCTGGAAAAGTGCAAAATTTGGTTTTGGATCGTCTACCCTAGGTAAAGGTAAAGGTTTCCCTTGCTCGAAAGCCAGTCGTATCTGACTCTAGGGTGCAGTGCTCATCTCTGTTTCTAAGCCGAAGAGCCAGCGCTGTCTGCTTCTGCAGACGTTTCCGTGGTCATGTGGCAGGCATGACTAGACACCGGAGCGCATGGAACGTCTACCCTAGGGGTGCCCAAACTACGGCCTGCAGGCTGTATCCGGCCTATTATGGCAATTCATCATGCCTGTGGAGCCCTTGTTGCTCCTGGAAGTGGATGGAGAATGTGCCCACCAATGCGCATGTACATCCAGAACCACTCTTGGAAGTGGTTCTGGACACCTCCGCACATGCACAAATGCATCCACACCACCCCTGGAAGTGGATGGCGATGCCCTGTGCCTCTGCAAACGCATAGTGGTGGGATTCAATTTTTGTTTACTACCTACTCTGTTGGTGTGGTATGGTGGGTGTGGCCAGGAGAAAGCCCTGTGTTATTTCAAAACATGGATGGATGGGGCCAGCCAGAATTTCTGCTACCAGTTCTGGTGAACAGGAGTGAACCTGCTGAATCCCACCACTGCAAACACATCTGCACCACTTCCAGGAGTGGTGCGGATGTGTTTGTGGCATGCATGCACAGGGGTATCCGGAACCACTTCTGGGATTGGTTCTGGATGTGCCTGTGCAAACATGCCCACTTTGGGGGCGTGGTCAGGCATGTTCAGCTGTTCCTGGGGCATGGTTAGGCCCCTGACACAAAAAGTTTAGGCACCCCTGGTCTACCCTGTAGGTATATCTAGCACACACCCAGTGGTGGGCTCCAAAAAATTTTTCCTATCACACTGTGGCATGGTATGGTGGGTGTGGCCAGGGGAAAGCCCTGCGTTGCACCCAAATTAGGACTACTTTATTTCAAAACTTGGATGGACAGGGCCAGCCAGAATTTCTGTTTCTGGTTCTGGCGAACTGGTGGGAACCTGCTGATGCCCACCACTGCACGCACCATATCCAAAACTATGCTTCTACAGGAACACAAGGGGGAATTTTAGAAGGTGCTTAATATGTCCCCCATGAGAATGCCCAATTTCTACCAAAAAGTCATCCCATACTCTGGATGCATTAAATAGTCCTGTCCTTACAACCCGACCATTATTCTTTTCATTCAGTCCATAAAACCAGGCTTGTTGGGACTTGTTTATTGTCTTGCTGCTGATCCTCCCAAAAGCAAGAACACACTCAACGAATTTTTTAGTTTTCTTAATGTGCTATTGTGATTCAAGTCGAAAGATCTGAGAGAAGATTAAGCCAAGAGGACTTCCAGACAGAGGAACTGGACAATATAAAGTGCCAGCCCTTCCAGAAGAATGGCAACAGGATTTGTCTATATTATCCTGAGGCTCCTATAACTTTCTAGGTGAAGGATAGAGAAGTCTGGTTGTGTCATCTCAGCACATGAAGTCTGTGCTATACAGGAAGCAGTTCCATGCCTACTTCTCCTTTCATGTCCTGAATCTAGATGTCTTCTGCTTCCTGATCTTAAATGGGATATCATGGACTCAGCACAAAATCTTCCCTCACCAACTATATCCAAAATAAGAAAGTGGCCATGCGATTCTTTCTGCCAATCCAACAAGAGGTGTGTTGATGACCTCAGCTATAAGGGTTCAAGTCATACCTGTCAAGTATCCCGGATTGGCTGGGATTTCCCCTATTTCCGCGGCGCTTCCTCCACTTTCTCGTCGCCATCCCGTAATTTGACCGGCGGGGAAAGTAGTTACTGCACAAAGAAGGGTTCTGCGCAGGTCGCATATTTTCCGGAGCCGCACTTGACGGGTGTGGTTCAAGTGTTGATTTGATTCAGACCAAGACTTTCAGTCTAAATGGTGTTTCAGAATTCAAGGATCTATTAGTTCTGGCACATATTCATTAAAAAAATGCATTTTATTTCCAGTTTCATACATCCCGTGGTGTTAATTGTGTATTTTTTCTCTTGTCCTCCTTCGGCCCAATTTTCATTCTTTTTGACAGTCAGAATTTTACAGGTTATTTATGCTGGTGTTGAGCGCAGCACTGTGCACAGTAGCCGTGAATTGCTGCTCATTTACAAGTCACTGCTCACAATTCCTCATCACACGTCAGTTATGTGACTTGGCATATGGTGAGGAATACAGTAACTCACAGGTTGTCAGCAATTCACCGCTACAATATACACCATTGCACTTATGCTGGCAGAAATAGGCAACAGGATTCTGGCCATTTATTTATTTTTAAGCTAAAACAATAATGCCCGCTAGGAGAGTAGCATGGAGATGTGGTGTCCACGTGTCCTGCTTCAATGGCTGTCCAAGGAGAGTCCTTTCTTTAAGGACACCTCCTGTTTGTTCATAGCTAGGAAACCATCTGACCTGGCAGGCACAATTTTCCACAGTTCTCCGCTATTTCTAGCTATTAACATTGAGATGTAAATAATTACTATTCAAATTACTGTACCAGAATTGCTTCCTTATTTTACACAGCGTCACCTATTTAGTGCCTGAAAAAGGATGCAAAGCTTTCCCCCTTAATTTTAGTTGAATCTGTCCTTTAATTTAATTTTATTATTATTATTGGCAATGCATGGGCCACCCTTCCAAACTGGTTTTTTCCCCTCCAATGATTTTCCATTCCAGATCCTCAGATCATAAAAACCAACCTAGCAGTTCAAAAGAAAGAAAT
This sequence comes from Bradypodion pumilum, assembly GCA_035047305.1. Classification (NCBI taxonomy): domain Eukaryota; kingdom Metazoa; phylum Chordata; class Lepidosauria; order Squamata; family Chamaeleonidae; genus Bradypodion; species Bradypodion pumilum. Next base: position 7,374,268 of record JAWDJD010000007.1, read on the forward strand.
TGCAAGTAGATAAATAGGTATTGCTTTGGCAGAGAAGGTAACAGTGCTCCATGCATGCCGTCATGCCTGCCACATGACCATGGAAATGTTGGCAGATGCAGACAGCGCTGGCTCTTTGGCTGTAAACGGAGATTAGCACCACCACCCTAGAGCTGGATATGACTAGCTTTCAAGCCACCTTACCTAGGGTGTTTTATTTTTGCAAAAGATGGACCTTTTTTGCAAAAAAAGAATCCTTCCCCCATCAGCTGGTGGGCCACACTCTATTTCAGGAGTTCTCAACCTTTTTAAGCCAGGGTTGGGCCACGCTCCCTCAGACAGCTTCAGGGGCCAGACAGCCATTTTGCCTTGCCTCCACCACATGGCACATCCTGGTATGTTGGAGATGGTGGCAGGCCACATGAAATGCTAATGGGGACTGCATCTGGCCCACAGGACGGAGGTTGAGATTCACTCCTCTACTTTATCCCATCTCTAGCATGGACTGGGGATTGGGATACAAAAGATCAGGACAATTTAGTCCCCTGATGGGGGTCTTACAATGGGACATGTTGTGGGCGGATTGGAGTGGATTGGCCTGATCCATGTGCGCATGTGATCAGACCAACCCGCTCCAAAGAGTAGGCTATATGCCTATGTAGATGGGCTCTCTGTTTAAATGATACAGTCTACTAGTGTTGTGTTCTGTAAAGCTGTGCCTTTAACAATGTACCATTGCCATGTGTTAACAATGTAACCTTTCTGTGTGCAACATTATAACCTTCAGCTGTATCAATGTAAACCTGATAAGGGGACGCGAGCTAGTGACCACTAGATGGCAGTAGCGAGCGTCCAGCTCTCATGGCTCAGATTCACCTGGTTCAGCAGCGCGGGAAGATTCCCCGCCACATCTTCACCTGGTCAAGAAGGGCGTGACCTCCACGACGTCACGCGGGCAGCAACCAATAGTCTGTCGACGAGCCACTTTCAAATGTATAGCCAGCTGTATATATTGAGCTCCCCATCCGCCATTACCACATGTTCCTCCGGATCATCATGCAATAAACCTGTGTTAAGCCAACCCTTCGGCTGTTTCATTGTCTTTGGTCCCTTACACTAAATTGGCGACGAAGGTGGGATATGGCAGCCCACGGGACCAAGACATGCGCCAGTTTCGAAATCAGGAAACCGGGCGACTGGGAGATCTTCGAGATGGACTTCCAGGCGGCACTGATTGAGTCCGAAGTCACGGAAGAGGCAAAGAAAAGGGCCATCTTCACCAGGATGCTCGGACAAGAAACCAAAAGGACCTTGGTGGACCTGATTGCACCGAGGAGGGTGAGCGAATTCAAGGCCAAGGAGCTCATGCAGATGCTGCGTGAGCACGTCCGGCCCGCCACGCGATGTTTCCCGCTCGGAGTGCGTTCTGGAGGCGAGTCCAAGCGCCCGGGGAGACGGTCGCCGCATTCGTGGCGGCCCTGCGGCTGGCGGCCGGCCCGTGCAAATGGGAGAATGCCGAAATCACCCTCCGGGACTGTGTGCTGTGCGGCCTGAATGACGCCGAAACCCAGCGCACATTAATGAACCAAGAGCCGCCTCCCACGTTGCAGGAGGTCGTCAGAGCGGCCCAGGCCGCAGAAGCTACAAAGGCCGGGGTCCAAGAACTCCAGGACTGGCGGCCGAAGTCGAGCAAGGCAGAGACTCCGGTACAGGCGGCCCGGCGAACTTCGAGGTCGTCCACAGAGAGCAGCGACGACGAGGACGTCCGGAGGGTCCGGAAGGAGAGCCGGCGGTGCGACGGCTGTGGAGCGGCCCACGACCGCGTAAAGTGCCCGTTCCGGAAGGCCGAGTGCCACAACTGCGGCCGCCGCGGGCACATCGCCAAGGTGTGCAGGAAGAAGCGCGAGACCCGGAGGAGCTCCGCAGACCGTTCCGCGGGACAAGACCGCCCAACGAGACCCAAGGACGGCGCCCAGGCCACACGGAAGCAGGACGGCGTGGGCGCATCTCCGACGGCAGCGAGGACGATGCCCCAGTGTTCAGCGTGTCTGCAGGACACCCCCGCTACTTTGTTGAGGTACTAGTCCAAGGGGTTCCCATTAGGATGGAAATTGACTCGGGGTCCTAATATTCAATCATTTTCCAGAGGGAATTTTTGGGAATTGCCCCCCACAAGCGACCCAAGCTCAAAGCATTGAGGTCCACACTACGGGACGTGCAAGGGAACAGCATTCCAGTGTTGGGGGTCGGAGAATTTCAGGTCAAATTCAAGGAGCATGCCGCGTCCCTTCCCCTAGTCGTGCTAAAAGGGGGAGATTGCAGCCTCCTCGGGACTCAATGGTTCCAGCCCCTGGGGTTGTTTATTGGGGGGGTGCACGCCATTGGCATGCACGCCGTGGGGACTGATCCAATTCAGGAGGTGTGCGAGGCGCACCCCAAAGTTTTCAAAAAAGGACTGGGGGAATTCAAGGGGCCCCCAGTGACTTTCGACCTGGACCCGGAGGTCCGCCCAATTCGCCTTAAACCGCGCAGGGTGCCGTTCGCACTTAAGGACAAGATAGAGGCAGAACTGGACAAGCTGGTGGGCCAGGGGATCCTTGTGCCTGTAGATTCTGCGGAGTGGGAAACTCCAATTGTAACCACACTAAAGGCCAATGGGGAGGTCCGCATATGCGCCGACTACAAGTGCACCATCAACAAGGCGATCCGCCCGAATGCATATCCGGTGCCGGTAGTCAGCCATCTGCTGGCCAGGTTACACGGGGGAAAGTGTTTCTCTAAGCTCGACTTAGCACAGGCCTACCAGCAGCTCACGGTGTCCCCTGCCGCAGCTGCTGCGCAGACCATAGTCACCCACAAGGGGGCGTTCCAGGTGACGCGCCTCCAGTTCGGCGTGAATTCGGCGCCTGGAATTTTCCAGTCACTCGTGGAACGCCTCCTGAAGGGGCTGGAGGGGGTGTTGCCTTATTTTGATGACGTGTTAATAACGGGGGGGAGTCGGGTCGAATTGGCCAAGAGGTTGGGGAAGGTCCTGACGATATTCGAAAAAGCGGGGCTGAGACTGCGGAAGGACAAATGCGTCTTCTTCGCAACCGAGGTTGAGTTCCTAGGGTTTTGTGTGACTCCTGAGGGAATAAAACCATCCAAGTCCAAGGTGGCAGCCATTAAGAAAGCCCCCCGCCCCACCTCCAAGCCCGAGCTGCAGTCGTTCCTAGGGCTGCTCAACTTTTACCACTCCTTCCTCCCCCGGAAGGCAGCGGTGGCTGAACCGCTACACAAACTGCTAAAGAAAGACCAGGCATGGAAGTGGGGCGATGACCAGGAAAGGGCATTTAGTGAGCTAAAAAGCCTCCTAGCGTCCGATGCCATACTGACCCACTTCAACCCCAAACGCCCAGTAGTCCTGACCTGTGATGCATCTCCAGTGGGGGTGGAGGCGGTGCTGTGCCACGTGTTGGAGAACGGAAGGGAGGCCCCGATAGCATTTTACTCCAGGTCCCTGTCCCAAGCGGAGAGAATCTACGCACAGACAGACAGGGAGGCACTAGCAATAGTCGCGGGGACGAAAAAATTTCACGATTTTCTGTACGGCCGCCCCTTCACCATTGTAACTGACCACAAGCCCCTGCTAGGCATCTTTACCGCAGATAAGCCCACCCCACAGATCCTGTCTCCGAGGATGCTCAGGTGGGCCATTTTTCTCAACGCGTATCAGCACGCGTTGGTCTACCGGCCCGGGAAAGAGATCAGCCATGCGGATGCTCTATCTAGGTCTCCCCTCCCCCTAACGCCCAGCCAGGTGAGCAAGGGGGAGCGGGACCATCAGGTTCTCATGAAAGAGGTACTGGATTCGCCCCCCGTAGTGCCCGCCGACATTGCCAAAGCGACAGAGAAGGACAAGACGTTAGCGGCAGTAAGCTCCTGGGTGCAGAAAGGGTGGCCCGCGTCCTGCCCAGCGGAGGAGTTCGCTCCATTTTTCAGAAAAAAGCTAGAACTGTCCCTAGAGAGGGGTTGCCTCTTGTGGGGGCAGCGGGTGGTGATTCCCACTTCCCTTCGGCCGCGGGTGCTCAAACTGCTGCACGTCAGCCACCCCGGCATCGTGCGATCCAAGGCGCTGGCCCGGAGTTACTTCTGGTGGCCCCAGCTGGACGCCGACATTGAGCACATGGTCGGCACTTGTGAAAATTGCCAATGCTCCAGACCAGAGGAGGCCCGCCTTCCCCACAGGGAATGGGACGCGGCTAAGGGGCCGTGGTCCCGGGTGCACGTTGATTTCGCGGTCCCGTTCAGAGGCACCCTGTTCCTTCTTGTAGTGGACGCTTTCTCCAAATGGTTGGAGGTTATCCCAGTCACGAGCACCTCCTCGGCCCAGACCATTAGGCATTTGCGGAGGCTCTTTTCCACGTTCGGCATACCCGACACATTAATTAGTGACAACGCTAGTTGTTTCACGTCCTCCGAGTTTAGGGCTTTCATGGAGATCAACGCCGTTCGGCACATCACCTCCGCCCCGTTTCACCCGGCCACCAATGGCCAAGTAGAGCGCCTCGTCCGCACCACGAAGGACGCATTGCGGCGCATGGGCCCCGGGGATCTGAACCTGCAAGTGTGTCAGTTTCTGCTAGGGTACAGGGTGACCCCGTTGGTGTCAGGATACTCCCCCGCAGAACTCTTAATGCGTAGGAAACTGACCACCATCCTTACTAGGCTAGACCCCACGAGAGTAGAGGACAAAGGAAGGAACATCGGGCTAGAGGCTACAAAGAGTTTCAGTGTAGGCGCCCCCGTGCATTGCAGGAATTACGCCAGCACGGGCCCAGCCTGGGTACCGGGCGTAGTTGTGGAGCAAACCGGTCCCGCCGGTGGAAACCAGCACAGGGCTCCTGTGGAGGCGGCACGCGGACCAGCTCCGACGCAGGGTCTCCGATGAGCAGGGCACAGACCAAGCAGAGAATAAGTCAGCGTTAGGGTTCTCCCCCACCCGTTCAGCCCAAGGGGGAGGGAAGGGGGACCGCGGGCCCCCACCAAGGGGGGAGGAGGATATCCTCGTAGATACCCTGGGGGATCTTTCTGAGGAGGAGGGACCCGACCCCATACATATCTCGCGGAAGGTCCCCACAAATGCAGATACCCCTACTAAGTTAGATTTTGATTTTCAGAACCGGGGGGGGGGGGGTTTCGGAGTGGTCCCCCACCCGTCCAAGCGAGAAGAGGGGTTTTTCGTTAGCCCCGACTACCCCCGGTCTGCCCACAATGGAGTTTTTCCCTTCCCCTAAGGCCGCCAGACAGCGGCAAGCCACTAACAAGTCTCCCTCTCCCATTTCAGGACAAGGGACCAGGGAACAAAGAAGCAATAACGCCCCCGGGGGGGGGCAGCCCTCGTCACGGCCCAAACGCACATGCAACAAGCCATCTTGGCTGAGAGACTTCGTCTCATCCTAGGGGGGAGGGATGTTGTGTTCTGTAAAGCTGTGCCTTTAACAATGTACCATTGCCATGTGTTAACAATGTAACCTTTCTGTGTGCAACATTATAACCTTCAGCTGTATCAATGTAAACCTGATAAGGGGACGCGAGCTAGTGACCACTAGATGGCAGTAGCGAGCGTCCAGCTCTCATGGCTCAGATTCACCTGGTTCAGCAGCACGGGAAGATTCCCCGCCACCTCTTCACCTGGTCAAGAAGGGCGTGACCTTCTACGACGTCACGCAGGCAGCAACCAATAGTCTGTTGACGAGCCACTTTCAAATGTATAGCCAGCTGTATATATTGAGCTACTCATCCACCATTACCACATGTTCCTCCGGATCATCATGCAATAAACCTGTGTTAAGCCAACCCTTCGGCTGTTTCATTGTCTTTGGTCCCTTACACTAAAACTAGTACATACACATTTCAGTTAAGTGGCACATTGTCTCTTGTCCTTGTTTTTGTCGATGTTTAAGTGGCTACTCTAACTAAAATTCATTACTGAAGGGATTTCACATGATTGTCAAATGTACTGTAGTTTGAGGCTGACTAACCACCAACCAAATAACCAACCCACAAACATTGCTATAAATAGGAGATTTGAGCTCAGGCTGGACAGCTGCGCACTGTATATTTTTATGACTTCCCTCTCTATTTTTTTTCTTTCCCCTCTCTCCCAAATCTGTCCCCTCATCCTTGAGGCCACTAAGGACAGTTGTCACGAGTACTAGCCTATAGCTTTCCTCGTGGGATCACAGGGGCTTAGTGCCTAAGATACTGAGCTTGACTGTCAGCAGGTCAGCAATTCGAGACCCATGTACTGCATGATGGACTGAACTCCTGTCGTCTGAGCCAGCTCCTGCCAACCCAGCAGTTCGAAAGCAAGAAATTGCAAGTAGATAAACAGGTACCATTTCAGTAGGAAAGGTAACAGCATTCCATGCACTCCGGCGTCTTATCATGCATGACCACAGAAATGTCTACAGAAGCAGATAGCGCTGGATCTTCGGCTGTAAACAGATGATCACCACCCCCTACAGCAGGGGTTCCCTACCTTTTCAAGCCAAGGGCCGGGTCATGCTCTCTCAGTCAGCTTCGTGGGCCGGATGGCCATTTTGCCCTGCCTGCATGCTGGGGGTGGCCATTTTGTCCCAATAGCTTCAAAGGGGAAGCTATTTTTGTTTCTTGAATGCCCTTGAAGGGGTGGGCGCCACATGAAATGCACCGTGGGCCGGATTGGGCCAGCGGGCCTTAGGTTGGGAACCCCTGCCCTGGAGTCAGACACTCCTGGCTTTCGATGAGGGAAGACCTTTACCTTTATAGCTTTCCTCATGTGAGATACAGTATTTGCAAACCCAAAGAAAGGAAGAGTGGAGAGAACTGGCACTTAGGAACCTTGGATAAACCAGCCTCTTGGCCTGCCCCACCTCACAACTTTCCACAGTCACTTTCCTGCATTGGTTAGGAAGTTTGAGGTCCTGAAAAACCTTTGAGAGGGGAGGAACCCACTGTAATCTATCTGGAAGATTGGACATGAATCTCTGCATTGTGTCTTGTTAATGCACCATCATGTCAGAACTTGTAGTGACACTAAGGAGGCTTTCAAAGTAGGTGAGATATTTAAGACTGGTTGTACTTGTCCCAGCTGGCTGGATAGCTCAGTGGTTTAGGCATCTACCTGTGGAACTAGAGTTTGATTCCCCCATATCTGTCAAGTCTCCCGTATTGGCTGGGAAACTCCCGTATTTTACCCTCTTTCCCACCGTCTTCCCGTATTAGTTAGACTGCAATGCCCTAATGCGTCACTGGGGGGGGGCGCTGCACAGGATAAGCATAGCTGTCAAGTATCCCGTTTTAGCCGGGAAATTTCCCTTGTTTTCAAATCCAAAACTTGACAGGTATGGATTCCCCATGGTATCTCCTGAGAGTACAGTCAGCTGGTATAGCTTTAGGCAGGTTGCACAGTCTCTGAGCACCCACCATAAGAAATGAATGGTTCTCCTTCTTCTTTAGTGTCCAGATAAAACTTTGGACTGCCAAAATGAAGCCACTTTTCTTGCCTTTGTCGTTGGCCAAAATTAAATCTTCATCGGTACACGTTTCTGGTAGTAATCGACAGACCAGCAAATCAGCTGAATTCTCTCTCTCTCCACAATCACACAGCGTGTTGTTGTCCACCAGCAACCCTACTTGAGCATGTTGGTCTCACATTTAAGGACTCACACCCTCAGCCTATTCAGGGTCTTCCGGGGTCTTCCAAGATTGAGTTTCTCAACCATATCCCCCTTTAATGTTATTCTTTGCCCAGTGAGTTCCTTCCTCCTTCTTCTAACTTGGTTTTGCTCTTTTGTACCCTCAGGAATGTTTGTTCTTGACATACAGTGAATGGTGACCCTAGAAGACCTTGGAAAAGGGTAACCATAAACCAAAACTGACCTGATGGCATGCAATTATTACTTACCAGTTTCACCTCACAGTGAGTTTCCATGGACTCTGGAGTCCTGGACTGACACTCTACCCACTACATCAAACTGAACTTTATAAAAATGAATTCTACTATACATATCTCAAATATCCAATATTGATTTGTCATTGCTTAGGTAAAGGTCATAGTTGCTCGAATGCCAGTTGTATCCGACTCTAGGGTTCAGTGCTCATCTCTGCTTATAGCCAAGAGACAGCATTGTCTGCATTTGGAGACATTTCCGTGGACATGTGGCAGGCATGTGGCAATGCACATAATGCTGTTTACCTTTCCATCGAAGTGGTACCTGTTTATCTACTTGCAATTTCTTGCTTTTGAACTGCTAAGTTGGCAGGAGCTGGAACAGAGACGGGCGCTCAAAACGTCATGCAGTTCTCAGGTATTGAACTCTGACCTTCCAGTCTTCAAGTTTGGTGTCTTAACCACTTGAGCCACTGCAGACCCTTGTCATCGCTTAGCTAAGTGCAAATCAACTGCACACCAAAATGTTCTATATCCTTTGCCTTCTGTTTCCATCTCTGGCCGAACAACTTTACCATTGGCTCATCACATCTTTTTCGGGGTCTGCCTACGTGTATACAGTGTATATTGAAAAAGTGCTAATTTCTCAACCTGAAATTGATTTGGGATGTGGTTTGAATTATCCTTCAACAGCATTGTGCAAATGTTCAGGGAGGTGGTTGGTATGAAATGGATGGAGCGTGACTGGGATTTAAACACAAACCACTTCAAAGCCAAACTTTTGAAACGAGAACATGTTCAAGGAAAGCTGGCTTGCCACCAAAATTTTGATCAAAATCTTCTAACTTTTCTGATTCCTATTTATTTGTTTCTCCAAGAGCCCCGGTTTGTCTGTGCAAAGTGGCTTTAGGTCTCAGCTGCCTAATATAGCTCAATACATCTCTCAATTAATACCACAGTCTCAGCCTTCCATCCTTGGTCCCCCTCTTTTGTGAAAACTAGCCTAAAAACTACACAGACCAGAGACCTACTGTTTTTCGTTATGCAGTGACATGATGTAAAACAGGGGTGGTCAAACTTTTCGGGCCAAGGCTGGTCACATGGTTCAGTAGGCCGGCCACGTGGTTCCTCCCACTGGAAGTGGAAGTAAAGCGCATCCGCGCATGTGCAAAATGCTGCCATAAATACAACTGCGGCTGTTGTAAATACATTTACGACAGCTGCAGGTGCATTTACGGCAACGTTTTGCACATGTGCAGGTGTGTTTGACTTCCGCTTCTGGGAGCAGTGCGGGTGGCGTGGGCCGGATGATTTACTATCCACCCCGGCCCTGTGGAACCTCCTACCGGTTGAACTGTGTCTCCAGACGGAGCTGCTTCCCGTCAGGAAAGAGCTAAAAACCTGGCTGGCAGGGCAGGTGTGGGGAGGTGGGGAAGGAGCAACCACTATCACTCCCCACTGGCCCATTTAGAGGATGACCTCTCATGTTTATTATCAGTTTTAATAAGATTTGTAATTGATGTGGGTGGTGACAGCCTTTTAGTGTTTTAGGAATTTTAAGGGTGTTTATAGGGAATTGTGTGAGTTTTATGTATTTGTATTGAATTGTTGTACGCCGCCCAGAGTCGCCCGTCGATTGGGCGGCTATACAAACTGCATAAAATAAAATAAAATAACAAGACAACATTAAACAAAATAAGAAATAAGAACAAAGTAGACATAGGCTTATCGTAGCCAAGTTGCATTTTTAATTAGCTATAATAATTAGCTTTTCTGTTCATGCACTGCCTGGCTTGTTTTTGGCTTGGAAAAGATATCAATCCAGGATTATTTACAAAACAGTAACAATAATAATGAACGATGAGCGGTGGGCACATTTTAAATGTCTGGATCTTCCACTTTGCTTATCTTATGATCCCAAAGGATGCCCAAAGAGCTGAATTGCAGGGCAAAGGAGGAGCATCCATATGATTTAATAAATAGCCATTAAACAATGAGGTACTGGATGTGAAGGCCTGCCCATAGCATTAAAAATATATAATCCAAAAGTGCAACAACAACAAAGCGTTGCATTAGAAAGTGAACTGTTTTCGTTGAAAGAATAGGTGAAGACTGCTTTGCAAAAAGTGCTCTTAAGGCTCTAAAAGATTTTATGGAGGTCTTGAATTATATGCACCTGAGATGCAAAATCCAATTGGCACCCCTTTCCATGTTTGCTTAGCAGGGACAACACTGGCAGTATAGAATGTGTTATCAAATTTTGTCTTCCCCAAATGGAACTTATGTCTTGATCCACACACCTAGTCCTCCATGGATATGGGGTGCCTTTTTTTAAAGCTGAAGTGATCTATAGCCCTGGAAAATAGATGGGGAAGAAGTAGAAGCAGTGACAGATTTTACTTTCCTAGGATCTAAGATCGCTGCAGATGGCAACTGTAGCCATGAAATAAAAAGACGACTGATTATGGGGAGACAAGCTATGAGAAACCTGGGGAATATAGTGAAAAGCAGAGACATCACTTTGCAAACAAAAAATTCGCATAGTCAAAGCAATGGTATTCCTGGTGATAATGTATGGGTGTGAGAGCTGGACCATTAGGAAAGCTGAGCGCAGAAGAATAGATGCCTTTGAGATGTGGTGTTGGAGGAGAGTCCTGAGAGTCCCCTGGACAGCAAAGAGAACAAATAGGTCAATATTAGAAGAAATCAACCCTGGCTGTTCATTGGAGGGACAAATAGTAAAGATGAAGCTAAAGTACTTTGGACATCAAATGAGAAGGGAGGACTCACTTGAGAAGGCCTTGATGCTGGAAAAGGTGGAGGGCAAGAGAAGAAGGGGGAGTCCAAAGATGAGGTGGCTAGACGGTATTGTGGACACAATGGGCACAGAGCTGGGTGTGCTGAGGAGGATGGTGGAGGACGGAGGTGCCTGGAGGAAAATGGTCCATGGGGTCGCAAAGGGTCGAATTGACTGTGCGACTGAACAACAACAGTATAAATGATGGGAAGATCTCCCCCCCCCCCCAATTTCAGGGTATGGTGTCCCTTCTTCCTATCCATCTCTGACTTGAACAACAGCAAACTCAGAGAAAACTGAATTGGACATTTTGGTTGGTGTGTCTTTCCAACATGTGAACATTAGGTAAAGATTTAACAAATTCAGGATCAGGTTTTGAAGAGTCTGGATTAGTGGAAGGATGATGGTGACAGCGGTAAGCAGTAGTATGAGTAGCAACCACTGAGTGCATAACATTCAGTATACTATAATATCTGACTGATAAATAACAATAAAATTTCAACTAGCTTCACCCCTTGAACCAGGTAGTATATAGTAGACTCACTAAATTAGAGATTTCTCCCCCAAACAAACAGACAATATGTTGCTTAATCTCCCAAATGTTCTAAATCAGGCCAAAATTGGATGGGAATCCTTTTCACCCTGGATTACAGCCATTGTTTTGAAAGTTGCCATTGCAAACATGCTGAAGTAGAACATAGCCATGAGGTCCCACATAAACAGTTTACTGTTTAGGCTTCCTGACGTTTGTAGCTTTGTTTGATTTAAAACAAATGCTCTTCATCTCCGAGAGCTGCCAGAAAGATGTTTTGGAGGACTTATGAAGGACTTGGAAGAACGATCCTTCGGAAGGTGAGATATGGTTGGAGAAGCAAGCAATGGCACCTCGGTCAATTGGGGAAAATGATTTCTGCAGGATCAGTGATACATCAATTTTCAAGAAACAACAGCATAAAGAAGAAACCATGAGAATGATCAGTTTGCATAGTATTGATTTCAATAGAGAGTAATCTGGGACTCTGTTTAATTTGTAGAAACCTAATATATTGGCAGGCAGTGTTGTAGTGGAGTGAGGCGGTCATAGGGCTGAAGCTCCAAGACTAGGAATCCTCAACCTTTTAAAGCCGAGGTCCAGGTCACGCTCCCTCAGGCAGCTTTGGGGGCCGGATGGCCATTTTGCCCTTCCTCCACCACATGGCACTTTCGGGTGGCGGGTCCACATGAAATGGTACCGCAGGCTGCATCCGGCCCATGGGCCACAGGTTGCGAATCCCTGTCCTAGACCAGTGATGGCCAACTTTGGCACTCCAAGTGTTCTTGGACTTCAGTTACCAGAAGTAGAAGTCAGCACTCCTGCTAATCAGGGCTTCTGTGAATTGAAGTCCAAGGACACCTGGAGTGCCAAGGTTGGCCATCACCTTCCTAGACTTTCTGAAGGACATAGACCATGATCAGCTACTAGTATTTAGCTTCATTGTTCCATCTGAGCTTAGTAGCAACACTTGCCGTGTCTGGGAGAGGATTGGACTTTCTTCTACTGTTGTGTCGCTTCAACACAGAGGGGGCTCTAGTCGTGAACAGGCATTAAGAGCCATTTACTTCACAAACGGCCAGCTTCTGATTTCTTGATATGGGGAGCACCCATACATTTACCACTATCCCACTGTTTACAGGACAACTAAGAGACTCAAATGCTCAGGGTGTAAAAAGATGAGTATAGTATTTAAAATCCTATGCATGCCAAATTCTGGAGAAAAGATGACTTTTTTTAATAGAGGCCATCATAATGTGGCAGCCGACCAGATCATCTGTTGTAAGATCTACATGTGACTAACCACCTTAATCTATTTCAGTAATTCTTTGTGATTCCCCTGGATGCCTACAGTTTTTCTTAATTAACATAGCTTTATCATAGGACAATATAGGTGAAGAGAAGGAAAGAGGGCAACGCGTCGCAGGGGCCAGAGAAATATTATAGGGTGAAGGGAGGCCGCCAATTCATCAAGAAAATCCATAAAGTTGGTTACAAAATGACCTTAAGAAGGCTCACACATGACAGGGATTCGAATTTGTAACAGTAGAATGGGTTTCTGCTACGCATTCACATAATACAGAATTTTGCTTTGCAAGGGTAGCTGAGATTCAAAGTACTTATTGTCACTATTGACGATGAATCTGCCACAAATGCAAATCACAAATGAAAATATAGTTCCAAAATGCAGATGGTGCCGTGTGGGGCGCTTATAATTGTTAATATCCCCCAAAATATTGGATTTTTCAAACCAAGGTGCCTGATGTAGGTAGGTCTAAGTCAAATCTGAGTGGGGAAAGTCATGTTATTTTTTTTATTTTATTTGTTAAATCCCAATGCCAGCCCCTCAGCCAGTGACACCTACGGTGGCAGCCCCAGCGCCAATAAACTTGGCAGCCGTATCAACGTCCCTGGAGACGGCGCTGGTTTGGAACACCCGACGCAAGAGTGGCAGGAGTGCATTGTGAGATGCTACAATGCAGCCGGGCTCATCTGTCCAAGCCTCAGGTCTGTTCAGGATGGAGGCAGCAACGGGCCGGCAGAGCAGCTGGGAATTGTTCCTCACAAGGGTAGGAGCAGAGATGAACTTTGCACAAGCATACATATTCAGGGACGCTGGGAGGTAGCCACACTCAATTGCTGCTGCCCGTGGGGAAAGAGAGAGGAAGCGAAAGGCCTCCTTAATCTCGGAAAGTCATGTTAAAACATGACCACCAACTGTAGTTGGGTGGGACTGAACTAGTGATGGGGGAAAAGGAGGTTGACTACAATTTCATCTCCTTGGTTTTCTTTCATATGAACAATGCAGCCAGAAGCAAGACCAGGAAGATCGACCCGTTCAAGTTGCCTGCATCCCCTCCTGGGCTGTGTGGCTTTTGAGCTTGTTGGCTATGCCGTTCTTCAACTTTGACAGCAGTAATGGTGCTCCCATCTCTTGCTGGGGCAAATTCTTCACTGTCACCATCATGATGGTGGCCATGATTGTGGTTGTGGCCATCATCATGCTTGTGGTCATGGCCATCATGCTCATCAACACGATTGGAGTTTGAGGGGCTCACTGTGAAAGAATGGGTAGGTTTTCTGGTTGCCAAAGAGGCCGGTACACTGGCATGAGTGTTTGCAGAAATGGGCGTAGACATCGTGGTGGCAGGATCTTTCCTGGTCAGAATGGTAAGGTGTGGTATCTTTGCAGAAAAATGGGTTTTGTTAGAGAGATCCAAGTTGCAGAGGTTGCCAGAGCAGCAGGATCCCATCAAGGTGATTGCTTGGCTTCCTTTATTTACCTTTGTACATTCTTCATCCTTAACACAAGCCTTGACAGGCAGGGTTAGTGAGTAGTTGCCTGGAAAATTTTTTAAAAAAATGAAGGTAGGCATTATTTTGAAGAATAAAAGGTTCAAGGAATCTAAATCCAATGAGGCATTAGCAGTAGAAATATGAGTTTCAGTTCCTCCACAGTAGACTTTGTGACTACTCTAAGAACAGGGGTTCTGCAGACCTTCAAAGCATCTTTGGGGATGGAGAGGACCTGCCATGGGTTGGGAGATTCCCTCTGTATGCTGGATTTGCTCTTTTGTTAGTGCAAATCCATTGCTAGATAAAGCCTCTTCTCAATGTATTCAGTCCAAATGTTCTACTGCATTCTAAGCCTATCATTGTTGGCGAGGGATATTTTGCAATGCAAGTTGTGTATAAGCAATTGTAAAGACATCCTCGTCCATCCCCATGTCTCCAAAACAATTCTGCCAATGGTTTATAACATGTTTATGTCTTGGGTAGACCTGTAGGTCAGTGTGTTTCCCTCACCAAATGGTGTTCTGTTAGACAGGGAGACTTCAGTTCATTGGAGTCTGGACTTGGCTTCTAAGGAGTAGAGAGAACATGCCCTTAAACTCCCATACTTCCTCTCACATTCAATCATTTTGCATATGAAGGAGTTTACAAATTCTTGTGAATTTTTATTGGCAATATTGTTATGTTTTTAAGGGTTTTTAAAATTGTTTACCTGTATATTCTATGTACACCGCCCAGAGTCCTTTGGAGAGGGCGTATATAAATCTATTAAATTAAATTAAATTAAATTAAATTTACCCATTTTGGATCAGATAAAGTTCATAAGCCCTTAGGTAGTTAAGCCCTCCATATATTTTGAATCTATTGGTTTAAGGTCAGGGTTCCTCAAACTTGGCTCTCCAGATGTTCTAGGATTTCAGTTCCCAGGATGCGGTTTCCCCATGCCCCGCAGGGCATGGAACGGCCCGCCAGAGGCCACCGCGGTGAGAGACGCTCCCAGCCCGTGGGCTCTACGGCCACCAAATTAAGGGGGGTGAATAAAATATAGGGTTTGATTCACCCAATTACCGTGACCTGACCTGCGACTCGGCCAAGTAAGCAGATAGCTGACTTCTGTCAAGCATTAAGTACATAGTTCATCTCCCAGCTCGGGAAATCCCTGGCGCAAATAAACCATGTTTGTCCCTGCCTAATCCCCAAGACAATGAGGTCCCTGAATCCATGTTTGCCCCAGCTGATTAAACTCCCCTTTGAAGAATTCCCCATTAACCCGTGTACGTGAGTGAGGTAATTTTCCTGTCAGATGACAGCTTGCCACCGTTGCGCTTTTTTCCCTATAAATGATGTTGCCTTTTTCCAATAAAGTACTGATCTGATCTCGCTCCGTTTGCCTCGTGTCGTTACTTGATCAGTCCTCCTCCGGGCTCCTCCGGCCCCCAGTGGCCCTGATTCCTACATCTGGTGACCCCGACGTGATTTACTCGTGAGTAAAGGGACCCTGGAGAGGTCTACTCGCGAGTAACGGTCCACGCGGTCCGGTTCTGCGCTTGAACCGCGACCAGAACCAGCCCGGAGGACAGCGCGGCGCTCTGGTCGGCAGCCAGCCGGACAGAGAGACGGCCAGCGGCGAGGCATTCCAAAGAGGCATTCCTACAGCTTGCTCCCAGCTTTCGGGGAGGCTTGCGCAAAGGGAAAAACGCGTTCCGCTCAGGGCAGGCTGTGAGCCCCTGACAGCGCAGAGGCCGCCGAGGGCCCGTGGCAGAAGGTCCACGCTCCGAGGTCTACCCCAGACACCCGACGCCCGAACCTGTTGCCTGCAAAGACGCGTCGAACTTCGTCCCGAGGAGGAAACTTCAGAGGACCATCGCAGGTAATATGGGGACTTGTTCTCATGGACCAAGTCCGTCCGCTAGCCAAAGAACTCGGGAGCAAGAGTTCAGAATCCTGGCCAGGGTATTTCAGTTACGATTTCACAGCAGGGAACTAGCGAGACTTTTGGCGTACCTCAGGGAACACTGCCTACTTTACCCAGAAGTAGGTACGTTAACCCTGCAGCTCTGGGATCAGATAGGAGACTGCATTCAGCAGCCCCCCAGAGCTCCAGGAGGGATAGTTCGTACTTGGAGGAAGTGTAGGAAGCTCTTAGAACAGATCGAGCCAGTCCGGGTAGAGGCCAATGAACCCCCGTTAGAAAAGTCATCAGGCAGGCCAGTCGAGCCGACTGCGCCCACGGCGCTCTATCCGTCAATCAGCTATCAGCATAGTAGCGCAGGGAGCATTCCCGCGGTGACAGCTGCAGACGTCACCGAAGGAATGCAGGGAATGAGAAGCGCAGGCGCTTCTCTGACAGCTCCAAGCTCCCTAGTCGTGAAAAGTGCCCTTCAGCGCACAGCAGAGATAGAACTCAAAAAGGGGGAATTATCAGCGGAAGAACTAGCTGAGCTCAGACAGATATGCCCAATCCGAATGGAGATGGACGCGCTCACAGGCGCTCAACAAATCGTCCATTCCCCAGTCCCGTACAAGCTTCTCATGGCTTTGCGGAAAGCAATCTCAGAGACAGGGCTCCAAAGCCGTTTTACCAGGGGCACGCTTCAGCAGGCGTGCGAGACCACCATGTGGATTCCCCATGACTGGAAAGCCGTCATGAGGATGATGCTGACCCCTAGCCAGTACATGATCTGGGACAGCGAGTATCGGCTCGAGGCTCAGGCCAGGGCCGCCAGGATGGGAGGCGCGGTAATCGCTGAACAGCTATATGGTTCAGGTGCCTTTGAGTCAATCAACGCTCAGATCAACCTGCCTCTCGCCACTCTCGAGATGTCAGCCGAGGCAGCCTTTAGGGCTTACTTCAAGGTCCCAGCGTCTGGCAAAGCGGCCAAAAATTACATCTCCATTAAGCAGGGAGCCCAGGAGCCCTACATGGACTTCATCAATCGCTTGGAAGAAGCAATCACCAGGCAGATTGATAACGAGCAAGCCCAGCAAGAGCTCATGATTAAGCTGGCCAAGGACAACGCCAACTTGGACTGCCGTAAGGTTTTGCAGTCGCTAGACAATCGTCCTGACTTGACCTTAACGGACATGATCCGAGCATGTGTTGACGTTGGCACAGATTCCTATAAAATGGGTCTGCTAGCGGCAGCCGTGCAAGGAGGCAGAAGATCTCATCCTAATGGAAAGACCAAAGGGGCATGTCACACTTGTGGCAAGGTCGGCCACTTCGCTAGGGAGTGCCGATCCAAGGGAGGCGGACAAAAGTCCGGCCATTCTAAGGCTCCGAATACCCTCTGTCCGAGGTGCAAGAAAGGCTACCACTGGGCCAGGTTTTGTCCGAGTTCGGGAAACCGGAATCCGGGCACGTCTCTGGCCCCAGTCCAAACAGAGGCTTCCTTCACCCAGATCCAGAACTCCCCAGACCAAGACTAGATTCTAGGCACATCCCAGGCACTGCGAGGGCACAGGCCAGCCCCAGGGGTAGTACAGGGCTGGAATTGACTTGCCAGGCGGACGTTACATGCGACCTGCCAGGCACAGTCTGTCTAGTCGACACCCAGTACATGGGACCCCTGCCCAGAGGCTTTTTAGGTTTAGTTTTGCCCCGTAGTGTAGCTGGAGCACGCGGAATTTTCATAATTCCAGGAGTCATTGACTCGAATTTTTCAGGCATTCTCCAGGTCCAGCTTTGGACACACCTGCCCCAAACCATCCACAAGGGAGACACGTTAGCGCAACTGATCATGGTTCCTTGTCACTCGCCAGCAGGCAGCCAGGGAAGGCTCAGGGACAGCTCAGAGTCCGGTTCAGCAGACCGCTCGAGCGCGAGTGAGGCAGTGCAAGGATACCAGGTCTTAGCGACAGTGGAGACCAACATTGAGTGGAAACAGCGCCCCGTTATCGAGGTATTTTTGAACAAAAGAGTGTTCTCAGGGTTACTCGATACCGGAGCGGATGTGAGCGTGATAAGCAGGAGCCAGGGGCCAAGAGAGTGGGCCATTGAGCCGGTCTCCGATGTGTGGGGGGTAGGGGGCGTTCAGGAAGCGTTCAGGAGCCGAGAGTGGGTGGAAGTCACAATCCCAAAGGCTGAGGGCACGGCGGTAATTCGGCCGCACATTCTTGACGTGCACATCAATCTTTGGGGGCGAGACATTCTCCAGCAGTACGGTGCTACGCTTACCTTCGGGTAATGGCGTTGCCACTTAAATGGCTCACCGATACCCCGGTCTGGGTAGAACAATGGCCGGTAGTGGGAGAGAAATTAGTTGCTCTCAAGCAGCTAGTAAAAGAACAGCTAGACGCAGGACACATAGAGCAGTCCACAAGCCCCTGGAATTCGCCAATTTTTGTGATTAAGAAGAAGTCGGGGAAGTGGCGACTCCTCCACGATCTCAGGGAGATCAATAAATGCATTCAGCCGATGGGTCCGCTTCAATGCGGCATCCCAAATCCTAATATGATTCCCGAGGGGTGGGAGATCCTAGTTGTAGATCTCAAGGATTGCTTTTATACAATCCCCTTAGACCCCAGGGACCGGGAAAGGTTCGCCTTTACGGTGCCGGTCGTGAACCACGGAGAGCCCATGCAGCGTTACGCGTGGAAATTTTTGCCACAGGGCATGCTCAATTCGCCCACCCTGTGCCAAATATACGTTCACGGCGCACTGGCAAAGTTCCGAAGCCTTTACCCTAAAGCTATTGTTTGTCACTTCATGGACGACATTTTAGTAGCGTTGCCGCAGCTTGGCAGCGAAATGTTTTCTGACCTCCAGGCCAGCCTGGGGGACAAAGGCTTACTTATTGCCCCTGAGAAAGTGCAGAGAACCGAGCCCTTCTCATACTTGGGCCATCGGCTTCTCCGCTCCTTTGCAGCACCAGTCCTGCCTCAGATAAATTTACAAGACTCAGTCACCCTTGTAGAGTTGCAGCAAGTTTTGGGGAATATCAATTGGGCCAGACCGTATTTTCGCTTAGATACGGATCTTCTAAAACCGCTCTTCTCGCTGCTCACCCTAGGTAAGCAGCCGGCAGACCGGATAAAAATCTCTCGAGACGCGCGCTTGGCGCTCGAGAAGGTGAACCAAGTTCTCAGCCAAAGGTGGGTGGATAGGATCGCCCCGGGGCCATATGCCCCGACCCTGAATTTGTACATCGTACGGTCAGGTTCCATGTTCACTGGGGCGCTAGGAGTAGACTCAGAGAAGGGAGCGAAGATTGTGGAATGGGTCTACTTGCCTAATACATCTTCACGGAACATCGTTCCGCCCCAAGAACTGGTCTCCGCGGTGGTCTACCGCGGCAGGCTGAGAGCTAGGGACATTTCAGGAAATGATTTGGCCAAAATTGTGGTTCCGTTTACCAAGGAACAAATCCATCAGTTGATGCAGCTGGGTGACTCGCTTCCGATAGCTTTGGAAGGTTTCACCGGCAGCTTAGCATATCACTTGCCCAAAGACCCCAGGCTTGTCTCACTGCAAACAGGAACAGTCAGCTTGCTCGAATTGCTCTCGCTGGTCCCGCTTCAGGGGGCCAGAACAGTTTTCTCTGATGGCGGTCGCACCTATGGTGTTTTGACCTGGCAGGAGGGCGAAGCTTGGCACACGCTGTTAACTCTTCCACAGAAGTCCGCTCAGCGGGCAGAGTTGGCAGCCGTGAACCTTGCCTTGCGCACCTTCGCCAAGGAACGTTTAAATATCATTACTGACAGTCTGTATGTACGGAATTTGCTTCACAGTCTACCGGGAGCCTACATTACTCCCGCGATAGACAAGAACTTGCTCAGTCTGTTTCTCACTGCTCAATTTCACTTGCGAAACCGCGCGGAGCCGCTCTATATCGCCCACATTCGAAGTCACCAAGACCTACCGGGTCCGATTTCCGCGGGCAATAGCAGAGCGGATGCGGCCGCAAAGGAAATTCAGCAGCGTTCGGTTTTGGGAGTTTTCACTACTCCAATCCAAAGTCATGCCTTTTTTCACCAAAATGCCAAAGCACTCGCCAGACAGTTCAATCTGCCACTCTCTCAAGCCCAAGGCATAGTTCGCTCTTGCCAGCATTGTGCAGGGGCACCGGGGGGCCCCTCGTGGGGGGTCAACCCACGAGGGACAGAGGCTAATCAGGTGTGGCAGATGGATGTCACGCATGTGCCACAATTTGGGAGGTGGCAATACATGCATGTCTGCATAGATACCTTTTCACAGTTCGTTTGGGCAACGGCGCAGAAGGGGGAGACTGCCTCCCATGTGGAGCAGCACCTCCTTTCCTGCATAGCTGCCATGGGCAAACCACGGCACGTGAAAACAGACAATGCGCCATCTTACAGCTCTAGGCAGTTGGCCGCCTTCATGGCTACTTGGGACATCAAGCACACATTTGGAATCCCCTACAATCCGCAAGGGCAGGCGATTGTAGAGCGGGCCAATCGGACGCTAAAGTCCTATATTGATAAACAAACAGAAAGGGGGGAGCCACCGGCCCTCCCCAAGTCACAGGGAGAAGCACAGATGTGTCTCAACAAGGTATTGTTCACTTACAATCACCTTAATGTTTTTTCGGACTGCACGCCGCAGGAGAAGCATTTCCGCCGTTCGGAAGCTCTCCCGCGACCTATGGTCCGGTACCGAGTGCCACCGGACCCTTCTTGGAGGGGCCCGGTGCCGCTCATAACCTGGGGAAGAGGGTATGCTGCAGTTATGTCTCCTACAGGTGTCGTTTGGGTTCCAGCCCGGTGTGTCAAGCCCCACTTGGAACCGCATGGCGTGGAACCAGGCCGGCCCGAGTCCGATCCCGGAGATGGAGGACCTCACCCTGACCGGGAGGACCCGCCGGAGGAAACGGCCGCCGATGCCCAAGATCACCTGGGGGATGGTCAAGGCTCTTTGCAGTGACGCCCAGGACGCCGTTCAGCGCGAGGAAAAAGAGCCGACACCGGAGAACCTCACAGCTGCAGTTTTTGCCCTGATTCACGCCAACACAGCGGCGATCACCATCATCCTGGCCCTTTCCCTGCTCTTGGGGGGAGGCGTTCAGGCTACTCCGATCCAGGCCGACGGTTTGCCGCCTGGCGAAGATCTTTCCGCACGAATGCGGTACAACTTGTGGGAAAGGTTGGCGGGTCTCGTCAACCAGTCCGATTTTTGTCTACAGCAGGACATTGGTTCTGCATCTATCCTCAGCACCTGTCTCATCCCCGTGTGCCACACTCTGGACGCGCGCACCAAGGATGGCGACTGGCTGCTGAAGGCGTTCTTTGGCCCACACACTCCTACCACCTTCTCAGCATACGCACGCTGGGGGGGAATGCGACTTGTGTCAACCTTGCCGGCTGACGCCGCCACTCTTCATACCCCCCGAGTGGCGATCAGCCCGGACGCTGCTTGCACCCGAATGACCGGCTGCACCTCAGGCGGTCAGACTCGGCGCCGCTGCCTTGACCCCGGCAGCGGCAACTGGACTTGTAATAAACCAGAGACACTCACTTCGCTGTACGCCCACGTCACCCTACCTTCAGGGTGGTTCTTCACCTGCAACCAGTTCACATGGAACTATATTCCTGCGAATCTGTCGGACTCAATGTGTTGTATCAGCCGTTTGACACTGTTACTTCCTACTAAGGACATGATTGCCCCAAGCACAAATGTCTCTAATGTTCCACATGTTTCCAATGCTTCAAATGTCTCCCCACTCATACGGCACACACGCACAACCCAGTTAGACAGCTCTTGTGACAGCAGCTTCAGAGTACTGAGTCCCGCTGAGTATGTATCCCTAGCAGTCAGCCTTGTCGGCGTGCCAGGCTTGGCCGTCGGCAACGCGCGGAGGATTGGCCGCTTGGCTTGCGGTTTGGCCAAAGCCATTAACCACACCTCCACAGCGATAGCGCTCCTCAATCAGGAGCAGGCAGAACTTCGCCATGCCATTCTTGACAATCGAGCGGCTATCGACTACCTCCTCTTGCTGCACCACCTGGGTTGCGAGTCTGTCCGTGGAATGTGCTGCTTCAATCTTACTGATAACTCCCGTAAGATCCAAAGCCAGATCACGAACCTCCACACCATAGTCCAGGGTATCACTGAGGGTTCCGCATGGGGGGCTTGGTGGAGTTCCCTGTGGAGTTGGATGTGGTCATGGATTCCCTGGGGGTGGCTGCAAACGGTGCTTAAGGTAGCGGTGGGGATAGCCATACTAGGCATTACGCTTTGTTGCTTTGCCCAGTGCATTCCCTCGCTGATCTCCAAGTGCCGCCCCAGAGAGAAACTCCGTGACGTCATACCCGCTCAACAGCTGATGCCGCTCTTGGGCAAGGTCGCCAGTCAGGTCCTTAAATAGAAAATAAAGGGGAGATGCGGTTTCCCCATGCCCCGCAGGGCATGGAACGGCCCGCCAGAGGCCACCGCGGTGAGAGACGCTCCCAGCCCGTGGGCTCTGCGGCCACCAAATTAAGGGGGGTGAATAAAATATAGGGTTTGATTCACCCAATTACCGTGACCTGACCTGCGACTCGGCCAAGTAAGCAGATAGCTGACTTCTGTCAAGCATTAAGTACATAGTTCATCTCCCAGCTCGGGAAATCCCTGGCGCAAATAAACCATGTTTGTCCCTGCCTAATCCCCAAGACAATGAGGTCCCTGAATCCATGTTTGCCCCAGCTGATTAAACTCCCCTTTGAAGAATTCCCCATTAACCCGTGTACGTGAGTGAGGTAATTTTCCTGTCAGATGACAGCTTGCCACCGTTGCGCTTTTTCCCCTATAAATGATGTTGCCTTTTTCCAATAAAGTACTGATCTGATCTCGCTCCGTTTGCCTCGTGTCGTTACTTGATCAGTCCTCCTCCGGGCTCCTCCGGCCCCCAGTGGCCCTGATTCCTACACCAGGAGCCCTGATCAGCAGGTGTTGTATATTAAGGCACATTTGCAAGTAGCACGGGCAGTACCTTGCAAGAGGAAAATGGCAGTTTCCCGCCATCCAAATTAGGAGCCTAAAGTGGCGCAAAAACCCCTGCACAGGGCGCGCTCATTATGCTAAACAGAGTCCTGTGATTGGCTACAGTTTTAGATCCTGTCCCTGATTTGTTAATTACATATATACATATGATTGGTTAGTTATGGTTGTCTGGCGGATCACTACTTTTTATCAAGGAGCCACCGCCAGGGAGACACTATATAAGCCCACAAGTCAACAAGGGTCGGGGCAGACCGGATCTATACTACCCACTCCGTACAGGTAGCCAGCAATGTGCTAAGCCTGGGTCTCCTCCAATATGCTACCGCTTCTACAGTAGCTAGCCATTGCCTCTTACATGGCAGATTCTGAAGAGACTGATTCCATTGGGATTGTATAGCCATCTCTGTGTCCGGAGTGCCTTGTAAGCATAACCTTAAAGACTGTTGAATAAAGACTTATTGCTGTTCTGTTCATCGTTGTCTGGACTATTGCTTATAAGGGCCGGACATAACAGCACGTGTGATGACTTGGGCTTCTGGTAACACACGGAGAGCCAGGTTTGAGGAACCCTGGTATAGGTTATGCTGTCACCAAAGGGAAATTGGATTAGATGTCATTATTTTATATGACCGCCCTTTTCGCTTAGGCGAAAAGGGCAGTTATATAAATCCAACAAACAAACAAACAAATAAAAATTGTATTGCTTGTAGTTGTGCTTTAAAGAATTTCTTCTTTATGGTTGTATTGTCTTGCTTATGACCTTTTGCAAAGCCTAAACGTGCCCAGTTCTTTCAATCTTTCCTCGTAGGGCTTGGTTTCCAGTCCTCTCCTCATCCTTGTTGTTCTCCTCTGAACTTGTTCCAGTTTGTTAACATCCTTCTTAAAGTGCAATGTCTAGAACTGGACACAGTAATTTAGATGCATCCTAACTAACGTTGAATAGAGGGGGACTAGTACCTTTAGAGGTCTTACCTGCTCTCATCGTAACATTGCCATCAAAACAACCATGGAGAGAATCATAGCACTTGACAATGGTAGACTTGTTTCGTGAACACTGGGTGCCAAAACAGCTGTAACACTCCACACCGTTGGGGATCCTTGCACTCTCATTATCTGGTGAGCAAGGGGGGGGGGAATGATGTTATCAAGAAGAATATGTTAAGAGACAATTCTTTCCAATCTATAGTTCCTTTGAAGCATAATACAATTGATATTCTCAACTGGTTGGCCAAAGTTTGAGCCAAGTATTAGAGTAGAAGACCTCTGATTTGATCCATCTTAAATTATTGTGTTCTCTCAACAATGTGTCTTTGGTGAGAACCACATTTGGGTTCTCTTCCCACATCAGCTTATCACTTTATTATATTTTTAAAAAACTGCCAGTTTTGTTTATAGCTCTTTGTGATTGTGGCAATGTCGCCTCCAAGCAACGTCACTTTCTGCTGATTTATATCTAGGGGGGAAAAATGATAGCAGCAGACTGGAGAATGAAACAGAATCATATTTGAAAGATGATACCCAAAATCTTATTGCTTAACTATGCCTAAGGAAGGCAAAGGATGTAACTCTCTGTAATTAACAAAAGCCTGATTAGCTTTTTGGTCACATGCCAACCCACCAGATTGGTGCATGCCTGAAAATTCAAGTAGGGATGTGGAGACAACGAGAGTTACACCACTTGCCATCTGGTTCTCACCAAAGATGCTTTGTGAGAGAACACAATAATTTAAGAGGTGCTTTGATGGATCAAATCAAAAGTCTCCTAAATTACACAAATTGGATTTGGGCCAATTAGTGGAAGCTCATTTTTTATAGTTAACACCCAAATAACTTGTAGAACTTGGGAGGAAAGGTTAAAGACCTCACTACCTTTTCCATCCTAGACTGTGATGGTGAACCTTGGCACTCCATGTGTTCTTGGGCTTCAATTCCCAGAAGCCCTGATTAGCAGGAGTGCTGACTTGGGCTTCTGGTAATTGAAGTCCAAGAACAGCTGGAGTGCCAAGGTTCGCAATCACAGGCTTGGGACATTTTGTGGACCCTAGGTCAGCGGTGGAGAACCTTTTAGAGAATGAGTGCCCAAACTCAAGAGGCTGCTGGCCACGCCACAGAGGGGTGGGACAAACTCTGTGCTGTGGGGAGAGAGGAAGTGCTCCCATTGGGCTGCTAGGCAGATGGGTGGGGTGAATTCTGTGCTGGGGCAATGGCATGTGTGCCCACTGAGAAGGCTCCGAGTACCCCCTCTTGCACATATTCCATAGGTTCACCACCACTGCCCTACGTCATTGAGCTCAGTTTATTATTTCTTTGAGCATAGCATCCAAGGCAAATGCCTAGTTATTTCACTCTGAAGGCCACCGCTGCATCAACACCTCCCAGCTTCTTACCCATGGATTGCAGCTCCAGTGTTTTCATGTCCAGTTTGTTGTTGCAGTAGCTGCTGTTGCACTGGTGTAACTGGGAGAAAGCAAGAATGCCATGTACGTCTACTGCTTTGTCATTGGTGCCTGGCATACCCATTCCACAGCCCTTTTCACCAAAGGAGAACTTCCCATGACCTTCAAAGGGGGGAAAAGCCAAAAGAGTTGTTTTAAGAATTAAGGAAAAGGTTGTTCACATTTGTGTCCATGTTGACTTGGAGCAGGGTTTATTGACCTTGGGCCCTCAGATGTTCATGAACTTCAATTCCCAGAAGCCCTGATCAGCAGGTGTGCTGACTTGGGCTTCTGGTAGTTGAAGTCCATTAACACCTGGGGGGCCAAGGTCGACAAACCCTGGCTTAGAGGATTCTGGGAAATTAGTCCAAAAATAATCTATGGCCAAGCTCTGGATCACTTACAAACACTGTGTATAAACTCTACACAGAGGGTTGAAGTAAATGTCTCAGGGCGTATGAGCTTTCATGACTCTTGTCCTTTGTTAAAGCCTAATTTACAACTTTCTCCCCCCCCCCCCAGGTGTGCATTTTCCTGAGAGTTGCATTTTGGAGGACAGTATAGCAGTTTTCAGTGGCAGAAAGGGCTGGATGCCAAAGTGGTGGGCATAGCTTCCTCCTCTTCTGCCAACATTTTCATAGTTAAATCTATGGGAATTTACACATATTCCACCTTTGTGCATGTCAGTTTCACCTGTTTCAGATTTTGAGAAATTTTTTTTACAACATATCTTAGTATTAGCCATGTTGGGCTGTAGAACTCCTGAGGTTATTTTTAAAAAGGCATTTTTTTCAAAGCTCTAATAATCTCACCATCATGACTTGCTTAGTAAATTTGTCCTTCATTTGTTTGTGCCCTGCTGACTTTTATCTTTTAATTTTGTGTTGCATAACAAAATATGAAAAGAAGAGAACCAGGACCTCTTCTTTCAATAATCATTTAAACTAGACTGAGGAAGACTTAGGTTCCTTTGGATGTTTTGGACAATAGTACCTACCATTCCAGAAGAATGCCATAACGTTAATGTCGAAGAGACCTGGAAGGCTACATGTTCCACACCCTCTCCTAAAAGTCTCATCCATTCCTCAATCTATAGACAGAACACCGTGTTCTTGGCGTCTGTGTATGGCTTCACCCAAGTTTATAATTAGCAGCTCAATGCCTGGCTTCAGTATGTGGGTTTGATCCTGCAATGTTAATGGTAGTTGGCACCCATTGTGTTTCATAGGTGGAAGTCAGAGCAGGCAGTGGTGGGCGAGCCAAGGGTAACAAGGCAGGTAAAATGGGCATTCATACCGATATAGGCAAAGGTCTCCCTTGCTTGAAAGCCAGTCATGTCTGATTCTAGGGCAGGCATGGTGAACCTTGGCACTCCAGGTGTTCTTGGACTTCAATTCCCAGAAGCCCAACTCAGCACCCTGCTGATCAGGGCTTCTGGGAATTTAAGTTCAAGAACATCTGGAGTGCCAAGGTTCACCATCCGTGCTCCAGGGGGTGGTGCCCATCTCCCTTTACAGCCAAAGAACATTTACAGCCTCGGCACACTGACTACTTCTCCAGATGTTTCTGGGGTCATGTGGCAGGAAGGAGTAGATGTAAAATGCTGTCGCCTTCTCAACCAAACCAATGCCTATTTATCTACTCATAATTTTATGCTTTCAAACTGCTAGGTTGGCAAGAGCTGGACGGGAGCTCACTCCATCGCACATCACTTGGGTTTCAAACTGCTGGCCTTCCATCGTCAAGTTCAGCATCTTAACTAAGCCACCACATCCCTATTGACACCAACATACATTATTATAAGTCGGTTGTTAACTCACTCCATTCTACAGCAGCCACGGTTTCCACACAGACCTCAACAGGTGCTGGGCACGTAACTTTCTTTATGCTTCCTTCACTGCAGCCACCATCCCCTCCTCGGTCCACACAGCTGTGACATTCCAGTGTCAGAGCACCTATATAGAGAACAAAGAGCAATACTATAAGGCATGACTGGGGGGGGGGGGGATTGCATTAAGAATCTTTGACAGAATTTACTAATCTTTCCCAAATCACAATCTCTCTCTCTCACACACACACACACATTGTTTCTTCTTCTTCTGCTGTATCTGAATCTGAATATAGACTATCATCATGGCGATCAGCCATGAAGACTGTCCTGAGAATATAATGCAGAATATAATTCATCTGCCTGTCTTCTGCAATGCAGCATGACCCCCATACCACTGATCCAGTTTCGTGGATCACTTTCTACTCCTATAAGCCCTTTTGGCACCCAAAGTCCTCCTCAGTCCCAGGCCAGTATTAATGAAGTTGCTGCCCTCCATCAAGATGGATTCAAATGGGACTTAGTCCACTTGGGGACTATCACCCTTCCCTGTGGACTTTGTCACTCAAAGTCCAGTGGTGGGCTTCAATTTTTTTTTACTACCACACTGTGGGCATGGTATGGTGGGCTTGGCCAAGGGGAAAGCCCTGGGTTGCACCCGAATCAGGACTACTTTATTTCAAAATTTGGATGGGCACGGCCAGCCAGAATTTCTGCTACTGGTTCTGGTGAACTGGTGCGAACCTGCTGATGCCCACCACTGCACTAGTGCTCTGCTCAGGGTTGTCAGATTAATTAACCACTGCCTGACACTCGGTGTTGAGTGGCTGGCAGTATGGTCTACTCTATTACCATAGCAGGATAAACTGGCCAGCCTGATTACACACACACTTAAAAGGATACACACACATGATAGCCATACATTTCACCAATTAAGTGAAAGGGAAAACTCTGCAGTTAATATTCCAGACAAGTAATCACAAATAAATATTGGTTGTCTGTACATCTTGTCTATCTCTACATCAAAGAATGATTAATCTATTTAGATACGAGTGTCAGGATCATTGATATTTGTTACTTTGTTTCTCTGTTGTAAAAATTAAAATATAATAAATAAATATTGGTTTGACTTCCCAAAATGAAAACAATACGTCCAGACACAGCTCCACCCAAAGCCTATGGCTCTTCAAATACTGCGGAACAGCTGGAATATATGCTGTAATTCGACCAAGCTTCCAAGACATGTTTGAACATGTGTTGGAGATTTATCATCTCTCAACAGCTTTTATATTGGTGACATTTATATCCCACCTTTCCTCCCATGAGCTCAAAGATGTGGATATGGCTACCGTATTTCCAAATCACAATATAGGGTCAAAATTGCTGGGAGAAACATTAACAATTTGAGATGATACCAGCCTAATGGCAGAATGTGAGGAAGACCTAAGGAAGCTCCTGCTTAGGTTGAAAGAAGAGAGTGCAAAAGCTGGCTTGAGACTCAACATCAAGAAAACCAAGAAAATGGCAACAGGACCCTATCAGTCCCTGGGAAATAGATGGGGAAGAAGTAGAAGCAGTGACAGACTTTACATTCTTAGGATCCAAGATCACTGCAGATGGGGATTGCAGCCATGAAATAAAAAGGTGACTGATGCTTGGGAGACAAGCTATGAGAAACCTGGGGAACATAGTTAAAAGTAGAGACATCACCTTGAAAACAAAAATTCACATACTCAAAGCAATGGTATTCCCAGTGGTAATGTATGGGTGTGAGAACTGGACCATTAGGAAAGCTGAGCGCAGAAGAATAGATGCCTTTGAGATGTGGTGTTGGAGGAGAGTTTTGAGAGTCCCCTGGACAGTGAGGAGAACAAATAGGTCAATCTTACAAGGAATCAACCCTGACTGCTCCTTGGAAGGTCAAATAGTAAAGATGAAGCTAAAGTACTTTGGACATCAAATGAGAAGAGAGGATTCACTTGAGAAAACCTTGATGCTGGGAAAGGTGGAGGGCAAAAGAAGAAGGGGGCAGTTAAAAATGAGATGGCTAGATGGTATTGTAGACACAATATGCACAGAGCTGGGCGGGTTGAGGAGGATGGTGGAGGATAAGGGTGCCTGGCGTGCAATGGTCCATGGGGTCACAAAGGGTCGGAATCGACTGTGCGACTGAACAACAATAAAAAATTTCCCACTTTAACCTCAAGCAACCCAGCATGGTAGGATGACAGAGTCTGGCTTGTCCAAGGTAAACGTCATGGCTGAGTGGGAATTCAAACCTAGGTCAAGTCCAACTCCCTAGCCTCTACACCAGCATCTAACTACCACTATTGATGTCTGTGTGCTGTTCAAACAATTTTGACTTATGGTGACCCTTTCAAGGGTTGTCTAGGTAGAGAGTACTCAGATGTGGTTTACCATCCCTTTCTTCTAGGACTGTGGTTCCCAACGTGAGGCACATGCCCCACAGGTGGGCAATTTGATTTTTAAGGGGGGCAATTTGAGAATGAGTTATTAACAGTGAATGGCATTTTAGGCTTCCTCCACATGAACAAACAACCACATGAATAGGTGTTCACTTTTTGAATAATAAGAATTACAGTGGTACTTGGCATGATGCGTTCCACAGGATTGCCCTTTAAGCGATTTGCTTTTTAAGTGAAAAACTTGGAAAAGTGCCACCACTGCCATTGTAAGTGACTGATTGTGACTTCGTGTGTGGGGGGGGGGGAAGGGAAGGGGGTCTGATTTAGTGAAACGAGTTCTTGGTTGGTTTTAGTTGTTAAGTGAGGGTGACCATTCAGAGAAAATTCTGCTCTTTAAGTGAATTAGTCTCTAAGCATGGTACTCTTTATGCGAGGTTCTACTGTATATGTCACAGGGGGAAGGGGAGAAATCAGGATTTTGGAGATACTTAGGTGGGGCATGGTCAAAAAAAGGTTGGGAACCACTCGTCTAGGGACATGCTGGGAGTGTGTGGCTTGCCCAAGGCCACTCCCTGGCTTTTCTCGGATGCACAGTGGGGAATCAAACTCCCAACCTTTAGGTCTACAGCTTAAGTCAATTCCCCAAAGCACTGATCAGCCAATGTACTGACTTAGGCTTCTGGGAATTGAAGCCCCCTGTGGGGCCTGGGCCCCACATTGGGAAACACTGCTCTAGCTCTACAGCCAAATACCTAAGCTATTAACTATCTATCCAGCTTATCTAACTACTACTATAATACTATGCATTGCCACCAACAGTCAACTTCATGATCTTTTCATCTCCTACCTTTCATGAGGAACATCAGTGCCACCACAAGGAGAGGGACAAAGGCATGGAGTTGAAGAAGAGTCCCCATTGCTATGCTAGCTAAATCCCAACCTTGCTTCAGTTCTTTTCCACTGGTCTTGGGTAGAGTCTTGCTGCTATCAGAGCTTTAAAGATGAAACTAAGACATTATATATGACCAGACAACTGGGGTGGGGCCCTAGTACCTTCTTTATGAGCCACACCTCCTTCAAATTTGTGGTTCACTGTCTTGATACTGGCCTGGAGGCTTTTCTCACATGCATGTCTCCAGCCTAAGACCCATCACTTCCCATTCCTCAGCATTTCCTGGATGGTTTTTGGGACAACGCCTCTCGCTCAGGAACCAGAACAGCCAGTTGAGTTTTTTTCCCCTAAGGTCTTCACCCAGAACTTTGAGGGACAGAAAAATAATTGCAGGCAAGCCTGGGCAAAACACATGGCCTGGAAAAAAACACCTCTATTTCAAAGCATTCTGAAAGAACCATCAAGATATTCAAATAAAGACTTCCATCTTTCATACAAAAGTGTAGTAATACTCACTTGGGTCTTTCTATATTCAGTGTTTTCCCATCTTTGGTTTTTGGAATTCAATTCCCAGAAGCCTAAGACAACTCTCCAAAGCATTGATCAGCCAATGTATAGACATAGGCTTCTGAGGATTGAAAGCTCCCTGTGGGGCTTGGGTTCCACGTTGGGAACCACTGAATAGTGGAAATGAGCTAATTTTTGTCTATGTTGAGATTCACAGCTTGGGGGAAAAGTTCTGATTTCTGCTGAATAAAACAAAACCGGAATTGTGGAAACGGAAGGGCTTTTCTAATCCTTGGACAACTCTGGAATACTCCTCAATAACCTCCCTCCATCAGCACCTGTCTCTACAAATTGTGTTTGGCCAAATTACATGTCCCATGGAATTCAGTAAAGCAGCTATGGAAGACTGTTGAAGACTGCCCTACTTTCCCATTTTATCTTTATTATTCTGCATTATGGTACTGTATCTAAAATGGGCAATCAGTTATCTCTCTGTTGATTGACTTGGGAAAAGGGTAGTAGTAAGTTGATGAAGAATGGCCAATTGGTTGGCATTTTATCATTGATTCAGTGTTAGTATAAGAACATAAGAACAGCCTTGCTGGAACAGGCCACAGCCCATCCAGTCGAGCATTATGTCTCACACAGTGGCTCACCATTTGTTTCAGGGTATTCCCAAGCAGATGCCTTCACCTGCTTAGGATGCCCTGGAAATGGCATTGAGAGATATCCTGCCTATCTCTCCAACCTCTCTCTTGTCCTTAAGTATCCATAATTATAGCCATTGATACCCTTGTCCTCCATGAACTTGTCTAATCCTTTCTTAAAGCTGTCAAGACTGTCAGCTGTCACCACTTCTTCTGGCAGGGAGTTCCATAGACCAGTAATCCTCCGGGTGAAAAAGTACTTTCTCTTATTTGTTTGAGTATCTTTCAGCACACTGTAATTGGCATTTAACTCCATCATGGCCATGCCCAAAAATCTGTTTCAGGCATTTTAATCCACTTCAACACTCTTTTAATGTCTTGAAGGTCATTTTTCTGGGGGGAAATTCAGAACAAGCTTAGATAAGGTATATCTGGATGCTGGAGATCCTCTTGAAGGAACTCCTTTCTGAGAGGCTTGTTCTATACCAGTGGTTCCCAACATGGGGGACTTCAAATCCCAGATCAGTACTTTGGAGAATTGACTTAGGCTTCTGGGAATCGAAGTCCAAAAAACAAAGGTTGGGAAACACTGTACACAGATCAGCCAAAAGGCTTTCTTCATATCGATATCATTCTGATGCTACTTTTCAAGAAAGGCAAACTGGAATCTTTGATGTAGGCAGATTGAATGCACATGAGCCGGCAGGTGGGCTAAACACTACTTTATTGTAACATGGTCAATCTGTACATGAGGCAATGGCTGAGCCTTGCCTCCTTATATATGATACACAGTACATTTTGAATTTTGCCCAGAGGCACACTATTGGTTACAGTATAGGTGACGTCCTACTGACGTAATGCATACCTGACATAGTTTCACCTGTGGCAGGAAGGTTTCCCACGGTAGTTACCCATTGGAGGAATTGGAGTCACATGAGCTTTGTCACCTGCGCTACTGGCGAACAGCTGAATTGCATGTATACATAACAGAATCTTACCAGCACCACCATTCAAGGTGACTCACAGGTGGAAGTGGGGCCTGCCCCACCTTCTCCTATTTCATGAACAAACATGAATAGCACTGTTCCAGGAGAAATGGGGTTGTGCATGACTCAGCATCATTATCAGGGCTGACCCCAATACATTGCACTGCATGTGCAACCTAAATGCATCACAAAGTATACGCTGAACATGTCAACACATGTGGGATTATGGGTGTTGGTATAGAACCTGAAAACAACCACTCGTATGGATGGCTGGAATTATGCAATGCATCCCGATCCCAGATTAATGTGAGACAGTGGAATCAGTAAAAAGAATTGAGTTGGGATGGGCTGGGGTGGAGAGGGGAGAAAAAGTAAGCCAAAGCCAAAATTTCTGGGTACACTTTGGGGCTCTAGACAAGGAAGCTGTTCATTTGATGAAGTTGATGATTGTTAATAAAAGATCACTTCAGGTAAAACCGGTTAGTTTGTAAGTAGGTGCCGCTACCAGACTGTTTGTAATTTTTGAGAGACATTGATTTCATAAAAGCCACCCTTTCTTGCAGCAAGGTTCTTGGGCTTTCAACAGCTGCCCCAAAAGCAGACATTGAAGTAGGAAAGCAATATGCCAAGCTCTGCAATTCCTTGCCTGGAAGAACAAAAAATGCTGTGGAGTTTCGGCCTGTAATTTTCTTTGCCTTGGTTCAGTCATCAACCCAAAGAGGGATGCAGTCGAAAAATCAGAGGGAAGGCTGAGATCTGGAAGAACAGCAATGATGAAGTAGAGAAGAACATCACGTGTAGCATTGTGACCTTGAAGACCAAAGGTAAGCTCATCCACATTATGGTGTTCCCAATGACTACAGTATGTACAGGCATGAAAGCTGGACAATAAAGAAGGCTAACAAAAATGAATAAATTCATTTGAAATCTGGACAATAATGGATTTCCAGAAATATGAACCAGTGAGTCCTAGATCAAATTAACCCTGACACCTCTCTAGAACAGGGGTTCCCAACCTATGGCACATGGATCAGATCCGGCCCATGATACCATTCCATCTGGCCCGTTGCCACTTCTGCTTCACCCAGACGTAGAAGCGGGCGTGTTTACGTCAGCCATAAAACACACATGCGCATGTGCAAACGTGCCCGTGGCTGTCATAAATGGGTGCATTTACAATAGCCATAAATGCACCGCTTCCACTTCTGGGGGTGTTGTCCGGCCTGCTCAGCTGTCTGGGGGTGTGGTTAGGTTTGTGGCGTAAAAAGGTTGGCCTCCACTGCTGTAGAATACAAAATGATTCAAGACCATACCTGTCAACCTTCCCGGATTGGCCAGGATTTCCCGATTTTCGGCGCCGATTTGTGCCATTTCTCGCCCGCAGCTGCCAAAACCCCAGAATTGGCAGCGGCGGGAAAAGAGGTACTGTGCATCCCTTCTGCGCAGATTGCCTTCAACGCATGCGTATAACCCTTCTATGCTTGCGTATAACTCTTCTACGCTTGCGTAGAACCCTTCTACACATGCGTAGAAGGCGATCTGCGCAGAAAGGGATCATAGAAGCCTTCTATGCATGCGTAGAAGGGTTCTACGCAAGTGTAGAAGGGTTCTACGCCAGCATAAAAGCCTTCTACGTTCTGCGCAGGTCGCCTTCTACACATGCGTAGAAGGCGACCTGCGCAGGACCGTTCTACGCAGGTCCTGTATTTTCTGGAGCCGCAGTTGACAGGTATGTTCAAGACAGGCTATCATATTCTGGGAGTGTCATGAGGCAACAAGAACAAACATTCTTGAGGTACGCAAGAGCAAAATCAAATTAGAAGATGGAGGAAGGATCTCAATGGGCAAGGAATAATATTAAAGGAGAATATTGCTGAGGAACTCAACCTCCCCTATATCACTTGGAGGACCCTGAATAGGCTGCGAGTCAGAGTGCCTAAATGTAAGATACTCAAACAAGGACTGCTGTTGGACAACAACATGCTGTGTGAATGTGGAGAGATACAGAATCCGGCTCATTTATTGGTCTGAGGATTACTACCAGAAACATGTACCGCTGAAGATTTAATTTTTGCCAATGAGAAAGCCAAGAAGGTGGCTTCATTTTGGCAGTTCAAAGTCTGATCTGGATATGAAAAAAAGAAGACAATGTTTTACAGAAACTGAAGAGGAAGTAAACTCAAGAGGAAAACTAAGTAATAGGTGAATTAAGTCCAGAAAGGAAGCTGTGTCCTGGAGTATGCAAAACCTGAGCAGGGCTTTTAATTACAGTACTGTATGCCACTTTTCGGAAGTCATTGATTCATAAGCATAATAACAGAGGCAGCTAATGCATAAAAACTCTGCCAACCCTCCCTCCCCCCAAATTCTCTCCAAGGAGGAAGTTCTATTCCCATCTGCTACACAACAAATGCTGGAAATCTTATCAACAAATGAACATTGATTTACATCCCTGTATCCCAAACAAAACATGATCTAATTATAAACCTCCATATACACTAGTCATGCTTAAGAAAAACAAATGGAGGATATTTTATTGTTACAGTCCATTCAGTTACTGGGTAGACATGAAATATGAACTGGCTCGGCTTGCATCTGTCTAAGCCAAGAGTTCCCAACCTTTTCATATCGGGGGCCAGGTCACACTCTCTCAGTCAGCTTTGAGGGGTGGATGCCCATTTTGCCCTGCCAGCATGATGTGTGTGGACATTCTGTCCCAACAGCTTCAAGGTAAAGGTAAAGGTTTCCCTTGCTCGAAAGTCAGTCGTATCCGACTCTAGGGTGCAGTGCTCATCTCTGTTTCTAAGCCGAAGAGCCAGCGCTGTCTGCTTCTGCAGACGTTTCCGTGGTCATGTGGCAGGCATGACTAGACACGGAACGCTGTTACCTTCCCACTGAAGTGGTCCCTATTTATCTACTTGCAATTTCTTGCTTTCGAACTGCTAGGTTGGCAGGAGCTGGGATGAAGACGGGAGCTCATTTCCGTCCTGCAGTACTCGGGAATCGAACTGCTGACCTTCCGCTTCCCAGTCAGCGTCTTAGCGACTTGAGCCACTGCAGTTCCAAGGGGTAGCCATTTTTTTCTTGAATACCCTTGGAGGGGAAGGGGACACATGAAATTGCACTGGGGGCTTTGTTCAGCCCACGGGCCTTAGGTTGGGAATCCTATGATCATTTTTGTGAAAGTAAATGCAATTCAAATAATGATGATTAACATCTGAGTCAAAATGCTTCTGATAGTCTTTGGTGTATGCAAACCAAGACACAGGACACAGCCTCGGGCTGGGTTAACTCAGGTTTATTGCATCGTGGACAGAGGGAACATGAGGTAATGGCGGATCGATAGCTCTTTATATACAGTAGTAATACATTTGAACGTGGTGCCATGGTAGCCCATTGGCTACTGTCTGCGTGACGTCATTTCGGGTCACGCCCTTCTTGTCCAGGTGTAGGTGGTGGCGGGAAAACTTCCCGCGCTGTTGCCTTTGATGAGTTTGGACCAAGAGAGCTTGGACGCTCGCTGCTGCCAGCTGGTGGTCATTAGCTCGCGTCCTATTACAGGGTTTATATGATACAGCTGAAGGTTACATTGTTGCTATAGGCAAGGTTACATTGGCTCAGATACATTGTAATCCATGTGTAAGGTAAAACCATCAGAATACAACACCCCTCCCCCCTAGGACGAGACAAAGTCTCGAGCCCACACTTAAACACATTCCCCCCCCTTAGGAGACAAAGTCTCTCAGCCAAGATGGCTTATTTCGAACACGCTGGGGTCTCGATGCGGGCTGCCTCTCCCCGGGTTTGCTACCTTCTCTTTGTCCCCTGGTTTCCTGTCCTGTAATTGGAGAGGGAGACTCGTTAGTGACTTGCCGCGGCTCCGCGGCGTTGTTGGGAGGTGTGCTCTTTCTTAGGGAGGAACCGGGGGCACTGGGGGCTAACGAAAAACCCCTCTTCTCGCTTGGATGGGTGGGGGAACACTCCTGAAAACCCCCCCGGCTCGCAAAATCAAAATCAAAATTACAATCGGGGGCAGCGGTCGCGGACTCCTCTCCCCCTTCCCCGGCCCCAGATAGGACTGGCGTATCAAAAGGATATGAGTCGGGGCCGCTGCTTCTGCCTTCCCCCCTTGCTTGGGACTGTTGTCCACTGCTGTCTCCCCCTTGGGTTAAGCGGGTGGGGGAGAACCCTAACGCTGAATCCTGTTGCTGAGCTCCACTGACTGGCCCACTCACTCGGTGCCTCAGTTGGTCTGCGTGCCTCCTCCAGAGGAGGCCGGTGGTAGTCTCGACCCGGTACGACACTGGCCCCGTCTGTTCTACAACCGTCCCTGGTACCCAGGCTGGCCCTGCGCTGGAATAGTTCCTGCAGTGAACAGGGTCACCGGCGGCGAAACCTTTCGAGACTGCCAACCCTATGTTTTTCCCTTTATCCTCGACTCTCGTCGGGTCTAGCCTGGACAGGATCGTGGTCAGTTTTCGCCGCATCAAGAGCTCCGCTGGCGAGTAGCCTGACGCTAAGGGGGTTACCCTATACGCTAAGAGGAACTGGCATACTTGGTGATTCAGGTCCCCCGGGCCCATGCGCCGCAGCGCCTCCTTTGTTGTACGCACCAGCCGTTCCACTTGGCCATTCGTGGCCGGGTGAAACGGTGCGGATGTGACATGCCGAATGGCGTTTGCCTCCATGAATGCTCCGAACTCAGCGGAGGTGAAGCAACTAGCGTTATCGCTGACTAAAGTGTCGGGTAAACCGAATGTGGAAAAGACTCTCCTTAGCTGGCTAATTGTCGTGGCGGAGGACGTGCTCTTTACTGGGATAACCTCCAGCCACTTGGAGAACGCATCCACCACCAGGAGAAACATGGTTCCTCGGAATGGGCCAGCGAAATCCACGTGCACTCTGGACCATGGCCCCCTTGCTGTGTCCCACTCCCTATGCGGGAGACGGGCCGCCTCAGGTCGGGATCCCTGGCATGCCTCGCAAGTGCCGACCATGTGCTCAATGTCCGCGTCCAGCTGTGGCCACCAGAAGTAACTCCGGGCCAGCGCCTTTGAACGAACTATGCCCGGGTGGCTGACGTGCAGCAGTTCGAGCACCCTCGTCCGCAGGGGCGTAGGGACCACCACCCGTTGGCCCCACAAAAGGCACCCCCTCTCTAGGGACAACTCTAGCCTTTTCCTAAAGAATGGGTCGAACTCTGTACTCGGGGACGATGCCGGCCACCCCTTCTGTACCCATGAACTAACTTTCTCCAGCGTTCTGTCCTTGCCTGTCGCCCTAGCAATGTCGGTTGGTACTATTGGGGGTGCGTCTAAAACCTCAATTAGCAACACCTGGCGGTCTCTTTCTGCTCTCGCCTTTTGGTCGTCCGACAAGGGCAAAGGGGATCTCGAAAGTGCATCAGCATGGCTGATCTCCTTTCCGGGCCGGTACTCCAACTCATGTTGGTACGCGTTGAGGAAAATAGCCCATCGCAGCATTCTCGGGGACAGGATCTGCGGCGTGGGCTTGCTTGCCGTGAAAATCCCTAACAGTGGCTTGTGATCGGTCACGATTTTGAACGGGCGGCCATACAAAAAATCGTGAAATTTTTTGGTTCCCGCTACTATTGCTAACGCCTCCCTGTCGGTTTGTGCGTAATTTCGCTCCGCTTGGGACAGGGACCTTGAGTAAAACGCTACCGGGGCCTCCCTTCCGTCCTCCAACACGTGGCAAAGCACCGCCCCCACCCCCACCGGGGATGCATCACAAACTAGGACCACTGGCCGTTTGGGGTCGAAGTGCGTCAGGATTGCCTCAGATGTTAGGAGTTGCTTTAGCTCTTTGAACGCCCTCTCGTGCTCGTCACCCCACATCCATGTCTCCTCCTTTTTAAGTAACCGATGGAGCGGTTCGGCCACGGACGCCTTCCGCGGGAGGAATGTATGGTAAAAATTGAGGAGCCCCAGGAAGGACTGTAGCTCGGTTTTGGATGTGGGGCGAGGGGCCTTTTTAATGGCTGCTACTTTGGATTTAGACGGTTTAATCCCCTCGGGTGTGATCCGGAACCCTAAAAACTCGACCTCGGTTTCGAAAAAGACACATTTGTCCTTCCTCAATCTCAGCCCCGCTTTCTCGAACACGGTCAGTACTTTGTCCAACCTCTTTGCCAGTTCAGCCTCACTCCCCCCTGTTATCAACACGTCATCAAAATAAGGCAACACCCCCTCCAGTCCCTTCAGGAGGCGTTCCACAAGCGACTGAAAAAGGCCGGGTGCCGAGTTCACGCCAAACTGTAACCGCGACACCTGGAACGCTCCTTTATGCGTAACTATCGTTTGTGCCGCGGCCGTGGCGGGGGTCACAGGAAGTTGCTGATAGGCTTGTGCCAAATCGAGTTTGGCGAAACACTTTCCCCCATTCAGCCTGGCCAAAAGGTGGCTGATCACTGGCACCGGGTATGCATTAGGGCGGATCGCCTTGTTAATTGTACACTTATAATCAGCGCAAATTCGCACCTCCCCGTTAGCCTTTAGAGCCGTTACAATTGGAGTTTCCCACTCCGCGGAATCAACAGGAATAAGAATCCCCTGGCCCACCAGTTTGTCCAGTTCTGCCTCTATCTTGTCCTTGAGTGCGAACGGCACCCTGCGCGGTTTGAGTCTTATCGGGCGGACCTCCGGGTCTATGTCGAAAGCTACAGGGGGTCCCTTGAACTTTCCGAGTCCTTTCTTAAAAACGGCGGGATGCGCATCGCAAACCGCTTGTATTGGGTCCCCCCCCCACGGTATGCACTCCCCCTATGAACAAACCTAAGGGCTGAAACCACTGTGTCCCTAGGAGGCTACAGCTTCCCCCCTTGAGGACAACTAGGGGCAGTTCCGCCGAATGTCTCTTAAAATTGACCCGAAATTTCCCGACCCCCAACACCGGAATGCTGTTTCCCTGTACGTCTCGTAGCGTGGACCTCAACGCTTTAAGTTTGGGCCGCACGTGGGGGTCGATTTTCAAAAACTCTTTCTGGGGAATTATAGAATAGGAGGACCCCGAGTCAATTTCCATCTTAATAGGGGCCCCTTGTACTAATACCTCAACGAAGTAATGGGACTGTCCCGCGGACACGCTGAACACCGGGGCGTCGTCCTCGCTGTCGTCCGAGATGCGGCCCACGCCATCCTGCTTCCTCGTGGTCTGGGCGCCATCTTTGGGCCTCGCTGGACGGTCCGGTCTGGCCGCACGGTCTTGTGACTGCCTCCGGCCCTCCTTCCGTTTTCTGCATGCCTTGGCGATGTGCCCCCGACGGCCGCAGGTGTAACACTCGGCCTTCCTGAACGGGCATCTCGCGCGCTCATGGGCCGCTCCGCAACCCTCGCAGCGTCGACCCCCCTTTCGGACCTTCTGGACCTCCTCGCCGTCGCTGCCTTCCGTAGACGACTTTGAGGCCCGTCGAGTTGCGTGCACCGACTGTCCGGACTTCCCGTGCACCGAATTTTCCGCCTTGCCGGCTCTAGGACGCCACTCACGCCACTGGTGCATCTCGTCCACTCCAGCATTCGTGGACTCTGCGGCTTCCGCGGCCTCTACGACCTCTGCCAGCGTGGGTGGCGGCTCCTTGTTCATCAAGCTGCGCTGCACCTCCTTGTCTTTCAGGCCACACAGCACTCCGTCCCTGAGGGCCATCTCTAGGATGTCGCCCCATTTACAGGGGGCGGCGGCTACCCTCATGGCGGCCACGAATGCCTCAACCGACTCATCCGGCGCTTGGACTCGCCTCCAAAACGCGCTCCGAGCGGGAAACATTGCCCTCGAGGGACAGAAGCGCTCTCGCAGCAGCTTCATGATGTCGTCCGCCTTAAATTCGCTCACCTTCTTCGGAGCGATGATGCCCACCAGCGTCCGCTTGGTTTCCATCCCGAGCATTCTGGTGAGGATGGCCCTCTTCCTCTCCTCGTCGTCTCCTTTGACTCTGAGTTCCACCAGTGCCGCCTGGAAGTCCATCTCAAGCAGCTCCCAGTCTTGCGGTTTGGTGATGTTGAACCCGCTCTGTGCCCTGGCTGTTCCGTGGGGATCCATAATCCCACCTTCGTCGCCAATTTGGTGTATGCAAACCAAGACACAGGACACAGCCTCGGGCTGGGTTAACTCAGGTTTATTGCATCGTGGACAGAGGGAACATGAGGTAATGGCGGATCGATAGCTCTTTATATACAGTAGTAATACATTTGAACGTGGTGCCATGGTAGCCCATTGGCTACTGTCTGCGTGACGTCATTTCGGGTCACGCCCTTCTTGTCCAGGTGTAGGTGGTGGCGGGAAAACTTCCCGCACTGTTGCCTTTGATGAGTTCGGACCAAGAGAGCTTGGACGCTCGCTGCTGCCAGCTGGTGGTCATTAGCTCGCGTCCTATTACAGGGTTTATATGATACAGCTGAAGGTTACATTGTTGCTATAGGCAAGGTTACATTGGCTCAGATACATTGTAATCCATGTGTAAGGTAAAACCATCAGAATACAACATAGTCAGAATAGGGTAGAGTGATGGAACAGGACTAAGGAGGGCTGGGTTCAAATCCCTAAGCAGCAATGGAAATTCACTGGGGAGGGTGTGGCAGTGGTGAAGCTATTCCCCCAAAATGTCACCCACCTGGTCACAGCAAGTTAGTCCCACCTTGATGGCACACAACACACTCAAACATGCATACAAGTTTGTTGGGTTGTGGATATTTCTGAATAGTAGATAATGGTTTTGCAAAGCAAAAATTATGCAAAATGAATGCATAATTCACTTTTTTAAATTGGTACTGATTGCTTGCTCTTTCTTTGGCTAGAATTTAGATGCATTCATGGTTCCAGGCTGTGATTAATGTGCGTGAATTCTGTCTGTGTATGAATACAGGTGTCTGTGTTTCTCCTTTATATAATTGCTGTTGTGCAACTTATAAACAATACAAGGAAGGACTCATAGTTTTACAGGTGATGAGATCATCTATGGTAAAGTGAATATCAGATATACCCTAGTTTTCTTGGGAAGAAAAGTATTTGCATGGGTCTGATCAATACTTGCAAGAGAGGTCACCAAGTTCCTCGATGCACACTGCTGTGATTACATTGGTGACACATCATTGCGTTGACCTTCACTCTTTAGTGTCATGACATTTTGATATTAATTCCAATTCTTGCATTCCATTATATTTATTTAAATCAGGGCTCTTCCTGGAGCAGTATTTGTTCCAGGGTCTATTTTGGAAGTTAGCAGCATTTCCCCTCTCACCTGTGTGACCTTGAGAGTCATTGTGGTTTAGTGCAGTGGTCCCCACCCTTTGGATTTTGGACTTAAACTCCCAGAAGCCTAAGTCAATTCCCCATAGCACTGATCAGCCAGTGTACTGACTCAGGCTTCTGGGAATTGAAGTCCAAAACTCAAAGGTTGGGGATCACTAGTTTAGTGAATAGGATCCACCTAAGATAAGGAGAGAAGTAGCATTTGACGCTGAAAGAACTAAGCAAGAGAATGACCCTTGACACTCTATGAACAGATATGAGCCTCAAGTCTGCTGGGCTCAGATCCAGGTGGTGACAAAGGGTGCATGTGAAACTAGTGTAGATTCAGGTAGCATGTGCCAAGTAATCACCCCAAGTCTCTTCAGGACAGGTATTTTAGAAGTATATTCAAAGCATAGCAAGATACAGGATACAGTTCATCAAAAAATCAGGAAGCATTTCAAAGCAAGGAAATGAAACAAACTGGTTCTTTAAAGAATAGGCCATGGGGCCCCCTTTCTCTCAAGCTTCTACATTTTGGCAGCTTAAAAGCACCGCATCCCAGAGAGTGTCTCTGTGTCGGCATGTGTGTGTGCTCATGTGTCTCTGGGTTATATCTCCTCCCACAGGATCCACCTTTAGCCCTCCCCCTTAGGGACTCCAACCAATGATCTTACAGCAAGACATGTCAATCACACATTAAGTTTCATTTCACTAAAGCCATGAGACAACTCATGAGGCAAGGAGGTTTACATATTTTCTCGCTCCCCCTGATTTGAAATTGCCATTTTAATGGAGTTGTTCTTGTTTTAAGAGTTTTAAGATTGTATGCCGCCCAGAGTCTTTGTGAGTTGGGAGACTATATAAATAAATAAATAAATAAATAAATAAATAAATAAATAAATACTTCGTTCTATTACAAAGATGGAGAAAGATGCTCAATGGGTAAGAAACAACATTAAAGAAGGATATGGCTGAGGAACTCGACCTTCCTTTGTCACTTGGAAGACACTGACCAGGCTGCTGGTTGGAGTGCCTAAATGTAAGACCAACAAGCTCAAGTGGGGGCAGATAACAACACACTATGTAAATGTAGAGAGATACAGAATCCAGCTCATTTACTGGCCTGCCAATTACTGCCAG
Organism: Bradypodion pumilum; assembly: GCA_035047305.1. NCBI lineage: Eukaryota > Metazoa > Chordata > Lepidosauria > Squamata > Chamaeleonidae > Bradypodion > Bradypodion pumilum. The sequence goes on from JAWDJD010000007.1 coordinate 7,417,332, forward strand.
AAACATGCACCTGTGGTGTCCGCGGGCGCAATTGGCATAAACTGTCCCTGACAGAGGTTACACCGGTTGAGGAAGGCTCCTGGTCACTGGCCCCTGCGGGTACAGAAATTGGGGTGCGGATTAATAGTCATAAGATTGATTCACCCATATCTGACCTGGCAGGCAGTTCGGCAGGAGGAAGTTGAATATCTAACTCAAGTTAGGAATTAGGTAATTCCACACTTGCAGATTAGCCCAAGCCCCAGCGCAAATAGTGGCCATGTTTACTCTTAACTTCCCCAAGAGAAGTTCCCAATTAACCTGGGTAAATGGGTGATGTGATTTTCTGTCAGATGACGATTCTATCACACGCTGCCTTGAATTCCTATATATGATGATGATTTTCCCTCAATAAACCACTGGTCTTCGCTCCATCTTGCCTTGTGTCGTTACTCGACCAGTGTCCTCCGGGACCCCAAGGGCCGCTTCACGGCCCCAATCCAACATGCACCGATGAGGACTTAAATTTGGCCAATGACAAAGCCAAGACAATGGCTTCATTTTGAAAGTTTAAAGTCTGATCGGGACAGAAAAAAGATCTCTGCTTTTTGAGCAGGCAGGCTCTGTAGTTGCCCAAACAGAAAAAGAATACAGTACTTAAAATGCATTAACATGATTTTAATAATGATGTTGATAACCTGATGATGTAGTATGGAACAGCACATTCACTTTGACTTTCAACTGACTACAGTTCTCTCCATCCATGAAAGGATTAGAGGTAGAGTCTAATAGGGAAACCTGTCAGGCAGGTTGCCTGGGAAATTGGTGTGGAGCTTGGCTTGGATTCATAAATCTAGATGTGTTGATTTGCTCTGGGCTTCTTCTTCCATCTGCTTTGCATCTGACGACTCTTTCCAGAACACCCACATCCGCCTTCCCTCTCGAATAAAAAGGTTAAGCCTTTGTAATTAGAAGAACATTACACAATTACATTGCACAAAACAGGAGGAGATAAACGAAGTAGTACAGCAGAGAAGTTCAGGCAGAGCAGAGGACTTCTAAAATCTTGTTGAAATGTTTCCTAAATATTTCTTTAAAAGGATCAGCTTTCTCAAAGTGTCTTTTAAAATGAGAAGTTTGGACACATCCTGGTAAACTGCTGGCAGTTTTAATGGAGTTTTTAAAAATGTGATTGGTTTTATTTTCTGTGAGCCGCCCAGAGTCTTCGGAGTTGGGCGGCAATATAAACCAGAAAAATAAATAAATAACTAAAATAATTTTATTTATTTATATTTTTATTTATTTATTATTAAATTTATATCCCGCCTAACTCAGCACAAGTGAGACTCAAGGCGGCCTACAACAGGGCATATACAATACAGTATACAATACAGTCCCAAGTTACAAAATATCAGTCTCCACGAAAACTTTTCTCAGGAGGCTTAGTATTGTAGCGATGATGCCTATCAACCTTCCCATCAGAGCAAACTCACATTAAAAATAAACTATGTTTTCAGGAGGGATGGGAAAAGGTATGGAAAATTATGGGGGGAAATCACAGCACTAAAAATCACGAACAACAGAAAAATTGTACTGATGGCATGAAAATTACCAATAAGTCCTGTGAAGAAACTGTTACTTTGAAAGATCCCTTGGGGTATTTTGAGGTATAGTTTATCCTCTCAAGGACTCTCTGGATGGTTCACAATGTAATTGGCATTTTTGTCCATCATATACTGAGCACTCATTTGAACAACCTTGGAAGGATCAATTTCACATTACGAACAGTTTTTGGCTGCAGTACTACAGTTTAGTAATGGCTTAGTGGTTAAGACACTGAGTTTGACAACTAGAAGATCAGCAGTTTGAGACCCGAGTACTGCGTGATGGAGTGAGCTCCCATCCGCTGTCCCAGCCCCTACCGACCTAGCCGTTTGGAAGCAAAGAATTGCAAGTAGATAAATAGGTACCATTTCAGCGGGAAAGGTAACAGCATTCTGTGCACTCCAGCATCTAGTCATGCCTGCTACATGACCACGGTACTGGCTCTTTGGTTATAAATGGAGATGAACACCTCCCAGTAGATTTGGACACGGCTGGCTTTCGAGCAAGGGAGACATTTACCCTTTAACTTACTACAGCTTAACCGCTGTGCCACAAGGGCCCTTGAAAAATCAACATGGGAAATTCCCCCCCGATAAATATGATAAAGACTTCTATTAGCTTTTTGTTCTAGAATGTTCTGTCTGCAACTTTGGATGGGTGCAGCCTGCTATGCAAGGTCAAGAAAAGATCATCATGCATTTAAATTACATCCAGGAACTGTTCATTCCTGTAAATGTCTAAATTAAATGCAAGAGTTGTTCCTTTCTGGTCAGCCTGCTTCTCTGTGCCCCAGATTCACTCAAGAAGTTGCACAAGTTGTAAGTTATCTTAGAGACAGCTGTGAGAAAGAACAGGGTCATACTGAGTCATTTCTATGCCTAGAAGCTGGGTCTAGGGCGGGAGTTCTCAACCTTTTAAAGCCCAGGTCATGCTCCCTCAGACAGCTTCAGGGGCTGAATGGCCATTTTGCCCTTCCTCCACCACATGGCACTTCCTGGTGCTGTGGAGGTGGCGGTGGCCACATGAAATGGTGCTGCGGGCAACATCCGGCCCATGGGACACAGGTTGCAAATCCCTGTTCGAGGGGAACGAAGGAGTGCTCCTGTTCTAATATTCTGTAACAGGCCCAGACAAAAATTGAGAATGGTTAATTTACTTATTTATTTTCTCATCATGAGCACATTGGATTATGGGAGAAAGTACTTTTTTTGTCTGAAGGAGACGGTTTGAAGGAGAAACATCTGGAAGGTAATTTTGCTTTAAAAATGTGAAATTCAATGACACGAGAGATGCAACTCTTGATATGTGAAGACTTCCACACAAGTCCTACACCTTGTTTGTGTCATGGACATCCCTAAGATGATTAGAAATTTCATTTCATTTCAGATAAGAACTTTACCAAAGTTCACAAACGTCCTCATGCTTGAGTTGGAAACATCTTGAGATCTTTTTAAAACCTCAAACGTGGGAGAAAGTGATATGAATAAGACTGTCCTGTCAAGACCCAGAACTGTGACTGCTTAGTGCCTGAGTTCTCAACCTTTTAAAGCCAGGGGCCGGGTCATGCTCCCTCAGACAGCTTTGGGGGGTAGATGGCCATTTTGCCCTTCCTCCAACACATGGCACCTGGGTGTGGTGGAGGCAGTGGGGGGGGGGTCACATGAAATGGCACCGCGGGCTGCATCTGGCCCATGAGCTGCAGGTTGAGAATCCTTGGTTTAGTACTTAAACGTCGTGAACCTCTGTGAAATCAACCACAGTTGAATTAAGTTTATTTTTTTCTGCTTGAGAAGTTTCTTGTGGATGGTTGGCAAATATAACATGGTCCTCTCTATGCTAGGAACTGAGTGACCAGATTGAATTTTTGCCAGTGCGGATATTGCAAAGACAATTTGCAATTATCTAAGGAAGGATTACATAACAAATGTTCACGACCAAGAAATCAAATTTGTTCAAGATTTTTTGGTTCAATCATTAATCAAACACTGCACACAAGAAATCAGGTGAAGATGTAAACTTGGAAGAGAGCTAGGAAGGAACCAGAGAATATCCTCACTCATAAGGCTGTATTGTTTGATTCTAAGGCCAAAGTCTTACAAACTATAGTGCCTCTGATTACAATGCAGAGATGAGAAATCCAGACAATGAAGAAAGCTGATAGGGGGAAAATATCTTTCAAAATTTAGCATTAGAGGAGAACTTTATGGATGCCAGTCTCCTCCTCCTCCTGTGTCCTGATCAAACTCTGGACTGCCGAAATGAAGCCACTTTCTTGGCTTTGTCGTTGGCCAAACTTAAGTCCTCATCTATACATGTTTCTGGCAGTAATTGGCAAACCACTTAGGCATTCTAACCCTCAGCCTATTTAGGGTCCTCCAAATGACATAGGGGAGGTTGAGTTCCTTGTCCACTGAGCTCCTTCCTCCTAATCTTCTAATTTGGTTTTGCTCTTGTGTATCCTCAAGAATGTTTGTTCTTGCCATAAAGCTCTTCCTGGATCAGAGCCGGTGGACTTGAGGCTCATATAAGTTCAGAGGGTGTCTTGCTTAGTTCTCTTGGCATCTGCTGCTACTTCTCTCCTGATCTTAGGTGTAGCGATAACAACAAGAGGTTATATTTTCTCAACTGGTGAAGGTTTGAGGCATCCTGTCACTATATGCATGGCTTCATTAACATTGATGTCAACTTGCGTTTCTTGCATACCTGTCAACCATGGCTCCGGACAATCCGGGACCTGCGCAGAACGGTTCTGCGCAAGTCGCCTTCTACGCATGCATAGAAGGCTTTTACGCTTGCATAGAACCCTTTTACGCTTGTGTAGAACCCTTCTACACATGCGTAGCCTTCTAGGGTTCTACGCAAGCGTAGAAGGGTTCTACGCAAGCGTAGAAGGGTTCTACGCAAGCATAAAAAGGTTTACACAAGCGTAGAAGGCGATTTATGCAGAAGGGATGTGCAGTACCTCCCCCCCCTGCTGCCAAATTTCGGTGTTTTGGCAGCTCCGGGCGGGAAATGGCGCAAATCGGCACAAAAAAAACGGGAAATCCCAGCCAATCCAGGAAGGTTGACAGTTATGTTCAGAACGTGGGGAAAATATCTTTCAAAATGTGGCATTAGAGAAGAACTGTATGGATGCTAGTTGGGAACAAGTAATAAGTGAGTGCTTGATTTAACCAATCTTCTTATTAGAACCAAACATACATAGCATGCATTTAGTCTGTTGTATAATAAAAGCGAATGCACGTATATACTTCTTTTACCAGTTCACAAGTTAATTAGCAGTTTGCCCTAACAAGATGGGTATTCATTTTACTGACATCAGAAAGATGGTGAGTCAACTTAGAGCCCCACCCCTGGGACTGGACCTCAAATTGTGAACAGAATTGCGTCTCATTGTGCCACAGGGCTTCTTGTAAGTTCTATGTTTCATAACACTCTTATCCTCAATCGATTTAAAAGCCAAGGATACATTGCATCTCAGAGACATGTCACTGCTTTACAATAGGGTTAGTCCAAAATTTACATCAGAAGTTATAAATGTCTGAAATTGCCTGGTGCTGGGAAGAATATCTTAAGTGGCCAGAAAGACTAGTCTCCACCTCTAAAGCCCTGTTCAACTGCTGTGGCCAGGGCAGGAATGCAGTGGTTACCTTTCTCTTTTTCATGAATTTCTCATGTTCCCATTTACCAAAGGCAATGGGATCATAAATACCTATAGAAGCTATTACTTTCTTCTCTTGGAGGGTGTGTCGAAGTTAGCAAAGGGGAAGGGGTGCACCCAATGGTTAATTCACTGCACAACAACAATTTTGCTACTGGGAATAACACATGTGATTTATATGATATCGAGTGTGCTGATTCCAAATCTGAACTCAGAATTTGTCTATCACCCTGGTGGCTAACCTTGGCACTCCAGCTGTTCTTGAACTTCAATTACCAAAAGCCCAAGTCAGCACGCCTGCTGATCAGGGTTTCTGGGAATTGAAGTTCCATACGAGATGGAGTGCCAAGGTTTGCCATCATTGGGCCCCTATCATGTATAGATTCTAAGTTATAGGCGTGTTATAGCTGTTCAAATGGCTGGTAATTGGGTAATGTATTTTTACATGGGAACATTATAACAGTTGCAGCTACCACTATGCCTGCTACTACCTCAGCTGAATCACATCCCCTGGTGGCATGCACATTCCACCAGCAGTCGGGCATGTCTGGGCAACTCAGTGAGGTGATGTCGGAAATAGGTATATAAGGCGAGATGGACCAAGGGCTTCTTTCTGGTGCAAAACCATTTTATTGGATAGTACAGCTAGGCCATAGTGAGTCTGTTTTGAGCTAAAGATGAGTAGGCGCAGCTGTGTTAATCAGACAATCATGTCTGTATGCACAATTAAGATCCTGACATCCTAGGTAGAATCAAACTTCAGATTTGGATTCAGCGCCTTTGATTTAGTATAGGACATAGAGATTAGATCAAGTAGCAGACAATATTAATTTTTTTGTGATGCAGTGTTATTACTAACTGGCGCATATGAAAGCTACTTTTCTGAGCAACACATTGCAGAATCCCAACTCACACAAACTTCAATCCAGGGGTGATCCTGTAATGGCCCAGATCAGATCCTACTACTGTCTAAAACCCTGGCAATACTCTTATGCATACAGATGTTTCTTTAGGAAGTTCACTAGCGAAGGAACTATTCTACCTGATCCTGGACTCCTCTGGCCAGTCCTTTTTTAAGTTTTCAAGATTGCTTGCTTCATTTCCCTCTGTGAATTTAAGGAATATTCTTTCTCCTCTTGAGACAGATGTTTTGGAGGATGAAGACCAAGAACAGCTACTTTAACAGTTCAGCAATGTCACACTGACAAGATGGCCTCCCTCAAACTGATGTTGCCCAGAATGTGTCACACCACAATCTCAACATCCCTAGACATTGGCTGGTTTGTGGATAGCATAGCTGGAGTAGTCCAGGTGGGGAAATCTTGCTCCAAAGGCATAAGCAAGGAAGAAAAATCAAGGGACAGTGGCTTATTGGAGACACGCTGTGATGAGGGACTATTCCTAGAGAAGAGGTTGGAACCACACCAATTTGGCGAAGCTGGGTCCACTCTATGCTTGAAAAAATGTCAGACTTTTGCGTGCAAAGGGGGGAAATGGTGTATGTATGTTTCTATAAGGGCCATTGTGTAACTTCATGAGGCTGTGAGATCTTAACCAGCTGGGCCTGTTCTAATGTAATTCTATGTGACGGCATTAACTCCACGCTCCAACTGCACACCAGACTGTTCTGCAGGCTTGATTTGCAAAGGAAGTCTAGCCCAACTTGGTCAAACAACATTTATCTCCTGTTTTAATCATTCTCCTTCAAACATTGAGTTCTCTGTGTCTCAAAAGCCTCCTGTCTTTCAGAACGTAAAGCTAGTTGATCAAATGTTTTGTCTTGCTTCTCTCTCCCTCCCTTCTCTCCCTCCTCACCCCAACTAGTAGATTGTTGAGTAAGGAGCAGATCACTTCCATATAGACATATCCAGGAATGATTCCTTGTAGGGAACTGCGTGAGATCAGATTTGACCCTTGACTCCCAATGCTTTGTCAAAGGTAAGCATCAGCAATGCTTACACAATGAAATGGAAGGATGTGCAGAGCTTTTAGCACAATGGAAAAAACAAACCCCCAACACCATTGTTGTATGAAAGTGTGTGTGAGAGCAAGATCCTTAATACAATATCGTAATGGATCTGCAGATGATACCTAATGGCAAAAAGTGAGGAAGACATAAAGAAGCTCCTGATTAAGTTGAAAGAAGAGAGCGCAAAAGCTGGCTTGAGGCTCAACATCAAGAAAACCAAGATAATGGCAACAGGCCATATCAATCCCTGGAAATAGATGGGGAAGAGGTAGAAGCCGTGACAGACTTTACTTTCTTAGGATTACTGCAGATGGAGATTGCAGCCATGAAATAAAAAGGCGACCAATTCTTGGGAGACAAGCTATGAGAAACCTGGGGAACATAGTTAAAAGTAGAGACATCACCTTGCAAACTAAAAGTTGCATAGTCAAAGCAATGGTATTCCTGGTGGTAATGTATGTTTGTGAGAGTTGGACCACAAGGAAAGCTGAGTGCAGAAGAATAGATGCCTTTGAGATGTGGCGTTGGAGGAGAGTTTTGAGAGTACCCTGGACAACAAAGAGAACAAATAGGTCGATCTTAGAAGAAATCAACCCTGACTGCTTCTTAGAAGGTCAAATAGTAAAGATGAAGCTAAAATATTTTTGGACATCAAATGAGAAGAGAGGATTCACTTGAGAAGGCCTTGATACTGGGAAAGGTGGAGGGCAAAAGAAGGGGGTGGAAGAAAATGAGATGGCTGGATGGCATTGTAGACGCAATGGGCACAGAGCTGGGTGGGTTGAGGAGGATGGTGGAGGATAAGGGTGCCTCGCGTGCAATGGTCCATGGGGTCGCAAAGGGTCAGAATCAGCTGTGTGACTGAACAACAAATGGGTTGACATGGTTCTCACACAACCATATTCCACAGTGCAATAAAAACGGATACAAAATGAATGTAAAGCATTGTGCATTTATTAATATTTGTGGTTCCTACCCACTCACAAATACAACCTACTTCTGGACTAAGTGAAATAAAAGGGGAGTGCTGGTATATTTTAAAAAAAAATACAACATGGTATTAAAGCAAATCAGAACTACATTAATCCGGCACGTATTTGTGGCACAAATAATCTGAACTGGGAAAGGTTTCTCATTTACAACTCCTAGTATCTCCCACCTAACCTAGCGGATGACTGAAAATACTAGTTCCCCAAAATTAACTTTTCCAAGTTCTTTTATTAGAGACTAGCATAGTTTGCCCGGCGTTGCCGGGCTTTTTAAAATTGTGTTGGATACTAAAGGCTTTCGTTTATTTGTCGAAGCAATGGTGATGCGCTGTTTTAAATGGTGGTGTAAGTTTTTTGGATTTTGTGGCTTCGAGTAATTTTGTTTTTGAACTTGTTTTTTATGTTTATGTAAAAAAAATGTAAATTTAATTTAATGTAATGTAATATTATTTAGTTTTAAATTTAATTTTGTTTTTTAAAATGTTCTTTTAAATTTTTTTTGTTTTGGTTTTTCATAGTGAAAAGTGGTTTTATTTTGGTAATTTTTGAGATTAGTGTGGTTTTTTTTGAATGTTTGTATAATTTATGTGATTAAATTTAGAATTATTATTATTTTTTTAAATATTTTAGAATGTTGTTTCTGTTTTGGCCACTGGGTGGTGGTGGTGAGCTTTTGAGCTTCTCATTGCATTTGGTACCTTCTGTCCTCTTGGTGTTGCTTCCGGTAAGTTTCCTCTTTCTCATTTGTGTTCCGGTTCTCATAGAAAGAAGACGTCTTTTTGTAAGTAATGTGGTTTTTTTTTGGGGGGGGGGTTGGGGTGGATTCTTTTTGGGGGGTGTATGTGTGTGTTTATCTTGTTCATATTTGGCTGTTTGTTTGTGATTTTGTGTGTTTTTTCTAGTGTGTGTGTGTGTGTGTGTGGGGGGTTTGGCTTTTTTTCTCGCAGGCCATGCTGGATGGCCTGTGGGAAGGAAGGCCAATTGCGGGGAGGCTTTTTTTCCCACGGGCCATGCTTCATGGCCCATTGGAAGGAAGGGCATTTGCTGGGTGGTGGTTATTTCTTTCCCACGGGCCATACTTGCTGGCCCATGGGAAGGAAGGGAGAGGCAGTGGGGTGTTTATTCTTTTTCCCCGCGGGCCATACTGGCTTGCCCGGTGGGAAAGAAGGGCAGTTGCGGGGGGTGGGGGGGTGGGTTGTTTGCTTTAATTTTTGGTGCTCTGGCTGGCCCTTCGAAGAGAAGGGCAGCGGCGGCCGGGGGCGGTTTTTTTTTGTTTCTCGTCTTTTTGGGCCGCCGGCTGGCCCTTCGATCGGAAGGGCCATGGTGGCGTTGGGGGGGGGGTTCCCCCACGGGCCATGCTGGCTCGTTCATGGGGAAGAATGGCTGCGGCGGTGGGATTATTTTTAACTTTTATTTTTCGTGCGCCGGCCCTTCGAACGGAAGAGTAGCGGCGGCGGTTTCTTTTTTATTTTTTTCCCCCACGGGCCATGCTGGCTCGCCCGTGGGGTTGAATGGTTGCGGAGGCGGCTTTTTTTAGTTTTGTTTTTGCACGCCGGCTGCCTCATCGTTCTGCTCGCACATTGCGCGCAGGACACTGGGGCTTGTAGTAATGTGTTGGTGCTTTGTGTTTGTGCTGCGTTTTTTTAAATTCCTTTTCTTTTGATTGACTGCGGCGCGTGTTCGAACGCTGCTCCGTGCGAGAGCCTCTCAGCCTGATTGGCTCTGGCGCAGCGCGGCGCAAGGACTTTCGGGAAGTGATGTTCTTTACGTTTCTTGCCGTTGGTGGGGCTGAGGCCCCCGTGCCGGATTTTTAAATCCTTCGTTGACCTGCGTAGGCAATTCGGCCGTGCTCTCGAAGGGAGGGTGCGGGTCAGTAGGGCAACGCACAGCAACGTATAGCCAATTCCAACGGTGAACACTTGGTTTTATAGGTTAAGATCTGGAAACACCATTAGCCCAACTGGTGGAGATGACAAGAGAAGGATTATGTTGTTCCTTTTGCCCTCTGGTGGCAGAATCAGCCATTAAATTCCTGGCTATATGCTTGACTTTCCTGTCTGGCCAGGTTATCCTGTTCATACCTGTCAACCGCGGCTCCGGACAATACAGGACCTGCGCAGAACGGTTCTGCGCAAGTCACCTTCTACGCATGCATAGAAGGCTTTTACGCTTGCATAGCCTTCTATGCATGCGTAGAAGGGTTCTATGCATGCGTAGAAGGGTTCTACGCAAGCGTAAAAGCCTTCTATGCATGCGTAGAAGGTGACTTGCACAGAAGGGATGCGCAGTACCTCTTTCCCCCGCTGCCAAATTCCAGGGTTTTGGCAGCTCCGGGTGGGAAATGGTGCAAATCGGCGCCAAAAAAACGGAAATCCCGGCCAATCCGGGAAGGTTGACAGGTATGATCCTGTTATGGTAATATAGACCCTACCGCCAGCAACTCAATGTCGATCGACAGGTGGCGGTTAACTAACCTGACAACCCTGAGGATTAATGGCTTTGGATGGCGAAGTACACAGGGAAGGGTGATGGTCCTTAAGTGGATTAAATCCCACGTTGATCCATATTGATGGAGGGCAGCAGCTTCATCAATACTGGGCTGGGTCTGAGGAAGACTTTTTTGTTCCAAAAGGGCTCAGGACCAAAAACGGACTTGCAGAACTGGATCAGTGGAACAGGTGTCACATTGAGTTGTAGAAGGCAAATGAAAGGCTACTGCATTATATTGTTCCCAGGACAATCTTCATGGCTAATGGCTATGAGAAGTGCCAATATTTGGAATCAGATATGGCACCCAAAGAAAAAGAAGAATTCTTGACATCCCTAATTTCTGATCAGGTTTGTTAAAACAAGTGTTTTTCTCTGACACCTCCATGCAGTTGTTCCATGTAGAAGCACAAGGCAGCTTCCTAAGGTAGCAAATGTGGTGAGCAAAGGGTTGGGAAATTAGTAAAATTAGCAGCTACTGGCACATTTCACAGCTGCGGAAGAGCTCCTGGATTATGTCATTCTGGTGGATTCTGGAAGGAATGATACTTTTCCCCCACCCCATCGCCATGGCATTGTCCACATCTTACTTAGGTTTTCAAAGTCATTGTGAGCACTTTAAATTATGCCTAAAAATGAATAGATAAGCAATCAATGCATCAGGCTGGGAAGACTGCATGGATCTGCTCTCCATGTTTCAGTAATTAGATCTGGCTTCATCTTGGGGGTGGGGAGCGCTTTGCACTAATATGGAAAGACATTAATTAAACCAAATTAAAGTTAACCTGAAAATTTTGGTCACAGGTAGGTTTCTATTCACAGCTGGACCTGGACAGATAATCCGAATCACTTTCTATTTCCTGTCTGAACTCAACAAAGGAGTTGGTTATCATTACAGATCCAATGCTAATTTGATGTTTTCTTGCTATATACCCCCCTCCACCCCTATCCATGGGTGGTTTCAGTTTTCTGTGGGTCTAAAAATATTCAGTTTTTTAAAACCACCTGAAAAAATGTATTTCCGTGGCACATTCCCAGACCACTAGAGGCCACTGTCTGCATTGTAACAGGGTTCACTATTATCCATGGTTCCACTTATCCATAGTAGGTCTCAGAACGTGTTCCCCACCGATAATGAAGTGGCATGTACTAGTTATTTTTATTATTTATACACAATCGACACAGTTATATTAATTCCTTTATTTTAAAAAAAGGATACAATAAGCTATTTTTCTCTGATGCAAAAGACACTGAAAACTGCAGCCTTGTAACTATAAAAGTAAGTAAATCAGTTGCACAGCAAAAGGAATAGAATCTTTTTTTTTGTTATCCTGCAGAGTTAAGGATAGATATATCTATGCTGTTGCAGAAAAAGAATTAATTACATGTAAGTTATTATGTATAATGAATCATTTCCAGATCCTGATTATAGTTCTGTTGATATTCCACACCTGAATGATAACCCTCCCATGGCCCTGACCTTTCTCTGCCCCATATAACACACCACCTCCAAATTCTGAACACAGAACATAGAAGCAAAGATCCATCCTCCAACCTTATTTCTCACCACCACCCTGGTTCAAGGACTGTTATTCCAACAGCCAACAGCAGGGGGCAGAATTGAAGGGAAGACCCTTTGGAATATGGTTTACGCCCTCGCGGATTAAGTGAGGTATCAAACGGTTCTTCATCTCCACCCTCATTACTAACATAATCAGTATCCTCCATGCTGTAGTCATTTCCATCGTCAAAGCTGGTGGAATTGGTGGTGGGGTTGACGGCACCTTCACCATAAGATGCATTTGACGGCCCAGAGATTGTGTCATTTGCGATTTTATATGTGTCATTTTTCTCATTGCAATAGCTGCCAGTACAGCAGAAACCGTCCACGAGGTTGATCTCTATGGGACCAAAGACTCGGTGCTTAACCACATCGCAGGAAAGGCTTTGGCAGCTCCTGATATAGAAAGCTTGGATGGTGTTTCCTGCGGGTCAGAAGGAAGAAGGGGTTATCCTTTATTAACTGATTAGTCATCTGACCATAGGGACTGTGGTGGCTTAGTGGTGAAGATGCTGAACTTGATGACTGGAAGGTTGGCAGGTTTGAGACCTGAGCGCTGCACGACGGGGTGAGTTCCCGTCTTCTATCCCAGCTCTTGCCAACCTAGCAGTTTGAAAGCAAGCAATTGCAAGTAGATAAGTAGGTACTGCTTCAGTGCTAAAGGTAACAGGATTCTGTGCACTCCGGTGTCTTGGCATGCCTGCCACATGTCCACAGAAATGTCTGCAGATTCAGATGAGCACCGAACCCTAGAGTAGGATATGACTGGCTTTCAAGCAAATGTGGCCTTTACCTTTACTATATGACCACATAAGGTTAAAATAAAACAAAGTACATTTGATAAAATATGATTAGATGAAACAGGATAGAAGCAGGTTAAAAGTAGGATGATACAATCACAATAAAATGAGATATAAAATGTACTCAAAATAATTTATCAATGAAATTTGTCACCTGTACATGCAGCCCCTGATTAATAAAACATCTTCTCTTTTGAACGGTCCCCACTATAAACTGGACAGTTCTAATATTTACATATTTATCTGTGCCCTGAAGGAAGAATATAGTCTTTTATTAGAGTCCTCGTATTTCATTTTATCCAACGATGTCTGTAGATACTGGGCACTTATTGTGGCATATACAGTAATTGACAACTAAACAGAACATGTGCAATATTTTCTATTTCTGGTGTTCCACAAACACATGTTCTCTCTGAGTATGAGATGTGGGGGAAGGAGGAGAGAAACATAGAGCCATGTTAGGAGACAGGGAAGTAGACAAACTTTCCCAAAAACGCAATGCAGGCCCAAAGGCGACAACAGGACATTATGAAGTGAGTCATGAGGGGGGAAATGATGTGAAGAAGGAACACATCCATGAATGAAGCACACAGCTTGGAAATCGGCTCCTAAAAATGATCTGTTAGCCTGACATAACTAGTTATCATCATAGTTTTTTTCTAAAATATCTCCTTAATTTAGCTGGTGTACCTGAAGAAAGTTTCTTTACGTTCTTGTTCCTTAAAAACATTAGGAACTGCGGTGGCTTAGTGGTTAAGACACTGAACTTGATGACTAAAGGGTTAGCAGTTCGAGACCTGAGTCCTGCATGACAGAGTGAGCTTCTGCCTCCACCCCAGCTCCTGCCAACCTAGCAGTTTGAAGGCGAGAAATTGCAAGTAGATAAATAGGTTCCACTTCGGTGGGAAGGCAAACAGCGTTCCATGCACTCCGGTGTCTAGTCATGCCTGACACATGTCCACGGAAACATCTGCAGATCCAGACAGCGCTGACTCTTTGGCTATAAACAGAGATGAGTACCTCCTCCTAAAGTTGTACATGACTGGCTTTTGAGCAAGGGAGACCTTTAACGAATTCATGCCAAGGACCATACTGAGAATACGTCACATGCTACCTTTACCTCCTTAAAAATTACTAAAATACTTATTAGAGGAAATCAAACTCCCAATAGATTCTTAAACCCCTGAGCTATCCAGCCAGCTTTATTAATACTATGGGGAAAATAAACATTGCTAGGAAACTTTGGATTCCAAGAAATGTTTTGGTAAGAGTAGAAGGAATGACTCTGGGACCTTGCTGATTCGTTTTGTGTTCTGTACTCACCAACTGTGATGGTGTGACTGCCTTGGTAACAAGATGCGGAGCTGTGGCTGCAAGACACTTTTTCCAAGGTGAGTTCAGAGGAGTTGTGGTTTTGCCCGGAATAGCACTGGATGGAGCCATTGGAGTGAGATGCTTCTAGATAACAATGAAACATAAAGTTTCTGTTAGCGTTAACTGACTTTAACGCTAACAGACTTTAATCCTGGCCCTATCACTAAACAGAAAACTATTGTTTACCAAACTCTAACCCTGGTCTTAACTTTAACCCTATAGGACATGGTTTCATTTTTCCGCAGATTTAAAAAAATATTCAATAAAAAATTTCTGAAATACATTATGTATTTATGGTGCATTACCAGAGCTAACCACTAGAAGCCACTGTCTGTAACATAATGTTTACGAGGAAAGAAGAAAGACATTTTGGTGGCTCCCAGGTAGAACAACAGAGGCATTTTAAACCCCTCCCCCACTTCTATAACTCACTTATGTGAAGAAAGGTTCTGAATATGTCTCCTGTGGATATGGGACTTATATTTGATAACATCTTCCACAAGTGAAAACGGCCCATTCTCATCCTTTCATAAACTGGGCATTTATACCTGTGTCTTCTCCTACAGCTTTGGGAGCCTCTGCAATGACTGTTCTTATGTTGCAAAAGTCACTGTGACAAGAGCTGAGGTTGAATCGGATGGCAAAAAAACGGTGACCATAACTCATTGTTCCTTCTGCATGTGTAGCATCCTTAGTGAAGCAGCCTCTGTGGTTTACCAGCAGAGTGTTTGCATCTGGAGCAGGGGGAGAAAAAGAAATAACAGATCAATCCAGGGGCAGAAGTTCCAAAAGTCTCACCTCGACAGATTTGACTGGAGGTGAGGCTGGAGAGAGTCAGAGCAATTTTAAAAATAATTTATTTCTATATGAGCTTTTATAAACTGTTGCCATCTAGAGCAGGATTTCCCAACCTTTTCAAGCCAGGGGCCGGGTCACGCTCTCTCATTCAGTTTCAAGGGCCTGACAGCCATTTTCCCCAGCCTGCTCAATGGGGTGGCCATTTTTTCCCAACAGCTCCAAAGGGGCAGCCATTTTGTTTTTCAAATGCCCTTGGAGGGGTGGGAGGCCACTTGAAATGGTGCAGTGGGCCGGATACAGCCCATGGGCCTTAGGTTGGGAACCCCGATCTAGAAACTTGAAACCCACTGCATAGTGGGGGTGCATTAATATATTCAACAAATTGATCTAAGGCAGAGATGGCCAACTTTGGCTCTCCAGATGTTCTTGAACTTCAATTCCCAGAAGCCCTGATCAGAAGGTGTGCTGACTTGGGCTTCTGGGAATTGAAGTCCAAGAACACCTCCAGCACCAAGGTTGACCATCACTGATCTAAGGTAAGAAGTCACCACAGACATTATCAGTTGGACTCTAAGTCACACGCAGACACAGACATGCACATGCTCACAGAGCAGTGATTTTTAAACAAATTAACCCTGAATTCCAAATTCATGCAGACCTCCCACTGGAGCAATTTTCAGAGAGGTGTCTCTCTTGGTCTGTTTCATCATAACAGCAACATCTACTCTACACTTCATTTAATCTTAGCCAACAGGAGAGAGGGAAAAAAGAAAAATGGAAGAATGGCGAAAAGAATGAATTTGTGTAGATCAGTGTTTCCCAACCTTCGATTCCCAGAAGCCTAAGTCAGTACATTGATCAGTGCTTTGGGGAATTGACTTAGGCTTCTGGGAATTGAAGTCCAAGAACCGGAGGTTGGGGAACACAGCTGTAGATTATAATCCTTTTCCTCAGACACTTCTTGCAAAGAAAGAAAGAAAGAGGAACTCTGACACTTTTATTTTTGATCTCTCTCTCTTTCTCTCAATCTCTCTCTTTATTTATTTATTTATTCAACTTTTACTGCCGCCATCTGGGATGCCCTCCCACTATGGGAGGCTCACAATGTTAAAAAAGCAGAACAATGTTAAAAAAGCAGAACAAAGCCATAGAAAACCCCTCATCCGCCTGGTGCAATCAGCACCAAGGACCACTAGCCCAAGTGACTAGTGAAGTTATTTAAAATTCAACATGCTGCCAAGTAAAGGTTTCCCTTGCTCGAAAGCCAGTCGTATCCGACTCTAGGGTGCAGTGCTCATCTCTGTTTCTAAGCCGAAGAGCCAGCGTTGTCTGCTTCTGCAGACGTTTCCGTGGTCATGTGGCAGGCATGACTAGACACCGGAGCGCACGGAACGCTGTTACCTTCCCACCGAAGTGGTCCCTATTTATCTACTTGCAATTTCTTGCTTTCGAACTGCTAGGTTGGCAGGAGCTGGGACGAAGACGGGAGCTCATTTCCGTCCTGCAGTACTCGGGAATCGAACTGCTGACCTTCCGCTTCCCAGTCAGCGTCTGGTTGCTGACAAAGGCCTCCTCAAAAAGTAGTTTTCAGTTGCTTCTTGAAGGACCCTAAAGAGTCAATGAAACGCAGCTCCCCAGGTAGAGCATTCCAGTTAGCCTGGGCTGCCACTGAGAAAGTCCTTTGATGGGTAACAGACTTTCTAGCAAACCTGGGAGTCGGTACTTGGAGTTGAGGTGTAAGAGACACCTCAACTGATGTCATGAAATCTCACTTTAAATATCAGAGGCTGCAAGTAACATATAATTATCATCTTCTGATTGTGTTTAGAATTTCAATTTGTCTATCCTTCAGCCTGATCCAAGCTTTCACTAAACAGTCCGATCCAAATCTATGCCTGAAGAAAGCAAGCTAGCCTTTCTGCAAGCTGTCCACGAAGTTTCAGAAACCTCAGATCAACCATTTCATTGAATGTCGGGACAGAGTATGCATTACAACCTGCAATTGCCTTCAGGAATCTGGCTGAATGTTGGGTCTTTGCTTACCGGTGCTGAGTTCAAATTGTGCGTCTACGCAGCTATCGTTGCCAGAGGAACACGTTGAATTGTGGCCAACCGTGCTTCGCTCAAATCCACATCTACCCTTGGAATCAAACTGTCGAAAGGAAGTGAATGTATAACATTCCAAGGCATATGCTCCTAAAAAGAAACACAAAACAATTTCTTTCACTTCATAGGCAGAAAGGACGAGAAATATCTCCCTTTAAAATGAAAAATAAAAATAAAATAAAAGGAGGATTTTGGAAGTTTAGGATGATATTTAGCCCTTGTTTGAGCCCTTGTTTCTCCTCTCCCTTAATATCTTTTCTTTAAAAGATATGCCATATACTAATTGAACGCAATACAGTATGCTTATAGCTCCCTTTTGATTTTCCTTGGTGGGCCCAATCTAGTTCCTACCAAACCATTTGAGTTTGCTATTAATGTGAAGGATGATGATAACCAGTACCTGGAATAAGAAACACTATCATCAGGAATCCCAGTGTAGAACTTGCCATAATATGTGCTGAAAAGCCCGTACGAGTCGAGAACAAATTGTCTGAAGAACCGAAGAAGGGAAGACCTGTGAGTTTGATTATTTATCATCCTTGCAAATATATGACCAAGATTGTGCAAACACGGACTTCCTGGGGTAAGAGAAAATGAAGTGGCTCAATAGTTCTAGTGGTAGCAAGAGGAAGCAAACCGAAATGTTAAGGATGCAACTGGCAGGTTGTCACTCTTTAAATACTGTTGAACATCAGCTCCCATAATCAATCAACAATAGACCATGAATTAAAAGAGCCAAATTAAGTCACAGTTACAGTAAGGTTAAGATCACCCTTGCTTGAAACCCAGTCATATCTGACTCTAGGGTTTGGTGCTCATCTCGATTTATAGCCAAATAGCCTATCTGTAGACGTATCTGTAGTCAGGAGGCAGACATGACCAGATGCCAGAGCACATGGAATGCTGCTACCTTGCCCACTGAAGTGGTACCTATTTATCTACCCTACCTGTAATTTCTTGCTTTCCAACTGCTAGGCTGGCAGGAGCTGGGACAGAGACAGGATGGGAGCTCACTACGTCATGCAGCACTCAGGTCTTGAATTGCTGAGCTGCTGACCTTCCAGTTATCAAGTTCAGTGTCTTAACAACTAAGGCACCACAGTCCCTTTACTATAGGAATCGGGGCCGCAGAGGGCCGGAGGTCCCGGAGGAGACTGATCAAGAAACGATACGAGGCAATATGGAGCGTGATCAGATCAGTAGTTTATTGAGGGAAAGCTTCAACATATATAGGAGAAAAAGCGCAACGGTGGCAAAACCGTCATCTGACAGAAATCACATCACCTGTTTACTCGGGTTAATTGGGAATCTTTCTTGGGGAAGTTAATTAACTGGGGCAAACACAGACATGGGAAAACACCATTGTTTAGGGATAATACTGGGGCAAACATGGCCTCTGTTTGCATCTGGGATAAGACGGAGACTCGGAGATGAGGGATTACTCTAATGGGTAACAGAGTTAGATATTCGCTCTCTCAGCAGATCCGCTGGTCAGGTCAAGGAATTGGGTGAATCAAACCCTATCATTAATCCACCCCCCTTAATTTCTCTGCCTGCAGAAACCACGAGCCAGGAGTTTTCTCTACCGTAGTGGCCTCTGCCAGGGCCGTTCCATGCCCACCGGGCATGGGGAAACCATACTTTACAGTTAGAGTAGGCCCATTTTTAATCAAAGGAACTTTAGGAGGAGTTGACTCATCAAATACCCATTGATTTAATGGGCCGGTTGTAGTGTGATTACATACTCTAAGCAACAGGATTTTGGCACATGCTTTCACACTGCTGTTGCTGTTTAGATGTTTGTTGGTCCTGTGTTGTGTTCTTGCAGCACAAGAACAAGATAGCGGTAGCAGCAACGGCGGCAGCAGCAGCGGCTCTTCCATCTCCGTTGCCAGCTGCGGTTGGGTCAGTGTTGGGTGTGGTGGGCCTGATGTCGGCCTGAGACATGGCAGAGTGATGGTGAGTCCAAGCAAGCTGCGGGTCATGGAGCGGGATTTGGCAACAAGGGAGGTTGGTGGCAGGAGCCCTAGGTGGCAGAGTTTCGGACAGACTGGGTTTTTGGAGCCGTGGTCCCATTTGTGCCATTTATGCCATGGACCTGGCCATTGGGATGGATGTGAAGGGCTGTAGTTAAGAACTGGGGGTTGGACATTGCCCCCTGGCCAGCCTAGGCCTTGGACTCTCTGGCAGTTGATTTGTGGGACTTCTTTAAATGATTGACTTTCTTCTTTTTAAAATGTTTTATGACGGTTGCAATCAGTGATGCACTGCAAAAAAAATTACTACCTACGCTGTGGGCTGGCCAAATCTGTGGGCAGGGCCAAACATCCTGAGTTATGGCCTATGGAGGTGGGCGTGGCCAACCAAGTGGGTGAGGCCTGGGGGAATTTCCACTACCGGTTCTGCAGAACCTGACAGAACCTGCTGCAGTGCATCACTGGTTGCAATTTATGATGTTGTGATTTATTTGTGATTTATACAATGCTGTGATTGATATGATGTTGTGATCTATTTATTATTATGGTGTTGTATTGCATTGTATTGTGATATGTATATTTTCTGATATGATATGTATAATGTGTATTGGATGCTCTATTGTTGTGTGAGCCACCCGGAGTCGCGTTGTTGAGTGGGTGGAATAACAACAACAACAACAGCTCTAACACAGCATCTTTGCATGGCACTGAAATATGATCTGGATTAGCACCATGAAACATAGCTTGCTTGGGTGCTTGTGTGTGTGTGTGTGTGTGTGTGTGTGTGTGTATATCATACATTTTATTTATTTATCTATCTATCTATCTATCTATCTATCTATCTATCTATCTATCTATCTATCTATTTATTTATTTATTTATTTATTTATTTATTTTTGGACTTGTATAGCCGCCTTCCTCACCTCAGTGACCCAAGGCAGCTCACATTGGTTAAAAGCCCATCCCCCATACAATAAAAACCGAATATTAAAACTATAAAACATTAAAGCATCCATCCCTAAAACATCCCTGGTCCCAATTAAAACCCTTTAAAACCCCGGATAGGGCTAAATAAGCCAACAGGGCTGGGTTGTGGTGCTAGATGCACCCTATACCTGCTGGCAAAGTCATGTTTTTAAAGCCTTCCTGAAGGGGGGCAACTCTGCCTGGAGGCGCAATTCTGGTGGCAAGAGGTTCCAAAGGGCCGGGGCAGATACCAAGAAGGCTCTCCTCCTGGTCCCACTAAGGCATGCCTCCTTAGCTGATGGGACCACCAGGGAGCCCCTACGGTCTGCTCTCGTAGGACGGGTCGAAAACCTTGGGGCAATATGGTCTCTTAGGTATCCTGGCCCACTACCATAAAGGTCAAAACCTGCACCTTGAATTGCACCTTATACTGTACATGAATTTGTTCTTGTTTTGTTTTTTTCGTACAAAAAAAGAGGAACTTTCCCAACAGGGAGCTGTTACAAATATGTGGTTGTTCTTCTTAAAGGATGTTTCAGCACACACACAACTTCCAGCCTTGATGGTTGCCAAAACAATGTCTTGCAGAATGTCTAAGATATGATGAGACTAAATGGAACTGTGGCGGCTTAGTGGTTAAGATGCTGAGCTTTAAGACTGGAAGGTCGGGGGTTCAATACCCGAGTACTGCACGACAGAGTGAGCTGGCTTCTCTGTTCCAGCTTCTGCCAAGCTAGCAGCTTGAAAGCAAGAAATTGCAAGTAGATAAATAGGGACCACTTTGGTCGGAAGGTAAACAGCTTTCCGTGCACTCCGGTGTCTAGAGATGCCTGCCACGTGTCCACAGAAATGTCTGTAGACACAGACAGTACTGGCTTTTTGGCTATAAACAGAGATGAGCACTGAACCCTAGAGTTGGATAGGATGAGATTTTGAGCCTTTACTAAATGAGATATGGCTCAGAATTTGGAGATGTTACTACTTTGGACAACAACAACCAGAATCCCCCCAATGCCAAAAAGGAGAATCTACCAGATACAGTCTGAAAAAGTAACATTTCCAAGCTCTGACAGAGATCATGTCTTCAAGAGGGCTTCTGGCATGCTTAGTGTGATGTTGTAGCATGTTCCTCACACGTGAGTATGAGTTTCCCAGGAACATTCATGCTGTTAGCCAGAGATGACACTCTATTAAGCTACACAAGCCATCCACATATTGTTCCACCTTCTGCTGTATCTCTGGATGTGACTCAAAGTGTAGTCTCTCTGAGTTGGACCGAGTGGCCTATGATTTGGAATATCATATACGTTTACGACAGCTGTGGGTGCATTTACAGCAGTATGGGTGTGTTTTACTTCTGCTGCCGGGAGCGGTGAGGGCACCGGGGGCCAGATGATTTGTTGTTGGGGGCCGGATCCAGCCTGCATTCTGTAGTTTGGGCACCCCTGTTCTAGAGGGTCTGGCCAGGTTACCCTGCTATGGTAATAGACCATACTGCCAGCGACTCAACGCCGAGCGTTGGGTGGCAGTTAACTAACCTGACAACCCTGAGGACTAACAACCTTGGGTGCCGAAGTGCACAGGGAAGGGTGATGGTCCCTAAGTGGACTAAATCCCATTTGAATCCATCTTGATGGAGGGCAGCATCTTCATCAATCCTGGCCAGGGGCTGAGGAGGACTTTGCGTGGCAAAAGGGCTCAGGACCAGAAAGTGACTCATGGAACTGGTGTTACGAGTGTCATGTGGCAATGCAGAAGGCAAGTAGAAGACCACTTCATTATATTCTCGGGGCAGTTTTCATGGCTGATCGCCATGAGGATCGCCAATATTTGAATTCAGATTCATCCGCCGCTGAAGAAGAAGGGGGTCCTAGGGCCAGAAAGTTGCCCCCTAGACTTGCCGAAGATATCTCTCACCCTACTTTGGAGTCATCTTATGGCTAAATAGTGTTTTCAGACTGGTAGCTCCCAGAAAAATACGCTTTTCCCCATGGAGCATTATTTAATCTTTGTAACATCCAAAATCATGTTTTCAAGCATATAAAAATAGTTTATTAACATAAATAACATTAATATATAAAATAACCACAACAAGGAGGCAACACCTCACAAAACTTCAGGAGGGCATTAAATATGGGTGGACGGGAAATGCATCTGGAGAACTCTTGGAGTGTTCTTGAAATACTGCATCGTGAGCGCCTTCTAGAGTGCAAGAATAGCTGCATTTTAAGAGTCCTTCATAGCAATTTATAGACATAAATAATAATAGATGATGTTCTTGTTTTGGTACCTATTCAGCAGGATAAAACAAAGAGGTATATGTCATGGGGATGTCCAGTTGGAAAGGTGTCCTGCACCTTTGCCTCAATTCCCTGATGATGATGATAATAGCTGGCTGGATAGCTCAGTGGTTTACGTTTCTGACTGAGGAAGACTGAGAGTTCGATCCCCCCACCGTGCCTCCTGGGAGAAGAGTCAACCTAGGTCGCCTTGGGGAAACTGCACAGACCCAGGGCACCCCTGGAAAAAGGGAATGGTAAACCACTTCTGTGTATTCTCTACATAGACAACCATTAAAATGATCATCATAAATCAGAACTGGCTTGATGGCACACAATTATTGCTATTATTAATTGTATATTTGATTCTGATTTGTTGGCCTCCATTTTATCATCCTAAAGCTGAGACACGATTCCAGGAAGCTTGAATCATATCCTTTTCAATTCACTCTACTCTATTCCCCTTCCTTCTCAACTGCCTGATCCTAAGTATTTACTCAGAAATATGTTTCATCACATCCAGCAGGAGTTGCTGACTAAGAAGCATGGCTGCTCTCAAAATGGACATTCTAGACAAGTATCCTTTTTAGACCACACATCCCATAATCCCCTAGCCATCATGGAGATTTGGGGAAGAACAGTCCAAACTTGTAATTATCCCCCAACTTTGCTTTTGTGAATTGGACCTGCTTGGAAATAATGTCCTTTGATCCCCAAAAAACTAGCATTTTCATCCTCAGTTTTTCATCTGCAGATCCTCAAGAATGTGAGAAAGACACTCTGCAACTACTCATAGAGTTTCTCGTCTACTTCAGTCCACAAGTCTTCACAGCTGTCCTTTAATACTTGGGGAAACGTGTGTGTGTGTGTGTGTGTGTGTGTGTGTGTGTGTGTGTGTGTGTGTGTAAGGTTCCAGGTCTAAACCCAGATGATCCTGGTCCATTTTCTGCCCTTATAATAGTACCCAAAATCATGGGCTTCCTGAAGAGAGAAGAAAGGCAACCGAAAGCAGTAGCATTGTTGAGAGCAGTGTTTGTTGGGCTGGGATTTGATGACTGGCTTGACTCCTTGGGGATGGCTTCAGGGACCCATCGACGATCCAGCTGTTGCAGAGGTTGCCAACGCAGCAGTGGCTATGAATAGCACCCACGTTTTTGTAGACGGACATGTAGGGGCTGTTACACCAGGAAGACGTTGCGCAACCTTTAAGAACAAAGCTCTGTCCGGAAACACCTGGATGAAGAAATTAGAATGGTGGATCTTGAAAAGAAGCCTTTGTAGACATCCTTTTCTGTCTGGAATTCATTATCAGAGCTTTCTCCTCTCTAAGTGCCCACTTACTCAGTGGACACTTAGTAGGGAGGAAGCTCCATAATAAAGCATTTTATTTTCATTCAAAAAAATCTTGTGTTCAGTGCCTGGGATCCCTAGGTAGTGCAGAGCCAAAGGACCCTTGTCTGAAACTCTAGAGTAGGGATTCTCAACATGTGGCCCATTGGACAGATGTGGCCTGTGGCACCATTTCATGTGTCCCCCCACTGCCTCCACCACATCAGGAAGTGCCATATGGTGAAGGAAGGGCAAAATGGCCATCTGGCCCCTGAAGCTGTCTGAGGGAGTGTGACTTAGCCCCCGGCTAAAAAAGGTTGAGAACTCCTACTCTAGAGAGCCAATGCTGGTTAATGTAAATGGGACAAAGGAGCAATTGGCACCCTTCTAGTGGTGGTTGGACACCAACTCCCATCAGTCCGAACCAGCAAGAGTCATAGGTTATGAGAGCTGAAGTCCAAAATTTCTGAAGGAATCTCTATTGACCAGCATCATCTCTCCAGGGTTTCTGGCAGAGGTCTGCCCAAGCCTTCCTAGAGATGCCAGAGGTTCGAGCTGATCTAGAACAGGATATTTTTCATCTCTAGAAGGCAAGAAAGATAGTGAAATTGCCTCCACAGGAGACTTGCCTTTCACATTATATATGACCCTTGATGACCTTCGACACTTGCTGTATGGATACGAGCCTCAAGTCTGCCAGCTCAGATGCAGGAAGGGTATTATGTCAAGAACAGACATTCTTGAGGGTAAACAAGAGCAAAACCAAATTAGAAGATGGAGGAAGGAGCTCACTGGACAAGGAATAACATTAAAGGAGGATATAGCTGAAGAGCTGAACCTCCCCTACATCACTTGGAGGACCCTGCATAAGCTGAGACTTAGAGTCCCTAAATGCAAGACCAATTTGCTCAAGTGGGGGCTACTGGTGGACAACAACACACAGTGTGAATGTGGAGAGACACAGAATCTGGCTCATCTACTGGTCTGCCGATTACTGCCAGAGACATGCACTGATGAGGACTTGGGTTTGGGCAACGATAAAGCCAAGAAAGTGTCTTCGTTTTGGTAGTCCAGTGTTTGATCGGGAGACGAAAGAAGAAGAATAACTCTCTACTTCCGGATATATATTTCTACCTTCCACATCTGTTGCTCATAATGCGCAGGGTAAAATTGAACCTTCTGGACGGAACCTGTGAACTGACTTGAGATTTGAACTGACAGAAGAAATTGGGAAAGATGTAGTTGGAGATACTCACCATGCATCCCTGAGGCTTCGTAGCATTGGTCCATGGGCCCCTGGCACTGAATTTTGGAGACTTCTTTTGGCGAGCAGCCGTGCGTGGCATTTCCCTCACAACTGTAGCATGCAAGTCCATTCTGGGGTAAGAGATTAGTTTTGTAATCTGCAGGAGAAAGAATTAGGTCCGGTCATTGCAATCCAAAGGGACCTACAGGACATTCCAACTTTTAATGTATCACATGCTAGCTTTCAATGTATCGGTGGTGATGGCGGCTGCAAGTCGAAAAGTATACTTTCCCCCCCTGCCCCAGGACGCAGGAGGCCTGGTCTTATAGATCAGCTGGTTCTAGGTCACCTTCACCCACTGAGGTAATCAGGAAAATGCCACTGGCATTCATTTGTTTAAGGTGGATCCCAGCTTGCCATGAAGTGAACCACACACTATGATCTCAGAGCCATCTCATTTTATATAAAATGAGACATGCAACATTTAACATGGGGACTGCAATGAACTGCCACAGCATTGAGGATATTATCAAGTGCTGCATTTTGGGGTGCATTCCCACATTATCAAGGAAGGTACGCCTTCACTGCAAGTCCATCTGGCATTGCCTCTTCCATCCCCATGACTGTTGGGAATCAGAGTTCCTCCTCTGCTCATTTTGCCGTTGGGCCTAGGATGATGGTTTCCAGTGGCATTTTCTCCACCGAGGGGGTCATTACCCCCAGGGGTGTGCAGGGCACCACCGGAAGGTGCTGGAAAGGGAGTGGTGGGGGTTCCTATTTGGAGATTGGGGGGGGGGGAATTCCATACATTGCTATTGGTGCCCCAGGGCATCAGAGGCAAGGGCGAGGTGGGACAATGCGCGATTGCCCAATATACCAGCATGCACCTGATTACCCCATCTAAAAGGACTCATCTACCCATAGCTGTTGGCCCCTTTACCGAGTCAGGTTATTTACCGGCACCCAACACTCAGCGTTGAGTTGCTGGCTGTACAGTCTACTCCATTATCATAGTGGGATGTCCGGCCAGACACTCTTAAATGTATCACATCAAGTACAAATGGGAAAATCAACCATCCATGCTGCGTGCATCAGCTTTGGCCCTGAGCATCTCTGCAGCCGGGTATGCTGCTCCAGCTAAGACCAAAGGGCCACTTTGCACAGACAAAGTTGGAGCTCTTGGAGAAACAAATAAATATGAATCTGAAAAGGTAGAAGATTTTGACAAAAAAAAATTGGTGGCAAGCCAGCTTTTCCTGAACAAGTCCTGGTTTCAAAAGTTTAGCTTTGAACTGGTTTGTGTTTAAACTGCAGCCATGCTCCTTCCATTTCACACAAGCCACCTCCCTGAACATTTGTACGATGCTGCAGAAGGATAGTTCAGACCACATCCTCAGCCTGTTTCAGGTTGTGCAATGAGAAAATACACTCCCCCTAAAAATAATAATAATACAAATGCATATAATATAATTCATTTTTATAAAGTTCAGTTTAATGTAGTGGATAGTAAAGGTAAAGGTTGCAGAGAATAGTAAATTGACCTATATGAGACATTACATTCTTATAGTTTTTTGGAAGAAGGAATAGATAGCTGGCTGGCTGGCCGGCATCAGAGACAGGAAAATTTACTGTCGGTGCATATGTGGAGAAGAAGTAACTTCCAGAATCCCAATTAGAATGGGATCCCAAAAGCCATCACCAAAATACCAGGAGATGTGATTTCTCAAAAGCAATATTTACATCTTCTGGACAAACTATGAGCAAAAGATGAAGGGGCTGAGGATAGACACAGAAACATTTGGGTTGCAGGCCATTCTTATATCTCACAAGTCCCAAGCAATCACCATCTAGCCTTACCTTGCACATCATCATTGCACTGGCTGGAGTTGCAGCACTTGATCAGGTAGAAACTGTTCTGGTTGTGGAAACCAAGGACCTCCTCACAGTGGGACAGTTGACCACAGCCCTTGATGCGCTGTTCGTCTGCAGGGAACTCTATGAGTAGGGAAAATAGAGGTGACTGTGAGCACAACCCTTTGCATCTGTGGGGGCTGTGGCATGCTGGGGTATTGGGCAATCGGGCAATGTCCCACTCTGCCCCAGCAATTTTTGCCTCTGTGGGCAGAATTTTATTTTATTTTCTTAACTAACGGTGGGGAAGGAAGAAGCCAAGCCAGCACTGCACATGGCTTAACTCAAGGGGAAGCGGCGGGGTGGCGACACCGGCAGGATGGGCACCTTCCTCCTGCCTTGTCTCTGGCATGTTCCCACCATCCTTTACGGGGAATCGCTTGACCTTCTGCTTACAAGGCAAAATTTCATCCTCTAATCCGCCACGGCTCCACAGCTAATGGAACTGCTTTTGGCTATCTTAAAAACAGAGAACTTTATGTTAACCAGAGAGGATATCATTGCTTTTAAAATCCAGGCCGTAGAAGCCCTAAATGGAAATCAAACTCCGCCTCAGGAGAGACCCTTTGTTTGAAGAAAGGATGCAACATGGAACAGTAATTTTATTATTATTTATTATTATAATTGTAATTACATTTATAATAATATATTTTTTACAAAAATTAAGTCCTAAGAGGGAATCGAACTTGCTACTTTTTGGGCATAGTCAAAAACACTAACCACTTATCCACTAAGGATTTCTCTTTAAACCTGATTTTTTTAAAAGCAATGATATCCTCTCTGTTTAACATAGAGTTATCTGTTATAAGATTGCCAAAAGCAGTTCCATTGGTTGTGGAGCTGCCATGGCTTAGAGGTTGAAATTTTTACCTTGTAAGCAGAAGGCCGGGGTTTGATTCCCCAGAGGGGAGTTGAAATTAGAAGGCAAGTGGGAACATATATAATTTTTTAGGGTTAGACATCCTAATTACTCCCTGTCCAGCACCCTTTCAGGGAAGCTAGTACGCCCCTGTGCTAGTAATCAACTCATTGCTCACCAGCATAACATTTATGGTGAGGAGAAGGGTTTCCAGAATCATGTCTCAAAGGAGTCCACTAGTCCAGGAGTTCCCAAACTTTCTATGCTGTGGGCCTGACCATGCCTCCCAGACAGCTGAGTGGACCGGACCATGCCACCTGGAAGCGGAAGTAAATGCACCTGCTTCTGCATTTACAATGGCTGCAGGAACATTTAAGGCTGGCATAACCATGTTTATTCATGCACGGGTAAGTTTTACGGCTGTCATAAATGCATCTGCTTCCACTTCCAAGTGCGGTGGCAGTGGTGGGCCACATGAAATGGTGCCACAGGCTGGGTCCAGCCCGTGGGCTTCATGTTGAGAACCCCTGCCCTAGTCTGAAGAGTAAACTCATTAGCAAATGTACAATGCCACAATGTTTGTTTTGCATCCATCTAAAAACTATTTGCAACTCAACAGGGCCAAACTTCACAGCACATCTGAATAACAACTGGGGATCTTCTGTTCTTGCCAGTTGTAAAAAGCTACATTGATTTGTAAACTTATCTGTTGTGCTAGCCAACCATTATGTGCCTCTGCACCTGATGTGTATAAACTGATGCCATGAAATCTCACTCTTATGTTTGACGAAGTGGACTTGATCCACGAAAGCTAACATTAAAATGCAGCAGTTAGTCTTTCAGGTGCCACAACGTTTTTCTGTCTTGTTTTATTTACTCTGTGGGAATTTGGAAGCCGAGAAGTATACGGAGTATTTGTTTTATTTGGACTGCTTCATGATGGACTTTAAAATTTGGGATCGCCAATGTTCCTGTTGACTGAAGTGTTTAAAAAACATGAACCGCGGCTCTCAAAACGCCCATGGCCACTTCCTGTTTGATACTAAGGAAGTTACCTATTTCATAGCTTCCTTCCTGCTTGGTGTAACTGTTGACCAAAGGGAACCTCCTTCTTTTGGGGAGCTACAAGCAAACAACCATCCAAGACCATCCAAACAACCCATATTCCCACCTTCTGGAGTGCTAAAGGATGCAATGTCCACACAGCTTTCCTCAGGCCGGGCGCAACGCATTGGCACAAGTCTGGTGGTGTTGAAGCAAGTCTGATCAGACGAGGAACAGGAATAGCAATTGAGGGTCTGTGTTCGAAGACCCCGAGCTGTGAGAATATCCAGTACTGCAAAGTGAGGGTAGAGAAAGGGTGAAAGGAGAGAATTGTGGTGGTTAGAAATAGACTCACTGATTGCATGCATTCCAATGAGATAAATGCACATGCATGTGGATTAAAGTGAAGGAAAAATTTCAGATGGCACCTGAATATGTCATCGCCTTAAAAATTATCTTGAAGGAGGTATTCCTCCCACCTTTCCGGTCACTCATGTGGGAATGTATCTTCTAAAGGTGAAGGTGAAGGTAAAGGTCTCCCTTGCTCGAAAGCCAACTATATCTGACTCTAGGAGGTGGCTTTACAGCCAAAGATACATCACTGTCTGCAGACATTTCCATGATCATGATTAGATGCCAAAGTTCACATAGCACTGTAACCTTTCCCAACAAAGCAGTACCTATTTATCTACTTCCAATTTTTCCTTTCGAACTGCTAGGTTGGCAAGAGCTGGGACATACAACAGGTGCTTACTCCATTGCACAGCACTTGGGTCTTGTACGGCTAACCTACCGACCATCTGGTCATCAAGCTCAGCGTCTTAACCTCTAGACCACCATGGCCCTTATGTATCTTCTAAAAGTGTTAGAAGAGAAGGTCATATCTGTCAAGTATCCCAGATTGGCCAGGATTTCCCGTATTTCTGTGCTGCTTCCTCTACTTTCCCACCACCATCCTGTAATTTGACCAGCGGGGAAAGTAGGTACTGCGCATGCGTAGTAGGTACTGTGCATGGGTTCTGCACAGGTCCCGTATTTTCCGGCGCCGCACTTGACAGGTATGGAAGGTGTGCCATGTATCACAGTGTCAGTCACCGTACTGCAAGAGGCATTCCCTCTAATCTTGCTCTCATTCCCACACATGAGGGAATGTACCTTCTTGTAAATATCTTGGAGAAGCCACACCGCATATCACAACATCAGTCACCTTATTGCAATGGACATTCCCCCAATCTTTACTCTCAAATCCTACTCATGTGGGAATACATCTTCTAAAAGGGGTTTTGCAGAAGGCACACTGTGTGTCACAGCAATGTGCCTTCTGCAAAAACCCTTTTAGAAGATGTATTCCCAATGAACAAAATTGCATTGATAATTCTGGATGCAATGAAGTGTAATGTGTAGCTTGGTTCCCACTTAGCATCGCTAGACTAACCGTCTGGTGCCCCCTTGTTGCAAAGATCGGTACTGCAATATTCCTCTGCCAGAAACACAACTTGATTGCCAGAGAGATGGGTGATGGAATTGTTCGGCTTCCCGCTCACATCACAGCCCTTCAGGAAGAAAGTGGAGATCTTAGGACCTGCAGAAGGAAAGAAGAGAGTCCACTGAATTGCAGATCCAGCATTCCTAGGAACAGTCACAGCTGTTTCACTACTTACTTTACACTCACGCCCAAATGGAGATGGAGTAAATGAGCCCTCCATCACATCTTGCTGCTAATAGACTGGCTGGCATGACACCGAGCTGTATATAAATGCTTAGCATGGACATCTTCACTCTACTAAAATCAAACAGATAAGCAACCTATACCTACACTTTGCCCTACGGACTCACCATGACGTGAAGTTCATAATAACAGTATTTCAGAATCACTGAGTTGGAAGGGGCCTTTTAGGGAGACTGCTCTAATTGTTATGAAGTTTCTTTTCAGATTTATCACCCTTGAAAACATTTTTATTTTATTATATTTATACCCTGCCCATCTAGGGGCTTTCCCTACTCTGGGCACCCATCTAAGGCAGTGGTGGCGAACCTATGGCATGTATGCCAGACTGGCACTTGGAGCCCTCTCTATGGGCCCCCTTGCAGTCACCCCAGCACAGAGTTTTCCCCACCCCTCTAACCAGCCGCCCAATGGGAGCACTTCCTCCCTCCCCCCAGCACAGAGTTCAACCCACCCCTCTG
Source organism: Bradypodion pumilum (assembly GCA_035047305.1). Taxonomy (NCBI): domain Eukaryota; kingdom Metazoa; phylum Chordata; class Lepidosauria; order Squamata; family Chamaeleonidae; genus Bradypodion; species Bradypodion pumilum. Next base: position 7,448,458 of record JAWDJD010000007.1, read on the forward strand.
CTCAGCTGCCCAATGGGTGCGCTCCCCCTGTTGTTATGTTGGCACTTTGCGATAAATAAGTGTGTTTTGGGTTGCAGTTTGGGTACTCAGTCTCTAAAAGGTTCGCCATCACTGATCTAGGGGACTTCCCTACTCAATCAGTCTGTCAATCGATGAGTTATTCTGTTCTGTGACATGAAATATTTCCTGTTGTCTTTCATTTCTGAGCCTGCTGCTTGACAGTTAGTAAACCTCGCCCCTAGCGTTACGAGAAGAATAATCTTTCTCTCCTTTTGCCTGTCCTTTCATCCATATTTCATGCACTTTGACAACCCTATCACTGCAGGCAGGATGCTCAAAACCTCCTGACCACTCCTCCCATTCTTGAATGCCTTAGACACCCACAACCTCTTGCAAAACTCACGGGCTAGTACTGTCATGACGGTGGTTCTGCATTGTTCTTGGTGTTCCTCACAGACCTCGGTTTCTTGGCAATCCCTTTCGCCATCACAAGAGTAACACCGGAGACTGTAGACTGTGAGAAGAAACCAGATGGGGGAGAAATGTTAGCAAAGGTTTTTGGTGAAATGGAGGAGGGAGGGAGGGGCCACATGTAACATTTAGGAGTGTGAACTGGGCCATTGATGGGGATCAAAGCTGATGCAGGTACATGCTGGTATATCAGGCAATCGGGCTTTGTCCCACCCTGCCCTCAGATTTGCCCCCAAACCCCCAAATAGGCACCCCATCACTCCCTGTCCAGCACCTTCCCATGGTGCCCTAAACAACTCTGGGCTGATTGTCTGGCCAGATTATTCTTCTATGGTAATAGAGTAAACCATACTGCCAATGACTCAGGCGACGGTTAATTAACCTGACATACCTGAGGACTAGCAACCTTGGCAAAGTCCACAGGGAAGAGTGATGGTCCCCAAGTGGATTAAATCCCACTTGAATCCATCTTGATGGAGGGCAGCAGCTTCATCTGTTCTTGCCTGGGGGCTGAGGAGGACTTTGCATGCCAAAAGGGCTCAGGACTAGGAAATGATTCGTGCAGCTGAATCAATGGTACTTTGGGTGTCATGCTGTGATGCAGAAGGCACATGAAAGGCCATTGCATTATATTCACAGGGCAGTCTTCATGGCTGATTGCCATGACGAGCACTAATATTCGGAATCGGATATGGCACAAGAAGAAGGCTGATGGTGTAGCACACAGAATTGAAGCATTGTATCTGAAATATAGTGACATGGTGAAATGTTTTTTGTCCAGTCCTCTTCTTCCCATTCACAAAGAGAGAGGATCTGTTTTGTTGTTCTGCAGAACCCTGCAGCTTTGGAGAATGCTAGGGAACCATCCTGCACCACCACATCAGTGGAGCTGTTTTTGCAACTACATTTCATCAGTGCAATGAAGGAAGTACAGTAGTAGCAGTGTGGTCCCTTGTGGGTTGGCCAAGGTCATCTCTTGCGGTTCCACTGGTCCCCAGAAATCACCCATGTCAGCTCAAAGTTAGAGTCCTTTTCTAATCCTGCTGAGAAAACCTTTAATTCAGGGGTGCCCAAACTTTTCAAGCCATGGGCTGATCATGTGGTTCAGCGGGCCGGTCATGTGGTTCCTCCCACTGGAAGTGGAAGTAAAATGCGCCTTGCAATCTGTTTTGCAACAGGATGAGATAGATTTTTAAGCTGCCATTTTCTCTGCTTAAACCAGGGGTTTCCAAACTATGGCCCATGGGCCAGATCTGACCCCTAACACCAATTCATCTGGCTCACACTGCCCTTGCCGCTCCTGGAAGTGGAAGTAAAACGCACCCGTATGCTGCTTCCAGGAGCAGCAAGGGCAGTGCAGGCTGGATGAATTGGTGTTGGGGGCCAGATCTGGCCCGCGAGCCATAGTTTGGGAACCCCTGCTTTAATTCATAAGCAAATGGTGGTCTCTTTAAGTGAGATGCCTCAAATCAAAATGATGGGAGAGACACTTTCCTCCTCAAACTATGAGCCACTCCTTCTTTAACAGAAGTCGGCTATGACTGAATTTGTGGCCTTTTGATTGATGTAGGCACTGTTGTTCTACATCAGTGGTTCGCAACCTTTTCAATCCGGGAGCCGGGTCATGCTCTCTCAGTCAGCTTCGGGGCCAGATGGCCATTTTGCCTTGCCTGCATGATGGGGTGGCCATTTTGTCCCAACAGCTTCAAAGCTTTTTTTCCCTCAAATCCCCTTGGAAAGGCGGGGGGGGGGGCACATGAAATGTGCCGAAATCAGACATGGGCCACAAGCCTTAGGTTGTGAACCCCTGTTCTCCATTATTATATATCGCCTTCTCTTCCCAAGAGCTGGTAAGCTGTCATGCTTAGAATGGTCTAGAATTTTTCAGATATACCCATTAAGGAAAGAAGAACAGTTTGCACATCTCTGAGCATAGATAATTCAAAAGATGTCGAAGTCTTCCATTTGGCACAAGATCTGCTCTGCAGTATATTTAAATGATTAATATTTGGTCTAGTAATGAGGAAGAAAAGAAAAGCACATTGTCCTGAACCTATCCCCTCACACCAAACACATTCACACACACCATTTTGAAAGAATAATAATTTGGAAGCATTACTCAGCAACCTTGACTTGTGGGGTTTACACAATACTGGCTAGGGGATGTTTGCAGTTTGTATTACAAAGAAATTGTTGATGTAGTCTTGAGAAGCAAAGCTCCAGTTCTAAACCTGGGAACAAAATCCAGGAGGCTTGATCTACATCTCCTTCAACTTTGGTTCAGCAAAACCTCCAGGTTTTGAGGAGGGCCAAACCAAGTGCCCTCATGCTCATTTCACTCATTTTGGAATGGCATCTCCTTCACCATTTAAACATTTCCCATCACAAGCTAGGAAAAGGTAGCCTTTGAGGCATGGTAAAGATAACGGTAACGGTAAAGGTCACCCTTGCTCGAGAGCCAGTCATATCTGACTCTAACTGCAGACGTTTCTGTGGACATGTGGCAGGCATGACTAGACACGGAACACTGTTTACTTTCCCATTTGTCTACTTGCAATTTCTTGCTTTCAAACTGCTAGGTTGGCAGGAGCTGGGACAGAGACGGGCTCTCACTCCGTCGTGCAGTGCCGTAGCCAGGATTCTAGATGTGGGTGGGCAGTGTTATTGTTGTGTTCTGTAAAGCAGTGCCTTTAACAATGTACCTTTGCCATGTGTTATCAATGTAACCTTTCTGTGTGCAACATTATAACCATCACCTGCATCAATGTAAACCTAATAAGGGGACGCGAGCTAGTGACCGCCAGAGGGCAGTAGCGAGCGTCCAGCTCTCATGGATCATATTCACCTGGGTCAGCTGCACGGGAAGATTCCCCACCACCTCTTCACCTGGTCAAGAAGGGCGTGACCTCCTACGACGTCACGCAGGCAGCAACCAATAGTCTGTCGACGAGCCACATTCAAATGTATAGCCAGCTGTATATATTGAGCTACTCATCCGCCATTACCACATGTTCCTCCGGATCATCATGCAATAAACCTGTGTTATAAGCCAACCCTTCGGCTGTTTCATTGTCTTTGGTCCCTTACACTAAATTGGCGACGAAGGTGGGATATGGCAGCCCACGGGACCAAGACATGCGCCGGTTTCGAAATCAGGAAACCGGGCGACTGGGAGATCTTCGAGATGGACTTCCAGGCCGCACTGATCGAGTCCGAAGTCACGGAAGAGGCAAAGAAAAGGGCCATCTTCACCAGGATGCTCGGACAAGAAACCAAACGGACTTTGGTGGACCTGATTGCACCGAGGAGGGTGAGCGAATTCAAGGCCAAGGAACTCATGCAAATGCTGCGTGAGCACGTCCGGCCCGCCACAGCGATGTTTCCCGCTCGGAGTGCGTTTTGGAGGCGCGTCCAAGCGCCCGGGGAGACGGTCGCCGCATTCGTGGCGGCCCTGCGGCTGGCGGCCGGCCCGTGCAAATGGGAGAATGCAGAGATCACCCTCCGAGACTGTGTGCTGTGCGGCCTGAACGACGCAGAGACCCAGCGCACATTAATGAACCAAGAGCCGCCTCCCACGTTGCAGGAGGTCGTCAGAGCGGCCCAGGCCGCAGAAGCTACGAAGGCCAGGGTCCAAGAACTTCAGGACTGGTGGCCAAAGTCGAGCAAGGCAGAGGCTCCGGTACAGGCGGCCCGGCGAACTTCGAGGTCGTCCACAGAGCAGCGACGACGAGGACGTCCAGAAGGTCCGGAAGGAGAGCCGGCGATGCGACGGCTGTGGCGCGGCCCACGACCGAGTGAAATGCCCTTTCCGGAAGGCCGAGTGCCACAACTGCGGCCGCCGCGGGCACATCGCCAAGGTGTGCAGGAAGAAGCGCGAGACCCGGAGGAGCTCCCCAGACTGTTCCGCGGGACGAGACCGCCCAACGAGACCCAAGGACGGCGCCCAGGCCACGAGGAAGCAGGACGGCGTGGGCCGCATCGCCGACGGCAGCGAGGATGACGCCCCAGTGTTCAGCGTGTCTATGGGACAACCCCGCTACTTTGTTGAGGTACTAGTCCAAGGGGTTCCCATTAGGATGGAAATTGACTCGGGGTCCTCATATTCAATCATTTCCCAGAGGGAGTTTTTGGGAATTGCCCCCCAGAAGCGGCCCAAGCTCAAAGCATTGAGGTCCACACTACGGGATGTGCAAGGGAACAGTATTCCCGTGTTGGGGGTTGGAGAATTTCAGGTCAAATTCAAGGAGCATGCCGCGTCCCTTCCCCTAGTCGTGCTCAAGGGAGGAAATTGCAGCCTCCTCGGGACTCAATGGTTCCAGCCCCTGGGGTTGTTCATTGGGGGGGGTGCACGCCGTTGGGATGCACGCTGTTGGGACTGATCCAATTCAGGAGGTGTGCGAGGCGCACCCCGAAGTCTTCAAAAAAGGACTGGGGAAATTCAAGGGGCCCCCAGTGACATTCGACCTGGACCCGGAGGTCCGCCCTATTCGCCTAAAACCACGCCGGGTGCCGTTCGCACTCAAGGACAAGATAGAGGCGGAACTGGACAAATTGGTGGGTCAGGGAATCCTTGTGCCTGTTGATTCCGCGGAGTGGGAAACTCCAATTGTAACCGCACTAAAAGCCAATGGGGAGGTCCGCATATGCGCCGACTACAAGTGCACCATCAACAAGGCGATCCGCCCGAATGCATATCCGGTGCCGGTAGTCAGCCATCTGCTGGCCAGGTTACACGGGGGGAAATGTTTCACTAAGCTCGACTTAGCACAGGCCTACCAGCAGCTCACGGTGTCCCCTGCCGCAGCTGCTGCGCAGACCATAGTCACCCATAAGGGGGCGTTCCAGGTGACGCGCCTCCAATTCGGCGTGAATTCGGCGCCAGGAATTTTCCAGTCACTCGTGGAACGCCTCCTGAAGGGACTGGAGGGGGTGTTGCCTTATTTTGATGACGTGTTAATAACAGGGGGGAGTCGGGCTGAATTGGCCAAGAGGTTGGGGAAGGTCCTGATGATATTCGAAAAGGCGGGGCTGAGGTTGCGAAAGGACAAATGCGTCTTCTTCGCAACCGAGGTTGAATTCCTAGGGTTTTGTGTGACTCCTGAGGGGATAAAACCATCCAAGTTTAAGGTGGCAGCCATCAAGAAAGCCCCCCGCCCCATCTCCAAGCCCGAGTTGCAGTCGTTCCTAGGCTGCTCAACTTTTACCACTCCTTCCTCCCCCGGAAGGCAGCGGTGGCTGAACCGCTACACAAACTGCTAAAGAAAGAACAGGCATGGAAGTGGGGCGATGACCAAGAAAGGGCATTTAGTGAGCTGAAAAGCCTCCTGGCGTCCGACGCCATACTGACCCACTTCGACCCCAAACGCCCAGTAGTTCTGATCTGTGATGCATCTCCAGTGGGGGTGGGGGCGGTGCTGTGCCACGTGCTAGAGAACGGAAGGGAGGCCCCGATAGCATTTTACTCCAGGTCCCTGTCCCAAGCAGAGAGAAACTACGCACAGACGGACAGGGAGGCATTAGCGATAGTCGCGGGGACGAAAAAATTTCACGATTTTCTGTATGGCCGCCCCTTCACCATTGTGACGGACCACAAGCCCCTGCTAGGCATTTTTACCGCGGATAAGCCCACCCCTCAAATCCTGTCCCCGAGGATGCGCAGGTGGGCCATTTTTCTCAACGCGTATAAGCACGCGTTGGTCTACCGGCCCGGGAAAGAGATCAGCCATGCGGACGCCCTATCTAGGTCTCCCCTTCCCCTAACGCCCAGCCAGGTGAGCATGGGGGAGCGGGACCATCAGGTTCTCATGATAGAGGTGCTGGATTCGCCCCCCGTAGTGCCCGCCGACATTGCCAAAGCGACAGAGAAAGACAAAACGTTAGCGACAGTAAGCTCCTGGCTACAGAAAGGGTGGCCCGCATCCTCCCCAGCGGAGGAGTTCGCTCCATTTTTCAGAAAAAAGCTAGAACTGTCCCTAGAGAGGGGGTGTCTCTTGTGGGGGCAGCGGGTGGTGATTCCCACTTCCCTTCGGCCGCGGGTGCTCAAACTACTTCACGTCAGCCACCCCGGCATCGTGCGATCCAAGGCGCTGGCCCGGAGTTACTTCTGGTGGCCCCAGCTAGACGCCGACATCGAGCACATGGTCGGCACTTGTGAAAGTTGCCAAAGCTCCAGACCAGAGGAGGCCCGCCTTCCCCACAGGGAATGGGACGCGGCTAAGGGGCCGTGGTCCCGGGTGCACGTTGATTTCGCGGGCCCGTTCAAAGGCACCCTGTTCTTCCTTGTAGTGGACGCTTTCTCCAAATGGTTGGAGGTTATCCCAGTCACGAGCACCTCCTCGGCCCAGACCATTAGGCATTTGCGGAGGCTCTTTTCCACATTCGGCATACCCGACACGTTAATTAGCGACAACGCTAGTTGTTTTATGTCCTCCGAGTTTAGGGCATTCATGGAGATTAACGCCGTTCGGCACATCACCTCCACTCCTTTCCACCCAGCCACCAACGGCCAAGTAGAGCGTCTCGTCCGCACCACGAATGACGCGTTGCGACGCATGGGCCCAGGGGATTTGAACCTGCAAGTGTGTCAGTTTCTGCTAGGGTACAGGATGACCCCACTGGCGTCAGGATACTCCCCCGCAGAGCTCTTAATGCGCAGGAAGCTGACCACCATCCTTACGAGGCTAGACCCCACGAGGGTAGAGGACAAAGGGAGGAACATCGGGCTAGAGGCTACAAAGAGTTTCAGTGTAGGCGCCCCCGTGCATTGCAGGAATTACGCCAGCACGGGCCCAGCCTGGGTACCGGGCGTAGTTGTGGAGCAAACCGGCCCCGTGTCGTACCGCGTGGAAACCAGCACGCGGCTCCTGTGGAGGCGGCACGCGGACCAGCTCCGACGCAGGGTCTCCGACGAGCAGGGCACGGATCAAGCAGGGAATCAGTCAATGTTAGGGTTCTCCCCCACCCGTTCAGCCCAAGGGGGAGGGAAAGGGGACCGCGGGCCCCCACCAAGGGGGGAGGAGGATGTTCTCGTAGATATCCTAGGGGATCTTTCCGAGGAGGAGGAACCCGACCCCATACATATCTCGCGGAAAGTCCCCACAAATGCGGGTACCCCTACCAAGTTAGATTTTGATTTTCAGAACCGGGGGGGGGGGGGTTTCGGAGTGGTCCCCCACCCGTCCAAGCGAGAAGAGGGGTTTTTCGTTAGCCCCGACGGCCCCCGGTCTGCCCACAATGGAGTTTTTCCCTTCCCCTAAGGCCGCCAGACAGCGGCAAGCCACTAACAAGTCTCCCTCTCCCATTTCAGGACAAGGGACCAGGGAACAAAGAAGCAATAACGCCCCCGGGGGGGGGACAGCCCTCTTCACGGCCCAAACGCACATGCAACAAGCCGGAACACTGTTTACTTTCCCATTTGTCTACTTGCAATTTCTTGCTTTCAAACTGCTAGGTTGGCAGGAGCTGGGACAGAGACGGGCTCTCACTCCGTCGTGCAGTGCCGTAGCCAGGATTCTAGATGTGGGTGGGCAGTGTTATATACATAAGCAGCCGGAAGTTTGAGGGTGGGCAAACTGCTAACTCAGGGTGGGCGATGCCCGCCCTGGCCACCCCCTGGCTACGGCCCTGCTTGGGTCTCGAACTGCTGACCTGCCAACATTCCAGTCATCAAGTCCAGTGTTTTAACTGCAGTCCCTTTGAGGCATTGTGGGACATTTCAAATGCTAGCTAGCCCGTTGTCTCAGCCATGAAGAAAGGCTCGGTTTGGCATAGCTGATCCTTCCTAGTGGCCCTGGTAATTGCTTAGAAGTGTTGGGCATCAATTGTGACTAGGACAGAGATCCATCTGGTGGAGTGAGAAGTGGCTATCTTTTCCAAAATTTTAGGAGTGCTTCTCCGCTGGCATTTAAGGGTTCCTTGTACCCATCCCCCTGTTTCATGCTCTACAGTGGGACTGCATTGGCCTTGTGGTAAAATCCTTAACTTGATGACTGGAAGGTCGGCAGGTCAGCAGTTTGAGACCCCAGTACTGCATGACAGAGTGAGCTCCTGTCATCTGTCGCAGCTCCCGCCAACCTAGCAGTTCAAAAGGAAGAAATTGCAAGTAGATAAATAGGGACCGCTTTGGTGGGAAGGTAAACAGCATTCCACGGAAACGTCTGCAGACACAGACTGCGCTGGCTCTTTTGGCTATAAATGGAGATTAGCACCAGCCTCTAGAGTTGGATATGACTGGCTTTCACATGTAATAATAATTTCGTGTTAGAGATTTGTTGTGTTCTGTAAAGCTGTGCCTTTAACAATGTACCTTTGCCATGTGTTAACAATGTAACCTTTCTGTGTGCAACATTATAACCATCAGCTGTATCAATGTAAACCTGATAAGGGGACGCGAGCTAGTGACCACTAGATGGCAATAGCGAGCGTCCAGCTCTCATGGCTCATATTCACCTGGTTCAGCAGCGCGGGAAGATTCCCCGCGACCTCTTCACCTGGTCAAGAAGGGCGTGACCTTCTACGACGTCACGCAGCAGCAACCAATAGTCTGTCGATGAGCCACATTCAAATGTATAGCCAGCTGTATATATTGAGCTACTCATCCGCAATTACCACATGTTCCTCCGGATCATCATGCAATAAACCTGTGTTAAGCCAACCCTTCGGCTGTTTCATTGTCTTTGGTCCCTTACACTAAATTGGCGACGAAGGTGGGATCATGGCAGCCCACGGGACCAAGACATGCGCCGGTTTCGAAATCAGGAAACCGGGCGACTGGGAGATCTTTGAGATGGACTTCCAGGCAGCACTGATTGAGTCCGAAGTCACGGAAGAGGCAAAGAAAAGGGCCATCTTCACCAGGATGCTCGGACAAGAAACCAAAAGGACCTTGGTGGACCTGATTGCACCGAGGAGGGTGAGCGAATTCAAGGCCAAGGAACTCATGCAGATGCTGCGTGTGCACGTCCGGCCCGCCACGGCGATGTTTCCCGCTCGGAGTGCGTTCTGGAGGCGAGTCCAAGCGCCCGGGGAGACGGTCGCCGCATTCGTGGCGGCTCTGCGGCTGGCGGCCGGCCCGTGCAAATGGGAGAATGCCGAAATCACCCTCCGGGACTGTGTGCTGTGCGGCCTGAACGACGCCGAGACCCAGCGCACATTAATGAACCAAGAGCCGCCTCCCACGTTGCAGGAGGTCGTCAGAGCGGCCCAGGCCGCAGAAGCTACGAAGGCCGGGGTCCAAGAACTCCAGGACTGGCGGCCGAAGTCGAGCAAGGCAGAGGCTCCGGTACAGGCGGCCCGGCGAACTTCGAGGTCGTCCACAGAGAGCAGCGACGATGAGGACGTCCGGAGGGTCCGGAAGGAGAGCCGGCGATGCGACGGCTGTGGAGCGGCCCACGATCGCGTAAAGTGCCCGTTCCGGAAGGCCGAGTGCCACAACTGTGGCCGCCGCGGGCACATCGCCAAGGTGTGCAGGAAGAAGCGCGAGACCCGGAGGAGCTCCGCAGACCGTTCCGCGGGACAAGACCGCTCAACGAGACCCAAGGACGGTGCCCAGGCCACGCGGAAGCAGGACGGAGTGGGCCGCATCTCCGACGGCAGCGAGGACGACGCCCCAGTGTTCAGCGTGTCTGCAGGACACCCCCGCTATTTTGTTGAGGTACTAGTCCAAGGTGTTCCCATTAGGATGGAAATTGACTTGGGGTCCTCATATTCAATCATTTCCCAGAGGGAGTTTTTGGGAATTGCCCCCCACAAGCGACCCAAGCTCAAAGCATTGAGGTCCACACTACGGGACGTGCAAGGGAACAGAATTCCAGTGTTGGGGGTTGGAGAATTTCAGGTTAAATTCAAGAAGCACGCCGCGTCCCTTCCCCTAGTCGTGCTCAAAGGGGGAGATTGCAGCCTCCTCGGGACTCAATGGTTCCAGCCCCTGGGTTTGTTTATTGGGGGGGTGCACGCCGTTGGGATGCACGCCGTTGGGACTGATCCAATTCTGGAGGTGTGCGAGGCACACCCCGAAGTTTTCAAAAAAGGACTTGGGAAATTCAAGGGGCCCCCAGTGACATTCGACCTGGACCCGGAGGTCCGCCCAATTCGTCTTAAACCACGCCGGGTGCCGTTCGCACTTAAGGACAAGATAGAGGCGGAACTGGACAAATTGGTGGGCCAGGGAATCCTTGTGCCTGTTGATTCCGCGGAGTGGGAAACTCCAATTGTAACCGCACTAAAAGCCAATGGGGAGGTCCGCATATGCGCCGACTACAAGTGCACCATCAACAAGGCGATCCGCCCGAATGCATATCCGGTGCCGGTAGTCAGCCATCTGCTGGCCAGGTTACACGGGGGAAAGTGTTTCGCTAAGCTCGACTTAGCACAGGCCTACCAGCAGCTTACGGTGTCCCCTGCCGCAGCTGCTGCGCAGACCATAGTCACCCATAAGGGGGCGTTCCAGGTGACGCGCCTTCAGTTCGGCGTGAATTCGGCGCCTGGAATTTTCCAGTCACTCGTGGAACGCCTCCTGAAGGGACTGGAGGGGGTGTTGCCTTATTTTGATGACGTGTTAATAACGAGGGGGGGGGGAGTCGGGTTGAGTTGGCCAAGAGGTTGGGGAAGGTCCTGACAATATTCGAAAAAGCGGGGCTGAGACTGCAAAAGGACAAATGCATCTTCTTCGCAACCGAGGTTGAGTTCCTAGGGTTTTGTGTGACTCCCGAGGGAATAAAACCATCCAAGTCCAAGGTGGCAGCCATTAAGAAAGCCCCCCGCCCCACCTCCAAGCCCGAGCTGCAGTCGTTCCTAGGGCTGCTCAACTTTTACCACTCCTTCCTCCCCCGGAAGGCAGCGGTGGCTGAACCGCTACACAAACTGCTAAAGAAAGACCAGGCATGGAAGTGGGGCGATGACCAAGAAAGGGCATTTAGCGAGCTGAAAAGCCTCCTAGCGTCCGATGCCATACTGACCCACTTCAACCCCAAACGCCCAGTAGTTCTGACCTGTGATGCATCTCCAGTGGGGGTGGGGGCGGTGCTGTGCCACGTGTTGGAAAACGGAAGGGAGGCCCCGATAGCATTTTACTCCAGGTCCCTGTCCCAAGCGGAGAGAAACTACGCACAGACAGACAGGGAGGCACTAGCAATAGTCGCGGGGACGAAAAAATTTCACGATTTTCTGTACGGCCGCCCCTTCACCATTGTAACGGACCACAAGCCCCTGCTAGGCATCTTTACCGCAGATAAGCCCACCCCACAGATCCTGTCCCCGAGGATGCTCAGGTGGGCCATTTTTCTCAACGCGTATCAGCACGCGTTGGTCTACCGGCCCGGGAAAGAGATCAGCCATGCGGACGCTCTATCTAGGTCTCCCCTTCCCCTAACGCCCAGCCAGGTGAGCAAGGGGGAGCGGGACCATCAGGTTCTCATGATAGAGGTGCTGATTTCGCCCCCCGTAGTGCCCGCCGACATTGCCAAAGCGACAGAGAAGGACAAGACGTTAGCGGCAGTTAGCTCCTGGGTGCAGAAAGGGTGGCCGGCGTCCTCCCCAGCGGAGGAGTTCGCTCCATTTTTCAGAAAAAAGCTAGAACTGTCCCTAGAGAGGGGGTGCCTCTTGTGGGGGCAGCGGGTGGTGATTCCCACTTCCCTTCGGCCGCGGGTGCTCAAACTGCTGCACGTCAGCCACCCCGGCATCGTGCGATCCAAGGCGCTGGCCCGGAGTTACTTCTGGTGGCCCCAGCTGGACGCCGACATCGAGCACATGGTCGGCACTTGTGAAAGTTGCCAATGCTCCAGACCAGAGGAGGCCCGCCTTCCCCACAGGGAATGGGACGCGGCTAAGGGGCCGTGGTCCCGGGTGCACGTTGATTTCGCGGGCCCGTTCAGAGGCACCCTGTTCCTTCTCGTAGTGGACGCCTTTTCCAAGTGGTTGGAGGTTATCCCAGTCATGAGCACCTCCTCGGCCCAGACCATTAGGCATTTGCGGAGGCTCTTTTCCACGTTTGGCATACCCGACACATTAATTAGCGACAACGCTAGTTGCTTCACGTCCTCCGAGTTTAGGGCATTCATGGAGATCAACGCCGTTCGGCACATCACCTCCGCCCCGTTTCACCCGGCCACCAATGGCCAAGTAGAGCGCCTCGTCTGCACCACGAAGGACGCGTTGCGGCGCATGGGCCCCGGAGATCTGAACCTGCAAGTGTGCCAGTTTCTGCTAGGGTACAGGGTGACCCCGTTGGCGTCTGGATACTCCCCCGCAGAACTCTTAATGCGTAGGAAACTGACCACCATCCTTACTAGGCTAGACCCCACGAGGGTAGAGGACAAAGGAAGGAACATCAGGCTAGAGGCTACAAAGAGTTTCAGTGTAGGCGCCCCCGTGCATTGCAGGAACTACGCCAGCACGGGCCCAGCCTGGGTACCGGGCGTAGTTGTGGAGCAAACCGGCCCCGTGTCGTACCGCGTGGAAACCAGCACAGGGCTCCTATGGAGGTGGCACGTGGATCAGTTCCGACGCAGGGTCTCCGATGAGCAGGGCACAGTCCAAATAGAGGAAAAATCAGCGTTAGGGTTCTCCCCCACCCGTTCAGCCCAAGGGGGAGGGAAAGGGAGCCACGGGTCCCCACCAAGGGGGGAGGGGGTTATTCTCGTAGATATCCTAGGGGATCTTTCTGAGGAGGAGGAGGAACCCGACCCCATACATATCTCGCGGAATTCCCCCACAAATGCGGATACCCCTACTAAGTTAGATTTTGATTTTCAGAACCGGGGGTTTTTTTCGGAGTGGTCCCCCACCCGTCCAAGCGAGAAGAGGGGTTTTTCGTTAGCCCCGACTGCCCCCGGTCTGCCCACAATGGAGTTTTTCCCCTCCCCTAAGGCCGCCAGACAGCGGCAAGCCACTAACAAGTCTCCCTCTCCCATTTCAGGACAAGGGACCAGGGAACAAAGAAGCAGTAGCGCCCCCGGGGGGGGGGTCAGCCCTCTTCACGGCCCAAACGCACATGCAACAAGCCATCTTGGCTGAGAGACTTCGTCTCATCCTAGGGGGGAGGGATGTTGTGTTCTGTAAAGCTGTGCCTTTAACAATGTACCTTTGCCATGTGTTACCAATGTAACCCTTCTGTGTGCAACATTATAACCATCAGCTGTATCAATGTAAACCTGATAAGGGGACGCGAGCTAGTGACCACTAGATGGCAATAGCGAGCGTCCAGCTCTCATGGCTCAGATTCACCTGATTCCCCGCGACCTCTTCACCTGGTCAAGAAGGGCGTGACCTTCTACAACGTCACGCAGGCAGCAACCAATAGTCTGTCGACGAGCCACATTCAAATGTATAGCCAGCTGTATATATTGAGCTACTCATCCGCCATTACCACATGTTCCTCCGGATCATCATGCAATAAACCTGTGTTAAGCCAACCCTTCGGCTGTTTCATTGTCTTGGGTCCCTTACACTAAAAGATTACTCTGGGTTGAAAGGATTTTTAGGGGACGCCTGAATGAGGCTCCTTTCATGTTGCCAAGTGCAGCTCTCTGATATCAAAACCCGACCTTCCAGTCTCCAGCTCAGTGCCTTAACCACTAGGCCAGGGGTGTCCAAACTATGGCCCATGGGCCAGATATGACCCCCAATGCCAATTCATCCAGCCCATGCCACCCTCCTTGCTCTGGGAAGCGGAAGTAAAACACGCCCATACTTCCACTTCTAGGAGTGCCGAGGGCAGCATGGGCCGGATTAAATGGCATCAGGACCTGGATCCGGCCCACAGGCCATAGTTTGGGCACCCGTGCACTAGGCCACCAGGGTAAGAATGATCTTTACCTGTACCCATTTCCCTGTTTCAATGCTCTCCACTAGACATAGTTTTCTTCTAGAGTCAGACAGAAATATCTCCAGACTTCATCCCCCTCATCTTCCTATTTTTGCTCTCACCACCAGATGCATTCCCCCCCTTCCCAGTGCCAAAGCTATTATCCCAAACCTTGATGTCCAGTTCAAATGGGAAGAAAACAGATGCTGCCAGTTCATTTCCCCCAAATTGGTCTGTGGTTCTTGCTCAGATTGTAGCTGATTTTATTGAGAGACTATTGAGAGCGAGGAAAAGGTAAGTGCAGTCAGTGGGGGGTTATGGAGTGGGGGGGAGCAAGGTGGTGGGGTGGGGGAGTGGCGTGGTTACAAGGGCCAGGGCTCCCCCCTCCCCAACCCCCACCGACCGCACTTTCCTTTTCCTGGTTCTGGCTGGGTCTTTCAAAGTCTTTCCCTCCCGGCCTCCTCTGCGCTCGGGTCCCTCAGCCTAATTGGCTGAGGGGTTGCGCAGTGCAGAGGACTCTGGGACTCATCGTTTTATTTTTTTTGGTCACATTCGTGGGGCTGTTGCCCCACTGCCGACTGCGGGACCATTGCGGCGCTCTGTGGTTAAGGCAAATGCAGGCAGCTCAGTACGGGATACTATAGTCGGGTGGAGGCGTGTATGCCGGAGTCCAACAGTTAACGTCTCTCATAGGTAAACATCTGGCTGAGTCACACAACTAGAAGGATGCGCGGTGCAAAAAAGTCTAACAGAGATGAAATTATATTGGACAGGAGGGGATGAGCAAACATCTCCAACTCATATCCTGCCAGGCCCATGAAAATGTCTCCTTCTAGTATCAAAAGGCAGCCTATGAGATATTTTTTCTTTTGATGAAGAGAGAGGAAGAAGGCTTCATTCATTCTTAGACTCCTTCTCAAAGCTTGGAAAATCTACTTTTTTGACTCCAAATACCAGAATCTCTTTTGTCCCAGCTATACTGCTGTTTAAGTGACCTTTGAAAACATTGTGCTTTAATGTCACCTATAAATAAGATTGTAGTTAATAAGCATGTGTATTAGAAATAGTTCACAGCTGTCTTGACGTGTACATTACAAAGAACTTCTTTCAAGGGACAGTTGTGTTTGTTGATGTTGGTTCAATAAACTATTGGTTGGTTGAACAATGCTCTGGGACCTATTGTACCCAAAACCCATCTTAAAATAACTTCAACTTACTGACTAACTAATGCTAAAATTGGAACTGCTATATCTACTGCTAAATAGATATATTTATCCTACAAACAAACCATTGTAAAGAGCTGACTCAAACTGACCTTGATTCCTTTCTCCTATTAGTTTTCTTTACATGAGCCAGGACCTGTAATAGATTCATATCCTGTACTTACTCACTACCTGTTCATCTGAAAATGAAGAAATGGTTGTTCAACAGAGTTCACCATAAAAGGAACTATGAACGAAAATGGCTCTAATTTCCCAACCACACAAATACAGCTGGCCCACCTCTGACAATGTTGCCTCCCTGTCAAAAAAATCCTCAAAACCTTGAATGAAAGAGTCCACCTTGTCTTCCTCTTACTTCAGTTCATTGTCATTCATCTCACCTATGGCTACCCAAATTATATGAGATCTGGAGCTTGGGAAATGTAGTTTTCAGGCTACAACTCCCAGAACGCCCTACCAACATGATCAAAATAACTTTTGTGCATGAAGAACTTATGCATGGAAAAGCTGTGTCCTGATGGAGCAACCGAATGATATGCTCAACTTATTCTGGAATATACGTTGGCTGTGGGATTCTGGGAACTGTACTCCAAAGTAGTACAGTGTACTGAACCCTTCTTGTTCATGAGATGGAGATATCCACATGTACCCACCCCCACAGATTTACAACACTTTTATGATATTTATGCTTACAGAAGTCCCATATGTAGGTCTCTGTGAACTCCTCCAGGGAATATTCCTGGTTTTTCCACTGATAACTTGAAATAGATTCCTCTATTCTTCTAGTATATTAGTGGGAACAACCCATTAGGAACAGATCACCTGATCAACCAAAACTTGTTTGGTTCTTTTTAATTTACTGCAGTATTCACTATTTTTGCGACACCGTAAAATGGAAAAGTCTTCAATGTTTGACATATTTTAAGAAGTAATTCAAGCAAAGTTTGGGGTTAGATCATGGGTCGGCAACCTGCAGCCAATGGGCTGGATCTGGCCCATGGCACCAAATCATCCACCTGCGACCTCACTCCAGGCACTGCCACTGCTGGAATCAGCTGCTGACTCCTTTTACGGCTGCCATAAATGTGTTTTACAACAGCTGTAAATGCTTTTACGACAATCACGGACGCGTTTATGGTGGGGGGCGGGACCACTAGTCCGGTCCCCTCAATTGTCTGAGGGTGTGTGACCTAAAAAGGTCGCCAACCCCTGAGTTAGATGTTTGTTAAAAGCTTGCCTTGGTTACTGTGTTAGAAGTATAAATATTTCTATATTACATAACAAAATAATAATACAGTAATTAAAAATATTTAATTGTGTGCCATCAAGTCAATTTTGATTTTTGAGGATGCTTTTGAGGATTTTCTCAGCAGAGAATACACAGAAGTGGTTTCACTTTTCTTGTTCTGGGGGTACCCTGGGATTGTGCAATTTGCCCAAAGCTACATGGGCTGCATCTTTGACCAGCAAGCACAGTGGGGAATCAAACTCCCAACCTCTAGCTCCACAGTCATAACTAAATCACTGAACTATGCATTCAGCTTTTTTATTAAAAAAATGCAGCAGGCATTTCAGTCCATATGTCCATGGATACAAAATTCAGCTGCAGCTAATTCCAGTTTAGGGGTTTTGATTCTTTGGCTATAAACAGAGATAAGCACTGAACCCTAGAATCGGATACGGTTGGCTTTTTATCTTTACTTTTACTATTCCAGTTTAATTAACTGGCAGTGGGAAGACAGACCTTGCCTTACACTGAAACAAATGAGAAGCCTTGGTAGAAATAAAAACAGGAGAAAAGTCAACAAACGGTTAAAGCTAAAGCGGCAATTTATCTCTGTTGAATTATTTCACCTAACCAGTCTAATTATTTGCGGCTAACATTTGTCCTCTATTTGTTCACATTCTCTCTCCCTCTGCCAGCTTTCTTCTTTTGACCATTAGGGCAAGCGTGAGCAACATGTGCCTCCCACACCAGATGCAGTTGGACTACAATCTCCATCATCCCTTACCATTACCAGTGATGGTTAGACTAATGGGGAGTTCAACTGAGTTTGCCATGTGTTGCCTACCCTTGTGTTATGGGCTACTCCAGATCCACAAGAGTTTGGGAAAAGTTCCTTTTTGGGGTCTCAGATTCTGATTCCCAGAATCTGTTAGTTACAGTCCCCCACCCCACCAAAAGTAACTTCTGCTTAATTTCTAGAATCAAGAGCAGGACTTTGTTCAGCATCATGTGATCTTTCCATCCATGCTATGCATTCCTTCTTTCTCCCTGTCAATTTGTCTCTCCATGTTCACAACACACCACCACCACCCTGCACACACACAGACAGCAGATCAGCAATTTTCTTAAGAATACGTATAACATATATACAGGTAAAACTCGGAAAATTAGAATATTGTGCAAATGTTCATTCAGTTCAGTAATGCAACTTAAAAGGTGAAACAAATGTATGAGATAGACTCATTACATGCAAAGCGAGATAGTTCAAGCCTTACTTTGTTATAATATTGATGCGTATGGCTTACAGTTTATGAAAACACCAACCCCCAATCTCATGTACCCCATAATCATCACAATCTCATGTACGCTGTATGCCATGATCATCACAATTATAACGAATTAAGGCATGACATCTCTTGCTTTACATGTAGTGAGCCTATCTCATATATTTGTTTCACCTTTTAAGTGAATTGAATGAACTTTTGCATGATATTCTAATTTTCTGAGTTTCACCTGTATATATAACATATATCTATATCTATATCTATATCTATATCTATATCTATATATCACATATATGAGGAAATGCCATTTTTTTTGTCTACCCCACATTCTCACATTCTCACACAGCCAGATCCTGTAACCCCATTCCCTTTAAGAGGTAAAACATCAACTTGTGACACAGACTTTCAACAAGACATGTGCCTATGTGCCCTTTCTAACAGGTGCTGTCTGGACACATTAGCCTTCCAGCATGTAACCTACATAGCATGTATCCCAAGATCTTTCCCACAAAAGCTAACATGAAAGATTAATTTTATTACCACGAGCTGAGGCCAGACACAAGACGAAGCTGATCCAAAACAATGCCATAGGCTCAGGATGAAGAATGAGATAAGTCTGGCTGTGAATTCACTTCTAAACGCCACAAGAGTTTTCTTGGCTGGTTCCTCTCTTCAGCCCAGGAAGGACAGCTATGCCAAGCTTGGTGTCTTGGCTTATTCTTGACGAAAAAGGAAGGAATGAAAGGGAAAAAGAAAGGGCCCCTTCCCCTTTGGCCACACCCCTGATACCAGCTGGAAGTCTTCTCCATTCCTGGTTTGCAGAACTTCAGAAGGTGACGCAGGCAGGCAGTGCTCTAACCGATGCAGGAAGAACAGTGGGGGGGGGGGGGGAAGAGGGGGGAAGTGATGACAGCATGCTTGCTCTCGCTTGCTTTCTGGCACTTACTCTGTGTACATCATTCATTGACTCTTCCCTGAAATGTGCTGGCAGCATTGAGCGCAGGAAATAAGAGGCGACCAGAGGGAACCAGGCAAAGAAGTAGCGTCCGTCGATGCCCTGGGAGCATGTGCCAATGTACAGAAGGAAAGATTCCTCAGTCAATCCCCTGTTTTTGATGGTTTTGGCTGCTTTGTGAGACAGCTTGAGGTGTTCTAAATCCACACCGGCCTCCTTAGAATCATAGAATAACTGGCTTGGAAGGGGCCTTTGAGGCTATTGAACCCTGCTCAATGCAGGAATCAGAATCAAAGTAGATCTGACAGATGGCGGTTCAATTCTCTCTTGAATGCTTCCAGGCATTTGGCTCCACTGTTGCACTACTCTAACAGTTAAGATGTTTTTCCTGATATTCAGCCTATATATGGCTTCCTTTAATCTGAGCCCATTATTATGCATCCTGCACTCTGGGATGATGGAGGACAGATCCTTCCCTTCCTCTTTATGATTATCTTTCAGGTCTCCTTTTCTCAAGGTTAATCACACCCAGTTCATTCACTCTTTCCTTATAGGGTTTGGTTCCAAGTCCTCTAATCATCATTGTTGCCCTCCTATGGACCTGCTCTAATTTGTTTGGATCTTTCTTAAAGTGCGGTGCCCAGAACTGGACACAGTACTCTAGATGTGGTCTAGATAGCGCTGAATAGAGGGGGACTAGTAGAACCTCATGGGTTTTGGAGACTATACTTGCCTCTAGTTAAGAATGAAACACAATCTCCCTTTTCCCTAGGGAATTGTCATTTGCTTTAAATGTCTCTAATTCTTATCCCTGTGGGATGCAAAGCAAGCAAGGATATTTATTCAGTTATTGATAGAAAAATTACTTCAAAACGTCAAGCACCTTAATTATGACGATTACCATAATTTGTGCAATTTGCAAATAGAACACATTTGTGCTCACAACTGGGCAAATTTTATATAAACGTTGTACAGGTGATTTTGTGCAAAATGTGCCATTATTCATGTGTGCGAAATGTCATTCTCATTCAGGAATTTCCACGCCACCATCACTGTCAAGAAGAGAAAATTCTTGATTCTTGGCTGGGCATGGAGAAAAAACAGTTTGACATTGTTAATCCAGAATACCAGGTTCTCGCCACTCATAGGCCTTGAAGATCATGACTGAGTGAGGAGAGGAGGCAATGATCTTATTTGTGATGCTGTCATGAAGGATAAAGTGGTTTGTATGCTTACCTGGGAGTAAGTCAAGTCCCTTTGAGCCCAATGAAATTATCTTGTATTTTCTAAGGAAAACGCACAAGAATCAAAACTTAGCAAGCTTTTGTAGTTCACAACTACTTCTTCAGGCTAACATGGCATGGAATATGTAGTCCAGCCAGGCTCAATCTTAGATGTAAAATGGGACAAACAGCAACTTACATCTTTCTACAGTTTAGATATCTTTCTCTTTAGGTACAGTTTTGGTATCATCTCTTTCCTGCATTTGTTTGAATTTCTGATGGGGGTCACACGGCTGGATTTTGTTTATTGAACACAAGAATTAGGCCTTTTCACTGGAGTTTTGAGAAACCAACCTTTCAGGGAAGATTCAGTAAGTTCCTATTCCAAAAGTAATTTCCCCCACAAGTTCTCCTTCCACCAGTCCAATTCTCTGTTTATCAAATCAAAGCTAAAGAATCCTTGATCCTTTGGATATTTAATAATAACAATAGTTCCATGCCGCCAAACCTATTCTGACTTGTGGCAACCCTTTTCAGGGTTTTCTAGGTAGAGAGTATATGGAAGTGGTTTTCCATTCCCTTCTTCTAGGGACATCTTGCCAGTCTGGCTAGGTTATCCTGCTATGGAAATAGATTAGATCATACTGCCAGAGACTCAATGCTGATCACCATACAACTCTGAGGACTAATGGTCTTGGGTGGCATAGTCCACAGGGAAGGGTGATGGTCACCAAGTGGATTAAATCCCACTTGAATCCATCTTGATGGAGGCCAGCAGCTTCATCAATACTGACCTGGGGCCAAGGAGGGTTTTGCTTGTCAAAAGGGTTCAGGACCAGAAAGTGACTCGCAGAACTGGATCAGTGATAAGGATGTCATGCTCCGATGTGGAAGACAAATAGAAGGACATTGCATTATATTCTCAGGACCTACAGTATTTTTATGGTTGAGCGCCATGAGGATAGCCAATATTCAGAATCAGATATGGCACAACAAAAGGAAGGGACATCCTGGGTATCCTGGTCCACTACCATGTAGAGCTTTAAAGGTCAAAAACAGCACCTTGAATTGCACCTGGAGGCAAATTGGTAACCAGTGCAGCTCCCTGAGCAATGGCGAGGCACAAGCATAACGCCCGCTCCCCGTCACCACCCAGGCAGCCATATTCTGGACCAACTGCCACCTCTGGATGGTCGTCAAGGGCAGACCCATGTAGAGCACATTACAGTAATCTAGTCTGAAGGTCACCAGAGCATGTGTGACCATGAGCAAGGAGTCCCAGTCCAGCAGCAGGCGCAGCTGGCGAATAACACGAAGTTGTGCAAATGCACACCTGGCCATGACTGTCACCTGCTCTTCAAGTAGCAGCCATGAGTCCAGGAGGACCCCCAAGTTGCACACCGGATCTGTCTGGGGCAAAGTAGCCCCATCCAGGACCAAAGATGGTAGCTCCCGGGATAACGCAGGGCCCCTAATCCATAGCCACTCAGTCGTGCTGGGATTCAGTTGTAGACCCCCACAGCCTCCAGACACCTGGAAAGGACTTTGACAGCATTGACACAATCAATCTAGCTCAGGGAATCAAGTTCAGGATCTTTGGCCAAGTGTAAATGCTCTCATTGATGCTCCCTGCCCTGTTAAACACACACCTTGTAACATGAGTGGAATTTGTACAATACAACATGAGTCACTGAGTATGCTATAGCAAACATAATTCTAAAGAAAGCTTCTGACTCAGTGTGTTGCTTAATTTGCCCCAGGCTAGGAATTTAATCCTTAAAGAATGCGCTGAAGGAAATACATACTTGGCCCAAAGTGAATGGATCAATTTGAAAAGCAAAGCAATCAAAGCAATTACATGTATATACCGCCCCATAGTGCTTAATGCACTCTCTAGGCGGTTCACAAGTGAATTAGCATTTTGCCCTCAACATGTGTTTGCTTCCATTATCTCCTTTTCTCCTTCTCACTTCCTGTTTTAATATACCTTGGTGCAGTGAGATTATTCTTCATCAGATCTTGGAAATCTGTCTTTTGGAATGACACATTTTAAAGCATGGCCACACAAGGAAGTTTTCCAAGCTCCATTCTTTGGCACTATACAGAATAAAGCTAGACATTGGTGGTGAACCTTGGCACTCCAGCTGTTCCTGAACCTCAATTCCCAGAAGCCCAAGTCCCTGTGAATCCACAGAATGGGTTTATTGTGCAGGGACTTGGGCTTCTGGGAATTGAAGTTCAGAAACAGCTGGAGTGCCAAGATTTGCCATCACAGAGTTGGAACATCACTGTGTTTTGTAAAATCAAGCACAGCAATTCTCACTCCAACAATTATGGCCTTGGCCAAAGTCTGAGCAATCCACTGAATGGAAATACAAATAATAGCCTTGTTTTAAGAAGGATGAGTCCACAACAGGGGTACCAAAAAAAAACCCTACTACCTATCACAACAGGAACTGTATAGATTTTGTAAATGGGATTGCCTCTTTCTTAACTTCCCTCTTTGCTTTCTTCTCTCCTTTGCTGGATTGCATCTTCTGCAACAATTGTCACTTCTAGTCATCTTGCATTTAAATTTGCTCTCTCTATACAGTCTACATCCCACCCTGGGCAGGAGTACTGCATAAGCAAATCCTCCCGAATGCATCCTATGAAGTTCACAAAAGTTCATGTGTTTTTGTTAGTTTTAACAGACAGGCAAAACATTTTGTTCTTTTAGCTAAAGAAGATCACCAGAGCTACCCCTCTGGAAGACATGAAATCTCCAGTGGTTTTGAAACCCAGATGGCTTTGTGGCTAATCTCCTGATGTTTTGTTATTTTGACTTTGATGACACTTGCTTTTGCTGGTTAATTTGATGAGTTGGCTTCTCTAACATTGTATTTTAAGGGATTTTATATAGCATTTACTTGTCTGACCAGACATCCTGCTATGGTAATGGAGTAGACCGTACAGCCAGTGACTCAACACCAAGTGTTGGGTGGCCGTTAACTAACCTGACTCCCTAAAGGGGCCAACTTATGGGCAGATGAGCCCCTTTAGGTGGGGTGATGGCCCCTGCAGTGGAGGAAATGCCACTGGAAACCATCACATTGGGCCCAATGGCAAAATGAGCAGAAGAGGAACTCTGATTCCCAGTGGTCATGGAGGCAAAAGAGGCAATGCCAGATGGACTGGCTGTGAAGGCACACCTTGATAATGTCCTCATGGCTGTGGCAGTCCATTGCAGTCCCAGTGTTAAGTACTGCATGTCTCATTTCATATGTGCCACAGGAGATGGCTCCGTGATCATAGTGTGTGGGTCACTTCCTGGAAACCTGGGATCCACCTTAAACAAATTCACGGCAATGGCATTTTTCCTGCTTCAGGAAAAAAATGCATTCTTAGATATGAGTTGTAGTCGACGATGACGATATAACATTTGCAAATCTATCTATCTATCCTTCTCTCCCTCCCGACAGACAGACAGACACAAGCACACGTGCACACACATACACACAGCCCATCTGAGAGATCATTTCACTCAAAAGACTATTGAATATAGTGAATTTAAAAATGCATCTTGTGACAAAAGCTAAGCAAAGTGTTAAATTCAGTCTAGTGACATTATCCAGTCTCTCTCTCTCTGAACATGAAGGGAGAAAGTCAGATGACAAACATTTCAGACCACTTCCTTTTTCTCTTGGACTCTTCAGTGCATTCTTACGTCCATCACTGTTTGAATGAATCACAGCTGACTCAGCTGAATCTTCTTGTTTCAGAGTAAATTCCAAAGCCTTGTAATTAGGACAAACTGTACTGGGGCCAGGCCTATGCTATCAAGGAGAGGGAGGCATCTGTATCATAAGCTAGATGTTAGAAGGGTGACGGGGAAGCACCAAAAACCCATGTTGCATACCCATGTTGCATGTCTATGTCCATGATGGTAAACCCTGGCACTCCAGCTGTTCTTGGATTTCAATTCCCAGAAGCCCAGGTCAGCACTCCTGCTGATCAGAGCTTCTGGGAATTGAAGTTCAAGAACATCTGGAGTGCTAAGGTTTGCCATCACTGGCCTATGTTATGTGCTGTGTCCTGTCTCCCTTGAGCTGCCTACTGCCTTCAGCCGCAATGAACGGAAGACATGGTCCTGTCATGAGTATGAACATCAGATTCATCGCCCAAAGGAGCTGGGCAAGAAAGCAGAAGTTATGTCAACTTTCAAAGACTGTCAAGTTTAAAGCAGCCACAAAGTCTTCCTTCCTTCCTTTTTTGAAGTCTGATGTCATATGAAAAGCAGGCGTTTTGATGTTGTGGGCCAGCATTTCTGTGCAGGCTAGGTCTAAACAAAGTTTGATATATGTGTGCTTCATCTTCGATGGAATCATAGAATAGCTAAGCTGGAAGGAGTCTATGAGGCCATTGAGCCCAACCCCCTACTCAAGACAGAAATCCAAATCAGACAAACCAACAGATGGTTGCCCAATTTTCTCTGGAATGCCTCCAGTGATGGGACACTCAACACGCCCCATGGTAACTTGTTCCATTTTCACACTGCTCAAACAAGAAGTTTTTCCTGATATTCAGCCTAGATCTGGCTTTCTGTAGTTTCCGCTCATTATTACAAGATTGAGAATGGATCCTGCCACCTTCTTTATGACTATCTTTTAAGCATTTAGAAAGCACTATTCTATACCCTCACAGTCTCTTTTTCTCACGGCTAAAGAAGCCCAGGTCCTTCAATCTTTCCTCATATGGCTTGGTTTCCAGTCATCTTATCATCTTTGTTGCCCTTCTCTGAACTTGTCCCAGGAGAAGGTTTTTTCTCCTCTGAGCTCTGAATAACTCATACTGAGTCATTTTAGTCTTAAAGGACCCTTAATCGTCAATATGTACCATTGGTTTCCCCACTAATTAATTTCTCCACTAAATGATTTTCTCACCATGGAGTTTTTGATTTAGATGATGTTATTGTAAACAGTGGCGGCTCAAGTGGTTAAGATGCTGAACTTGACAACTGGAAGGTTGGAGTTGGATTCCCAAGTACTGCATGATGTGAGCTCCTGTCCCAGCCCCTGACAAGCTAGCAGCTCGAAAGCAAGAAATTGCAAGTAGATAAATAGAGACCACTATGGTGGGAATGTAAGCAGCGTTCCGTGCATTCCGGTGTTGAGGCATGCCTGCCACATGTCCATGGAAACGTCTGCAAATGCAGACAGCACTGGCTCTTTTGCTATAAACAGAGATGAGCACTGGATCCTAGAGTCAGATACAACTGGCTTTTGAGCAAGGGTGACATTTACCTTTACCTGTTGTAAACCAGTTGCTTTTAAAATTGAGGGTTAGAAGATGAGACACCACTATGAGAAGACAGATATCAAACAGATAAGAAATATTTAGCATTATGTCTGAGAAGATTTCAGAAAAAAGTGACTTATATTCATTTGTGGTAGAGTTTTGAATATACAGTATTAAAATTCTGGCAAATGGTCTTCAATGAGATAAATGAAACAACTGGACTAAATTTAGGGGTGTGTCTCTTAAAAACTAATTTCTCAATATACTGTATGATCTGGTGAAATGTAACTGATTAAGTAAAAAATAAATTTCAAATGTGTTAACATCTAATGATAGCTAGGCAATGGAAAATCTATACCTATAAAGCAGAGTTGTGGGTACCGTATCCGGAATGGGCTACTGCACCCCTTGACCAAACCCCCTGAAATTCAGCTCACATGTACCTTGCACAAGCGAGCAGGTCATTGTCAGGGTCCTGAAGCCCATGGGGGGTTTTTCCCCTAAATTGATCTGCAAAGGGGGGTATATTTGACAGGAGGGTTTGTGTCTGCCCCAGTGCTAGGCCAACCAGGGAGGGATTGTGATGTCATCACCAAGCTCACATCACAGGCCCACCCCAGGCCAGTGGGTTTCCCGGGTGAAGCCGGGTACCCCTGCTAGTACAGTATAATTTAACTTCGTGGGGGAAAGACAAACATCTTTAATATTTTCTTCTGTCTGTTCCCATACAAACAACCATATTATGCTAGATAGTGGAAACAGGCAACTTTGGCAGATCTTGAAGTTAATTAGGAGTTGAGGAGCTTGGTCTGCATAGGTTTAAATACAATGGTTTTAACATTATGATATTGAAGTACTTATTTTAAAACTCTTTAATTTCAAATAGTTTTAAAGACTTAGATTTTTAAAAATTTGTTTTATTTATTTTGTCTCCATAACCTCCTGTTGGGATATAGGATATACTATAAATGTTTCAAATAAATGGATGGGTGGATGTATGAATTGTCCCTTCTCTCAGAACATTACCCTCTGGTATATAATTCTTGTCCCCTAGTTTTATCCTATGTGAATAGCCTAAAATAGTCCTGTAGGATTGGCATTACTAATTCAGATTCAAGGTGTGCCCTGGGAGTGAGGCTAGGATTAATTTACCACAGGTATGAGATGAAACAGTGATGTTGTAATCTGGATCTGGACAGAAAAGCACTTTCACTCCTCTCCTAAGTATGTGAGGAATTTGCTTCATCATAGCACCAAGCCCTAAGGTCTCATCTCGGTAGTTTCCAGAAACTTGGCATATCACCCCCACAGTGTGTGTGTGTGTGTGTGTGTGTGTGTGTGTGTGTGTGTGTGTGTGTGTGTGTGTGTGTGTGAAATGAACATGTTCCATCTTTGTCTTTTCTAGGAGAATAGAGAAAACACATATTTCTAAGCTTATGGCTGAGGTAACTTCAGTCTGTGGGCCAGGTTTATCCACTGTGTGCGACTACTAGCTTCTTCTACTGTTGTCTCAGATCACTGAAAGAAGTCAACAGATAAGAGGTCCTCTAAAGCTCAACAAAGTGTTGCAAGGAACTGAACTCTGGTTTTGCAATTAAGGTCGCTGTTGCCAAAAATAAATGAAATATGTTTTGCAGTGTGTAAAGCCCCAACTCAGTGGATACTGGTCCATTAGGCAACTTGGAGGCTACTCCATCTCAGACTAACTCATCAGCCCACTCCTGCCTGACTCTTTGCCAGATGCAAATGGATCACAACCATGTCTTGTTTCTGTCTAGCTGTATGTATGCATGACTGCTTCCTTGTTGGCCTGTTTCTGTGTGCGCATTCTGTCCACTGGCTGACCTCAGTCTTCTTCCCACATCATGGGCATCATACATCAGGAGTAGTCAAGGTGTTCTTGAACTTCAATCCCCAGTAGCACTGATGAGCTGGTGTGCTGACAAGTGTTTCTGGTAATTGAAGTCCAAGAACACCTGGAGCACCATGGATCTCCTGTCTTACACTGTTATCCTAGTTAGCTCACAATCCAGCATTCTGCCATTTCCTTAACCAAATACTTCTGTAACCTCACAAGCAGGGTGTAAAATTCATGATAATCTCCCTTGTGTCTCGAGTACCACTTCTCTAGAAACACATTGCTTCTGAACATAGACGCTCTATTGAACTATTATGGCTCGTCCTTCTTGCTGCTAGTGTTGACCGCCATGAAACATCTCTTGTTGACTGCAGCGTCAGGACCTATCCATGAAACTCAAACTTATTTTTCATTAAACCCAGAAAGAACTAGACCAGTGATGGCCAACCTTGGCATTCCAGGTGTTCTTGAATTTCAATTCCCAGAAGCCCTGCTGACTTGGGCTTCTGGTAGTTGAAGTCCAAGAACACCTGGAGTGCCAAGGTTCACCATCCCTGAACTAGGCAGAAATCCCATTTTCTTTTGCATTGGTGAAGTTAAAAGGACAACAACTCATATCCAGTGCCTTGAAAATCCACCAGAGGTCAGCTGTTGAGGTGGCAAAGGAGGCCGACGGTGCAAAATTGACTCACCCGAGTTTTATTGGATTCAGAGAGGGAGAAGATTTTTTTTAAAGGTTGAAGCAATTATCTTTTGTATTTAACTATGAAAACACAGACATCATACCACACATGTTTCCAATGTTCTTGACAAAGGGATGGCCAAAACCTCAGTCATATACACCCATTTCAAGGGGTGAGAGTTTCAGCTATTTAAGGGAGGTTAAGCGTGTAATTCTGAGTGTGTTTAGCAATCGCTAAGACCTAGAGAAGGGATATTTTCCATCACTGCCTCCATAATGAAAGATTTCATCAGTCACCACTTCCTTTTGAGAAAAAAAATCTTGCATTGATTATGTGTTAAGTTTCATTTATCTCCAGCCAACTTGGTTGACATTTTTTAAGCAGGAGAGCAACACACAAATATATCCAAAAGAGTAAAACCCTTCAGTTTAAAGTTAAAAAAAAGATGGTTGAAGTAATACCCCAACTTACTTAAAATGGGGCATGCTAATTAACCCTTCTTGTTCCTTAACTGCTACCCCAGGTAAACAGAAGTGATGAAAACCCTCTTGTTTACTAAAGACTAAGCCTATTAAACATGAGACGCCTGCCTTGCTACAAATATGGATCAGATGGATTGTACGAGTATAGACTATATAACGTAGTTAGGATGGTATCAAAAATCTGCTGTTTGTGGAACAGACCAGATTTTTCATGTCTGAGACTCCTGTCTTCTCTATATCCCAAAATTACCATATATACTTGAGTATAAGCTGCCCGAAATATAAGCTGAGGTACCAAATTTTGACCTGAAAACCCAGGAAAATAGATTGACCCAAGTATAAGCTGAGGGTGAGAAATGCAGCAGCTACTAGGGATTTTCAATAATCAAAATACGTGGAAAATACTGTATGGTAAAATTAGTTAAATTGTTGGCACATCTCAATCCAGAGTGGTCTTGGGACCCTCATGGTCATTGACCCAAGTATAAGCCGACTCCCCTTTTGGGGGCTCATTTTTAGGGCTAAAAAACTCAGCTTATACTCGAGTATATACAGTATTTTCATTTCATTTTTATTTTATTTGCCACTAGGATGCATCAGGGAGCTTTTTCAGTAAAAGATATGAAAAATGAACAAACATATTTTCAGGAACGGGGAATAGTGAGTCTCCTCACAAAATCTAGAGAGCAGACCTCTTGCTAATGTGCATCCTTGGGATAGAGCAATGGTCCCTAACATGGGACCCACACCCCACAGGGGAACTTCTATTCTCAGAATCCTACATTGGCTGATCAGTGCTTGGGGGGGGGGGGTACTTAGGCTTCTGGGAATTGAAGACCAAAAACCAAAGTTTGGAAACACACTGTGATTGAGCATGGTCCCTTTATCTGAGACTAGGAGGCCAGGTACCATTCATTTCCTCGTTTATTCATATTCTCCATGATAAAGTACATGAGAGCTTTCTAGACAAAACTCCCACTATGTCCCATTTTATTCTGGGACCTTGAAAAGCAGCCCCACACTTCTTCTTTAACAGACTTCTTGGATATAGAAGCTTCCATGTGGGTTCAAAAAATCTTTGATGAAAAGGATCTGGGGCTAAAGAACAGAGGTGAAAATGCTATAGAGCCATGATGGTAAACCTTGGCACTCTAGGTGTTCTTGGACTTCAATTCCCAGAAGCCCAAGTCCCTATGAATCCACACGAATGAACTTACTGCTCATTTGTGTGGATTCACAGGGACTTGGGCTTCTGGGAATTGAAGTCTATGAACACCTGGAGTGCCAAGGTTCACCACCATGGCTGTAGAGGTTCTTGAAGGAAGTAATAAGTTCTGCTCTTATTACTTTCAGCTTAATGTAACAGGGCAACTAATATGATACTAAGAGAGAAAAGATGAAAGGTACTGGCGAGGCCAAACCCCCCATTGTTGGGATTGACTTTTCCCTTTATGTCATATGTTGGATTTTTAGTTTCACTAAATAATGCATTTGTGGCCTCTATGGTGGCTCCATTGTCTTGGCTGCGTTTCTCAGCCCCAGAGGAGGGCACCAGGGTCCCACCACGTTGGCGTTGAGACCCTGGCCGTTTACAAGGGACCTTGTTTTTGGGACGTGCATTGGTAGCCCCTGCTCCTGAAATGATGCCTGCTCCAGCCGGACTGTTGGTGGGTGTGAAAGTGTTGAAGTCGTTGTTGCCTTCAGTGACGAAAGACTCACTATCCTTGGAAGTAACAAAAGGGATGGAAGACTGGGCACCATTTATGGATGGCTTACTAGTGTTGTGCCCTGGTTGAGATGAACTAGGGTCAGAAACAAAGTTCTCTCCACCACTGGTTTTATGGTTGCTTGCCACAGAGTGCCCAGGCATTGGGGTGTGGCTTACAGTGTTTCCTTCCATGGTGAATCTTTCATCATCAGTACTGTGGCTGTGGACAGTGTGGCTGTGAACCCCATGGGCATTTCCTACAGTGGGCTGGTGCGAGTATGTGCTAAAGGCACCGGTGTTGACATCAGCATTGGAGTTTCCTTCTGTTGGAACAGCAGTGCCTTCTGGAGTAGAACTTTCCCGGTTCCTTTCCCCAGCCGCTAAAACCCAGTCTCCAGTACTAACATCATCTTCTTCTGCTTCACATTCCTTCTCTTCAAGCTCATCCTTGTTGCTGGAAGCCTCTAAGACCCTGTTGTTGGCATTGGTTTCGGAGAAGGAGGAGGAGGAGGAGGAAGAAATGGTGCCTACGGTGGAAGCTGTATTGTTTCTCCTGGAAACGATCACAGGTATCAGGACAACAACATTACTATGATTGTTAGAAGAGGTGCTGTAGGTGCCTGGAACACCCTTGTCCAGGTTGGTGGTAATTGAGGAACCACTCATGGCCAGGGACTCGGAACCTGGGCTACCTGTTGGGGAGACATGATTGCCCTCAAAGGGACCTTTTGAGAGATTATCGTTAATGGTGTGCTCCCCAGTCACTGAGTGGACCTCGTGGTGAGGAGAAGCTGTCATGGGTGCACACTCAGTGACTAAATCCTTAGTCACTTCCTTCTCACGAACAGTGTGATTGGTCTCTGTATTGACGTGGCACCCTGGAGACGGCGATACACCAGCAGGGTGGGGTACAATCGCATCCCTCTCCTCCTCTGTGTAGTTGCACTCAGGTCTTGAAGCAACGCTAGGGGCTGCGGGAGTGGGTTTGACACATTCTGGTACCTCTGTAATATCTGCGCTATTGGCAGAAACTCTGGGTCCCATCACCATCCCATCGATGATGCGATTGTTGCAGAGGTTTCCTTGGCAACAGATGACATCGGCATCATCCAGCTCCTGCACCAAGGACAGCAGAGAACTTTGGCACATGGCCGGGGAAGCGCAGCCTTTAAAGGTCCTTAAGCCCAAGTCCTTCCCAGCTGAAAGTGAGGAGAACAAAGAAAGAAAAGTCAAGGAGTTTACTAATGCTTCCAATGGAATTGATCAATGACTTGAGTTTGCTAGTCATGGGTAGCCATACAATACGGGAAGAGGGCTGTCCGCTGGAAGGTCTGCCAGAGGGTAATCTTTCCTATCAACTTTTCCCTCATATGGAGGGCTGTCCAGTCCAAGTCTGACATAAAATCAAATAACTACAAGGACAGAGGTTGGGAACCTTGAAGGTGACTGTCCAGAGTTTGGAGCATATGGGTAGCTAACTCAAGCAGGTCCCATGCTCCCTGGTCACTGTCCTCTCCACTCCAGTGTGATACACAGTAATTCTTGAGTTATGAAAACCATTTCTAATTTTGCATCCATCCATGCAGAACTTTGAGCATGGACTTTACAACCAATGAATATTTTTTTTTGCAAATGATTGCCCTCCTTTGTTCTCCTTTTAGCTGGCCACCTCAAACAGCTATGGTGATCTTGAGCTATGGGTCTTTCAGGAAGTAAAGTCCTGTTCTTTCAGCTGCAGTTGTACTTTTGAAGCTTAGAAAAGATCCTTTAAAAAAAATAACTTGCCCAGAATCTGCCAGCAAACATATGCAGAAAGGTCCAAGAATAACTTTAACAAACTCTACTAGGTTTTAGGTCAGTGATGACAAACCTTGGCACTCCAGCTATTCTTGAACTTCAATTCCCAGAAGCCCTGATCAGCAGGAGTGCTGACTTGGGCTTCTGGGAATTGAAGTCCAAGAACACCTGGAGTGCCAAGGTTCACCATCATGGTTCTAGGTAAACAAATGACCCTTTGTAAGTAAAGTTCTATAGCTTCATGCCCATGAAGCTTACATCTGGCAAAGCCAGAGAAACAGAAGAGGAGAAACAGCAGGTGTGGTTTCCTAAGTCTCAGGATTAGGTTCATGATCTTACTGACATTTGTGTGTAAGACCATCAATGGCAATCCTCTGAAACCCCAAGGGATTTGCTGTTTCAACCATAAGTCTTTCTCTTCAGACAGTGACCCCTTGTCATGGCTCAACAGCAAAGCATTCACACTTACCTCTACGGCTGTTACCAAGCCCCTCCAAACACATGGTGTGGGGGCCTGTGCATTGAACCTTCGACATGGATTTGCTGGAACAGCCAGACCCGGGACCCTCATCATCCATGCAACTGTAGCACTCCAGCCCATTGTATGCCTGGCTTAGAACAGGGAGATCTGGAAGGAATAGGGGTGAACATGGAAAAGAGTCATGAGACATTTGTACATAGTTGGCTTATGGATAGACGAGGAGATCCACTTAAATCTTGGAGGTGAGGCATGTCTTGTCAGCAGGCCAGCACAAGCCAAGCCTGATGGGCTCAGGTTCTTTTATGATCTCAGAGACAATAGGCACTCTGTGGTTGATGAAGCAAAGGTTTATTAGACAGTTCTCTAAGCAAAACATAACTAAGTCAGAACAAAGAACAAGAATACAAGCAAGCAATGCATACCTAGCATGGATCTCTTTGTCCTCTTTTGCCAATGGGAGTCTGCTTGCTGGCAGGGAGATTCCTGTAACTCTCTATACATTAAAAGTACCAGGAACCTCCCTGCCACCTCCCTGGACTCCCAGGTGGCTAGGGAAGGGGTATGAACCCATGCTTGGTATGCATTGCTTGTTTATGTTCTTGTTTCCTGCACTTTCTCTGTTATGTTTTGTTTAGAGAATTGCCTAATAAAGCTTTGTTTCTTCACCCACTGAGTGATTATTGTCTCCGAGATCCCTGAATAACTTGAACCCATCTGACTATGCTTGTGCTGGCCTTCTTGGTAAGACAAGGCATCATACGAGTAAAGCTGAATTTTGAAGTGCAGAGGCTGTGTTGAGGGCTAGATGGCCATTTTGCCCTGCCTGCACAATGGGGGAGGGTTTTTTTTGGCAATTTTGTCCCAACAGCTTCAAATGGGTGGCCATTTTGTTTCTCAAATGCCCTTAGAGGGGTAGAGGGCCACAGGTAATGGCGCCACGGACCAGATCCAGCCCGCAGGCCTTAGACTGGGAAACCCTAGCTTAGAGCAACAGACCATTCCTAGGAAAACCCATTTGTTGAACTCTTGCTTATCACTTTATCATCATGCTTAATGGTTACCTGGGGTGAAGCTGTTGCAGAGTGGTGTATTACAGCAGCTGGCATGGATAGTATGGCTGCCCGAGTAGAAACTCAATATGTCTTCGCAACGTTGCATGTTGGTACAACCCTTCAACTTTAGATTGGAATATTGACCTGTAGAGGCAGGAATAGAGAAAAGTAGATGAGAATTGCATTTGATTTCCCTTTTAGAAGGAGAGCCTTTAATGGGAAGAACATTAAAATTAAACTAATTTGAATGTGAGAGAACCACAGAAAGTAACAGACTCTTCTATACAGGCCCAGGGATTTTGAATGCCTGTGAATTTAAGACGAGCAGATTTCTCCACCAGGAAAAGAAAGATGCAGAAATCTAAACACTGGGAGAAAACCCATTCATGTGGATTCACAGAGACTTGGGCTTCTGGGAACTGAAGTACAAGAACATCTGGAGTGCCAAGGTTCACCATCATGGCTCAAACATTTATCCACATTTTCAACAGGGATTCTCTGCCACCCAACTTCATGACTCACCTAGTTTTCCGGTGATGTCCATATCCATGCACTGATCTTGATCTCCGATGCAGGTCATCTGAGTGCGGGATGTTTCGGGGCACCAGGCCCCCTGAGAGGCACAGGTGTGGCATCTCATGTGATTAGCAGGGGCTGGGTGAGTGACTGGGAGAAACAGAACAGGGGTCAGAAACTTCTACAGCTAGGAGGAAATATGGCATCGGAAGACAGCACATTGTCTCTAGTTGGCCACTGAAGTTCAGGACATGATGACGGGATTTTACCTTTATTCATTGCGGTAATGATAAATTTTTAAGTTAAACCAATTAGGCCACTGTTCTGTTTACTGTGGGTAGAGCAACACCTTGTACAGTTCATAGATTCAGATCTACTTTATAACATCCATAATCCTTCCTTCCTTTCCGCCTTCCTGCCTGCCTGCTTGTCTACCAGACCATTGCATCATTTAGAATTATGGACATATATGAAATATAGATAAAATTTTAAAAAGTAAATTAAAATGTTAAAACCATCAAACTCTTTTGGGCTAGAAGTGGGCAACTTCAATAGCTTTATCTCAGCCACTTCCTAGATTTTTTCCCCTATACATGGTCAAGCATAAACTGTATGTACATAAGTGCTGCATTGATTGACTGCTTTTCCTTTGATGAAGGCACATAAGCAGAAACTAGACATCTACAGGTGAAACTGAAAATTAGAATATCGTGCAAATGTTCATTCAGTCCAGTAATGCAACTTAAAAGGTGAAACAAATATATGAGATAGATTCATTACATGCAAAGCGAGATAGTTCAAGCCTTACTTTGTTATAATATTGATGCTTATGGTTTACAGTTTATGAAAACCCCAACCCCCCAATCTCATGTACCCCATAATCATCACATAATCTCGTGTATGCTGTATGCCATGATCATCACAATTATAAAGAAATAAGGCATGATATCTCTTGCTTTGCATGTAGTGAGTCTATCTCATATATTTGTTTCACCTTTTAAGTGAAATGAATAAACATTTGTACGATATTCTAATTTTCCGAGTTTTACCTGTACAGTATTTTCAGGTGTTTTACAACTTCAGATCCTGCTTTTGTGCAAAGACTACAGCTCTATAGTAAAGGATAAAATGGTCAGGAAGCGGGGAGGAACAGTGGCATGCTTGGAAGAACTATATTTTTTTAACCACCCACCCCAGCCACCTTGAATTTAATTCCAAGCCTACGTGTAAAGCAAAGCAATGCAATCACATATAGAACTTAGTGCACTCTTTGGGCAGTTCACAAGTTAATTAGCATGTTTGCTTCCAACATGCTGGGTATTCATTCTACCATCCTCAGAGGGATGGAAGGCAGAGTCAAACTTGATCCATAGTCAGGATCGAACTCACTACCTTTTGGTTATAGTACAGTAGTTTAACCACTGCACCACCAGGGCTCCTATTGAGTGATACTGTCTCAGGGTTACCAATTGCAGGAGCTTTATGAACCCAATGCTGTATGAGAAATTCAAACTGAATCCCTCTTCCTGCACCAGCTGTGGAACTCACCAAAGTAGGTCTCATTGTTACAACCATCCTCGGCACAATAACGAGCTTGATACGAGAGAGACAAGAGGTGCGAGTTAATCGAGATGGATTCCGGTGGGTAAAGTTGATGGGCACATCCTTTCCTCACGGACTGGAATTCGAGAAAGGCTGGAAAAGGAGGGGCAGAAGTATATGTGATATGGATAAGACAACTTCATAGGTTGAATGACCCATTTGCAATAATCTGCTGTAAAGTTATTTACTGACATACTGTAAATAATAAGTTGATTTGTATCATGCACCATTAGGTAAGTATAGCTGGCTTGTTGTGTGTTTGTATTTTGTTTGATGTTTGACTTTGTATCCGGTTATATTTTTATTATAGTTATTTCTGTGTTAATTTGTTTACTTTGCGACTTTACATTGTGATATTGTTATTCGAATGTTGTTAGCCACCGAGAGCAGTGATTAAATTCATTTGGGTGTTATATAAAAAACAAACAAAAGGGTTTAATTTTTAAAAAAACTAGTCTTAGAGACGTATGGGGAGAATGTTTGGGTTATGTAGTAGTGAAAAGGATGGGAGTAAAGCCAGAGCAATGAGGGAATGAATATATATAAAAATTAATGATATTGAGAACATATAATTGAGATGAGTTAAGAATATAAGAACATAAGAACATGGCCACAGCCCATCCAGTCCAGCATTCTGTCTCACACAGTGGCTCACCATTTGCTTCAGGGTATTCGTAAGCAGATGCCTTCACCTGCTTAGGATTCCCTGGAAATGACATTGAGAGATATCCTGCCTAACTTTCCAACCCGGAGGTTGTCCTTAGGTATCCATAATTATAGCCATTGATACCTAAGGACAACCTCCGGTTTGGAGAGATAGGCAGGATATCTCTCAATGCCATTTCCAGGGAATCCTAAGCAGGTGAAGGCATCTGCTTGGGAATACCCTGAAGGAAGGAGTTATGAGGCAAGCTATGAGAAACCTGGGGAACATAGTGAAAAGTAGAGACATCACCTTGCAAACCAAAATTTGCATAGTCAAAGCAATCCCGGTCATAATGTATGGTTGTGAGAGCTGGACCATTAGGAAAGCTGAGCGCAGAAGAATAGACGCCTTTGAGATGTGGTGTTGGAGGAGAGTTTTGAGAGTCCCCCGGACAGCGAGGAGAACAAATAGGTCGATCTTAGAAGAAATCAACCCTGACTGCTCCTTGGAAGGTCAAATAGTAAAGATGAAGCTGAAGTACTTTGGACATCAAATGAGAAGAGAGGATTCACTTGACAAAGCCTTGATGCTGGGAAAAGTGAAGGGCAAATAAGAAGGGGGCAGCCAAAGATGAGATGGCTAGATGGGATTGTAGACACAATGGGCACAGAGCTGGGCAGGTTGAGTAGGATGGCAGAGGACTGAAGGTGCCTGGAGGACAATGGTCCACAGGGTCGCAAAGGGTCGGAAATGACTGTGCAACTGAACAACAAAATAAGTCCTCACTGGTGGTGGATGTACATAGTAGTTATTTTGCACTATGTGTAATTTTGTTAAGATTTTTGTATGTTTTTGTTGCCATTTTTTTGTTCGCTTACTTTTGTGATTTTTAAAAAAAAATAAAAATTGTAAATGAATGAATAAATTTACTGCTGATTTCCTACTAACAGGCTCAAAAATCAATAGAGTCTCATGTCCTGTAGAAATGTGATTTTTCATTAAAGTGACAGAACAGATCACACTGCAAACTCAGTCTGGAAACCAGGAGGAAATTCCCCTCCATGGAGGAGAAAGCAAATCCTGTCTCTTACTCCTGTCTTCAACAACTAGATCCCCCAAATGGCGGCAGTGGGGTGAACTGACCTATTCCTGAATCTCCCTCATGGGCTGATATGCTTGAAACACAGACTAACAGGGCTAGTATTTAAAAAAATGTCCAATAAAGTTATCCTTTTTTGTTTGCACAAGGGAAACATACAGACATAGGCCTTCCGGACAGATGTGGTGCAGCTGGCAGAAGGGTCTTCACAGGTCACAGTCTGTCCGACACAATCATATTCTCCATGACACATGTTGCATTGCAAGCAAAAGACTAGGGAGCAAAGAAAGAAAAAAATGTATTAGTCAAATGGATGAGTTACTCCCCACCTACTTCCTGCATCTTTATACCATTATGTGAAGCTGATATATACACCTTTGCCCCAACACAGAGCATTGCTGAGGAATGCTGCTCCTATTGAATACTGCACAGTTGTTAAATCCACTGGGGCACTTTCAGCAAAACAAAAAGGTTTGTCTCAGATTTGGGTGGGGTAATGAATTCATAAGGGGCCTCACCCCTCGCCGGGGTTCAAAAGGCTGCTGCGACAGCAGGACTTCACTACTGCCCTTGGACTCCTGCGGGTGGGGCAAAGAGGCCGACGCAGCAACGGGCACCAGGACCTTCCACCACCGGCGTCCTGGGCCACCAGCGTCCTGTGGCCCGGGTGGAGAGGGAAGGAGGAGCAGCTGAGCGGTCCAGCCGGCCATGGGAACGCCGGCACTGCTGCCCCTACCGGCCACAGGAGGCCGAAGAACTCTAGCCGTTGGTACCATTAGGGAGTCCCTCCGGTCCACTCTGGTGGGACAGGCAGATATTCTTGGGGTGACATGGTCTCTTGAATAACCCACAGCTGGGGTTGAAGAGCCGCTGTGGTCAACTTTGAATTCTTTTAGATTAATGACTTTTTTATTCTTTTAGATTAATTCTTTTTTATTGTCATATTGAATGGGTATTGTTGTGAGCCGCCCTGAGTAACGTTGTTGAGTGGGCAGCATACAAATGTAGTAGTAGTAGTAGTAGTAGTAGTAGTAGTAGTAGTAGTAGTAGTAGTAGTAACAACAACAATAACAACAATAGTAACAATAACAACAATAGTAACAATAATAACCTGGTCCACTACCATGTAGGGCTTTAAAGGTAATAACCAGCACCTTAAATTGCACCCAGAGGCACACCGGCAGCCAATGCATCTCCCACAACAAGGGTGAGGCATAGGCATAACACCCACACCCCATCACCACCATGCAGGCCGTCACATTTTGAACTAGTTGCAGCCTCTGAATGGTCATCAAGGGCAGCCCCATGTAGAGTGCATTACAATAATCTAGTCTGGAGGTGACCAGTGCATGAGTGACCATAAGCAAGGCGGCCCAATCCAGGAGTGGGCATAATTGGTGAATCATTTGAAATTGAGCGAAAGCCCTCCTGGCCACAACTGCCACTTGCTCTTTGAGCAGGAATCGTGAGTCCAGGAGGACTGTCTGAGGCAAAAGAGCCCCATCCAGTACCAAAGGTGGCAACTCCCGAGATTACGCAGGGCCCCTTACCCACAGCCACTCAGTCTTGCCGGGATTCAACTGTAGCCCATTGTCCCCCATCCAGACCCTCACAGCCTCCAGACACCTGGATTGGACTTCGACTGCAACACTTGGATCACCACAGGCTGAGATGTACAACTGAGTATCATCAGCATACTGATGGGCCTAGGGCTGGACCTCTTGCCTCCCAACAACACCGACTGTGTCCACCCTCTAAGAAATGAGGAAAACCAGGACCACACCATGCCCTGGATCCCCAGCCCTTGGTGCCGTTCCAGAAAGATACCGTGGTTGATGGTATCAAATGCTGCTGAGAGGTCAAGAAGAGCAAGGACGGACGGATAATCTCCATCCTTTTCACGCCAGATATCATCCATCAGTGTGACCAATGCAGTCTCGGTGCCATATCTGGGCCTGAATCCTGACTGAAAAGGGTCCAGGTAATCCACTTCATCCAGGACCCCCTGTAGCCATGGTGCTATAAACTTATCATGCGATGCCTAGATCTCCTCTCAATAAGGTAAAGGTAAAGGTCACCCTTGCCAGTCAGTGCTGATCTCTGTTTATAGCCAAAGAGCCAGTGCTGTAACCTCTCAAATACATGCTCATAATTCTGATACATCTTAGTTTGTCTGGCACCTAGGGATTCCTATGCAAGAAAACTTGAGAATCCAGCAGTTAAAAGGGAAGAAGACAACTGAGTTTGCTTTCTTAAGCTGACACTTGGTGGTTTGGAAATTCTCCATCCTTGGGGAAGGTGGGAAGAAGAGGTGTTGACTCTGGACTTGGGATCAAGCAGTCTCAGGGTGGAGAAGAAAACGTGCAGTGAGGGAGACACAGAGACATGTGCAGTTACTATGAAGAAATAAATCCCATCTACATATATTTATTACAACATCTGAATACAATCCTCCATGTGGAATTTGTATATGTGGGATGTTTCAGTGCCACTGGGACTGTAGCTATGGGTAAACAATTCAGGGT
The DNA here is from genome assembly GCA_035047305.1 of Bradypodion pumilum. Classification (NCBI taxonomy): domain Eukaryota; kingdom Metazoa; phylum Chordata; class Lepidosauria; order Squamata; family Chamaeleonidae; genus Bradypodion; species Bradypodion pumilum. The sequence goes on from JAWDJD010000007.1 coordinate 7,488,368, forward strand.
GTGTATAGCTTATAAATACAATTATTTTCATAATTTTGAACTCATATAGGTTACCCAAACAATTATCTCACATATGATAACATCTGAATGGAATACCTCGCCTAGGTAGCCATCTGACGAAAATATTACCTTATTGTACCTTTAAAAGTTCTGTGGAAGACAGAGATTTCTTCTTCTACAATACTATTAAAGTACAGACATTCTGCAACAACATTACATTCAGTGCCTCTATGCAGATTAAAATGCTCATCATTTCATTTCTGCAAAATGTCTCTAAATCAACTTCCTTTCCTTTTGAAAAGCAAAGCACACAACCATATAGTAAGCAGGGAAGCCCTAGATCTGTGATACCGAATCTTGGCACTCCAGGTGTTCTTGGACTTCAATTCCCAGAAGCCCAAGTCAGCACTCCTGATGATCAGGACTTCTAGGCTGCCCTAGATGATTGTTCAAAAAGAAAGAAACAACCCATCCAGTGCTTTTGATTTTTGGAGGGGGGAGTCATTGTGGTGATTTCTTTTTTTTTATTTTGTGCTTTGTTTTGTAGTTTAATAAAATAAAATAAAAACAGGAGTTAAGGCAAACAAAGTGGTTATTGAAAACTGGTCATATCTCTGAAATTGATCCACTGGAATTCTTATAAAAGTTATGTTGAGTGATTTTCTAGAAATAATATTATTGCATAGTTCAGCAGGAAATTAGCCTATAAGAGAAAAGAACATTTCACCAGAAGGAATGCAGTTTTTTAAAAAAAATCTGTATCCTATTTCTTCTTTTATTGTATCCGTGCACTCAGGTCTTGAGGCATGGCTGCCACATGTTCACGGAAACATCTGCAAATGCAGACAGCGCTGCCTCTTTGGCTATAAACAGAAATGAGCACTGAACTCTAGAGTCAGATATGACTGGCTTTCGAGCAAGGGTGACTTTTACCTTTACTAAAGAATTAGAGGACATTCTGAACTTGAGGAAAATGAACTGCTAGAAATAGAAATGTTTGCAAGAAAAGCCTATGAACCAGAAAATCAGCTGTTGTAGTTTGGCACAAATTACTTTGTTGGCACAAAATATCACTTTGCAACTGTGAAAACTCTCTACCTTGCCTCTCACAGAGGAAAATACTTTGAGTTTTCCCTCTTTCTCATAAGACTGAGACAAATGAAAATTGATATCTCTAATCCAGGAGTTCTCAACCTTTTAAAGCCGGAAGATGGGTCACACTCCCTCAGACAGATTCGGGTGCCGGGTGGCCATTTTGCCCTTCCTCCACCACATGGAACTTCCTGGTGTGGTGGAGGTGGTGGGGTGAAGCCACAGGAAATGGTGCCACATGGCCCGCATCCGGCCCACAGGCCGCAGGTTGAGACTCTCTGCCCTAAGCTAAGAAAGAACAATGCTTACTTAAAATTTGTGACATATTTTCCTGGCATACATACTTCTTACAGGGCTAAAAACAGTGTGGTAAAAGAAGACTGAGCCATGAGAGAAGAAACTCAAACTCAACGTGAGAAACTTCAGTTCAGTGTTTTCCTCTGAGATTTCCTTCCTCTCTTGCCTTGGGCAAATCACTTCCTCTTAATCTTGGTTCTATAAGATCACCCACAAGCTGGAAAAAGAAGGAAAAACCAAAGAACCAGCTTCTGTGTTTTTTGTTCATACAAAGAATTCAGCAACTTGAAGGATTTGCTAGCTGAAGCTAAACAATGTCACCTCAAAATATTGCTCTAGAGCAATGGTTCCCAACCTTTTTTTTTTTGCCATGTTCCATCTAAACATCTCTAAAATCCTGATGCTTCCTCGCCCCCATGTGACGTATAATTCTTATTATTCAAAAAGTGAACTCCTATTCACGCGGAGGAAGCATAACAGGCCATTAACTTGGTCTAACTCATTCCCGTTTTGTCTGGCCAAGACAAGACAGGATCTTCCAGTCACGTTCTTGGCAGTGGAGTACAGAATGGTGCAGTCAAAAACATAATAATTAAACTTTCTGAGCTATCAGCTCAATCTTCTGCATATTTGTTGTGTATTCAGGCACATTTGCAAGTAGCGCGGGCAGCGCCTTTGCAAAGGGAAAATGGCGGTTTCCCACCATCCAAATTAGGAACACAAAGTGGCGCGAAAACCACTGCACAGGGCACACTTATTATGCTAATCAAAGCCCTGTGATTGGCTACACTTTTGGATCCTGTTCTCCATTGGTTAAATACTTATATAGTGATACCTCATACAATGTCCAAACTTGGTTCCACAAGTTTGGACTTTATGGATTTGGACTTTGCATACAACATCCAAATCCTTGCCGCGATGCCTCGTACAACGCCGTTTCCAAAGAGATACATTGTACTGTAACAGCACAGACTTCAGGGCAAAGCCAAGGAAACAGACAGGAAACTGACATTGTCTAAAGGCTAAATACATTACAAAAACATGTCAAACAACCTTGATTGTCCAAGAACCTGAAGAATGCTGCAAGAACCCCAGGAATGCTTCTAAAAATTCGGACGAAAAAAATTCGAAAAAATTATATCCAAAATCGTGCTCAAAACCACTCCTAAACACTCTTTGCCTTGTGCAAAACCCAAAAGAGCAATGCATGCATGTGTCCTGCCTTTTATACTGCCCAGGCACAATGCAACCTGGGAAAACCCCAATGCCTCATACAAAGTCGCAGCAACTTTGTAAGAGGCAACTTTTTTCAAGGAATTAGGCGATTTTGTATGAATTCAATGTTGCATGAAGCGGACTTTGCATGAAGTATTACTGTATTCCCTGTTATGATTGGTTAGTTACGGTTATCTGGCGGGTTACTACTTTGTATCAAGGAGCCACCCCCGGGGAGACACTATATACCATGGGTAAACAAAGATGGGGCTGGACCAGATCTATACTTCCCTCTCCTTACAGGTAGCCAGGAACATGCTAGCCTGGGTCTCCTCCATCCTATGCTATCTTATTGCCACACTATGGAAAGAGTCAAGAGGGACTGATTCCATGGGACTGTATAGCCATCTCTGTGTCTGGAACGCCTTGTAAGCTCATCTTGAATATACTGTCAATTAAAGACTTGTTGCTGTTTGGTTCATTGTTGTCTGGACTATTGCTTGCAAGCGCTGGAGACAACAATATTTACTAAGAAGAATGTCCCATGAAGCTCAGTTGGGTCATACATCCAAACTCTGTCAGCATGCCAATAATTTTCATCTGGAAATAAAGTCTATTTTAAGCAATGGGACTAGATTCTAAGTTTTTTAAAAAGGTAGGTAGATCAGGCCACATTGCTGATGAGAACTATCCCCAAAGTTTTCACTCACATTAAAACTGAGCGATTTCTGGGGCATTTCTTTCAACTCACATTCAAGACCTGTCAGCTGAGTTTCTCTTCTCAAAGCAAAAGATCTGGAGAAAGCTTCCGCATAGAACTATTTATTTATTTTACCTGAAGGTTTTGTTTATCATCTTTCGGCCCAGCATTGCTTCCAAAACAACTGACCACGATGTAATTAAATTCAAATTCACTTTGAATCAAATGCAAAGCAAACATGAAGCTTCTCTGATGGACAAAGTGTGCATGAGAAATGTTAAGGGAAATGTCTGAAGTGGTAGCCATAAGGGAAATGAAAAAGATTTTGTGGAGGTCCTTTGTTGAAGTCTTCTTAAAAAACTGATTTGTAACCAGAACACGAATTGAATTAGTAAAATATGAATTGCCTCAGCTTGGGCCTTCTGAAAAAGCAAAAGTTAAAGGTGTCTAATTCACAAACCTATGGAGCCAACTACTTGGAATTAAGCTGCCTAACTCTCCTCTTTAGGCTCTATCAAGTTTCTATCAAGTCTCCTGGGACCACAGTGGCTTAGTGGTTAAGTTGCTGAACTTGACGGCTGGAAGGTTGGCAGATCAGCAGTTTGATACCCAAGTGCTGCATGACCAACCTAGCAGTTCAAAAGCAAGAAATTGCAAGTAAATAAATAGCTACCACATTGGTAGGAAGGTAAACAGTGTTCCGTCCACTCCGATGTCTAGTTATGCCTGCCACATGTCCATGGAAACATCTGCAGACACAGACATCACTGGCTCTTTGGCTACAAACGGAGATGAACACTGAACCTAAGAGTCGGAGATGACTGGCTTTCAAGCCGGGGTGACCCGAGTCTCCAATGTTTATGCACATCAGCCCTGAAACCAAAAAGGGAGAGCCATTTTGGTTTTCCCATAGTAGGCAAATGGGAAACATTGATTCTGATCCAGAGCACATATTGAATCAGGTGGGACAAAATTCGCTCCAGACAGAATCAAGTTCCATTCCTCAAACCCAGATTGGCCTTCACATTAGATTGGAGGACGCATGTATACCCCTAATACTGAAACTGCCACTGATGGTGACGATAAGAGAGTAAGAGTAGCAGTAAACCATAACACACGTCATAACAATGAAAGGGCCTGCAGTGGCTCATTGGTTAAGAAGCTCGCTTTGTTAAGTGGGAGGACGGCAGGTCAGCAGTTCAAGACCTGAGTCTGCATGATGGAATAAGTACCCATCTCTGTCCCAACTCCTGCCAAGCTAGCTGTTCAAAAGCAAGAAATTGCAAGTAGATAAATAGTGACCACTTTCATGGGAAAAGATCTTGGGGACATGAAAGGAGCCTCATCAGGCCATCCTCTGAGTGGAGTTCCTCCACCAAAAACCCTTTCAAACCAGAAAGCACCTTTGTGTGCTTCTGACACATTTTTTTTAAAAAAACCATAACAACAACAACAACAATATCTAATCAATTCATCCTGTTTTTTTTTTTACCTTGGCTGAGGAATGCAGGTATCAATAAAACTGTGAGGATTTTGGCCATCTTGAAATGCCTCTCTGATCTCTCTCTGTCACTTGTGCCTTTGCCTGAGACCAACATCTGGGCACTTCCTCTAATAACATCCTAAATACCTCCAGGCGAGCCCTCCTTCTCTAGGGACCAACCCCAACCCAACATGCCTCCTGCGAGTAGAAAGAGGGACAGTGCTAATTAATGTTCTTCAGCATGTGACCAAAAACAGTCGCAGAAGCGAGCGCGTTGGATGGGACACACCTGGTATCAACATGACTCACACCTGATTGCATCAAGGAGCTATTGAGAGCATCCCTAAAGATGGTTGGGAAGAGGGTTGTGCCAGGCCTCAGGAATCTTGCCAACCTGGTTGGGATGGGAGGGAAAATAGAAGGTAAGTAAATGAGAGAGAAGGAGAGAGAAGAAACAGAGATATGAGGAGAAATAGGAGAATTGGAGGGGGAGGGGAGGAGAAACACCTGGAAAAGGAAATCTCATCTCACCTGTTGGAGGATTTAATATATTTATGTCTTGTCATCTGCTCTAGAAGCTGAGAATGCCTGGCTCTCTCTCAGCACATTGAATTACTGCCAGAAACGTGCACCGACGAATACTCAAGTTTGGCCAACAATCAAGCCAAGAAAGTAGCTTCATTTTGGCAGTCCAGGGTTTGATTGGGACACAAAAGAAGAAGCACTGAATCTTCTTGGTAATTCTGGGAGGTAATTCAGCTGGGAAGGTACTCATTGGCATACCTGTCAAGTTGCAGCGGTGAAAAAATGGGAAGCACCGCTGCGTCTGACGGGTGCACATGCACAAAGGGGTTACTGCAGTGGTGCACATGTGCAAAGGGGTTACTACAATGATTTACTGCAGTAACCCCTTTGTGCATGCACACCGCTTCCTCTGACGGGCGTGCATGTGCAATAACCCCTTTTCTGGCTGTTCAAATACGGGATGGCTGTGGGAAGAACCGGGAAAGAGGGGTGAAATACGGGATTTCCCGTCCAATGCGGGATACTTGACAGGTATGGTCATTGGCCCAAATAAAAAAGGGGGAAATGTGTAGTCCTTGCAAATAATCCAAAGGCAAATTATAGGATACTTTTATCAGACTGGTAAAAACAAGACAAAACCCAGAAATATAAGCTAGCTTTCAACCCTATGCAGTTCTTCATCAAGTTGGAAGAAAACAGAAGTATGAAGGTGCAGGGAACCCCCTCCCCCAGAAAGTTCCCCCAAATCAATACCAGATCTGCATAGCAGGTTCCTATATTAAAGTAGGTTTCGAAATGGAGGCCACAGGCTCAGATCAGATGTATAGGACAGGTTCCAAATCCCACTGCATTGTGATTTTTTAAAATGGTCTAGTAAAGCTATCATGGTGGCTTAGTGGTTAACAACTGAGTTTGATGACTAGAAGATCAACAGGTCAACAGTTCTAGACATGAGTTTATACATTCTTTCTTTGAAACCGAGTTAATTACAAGTAACTGAGTAGTCCAACCTATCGTGGATAAAGTAAACATTGCATTTTGATTTAATGGGGTGTGTGTGTTAAAATTATTGAATCCTATTTCGAAATTCCAGAATTATGTGGTGTATAAATATTTGAAAATCATGTGTAGTATAAATGTGTTGTTTCCCATCATTGGATTGTATTCCGGCAAAAATCATTACAACTAACAAAGAAAGTCTTATGGACCACCTATGGGAAGTTATACGTTAGTAAAAGTAAAGGCCGCCTTTGCTTGAAAACCAATCGTATCTGATTCCAGGGTTCAGCGCTCATCTCTGTTTATAGCCAAAGAGCCAGTGCTGTCTGTGTCCGCAGACGTTTCTGTGGACATGTGACAGGCATGACTAAACACCAGAGTGCATGGAACGCTGTTACCCCACCAAAGTGGTATCTGTTTATCTACTTGCAATTTCTTGCTTTTGAACTGCTAGGTTGGGACAGAGATGGGAGCTCATTCCATCGAGCAGGACTGGTGTCTTGAACTGCTGAACTGCCGACCTTCCAATCATCAAGTTCAGCATCTTAACCACTAAGCCACCGCAGTCCCTGCTGACGTGCTGACTTTCCAGTCGTCAAGTTCAGCAACTTAACCACTAAGTCACCACAGTCCCTAATAGTTAAACGTTAAGTACAGTAGCTCTAAATTAGGAACTAGATACTTGCTGGGATTAAAGCATAGCCAAAGGTAGCTTAGTCCCTCTGAAACCAGCAGGGAAATAGTGAATGTGTTCCATGATCAGATACTTTCTGTGGGTCTGTCAGGGGAATGCCTCAGTCTGGGTCTCATCCAGACCCCCTTAAACAACAAACACAACAGAGTGGAGTGATTAGCGATTGAAGAGGCTGACATGAAAATTGAGTGGGCATTTATTTTTAACAGCCCAGCTCAATTAAGTCTTGATGGCTTCCTAAATGACAGCTGTCCAGTAGATACATTTTAATTTAGGAAGATAATAGGGAGGAATTTGATTGACCCGCATTGCAGGAGGAGATTAATTTAAGTTGTATTTGTACTCCAGGGTGAATAAATGAAATGTAAAAAGAACAACCTCCGACCATGAGAAAGTTACTTTTTTTTTTTGCACTGTATGTCCTGGAATCCCCCTAGTACAGTGATGGCTCCATCATGGCCCTAGTACTGTACTAGAGTCACCAGCCATATTGGGATCTGGGATGATGGAAGATGGGGTCTTGGTCTTCGAATGTATATTGATTCATTCAGAAGCTTTCATGTTCAGCTTTGCTCTGAATGCACTCTCAAGGACTGAAATGAACCATTTAGGTCAGGGGTTCCCAACCTTTTCGGGCCGTGGGCCGGTCACATGGTTGAGCAGGCTGGTCATATGGTTCCTCTCATCTGGAAGTGGAAGTAAAATACCCATGCATGTGCAGAACATTGCACAGGTAATTTACAGAAGCATTTTGTGCATGCGTGGGCACATTTTACTTCAGCTTCCAGGAGATACAAGGGCAGCGTGGACCAGATGAATTGGCATCGGGGGCCGAATCTGGCCCATTGGCTGTAGGTCGGGAACCCAATTTAGGTCCTCTTGAACAACTTGCATGCAATATGATCTGAAAAGGTCTCCCTAAAGTTCTCCTTAACACACACCATATTTTAAGATACCCTTTGTTTTTTAGTTCCATTCAAGAAGATTATAGGTAATGAAACATACCAAGACAATAGCCGAGCTTTGAAGTTGCCCATCAATATTCAGGACATGGATGCTAGGACTGAGCAGAAATGTAGCTCTTTTGGTCTTAATCCTCACTGTCTAGTACTCTCAGATACAATAAGCTTCTGGTTATGTAAAATATATTGCTAATTGCACATCTACAGGTATGTACTGTATAAACATCTCAATATGTCAATGTGCAACACCTTTGATCCTCCTTTTTAAAGCAATATGTTTTGTCATGGGAGGGACTGCAGTGGCTCAAGTAGCGAAGACGCTGACTGGAAGGTGGCAGGTCACCAGTTCAATACCCGAATACTGCAGGACAGAGCAGTTCGAAAGCAAGTGAATTGCAAGTACTGTATTGGGATAAGGGGAGATTAAACACTTTCCCTGCTCCTCTGCAGAGGGACAGGGAAAGTCTAATAAAGCAAGTAAAGATTGCTAACTACATTATTTACAGCGTGTCACTCCTACTGTACGTCTTTACAACAGTAGAAGTAAAACTAAGCATCAGAGAGCCAAAGATTTAGCTGTGGCTGAGTAAATGGGGAATCCCCCATCTGAAATAGTTTCTTCATCCCTGCAACCTACAAGGAGTTGGGAATAGGTGTTGCTGATACGTGTGGGTGGCTGCTTATTGTTTATTGGCAACAAGAGCTTGTTGTGGGTGTCTTGGCTCAGGTAGGACCTGTTGGCTCCCATAATTTCAACCTCCCTTTCATGACATTGGTTGTATTTCTCCTTCCAAGCATCTAGCGTGTAAAGTTCAGATGGGAAGTTCTCTTCCCAAATGTTGCCTCATGGCATTTACCAAAGGGGTGGGTTGAATCACTGGCAAATAGGGTGCTATGAATATTTTGTTCAACATCTTATTCTCTCTGCATACTTTCTGCCATCATTGCCTGGATAGGGTGACAAGGTTCACATGATGGCATAGTACACCCGACACTCCAGCCTAGAGTACTTGGGTCTTAAACTGCTGACCTGCCAACCTTCCAGTCATCAAGTTTAGCGTCTTAAGCACTAAGCCAACACTAGGAGGTGTTTAATTCTTGTCATTACACACACACACACACACACACACACACACACACACACACACACACACACACTTTTGCAGTTGTTTGTTCATTGGGTGTGTAGCCAAATTCAGCTTCATCTTTTTGACACTCCATCTTTTTGACAGTCCTGCAGTGGCTTAGTGGTTAAGATGCTAAAATTGATGGCTGGAAGGTCGGCAGATCAGCAGTTCGCGACCCGAGTGCTGCATAACCAAACCCTAGTCAGATATGATTGGCTTTCGAGCAAGGGTGACATTTACCTTTTCCTTCTTGACAGTTTCCTTGAATCTAACAGCCCTATCGCTCTGTTTTTATCATAAGTAAATTTCTGTTCTTTTTTTAAAAAATTCAAACAATTATTCACTACATTTAAGCCCCACTCTTCTCTGTAAGGTTTACCATTTGTAAGGTTTACCATTTGTTTCTGGGTCACAACATAGCCTGCTCTTTTGCTGTGTAGTTAGAGCACTGTAGTGGCTCAAGTGGCTAAGACGCTGACTGGGAGGCGGAAGGTCAGCAGTTCGATTCCCGAGTACTGTAGGACAGAATGAGCTCCCGTCTTTGTCCCAGCTCCTGCCACCCTAGCAGTTCGAAAGCAAGAAATTGCAAGTAGATAAATAGGGACCACTTCAGTGGGAAGGTAACAGCGTTCCATGCGCTCCGGTGTCTAGTCATGCCTGCCACATGACCACAGAAACGTCTGCAAAAGCAGACAGTGCTGGCTCTTTGGCTTTGAAACAGAGATGAGCACTGAACCCTAGAGTCGGATACGACTAGCTTTCGAGCAAGGGAAACCTAGTTGCACAATTGCTTGCAAACAGTTTTCACTGCAATTTGAGATGGCATTTTCTCTAAAGTCACAGGACTACAAATCCCAAGAGGCAAAAACTCTGAAAACAATGGTTAAAAATCTCAGGAATACGGAGCTAGAAGAGATCCACTGAATCGCCAAGTCCATCTCCTGTCACAGAGGAAGAGTGGGGAATTGAACCCCCAACCAAATCTAAACCAATGAGCTACCTAGCATTTAGAAGAGCAATGTAGGAACCCTTTGAATTCAAACCCAAGGATCTCTTGTTTACTAAACATGTGCTTTGACTAGCAAGCCATGTGGCATTTCATCTGATACCCCCACCTCGTTCACCGAATGAAAATCTGATTCTCTAAATTACATCACTCCCCTAATGTCTATGCTTGCAGCTTGGAAAGGTGTGGTCACGTCACCGTTCATCTGGTTTTTATTATGTCAAAACAAAAGGCACATACTTGTATATATTACTGAGCCTCAGTTTTACCACACAGAGAGCCATCCAGACAAATTGGAGGATAATTTTGCTAAAACGCAATGACCCATGATGGCCAAATCAAAAGACCGGTCGCGAAAACAACCACAATTTGTGGCAAACAACATCTGCTACACCACTCTGCCATCATTGCATCGTGCCAGTAAACCACATCCCCCCCCTCCCCAGACATGATTTCTGAGATTAAAAACCCAATTTTTTTTCCAGATTTCTCCACCACATCCATGCCCTCTATAGCAGAGAGTCTTTCAGCTTAATTACAGAAAGCTCTAGCAATTTATTTGCTTGGCATTAATTATTGACTCCTACGAATAGAAACCATCCTTCCCTAATGTGATCATTGTTCTTTATTTATACAAACATTGGCATCCCAATATGGGAACATTCCATTGTTCTGCCTCAGTGACAATGCACTTGGCTTCTAACCCAAATAGGTTATTCCTGCGTGGTTTCTTTAAACATATATTTGGAAATCTGAGTCTCAGACAGCTTATTTTTCTAGTCTATCTGAAGAACCTTGGCATTAGTAAAGGTCTCCTTGCTTGAAAATAAATCATGTGCGACTCTAGGGTGCAGTGATCATCGCTATTTACAACCAAAGAGCCAGTGCTGCCTGAATCAACAGGGAAGGGTAATGGTCCCCAAGTGGATTAAATCCCACTTGAATCCATCTTGATGGAGGGCAGCAACTTCATCAATCCTGGCCTGGCTCTGAGGAGGACTTTTGTGTGCCAAAAGGGCTCAGGACCAGAAAGTGACTCGTGGAACTGGATCAGTGGTACGGGTGTCATGCTGCAATGCAGAAGACAGATGAAAGGCCACACTGCATTATATTCTCAGGACAGTCTTCATGGCTGATCGCCATATTGATCGCCAATATTCAGATATGGCAGAAGATAATACTACATCCATGTTCAGTGTCCAAGCTAGGAGCACTGATCTATCCACTCATCTCATTCCCCACAGATGCCAAACTTCACTTCCAAACCAGAAGACAAGATAGAAAAGGAAGACATGAGAGTTTCACCAGCAAACTGATGCTACACCACACTATACTTCGTGGAAACTCTAAGCAAGGCTTTTGAGGACAGGACATTTTGAACATCACTGATTCATAGAGTCACCATAGGACAGAGGTGACTTAATGCCACATGGAAAGGGACCAACTTAGTTTCTTAATTGGTAACTAACCAAAAGGTTGCAAATATTATAGAAACAAAGCAATCTCTGATCACTTCAGACCTGTTCTTTTCTTTCTTCTGAAAGACAGTCTTCTTTTTGCATGTTTCCTCAAGTCCAGTGCAGTCAATAAGGACAAAGGTAAAGGTTTCCCTTGCTCGAAAGCCAGTCGGTATCCGACTCTAAAGTGCAGTGCTCATCTCTGTTTCTAAACCGAAGAGCCAGCGCTGACTGCTTCTGCAGACATTTCCGTGGTCATGTGGCAGGCATGACTAGACACCGGAGCGCATGGAACGCTGTTACCTTCCCACTGAAGTGTTCCTATTTATCTACTTGCAATGTCTTGCTTTCGAACTGCTAGGTTGGCAGGAGCTGGGACAAAGATGGGAGCTCATTCTGTCCTGCAGTACTCGGGAATCGAACTGCTGACCTTCCGCTTCCCAGTCAGCATCTTAGCCACTTGAGCCACTGCAGTCCCTTAATAAGGACAAAAGGCCAGTTAAAAACTTAGCCCAAAGACAAAGCAGGATGGTTTTGTTTCAACAACAGAATCAAAAAGCCGGTGTTTGGGGTGTGCCTAAAACCATGGTACATATAGCTCTAAGGGTGTGTCTTGACTGTAAACTAGACTTAGTTTCAAACCAAGTTTATGTGGGATCAATGTAAGGTCAGGTGGTGTTTGTGGCGGTTTGAACAGCCATTATGAAACATGTCCGATCAGTTTTTCCTCCTGTGTAATCAATACATGGCACTACTTTGGCATCTCAATAGTTTCTTTAAACCGTGTTTTGTATGCTGAGTTTCAATACACTGTACAAAAGTCATCTGGGGTTCCTCCTGGACTCACAACTCCTGCTCAATGAGCAGGTGGCAGTCGTGGCCAGGAGGGCTTTCGCACAACTTCATGTGACCCGCCAGTTACGCCCACTCCTGGACCGGGACTCCTTGCTCATGGTCACGCACGCTCTGGTCACCTCCAGACTTGACTGTTGCAATGCGCTCTACATGTGGCTGCCCTTGATGACCATTCGCAGGCTGCAACTGGTCCAGAATGTGGCTGCTCAGGTGGTGATGGTGTGCGGGCGTTATGCACTGGTTGCTGGAGTGCCTCCGGGTGCAATTCAAAGTGCTGGTGATTACCTTTGATGCCCGTCTCACTAGAGCAGACCAGACGGGCGCTCTGATAGTTCCATCTGCTAGAGAGGCTCACCTCTGTAGCACAAGAAGGAGGACCTTTTCTGTGTCTGCTCCGGCCCTATGGAACATCTTTACCAACTGAACTTCATCTCCAAACAGAGCTTTTATCCTTTCTCAAGAGTCTTAAGACCTGGCATGCACAGTAGGTTTGGGGGGCGGCTGGGGAGATAGCCATCCTGGGCTGGCTTGGCTTGTTTAAGTATTGCTTCGGGCTGTCAGCTTTTGAAAAAAAAAACTTGTGATGTGGCATTGGAGGGCATTTTTTTTTTAAAAAAATGATTTTTAAATTTTAAACAAATCTAATTTTTAATGCTTTTAAAATGTTTTTGTAAAGTTTTTATTTGCTTTATATGTAAGCCGTCCAGAGTTGCCTTGGCGAGGGAGCGGCAGTAGAAATGTGAGTAATAAATAAACAAATCCTGGTTTAAAGAAGGGGATTTTCTAAAATAAAATAAAAAAATCAAGCTGTTTTAGAGATGAAACAGTATAATGTACAGGAATACACCCACTTGCAGTATTCAGTGCTGAAATGTCCTAGCGATAGAATTGTATGGTAAAGGTTGCCCTTGCTCAAAAGCCAGTCGTATCGTACTCTAGGGTTCAGTGCTCATGTTTATAGCCAAAAAGCCAGTGCTGTCTGCGTCTGCAGAAGTTTCCATGGACATGTGGCAGGGATGCCTAGACATCAGAATGCACAGAATGCTGTTTACCTTCCCACCAAGGTGGCAGCTATTTATCTACTTGCAATTTCTTGCTTTTGAACTGCTAGGTTGTCAGGAGCTGGGACAAAGGCAAGAGCTCACTCAACCATACAGTCGTATGACCTTCCAGTCATCAAGTTCAGCATCTTAACCACTGGGCCACTGCAGTCCTTTGATATAATTGTAACAGAGTTCTAGAAATGCATTAGGCTGCAAGGAAATCTTTATTTTACGGTTGTGTTAATGTTGTATTTTTTTTTTACTTCTGTTTATATTTAATCATTTTTTAAAAAAGGAGCTTAGGTGAAATCTATTACAGAAATGTTTTGCAGATGAACTTGTCTCCCATACATGCCACAAATGACACAGGGAACCAAAAACAGCCGGGTGACAAAAGTACAATAATTTATTGATGTGAACATCTCAGTTAAGTCTCAGTTTGGTAGCAAGGAGACATGCCCAACTCCTCCATTCAACAGAGCAGAAAAAAAGGGGAGGGTAAGGGAGGCAGAGAAAGATGAGAACCGAGTGAGGAAGCTTCCCTAGTGCAGAGACTTTGGAGGTGAGATACAAGGAGGACGTTGAAGTGAAGCATTAACATAAGGAACCCAAAGATGGATCGAGGTCCTCCCCACCCTCCACCACCATGCATGGCGTTAAGAAGAAGCCTCTTAATCCACTTCTTCAATGGTGGGGCCTGAAGAGCCACCCCCAGCCCCACCAGCTCCTGGGAAACCTCCGGGCATCCCTCCGGGCATCCCACCTGGCATGCCTCCAGCCCCCTGGTACAACTTGGTGACGATGGGGTTACAGACGTTCTGGAGCTCCTTCTGCTGATGTTCATATTCCTCCTTTTCTGCCATCTACAAAGAAGATGGGAGAGACCTGAGTGAATGGACCATCCCTAAAAAGGTAGACGGATCATAGTTCAGTCTGTTGCTTCTGCAACACACCAAGAGCTAAGGCAGTTTCTGAACTTCTGCCTGGAGACCCTCTTTGAAGGAAACTCAATCATCTCTCCCCGTACTGTTGCAGGTAGCAAATCTGGCAGATCCTTGCTCAACTGGCTCAAAGAGATCTAGAAGCAGGCATCTACATTGTGCATGTAACTGCTCTACTTTCAAGACAACGTAATCCTCAGCTAAACAACTCACTGAATAAGAAATAACATGAAAGGATAGGGCCGAGGAAATAAACCTACTCTACACCACTTGGAGGACCCTGGTTGAGGGTTGGAATGCCTAAACATAAGACACATGCCATGAATGTGGAGACACACAGAATTCATCGGCATATCTGCTGGTTAATACTGTAAACATGTACCAATGAGGATTTAATCATGGCCAACCACAAAGTCCAGAAAGTGGCTTCATTTTGGCAGTCCAGTGTTTAATCAGGACACAAAAGCAGCAGCTAAGCAGTTGCTTCCTGGAGAAGTGATCCGAGATGCCAGCAGATTAGCAAATTCTGTTTCTGGAAACCATTGTCTAGACTACAGACCTTGGACTTCAATTCCCAGAAGCCATAATCAGCTGATTTTGCCTTCTGGGAATTGAAGTACAAGAACACCTGGAGGGCCAAGATTGAGAATCCTGGTCTAGCTCTTCACCTGTGATGCCTCTGCTGCCCCCTAGTGGAAGAGCAGACAGCAGTCATTTAAGAGCCAACTCCAGCACCACCATCAGGTTTGAAGCAGTATTAAGTTTGATATGGCTAAAATAGCATTATTAATGGATTTTGGAAATATGAAGATAGAATGGAATGAGAAAGAGATGAATGCTATATTTATTACAGCTTTGAGACTGAATATTGCTTAAAAACAGAAAGTGGAATGACAATTTGAATTAGATGACTGGTATAAAGACATATGGAATATATATGTAAGTGATAAATTAACATGGGGTCCAACCTACTGCTCAAGGCAGGAATCCAAATCAAAACAGATCTGACAGAGGGTGGCCCAATTCTCTCTTGAATGCTTCCAGAGTTGGAGTGCTCACCACCTCTCTTGGTTCCACTGTTGTACTGTTCTAACCATTAAGATGCTTTCCCTGATATTCAGCCTATATCTGGCTTCCTATAGTTTCGGCCCATTATTACGTGTCCTGCACTCTGTGATGATTGAGAACAAATCCTTCCTTCCCTTCTTTATGATTATCTTTCAGGTATTTGAAAAGCATCCTGGGACTGAATGCATTTCTCATTGCTTCGAGTCCTGCACAATGCTCATCATGCAGTCAATCTTTCCGATTCTGAACTGGCTCTGAAACCTGAAGCACTTCTATCTCCGTGAAACTCACCTGGTTCCTGTCCAGCCAGGCAATAACCTCATTGCACTTATCCAGGATCTTCTGTTTGTCCTCTGGGGACAACTTATCTTTGAGCTTCTCATCCTCTGCCGTGCTCTTCATGTTGAACGCCAAGGACTCCAGAGAGTTCTTAGCTGCGATCTTCTCTCTCTGGACTTCATCCTCCGCTTTATACTGTTCCGCTTCTTGGACCATGCGTTCAATCTCCTCCTTGCTAAGTCGGCCTGGAGGACAGGGAAGGAGAAACCCTCAAAAGGACAGCTTGTGGTTGTCTAGGTTGTTGCTGAGATGGAACTACTATCACCTCCAACCCAAGGTGTGTAAGTTTCTGGTGTCTACAGCCCCCAAACATCTAGACCTGTGGTTCTTCATATCTTTATCTTAACTGTTAAATTAATTTTATGTCAGAAATTATTCTGGGTCGAATGGATTTTTGCTGGAGAAGCTCCACTCAGGGGATGCTCAAATGATGCACTTTTCATGTCCCCAAGATTCTCCCCCCCCCCAAAAAAAAGGTCCCTATTTATCTACTTGCAGTTTTTTGCTTTTTGAACTGCTACGTTGGCAGGAGCTGGGGCAGAGACGGGTGCTCAAACCATCATGTAGCCCCCGGGTCTCGAACTGCTGACTTTCCAGCCTTCCAGCTAACAAGGCAAGCTTCTTAACCAATGAGCCACCACAGCCCCCAACTCAATGGTATTAATGCAGGATTGAAACAAAGTTCACTTTTACTCTAGGGAATACTTCTATGCTTATAAGCCTTTTGTTATGGCAGTCACGATGTAGTGTTACATTTTTAAGGAAAAACAAATTGCCATACAGGTCATCCTCTTATCCATAGGAGATACATTCAGAGTCCTACTGTAGATATCTGAAACAGGGGATAATAACGAACCCTATACTTACAATGCAGACAGTGGCCTCTAGTGGCTACCTCTGGTAATGCACCATAGAAATACATATACCCCTGACTAACGACGCATTCAAATAGCGTCATTTTCGATTAACAACGCTACTGATGCCCCCATGTGATCTCCCACACAACAACAAAAAAGTCGTTATTTGAATAACGATGTTTTTTTCACAGTCGTTGTGCGAATAACGACATTTTCTGCATAACGACACTACTTGGGGAAACAAGCAACATCGTTATGTGAGGGCCTACTGTACTGTATAGTAGAACCCCGTATTATGAATGCCTCATACAGCGAAAAAATCGTACAACGAAGAGGATTTGAAAAAAACCATTGTGCCCCGTATAATGAACATTTTCGCTATACGATGCAATGCATCTCTATGGGGAAAACTGTGCAATGATAGTTTTTTCATTGTATGATTTTCCCCATTGGAATTTTTGTTGTGCATGCATCATATAACGAAAAAAATCATATAATGAAGTACCTTATAGAATGAATTATTTTTGTTATATGCGGTTCTACTGTACAGTATTACATATTTCTGGATTCTTTATTAAATATTTTTAGACCTGCAGATCTAACCTGTGGAAACTGAATCTGCAGATATTGGGGGAGGGCTGTATAGAAAAACAATACTTCCCTTAGTAACTGAAAATTGTGGAATATACATTTGTGTGAAAACAACTAAATACTTTGAGGTAATAAATTGCAGCAACATTATATAGGGCATATATTTTATTGTTGTTACTAAAATACAAGAATACACCTAGTAAGCACTGCATCCACTAGTGCTGACATCCTATTGCCCCATATCAACTAATTCAATTTGGGATATGCTATGGATGTACATTGTGTTTTCTTGATTTGTTAGCCAGCCAGACAACTGTACAGTAAAACCCCGACTTACATATGCCTTGAGTTACATAAAATTTAACTTACATAATGATTTTGTGCTAAAACCATGTCCCGATTTACATGATTTCTTATGGGTTTGCTTCAAGTTACATAAAGATTCATTTCCCTATGGGTTTGCTTCGGTTTACATAAAAATTTCATTTTTCCTATGGGTTTGTTTCGAGTTACAAAAAAATTCAGTTTAAGCAAAAGCCTACGGAACGGACTTTTTCCCTGTAAGTAGGGGTTTTACTGTATATTAGATGGGTGGGAACATTTGGATAAATGAATTAATAGTTCATTTCATCCAAGTAAAGCCTGCCTTTGACAGAGATCTGCAAGCTGTCAATGTAGACCACCAATTCTTAAGCGCAAAGATAGACACTGACCCACACATGGGGTTGTTATAAATACAAGAGATCTTCCCACTTTCTCCCAGCCCACTTACCTTTGTCGTTGGTGATTGTGATTTTGTTCTCTTTGCCAGTGCTCTTATCCACTGCAGAGACGTTTAGGATGCCGTTGGCATCAATGTCAAAGGTGACTTCAATTTGTGGGACGCCACGGGGAGCCGGTGGGATCCCTGTCAACTCAAACTTGCCCAACAAGTTATTGTCTTTGGTCATGGCCCGTTCTCCCTCGTACACCTATATGGGCAGGTGGGTTAAGAACAGGAAGGAAGAGGTTAGGAAAGCAAACCCTGAAAGCATCCAACAACCCTTTCTAGGACACTTGCTTTGTCTACTGGTCAAAGTTTTCGTCTGAACATCAACACACTTAAAAACTAGCATCTTACTTGAATTCCACAACTACCCCAGGGGAAAAAAGGACCAATCCTCCATGGACGGCTCAGTTTTCTTTAAGCAGGAAGGTATCCCAAGCCCCCCAGTCAATGGATGAAACAGAGTAAACCATTAGCTTGTCATTCTGGCTATCACAGCATAAACTAAACCAGGGGTTCCCAAGCTTTTCAAGCCAGGGGCTGGGTCACACTCTCTCCGTCAGCTTCGAGGGCCGGACAGCCATTTTGCCCTGCCTGCATGATGGGGTGGCCATTTTGTCCCAACAGCTTCAAAGGGGTGGCCATTTTGTTTCTCAAATGCCCTTGGAGGGGTGGGGGAGCACATGACATGGCACCGGGGGCAGCCTGCGGGCCATAGGTTGAGAACCTCTGAACTAAACCTTCAGTTAGTCAGCCAAACAGTATAATTCAGACCTCTTCCTGTTATAAGAGCCCTGGTGATACAGCGGTTAAACTGCTGTACTGCAGCCCAAACTGCTTACATTGTAAGTTCGAACCTAACTGGGCTCATGGTTGATTTAGCCTTCCATCCATTAAAGGTTGGTAAAATTATACCCAGGGCTTCTGGGAATTGAAGTCCAAGAACATAGCGGGGGCAAAGATTGAGAAACATGTCCAGCATGCTGTGGGTAAAAATTACCTTGTGCATCACCCAGAGAGTGCACAAAGCAATATGGGCATAATTGCTATTTCAATTTGTGAACAATTCAAACTCAACTCTCGGTGGTAGCCTTGGCAATCCCATACTGTAATTTTCAGAGCCTTGGAAAATTGACCTTTTTGTACAATAACTAAGAGAATACACCAAAAGCATATTGGCCAAGGAGTTTGCAATTTGCAGTCACCCCAAAGTAAGAGGCCATGGTGTAACTCATCAGCTGGGTGGAGTACGGGAGTTGCCGTTATAAGGAGGAACTGCCCCAAGATCTCAAATCATGATCTATTCTCCTCCCTAGCGGAGATCTTGCCTCCTCTTACCTGAATAAGCACTCCCGGCTGGTTGTCGGAGTAAGTGGTGAAGGTCTGGGTCTGCTTGGTGGGGATTGTCGTGTTCCGCTTTATCAGGGCCGTCATCACTCCACCGGCTGTCTCGATACCCAGGGAAAGAGGCGTAACGTCTAAGAGCAGCAAGTCCTGCACGTTTTCAGATTTGTCCCCACACAAGATGGCTGCCTGGACAGCTGGTGAAAAAAAAAAAAGAAACACAACAGTGTCAAGAAAACAGCCAAGCCAACAACAGAAGGCCTGCCTAGGTGACCCTTTTTGGGTGGAAAAGTTGGGAGAAATATTTTGTTGCCTAAAACAAGGCATGACACTATTATTTGGGTGGCCCCGATCTGACCTAATGGGACCGCAGCAGCTTAGGGGTTGACACTGAACTTGATGACTGGAAACAGATCAGCAGTTTGAGACCCGAGCGCTGCACAATGGAGTGAGCTCCTAGCAGTTCGAAAGCAAGAAATTGCAAGTAGATACATAGGTAACTCTTCAGCGGGAAAGCTAACAGTTTTCCATGTTCTGTGAGGTCTAATCATGCCTGCCACATGTCCACAGAAATGTCTAGACTAAGACACAACCTTTACTTAATCTGACCTAAAGGACACTAGGAGGGAGTAAGGATGAGTAGTGAATTGGGATATATCACCTAACCACAACAGAGCAATTCAGGCACCAGGTGGGAAGGATTCTGATCACTTTTCCCCACTCCAAAGCTTTTACTACTCCAATTTCATTCATAATTGTTGAAAATTGCACAAAGAACCCAACCTGGCTTATTCCAGAACTTTCCCAATCAACCTCCCTAACCCCAAAAGGAAACCATAAGCCAAACCTGAGTCTATGTCGCTTTTTAAAGCTACTCTGAAAAGATCAGCCACCTCAACCCCAGGATAGACAAATACCGACTAATATATAGGTATCTATCCAAGTATTCTCCTGTCACCTAGAGCAGAGTTCCTCAAACTCAACCGCCTCAACCACAGGATAGACAAAGACCAAGTAATATATAGGTATCTATTCTCCTTTCACCTAGAACATGGTTCCTCAAGCTTGGCTCTCCAGATGGTCTTAGACTTCAATTCTCCGAAGCCCTGATCAACAGGAGTGGTGACTTGGGCTTCTGGGAATTGAAGTCCTAGAACACCTGGAGAGCCAGGTTTGAGGAACACTCATCTAGAAGATAGAAGGATATTATGAAACCATGGCTGTCTTCTTCTGGGCATATTTCTGAAGTGCCTGCTTGCTTCTCTACCTCTCCTACCCTATCACAGTGGCTCCAACCTTCAACCGTGGCTGCTTACCTGCTCCATAAGCCACTGCTTCATCAGGGTTGATGCTCTTGTTAAGTTCCCTGCCATTGAAGAAGTCCTGCAGAAGTTTCTGGATCTTGGGGATACGGGTTGAACCACCAACAAGGACAATGTCATGGACCTGAGACTTGTCCAACTTGGCATCACGCAAGGCCTTCTCTACAGGTTCCAGTGTCCCACGAAAGAGGTCTGCATTCAGTTCCTCAAAGCGGGCCCGAGTGATGGAGGTGTAGAAGTCAATGCCCTCGTAGAGGGAGTCGATCTCAATAGAAGCCTGGGTGGAGGAGCTGAGGGTGCGCTTGGCCCGCTCACAGGCAGTCCGCAGTCGCCGGACTGCCCTCTTGTTGTCTGTGATCTCCTTCTTGTGTTTGCGCTTGAACTCGGAGACAAAGTGGTTCACCATGCGGTTGTCAAAATCCTCACCCCCCAAGTGGGTGTCCCCGGCTGTCGACTTCACCTCAAAGATGCCGTCCTCAATGGTCAGAATGGAGACATCAAAGGTGCCACCGCCTAAGTCAAAGATGAGTACGTTGCGTTCTCCGCCTACCTACAAGACAGAACATCCCAATATTTCTTGAGAATTAGATCCTCTTTCAGTAAGGACCACAAATTAAAAACTACCGGTGCAAGTGAAAACCACAGGAGAAAGGAAACTTTGACATTCCAGATGTTCTTTGACTTACAACATGCCTTCTAACCAATGGTCCGGCTGGCTGAGATTTACAATATTTGAACAGTTGGGTGTACCAAAGCTTTCTCACTCCAATTGACACTATTCCACAACTAAACATAAACTATTGCTTCAAATTTTAGAACTCTAAATGTTTTGGACTTCCAGCTTCCCCAACCTTCTGAGCCACTGGCTAGAACAGGAGTTCTCAACCTTTTTAAGCCAAGGGCCGGGTCACGCTCCCTCAGACAGCTTCGGGAGCCAGTCGTTTTGCCCTTCCTCCACCACACGGTGGCACTTCCTGGTGTGGTGGAGGCAGGGGGAGGCACATGAAATGGTGCCATGGGTCGCATCTGGCCCACGGGCCTGCAGGTTGCGAATACCTGGGGTAGAGCTTTGGAAATTTTTTAAAGCCCAAAATATATGGAAGGCCAAGGTGAAGATCCACCACCATTACACTTAAAGGAAGTGGCTAAGCATAGTTCTCCTCCTTAGTTGTTCCACACCTGAATTCACTGTACCTATAGATATTAACCACAGAGTCCTAAAAAAACAGCTTTTCTCTAAATGTTCTGAACTTCCTTAAAGTCTTGTTTGGCATGTGGTGGTCCAATTTCTCAACCAAAGTCACAACTAAAGACATTAAAAACTCCGCCTACCTTTTTATCCAGCCCATAGGCGATCGCAGCTGCAGTGGGTTCGTTGATGATGCGGAGTACATTGAGGCCTGCAATGGTGCCAGCATCTTTAGTGGCCTGTCTCTGGGAGTCATTGAAGTAGGCTGGGACTGTAATCACTGCATTGTTGATCGTCTGCAGCAGAATGAAAGAGATATAAACACATACCTCTACAGGCAAATTTCATCCCAAAGGATTATCTTCTAGGAAAAATGAAGGGAATATCTTGAGTAATTAAGTCACATGTAAACCTCCCCCCTTCTGTGGTCATGTGGCAAGCATGACTCGATGCCGGAGTGCATGTTACACTATTACCTTTCCCGCTATTTATCTACCTGCAATTTCTTGCTTTCCAACTGCTAGGTTGTCAGGAGCTGTGACAGATGGTGGTTGTTCACTCGGGGGTCTTGAACCACTGACCTGCCAACCTTCCAGTTGTCAAGCTCAGAGTCTTAACCACTAAGCCACTGTGGACCAGTCTTACTCTTATGTCATTTCCCTTTGTTGTTATATCTACAGTGGAGGCTTTGCCTTCTCGCATGTCTCACACACAACCTGAGTTCCCTGAGCTACTCACCTTGCCCAGGTAAGCCTCTGCGATCTCCTTCATCTTCGTAAGGACCATTGAAGAGACCTCCTCTGCATAGAAGGACTTTGTTTCACCTTTGTACTCCACCTGCACTTTGGGACGCCCCCCATCGTTGATCACTTTGAAGGGCCAGTACTTCATGTCAGAGTGGACCACTGGGTCGTCAAAACGGCGACCGATGAGACGCTTGGCATCTGGGAAAAGAAGGGAACTATGCATGATCCTGCCATCCTCTTCTCAACATGAGCCCAGAACACGTCTAGGACTCCTTGAAGGATGGGACTAACCCAGATTCCTAGATTCTTACCAAAAACAGTGTTGGTCGGGTTCATCGCCACTTGGTTCTTGGCAGCATCGCCGATGAGGCGCTCTGTATCCGTGAAGGCCACATAGCTGGGAGTGGTGCGGTTTCCTTGGTCGTTGGCAATAATCTCCACTTTGCCATGCTGGAAGACCCCCACGCAGGAGTAGGTGGTCCCCAGATCAATGCCTACGGCTGGACCCTTAGACATTTTGGCTACAAGGGAAAAAAAAATAGAAGAGAAACATGAATGCAGGAACCTAGGAAAGCCTTTCCAAGATGGCGTAGTAATGTAGCTACAGCTTTGACTCCAGTAGGAGATATACTGTGTGTGTGTGTGTGTGTGTGTGTGTGTGTGTGTGTGTGTGTGTGTGTGTGTGTGTGTGTGTGTGTGTGTGTGTGTGTGTGTGTGTGTGTGTGTGTGAGAAAGGTCATGGTGTCAAGGTTCAGACTTTTCCTACAATTTTATTAAAAGCTCCTATCTATGGTGAGCTACTGTGGCTAGTCTTGTAAACTTAGGAAGACCAGTAATGGCCCACCAGAGGCTTTTGGGTTGAACTGTCATAATACTTTAATACTGGTTCAACCAGATCAGGGTTCCTCAAACATGGTTCTCCAGATGTTCTTGGGACTTCAATTCCCAGAAACCCTGATCAGCACGTGTGCTGGCTTTGGCATCTGGGAATTGAAGTCCAAGAACACCTGGGGTACCAATTTTGAGGAACTCTGAACTAGATAAAGTCAATGGAAGTTGTAGTCCATTGGCAACCAGAGGGCTACCTGCCCCAATGCGAATAAAAACAGTGTGGCCTCAATTCTGACTTATGGTGACCCTTTCCAGGGTTTTCCAGGTAGTGAGTTTTCAGAAGTGGTTTTGCCATTTCCTTCCTCTAGGGCTGCAGTGTCGAACCTTGGCACTCCAGGTGTTCTTTGACTTCAGTTCCCAGAAGCCCAAGTCTCTGGAATCCACATGAATGGGTTCACTGCGCATACACACAGCAAACACATTCGTATGGATTCACAAAGACTTGGGCTTCTGGGAACTGAAGTCCAAGAACATCTGGAGTGCCAAGGTTCGCCATCATGGCTCTAGGGGGTGTCCTGTGTAGCATGTCCAAGGCTACATAGACTGGCTCTCCTTCCAGGAAGCACAGGGGGTGAAATCAAATTTTCAACCTGTAGTTCTGCCAACAGAATACATGAACCACTGATCTATGCAGCCTACTAGTGCGAACAATTACTGAAACAGATCAAACAGATTAGCTGATTCACTACATGGTAACATCTCAAATACAAAGAATATCAGCAAAGTACTAGTGCCCCCTACTGGGAGCAATCATGTTATCCACATAATTAACAACTGCATAAATTTGCTATCTAAAGATAATGATGAACGTGACGTCAATTTGGCATTCATTTAGTGGGCAGGAGTCATCACCTGCTATCTGATTTAGAGTAACAGAATAATAAAACATAATGCAATAATATATGCATAAGATGGATTTCATAATACTCAAGCAGGTGGTGCTAAGATTGAGGTGAAATAAGAATCAATTATTTCCCTAACAAATTAGGAGTCTAAGCTAAGAAATATGCAATTTATTTCTAGAAAGTAGAATACAGTGGTACCTCGGATAAAGTCCGATTCGGATAAAGTCGTGCTTTTCATGTACACGTGATGCATCGCATAAAGCCCAAAACCGCTAAAAAAATTGGACGTTATCCGAGGTATTTAGTATAGGAACCCCGGATAACATCCATTTTTGGACACTATCCGATGCATCGCTCATTTGATTCAGATAAAGTCCAAAATCGGATAAAGTCCAAACTTGTGGAACAGAGTATGGACGTTATCCGAGGTTCTACTGTACATTACAGGATGTATGTACAACAGCATAAATATTTGCAGCATCTGCTGCCCCTTGCTGGAAATTCTGAATAAGCCTTTGGGGAAAAACACAAGCCTTCTATAAGATACTGTACTGTATAGGGTATTCTTCCTGTCTTTCTGCTATCCTATGAGACACTATGCCTTTCCAAAAAGAACAACACAGAGACAAGTTTTAGAGTTTTTAGAGCCTTAGAGTTTTAGAGCTTTTTAGGGGTTAAATGTGGGGTGGGAGTATGTTGATAATTTTGCATAGTAGTATTTTGTTTAAGTTTTGTTGGGTTGATAAGTGTTTCCCCCCCCCAACCTCGTTGTTCTGTGCAGGACAATGGCAATAAAGATTTATCTTATCTTATCAAGGAAGTCCATGGACCAACTTCATCCCCAGAGACAGTGCTGTTAGAAATTTTGTTTGTATAAAAGTTGCAATACCTTTTGATGAGTCTATAAACATCAAAATGCATTTGATGCACTGCAATGGAGATCGAGGCTGAAAATCATCAAGAATATATTCAGATTCCTTGCTTGAGAACAAGCTATCTTAATGGTCATTAGGTAAAGATACTTTAAAGATATGGCAGCAATCAACACGTCAGCCCCTCCACCTCATGACAAAGTAAAGGTAAAAGTCTCCCTTGCTTGAAAGCCAGTCACACCTGACTCTAGGGTTCAGTGATCATCTCTGTTTATAGCCAAATAGCCAGCGCTGTCTGCATTTGCAGAAATTTCCATGGACATGTGCATGCCTAGACCCCTGAATGCACAGAACACTGTTTACCTTTCCACCATGTCATGTGGCAGGCATGACTAGACACTGGAGCACATGGAACGCTGTTTACCTTCCCACCGAAGTGGTCCCTATTTATCTACTTGCAACATCTTGCTTTCAAATTACTAGGCTGGCATCATGCTGTACCCAGGAATCGAACTCCAACCTTCCAGTCAGCTATTTCAGTCTTAACCACTTGAGCCACCGCAGTCCAGGGCATTAAAATTAAAAATAGCATTTTTGCATTTCCTGAGGATCATTGTAGGAAGTGCATCACTGGGATTTTTTTTTAAAAAAAACCATACCTCTGTGAGATTGACAGGGCTGGTATCCAACTGGTAAAGCTCAGCTAGGGGAGACCGGTTAGATCAGTGGGTTCACGGTATCTCCCTGTGCTGAGTAAGTAGTTGGATTTAAACAGATGCACCAAGAAAATGACACAAGGATTTCAAAAGTCAAAAAGCTACAACGTATAGAACTGAGAAAAATATATACAGTATACACAACCTTTAGTCAGTCAGATCAGATCCATATTAAGTAAATGTGTGCATAAACAGGTTAAAATGTTTCATTTCAGGAAGGTTGAAAAAACAGCTGGACTTGCAACATAAAAGCAAAACAAGGACAGAAAAAAAAATCAATAGAGATTTCCTGTGTAGAAAACAGGCAGGTTGTATAACACCAAGCAGTTGTGTAATAAGCCAACAGAACCAAATCCTCTGCAGCAGGCTGGGTTCCAGTTTTAAATCCAGATGTGGAGTGTAGATTGAGTCTGGCTTAAAGGGAAATGCGCAGAAGGTTCTTGAAAATGGGAGGGACTAGAAAAGACTAAAGCAATTTGTTCATGAGCATTTTTTAAGCAAGCCTACAGAAGTATAACAAAGGCTAGCTGCAGAGAAACATCTGGTTTTGGGATAAAAATCAAGATTTCGGATTATGAGAAGCTCAAACATGCCCTAGACAAGAAAACCCCCAAGAGAAAGTGGAAAAAAACCAAACTGGTTCTGTAGTTTTGTTACCAAGACAAGTTAGTAAACTGTTAAAACTCACCAATGCCACCCCTAACAGCCCTTTCTACATTTTAATAACTGCTTTATATGTAAAATTTTACCTATGCATGCCAACTTAATATGTATTAATACATACATACTTAATACATCACTACTGCGCCAATTTTAACTGTTGTGTTCAAATTATATCGTAGTTTTGATTGTTTTTACTTCTTATACACAGCCAAGGACTGCTGCGATAAATTATCTTCTGATGAGATCAGCCAGTCCCAAATAAACGTCGCTGGATTGCTTGAACTGTGATTTTAATTCTGGTTTATTATTTAATTTTTACAAGTCTGGTTCTCTCTCTCCCCCCCCTTTAATGTGTCAAATGCCTGCCAAGGTAGCTTTTAACCTGGTTGACAGGTTGGGAAACAAAGATGTTGTTTTCCCTCAACCCCCATTGAAAGAAAAATCTCCATTGATTCTGGGAGGCAGGCGCTCTTTGACCAAAGGGATGTGGCAATTATCAAGTTGTGGGGCTGAGCATTAGGGGGTTAACCCACCCCTCCTAGCCTAATATCTTATCTGCAAGTCCAAGGAAGGCTGCCGCCCACAGATCAGACCAGAGCTGTTGTTTAAGATAAGACTTATTTTATAAAAATCAAACTCCACCACCCCAAATTGCATCATCAAACCCAGCGCTCTGCCCTATGACAGCAAACCCTAAAAGGGGGAGGGAGGGGGAGAGACAGTTTCGGGCTGCCCTCCCTCCTCTCTTTGGAGGCTGGACAGATTATTCTAGAAGTTCGAGGCTGGGCGGTGTCTGCAGCACAAGCAAACCGGAAGTCGTCACAACCCAGGC
The DNA here is from genome assembly GCA_035047305.1 of Bradypodion pumilum. Lineage (NCBI taxonomy): Eukaryota > Metazoa > Chordata > Lepidosauria > Squamata > Chamaeleonidae > Bradypodion > Bradypodion pumilum. Next base: position 7,515,805 of record JAWDJD010000007.1, read on the forward strand.
AGCATTATCTGTCATGAGTCCATTACGCTTTTGGAGCCATATGCTACCAAATCCACTCATTAATCTCAATTTTCTCATTCTCTAATAAATACCGGTAGAGACTCCTGCCAACCTAGCAGTTCGAAAGCAAGAAATTGCAAGTAGATAAATAGGGACCACTTCGGTGGGAAGGTAACAGCGTTCCGTGCGCTCCGGTGTCTAGTCATGCCTGCCACATGACCACGGAAACGTCTGCAGAAGCAGACAGCGCTGGCTCTTCGGCTTAGAAACAGAGATGAGCACTGCACCCTAGAGTCGGATACGACTGGCTTTCGAGCAAGGGAAACCTTTACCTTTACCTTTACTAGAGACTTTCTTACTAAATGCTCCAGAGCCAAAACCTCAAATTCTCATATTTATACTTTTTTTAAGGTGGTGGCAAGTCAGATCAAAGCCACCCAAACTGGTGGCAGTTTGGAAGATCAGGTCTCAACTCTTAAAACATAAAAGACTCTGAACATGTTATGAGTGTGCCTCTTCCCTTCTTCCTCCTTTGGAGCATCAGTCCAGCCTCCTAACATTAAGTGGGGAAGCATTTTGGCTGAGATCTTTACACAGGTTTGGGCTCTGGGAACTGTAGGGTGGGGGCCAGGTTAAAGGTTTCCCTTGCTCGAAAGCCAGTCATATCCGACTCTAGGGTGCAGTGCTCGTCTGTTTCAAAGCCGAAGAGCCAGCGTTGTCTGCTTCTGCAGACGTTCCCGTGGTCATGTGGCCGGCATGACTAGACACCGGAGCGCACGGAACACTGTTACCTTCCCACAAAGTGGTCCCTATTTATCTACTTGCAATTTCTTGCTTTCGGACTGCTAGGATGGCAGGAGCTGGGACAAAGACGGGAGCTCAATCAGTCCTGCAATACTCGGGGATCAAACTGCTGAACCCGTCTCCCAGTCAGCATCTCAGCCAATTGAGCCACTGCAGTCCTTTGGGGGCAGGTTAGGTTTAAGAAAACCCAGGTTCAAATCCCATAAAACACAAAGCTCATGGGGTGGGTGGGATTTGTGCAGTCTAGCCTACCTCGAAGGGAAGTCGTGAACAGGTAGACAGGAAAGAAATACAGTGTGTGTGTTACTTTGAACCTTTATGTGAGGAATAATCAAAGAAACCCTCCCATTAATTTTCAGTTAACGAAACTAAGCACCCCAAAAAGTGTTAGATGAGTTTGAGGAAAGATATTGATACTCATCCTGACCACAAAAATAAAGCACATTTAAGCTCCAGAAAAAAGAAGCTGCTCCTTCTTTTAATCAAAGCATAATTATAGATTAATAATTAGATCCTACGATAAGGGTAAGGACCATCTTGTCTGTCACTCAACTGTAAAGTCATTCTGGCAGCCTCCTTAGCCAAGAGGTGAATCAAATACACACACCAAGGACTACAAATCCCATCAAAACTGAAAATACACACCAACCTCTGGAGACAATCAGAAACTGCAAACCACTTGTTTATGTTTGCAAATACTCTTCTGCCTACCAAAAGGTAATGGGGCTGAAACCAACACAGACCCATGGGAAGATGGGCAAAACCAAGCCTTGTTGATTTCAACAGGTCTTCTTTAGAGTAGGTCTAACATTGGTTTTAGCTAATGCAGAGATCTGAAAGAGCAACCTACTCCAATTCCAGATTATCATTATTAAAGGATAATAATCTAAATTTCTTCCTTGCGGAAAGGCTTCTGTAGCTGTCAATTTCAGGTGCAGAAGAGCAGGGGTTTTGCCTTTCAGTTGGCAACCCTCTGGTTTCAGCACCAAAAGAAATTTTAAAAATAACAACCGTGGACTGCTTTTTTAAGCCCACCCCCTCTTGAAAATTCATAATTCAATGAATGTAGCAGATACTCAACTACAGATGTTTCGATTTCTTATTCCCCCCCCCCCCTTGGTTAAAGCCAAGATCAGCTGCTCTGCAAAAAAGTTTTAAAAATTCCTTTTGCCAAATATGAGGAGGTGTTGTTGGGTTTTTTTCCCCTTCAAAAAAAAAAAAAAAGGACTGCAAAAGAACAAACTATTCCAGTCACGTCTCACTCGAAATTTTCCATAGCGATGATTTTGGATAGAGTAAAGATCAGTCTATTTTAAGACCTCTCCCCCTCCCCTATTGAAAATCCGAATTTGGGACGGGGTGGAGGAGAGAAAGGGGATTTTTTCCCAGTTTAGCAAAACACCACCCGCAAGAATCCCCGATCCAAGGCACGCTTCCTCGCGAGTAAAGGGCCATTAACTTTCAGGACCACTAGCAGAGCAAATGCATTCACCCTATATAATCCTATTAAAAAGCCACTTGCTGCAAGAAACCTAGCCACTGGTTTCCCAAACCAGTACTTACTGGTCGCCACCAATCCCAGCTTTTAACCCCAGTTAAGGTTTTACTTTTCTACCCAAAAAAACGCGCAAACAACAACACTCTGTAGTATGCTCAGAGGCACTCTCGCATCCTAACTACTGTATCTCACTACGCCCGCTAGACTTCTAGGGGGGGAAAAAACCCCTTCAGCCTTAGTGACAAGTGGGGGGGGAAAATGAATGAAACCCCCCCCCCCCAAAGTCCCACTTTTTGTGGGGGCAAAGCAAAGATACTGCAGGACGGAATGAGCTCCCGTCTTTGTCCCTGCCAACCGAGCAGTTCGAAAGCAAGACATTGCATGCAGATAAACAGGGACCACTGATAGTGGGAAGGTAACAGCGTTCCGCGCGCTCCGTCCGGCGTCTAGTCATGCCTGCCACATGACCACGGAAACTGTTGTGTCTGCATGTGATTCATCTGCCACCTCTGCCTACATCAAAGACACGTCTGCAGAAGCAGACAGCGCTGGCTCTTCGGCTTTGAAACAGAGATGAGCACTGAACCCTAGAGTCGGATACGGCCGGCTTTCGCGCAAGGGAAGCCTTTAAAGCAAAGATAAACCTTCTATTCCTCCTTCCATCTATTTCAAAGACTCGCCTTGAATTTAATTCAGAAAAATGATAATTAAAGCCACCCTTCTACACATCTACGCCGGAGCAAAGCACACTTAAAAGCGTGCCTTCCCCTTCGATGCATACGAAACACCGATTAAATTAAAATAAATGCACCCAAATGCAAGCCTACCTTTGGGTCACCGCTGGCGCCTTTGGCTTGCAACTTTTGTTGCAAAAAAATAAAATACAAGGAAAAATTGTAACGACAACCTCCCGATGGCGGAAAAAAGCCAAGCCACAAAGTCTTCTCCTGACACGGATCTCCCTCCCCCTCCCTGCAGACTTTATAGCCCACTCGCCCCGCCCCTTTTCCCGGGGTTGGGAAATGTCCCCCCCCCAATCCCCCCCTCCCAAAGTTGCACTGACACTTTGCAGAGAAGCTTCTGGATCTAGCTGGCCCCTTCCTCCAATCCTAGCCCGGATCGGGCTGCCCTTTCTGACGATACAAAAGGGGGCCGGGTTTTGCACGGGGAGGGGAGGTGGCGTTCCGACGATCATCGGGATTCGGGCATTTTCCCCAAGGCAAGGCAAAGCGAGGGGTTGGATTGCTCTGCGGACAGTACACCCCCTTCCCCGGGCAGGGGGTCCCAAGGGAGCGCACACACTCCCACCCCCCTATGAGCCCCAGTGGGTCCAAACTTTTGCCCCCTCCCTCTGCCCTCCCCATTGTGCTGTTTGCCTTCTCTGCCCCCACCCCAAAGGAAACGATGAGTTCATTTGCTAATTTCTGTCCCATTTAGCGGGTATTTTTGGGACCTGGCAGGTGCAATAAAGGGGGAGAGGGGGGGGAAGTTGTCGCTCAGAAACCTCTAGAAGGTCAAGAGGAGAAAAGCTGTCCTCTCAAACTGGGATGGCACCAACCTTTATTTGGGATGGTTTTCAAAAAAAAAAAAACACCAAACCCAACAACTCCAAGTTCCATCATCCTTCACCTTTGGCTACAGGGGATGCGATTTGTGGACAGAGGTAGCCTGGCTTACTGTGGCCCATGGGGTCAAGAGACTACAACTCAACGACAACAATGGGGTCTGTAGACATAAATAAATGTGTGTCCTTCCAGGACACCTTGATGCCCCACCACCACCACCACCACCACCTAATTTGGTCCAAAGAGGAGCGGGAAAAGATTTTGGGGGATCCTGTCACCTTTTGGCTGCTTCCTGGTCTTACAAAACAAATGGATCGACGGGTATTTGCAGTTTAAAAGCTGTTCTCCCCCTTGTCCTGTTGATTTCTGTTCAGCCAGGTGTCAAAAGGCAGAAGAGCAGCCAGTGCTGAGGTGCATGGTCAGTTGGCAAACCTTTCCAAACACCTCACTCTGGTAGTAGGTTGCAATGGGTTTCCAGTATGGAACTATATCATGTTGAGTTGCACTATCTTTGTAAGTATCTGGATAAGGAACCTTTGGGGTTTAGATTTACTGTATAGTCCTTCCTATCAATGGCAGTCACATTTAGTTATGTGTGACTAAGAAGCCCAAACTCACGTCTGGCCAGGTTATCCTGCTATGGTAGCAGAGTAGACCATACTGCCGGCAATTCAATTGCAATCGTCAGGCAAGAGATTATCTAACCTGACCACCCTGAGGACTAAGAGCCTTGGGTGGCAAAGTCCACAGGGAAGGGTGATGGTCCCCAAGTGGATTAAATCCCACTGGAATCCTCTTGATGGAGGGCAGCAGCTTCATCAATACTGCCCGGGGTTGAGGAGGACTTTGTGTGCCAAAAGGGCTCAGGGCCAGAAAGTGACTTGTGGGACTGGATCAGTGGTATGGGTTTTACGCTGCAATGCAGAAGGCAAATGAAGGCCACTGCATTATATTGTTCCCAGGACAATCTTCATGGCTGATCGCCATGAGGATCGCCAGTGTTTAGAATCAGATATGGCACCCAAAGAAGAAGAAGCCCTCACCTTTTCAATGGATCTCTTCTTAAAAGTGTCCAATTTAGGATCCAGACTCTTCTTTTTCGCTGACTTCACTAGTTAACAGGAGCAGCCAAATTGCATATTTCCTTTGGGAGTTGCAAGGTCTGTTATGATTAGCAGTACAAATATTGGAAGAGAAAGACTTCTTGGAAGAGAATGAGTTTGCTTTGGCATAATTTGGCCCTGTACTTTTCCACCCTGGAAAATAGTGTCCTTCAATTGCCCTCCCTTGCTGGAGATGTTTATTATTATTATTATTATTATTATTATTATTATTATTATTATTATTATTATTATTATTATTATTATTATTATTATTATTATTATTATTATTATTATTATTATTATTATTATTATTATTGTTATTATTGTTATTATTATTATTATTATTATTATTATTCCTTTGTGTCCTGATCAAACTTGGACTGCCAAAATGAAGCCACTTTCTTGGCTTTGACATTGGCCAAATTTATGTCCTCATCAGTGCATGTATTTGGCAGTAATTGGCAGACCAGTAAATGAGCCGGATTCTGTATCGCTCCACATTCACACAGCCTGTTGTTGTCCGCCATATTGTGAAGCAATATAAAGGAATGGGTTCGAACAAGAACTTCCAGTGAGGTCTTCTTCTACCGTATCTGAATCTGAATATCGGCGATCCTCATGGCGATCAGCCACGAAGACTATCCTGATAATATAATTCAGTGGCCATCCCCCTTCCCTGTGGACTTCACCACCCAAGGCTGTTAGTCCTTAGGGTTGTCAGGTTAGTTAACCGCCTCCTGACACTTGACTTTTGAGTCGCTGGCAATATGGTCTACTCTATCGCCATAACAGGATAACATGGCCAGACTTGCTGTAGCCTCCTACTATTTGCAATTGGGGAAAAAGGGAAATTTACTAATCCGAATAACAACCAGAGATCACCTGGTCTACTAGGCCTTTTAACTTTGGTCTCATAGCTCCCATGTTTGTGCATTGCTTAATTAAAAAGAAAAGGGCAAGGATTTCAAGTTCTTATCTTCTTCAAGCATGAAAGTAACTCAAGATGCCAAATGCAGATGGCAGTGTGTGTTTAAAACGACTCTCAAAGGGCAAAGATGAAGAAGGTTACAGAGTTGGAAGTCCAGAGTTGGAAGTCCGAAAAAGGAAAGTTAACTTCTCGAAGCTCTTTCCTTGAAGCACCTGGGAAGCTTTTTAAAAAGCAATCCAGAGGGAACAGTTTGTGTGAATGCTTGCAGGGCAGTTGAGGTCGAAGATTGCTATTATTACTCTTCGTTATCTAAAAGACTGACCAATGAAGCAAAGTTTCCAGTGATTCACCTCTTTTGACCTATTCGGCTGGCGAAAGTTGATACCAGCCTCCTGTTTGCAAAGTTGGAGATTTGCCCACCCATGGATATAACAACTTGGCACGGGAGCCAGTATGAATGACACCCATACGCACCCATGGATAAAGTTCAGGATCCCTTCTCTTGACCTTAAACTGGCAAGGGAATGTGCATATAAAGTTACCATTTCATATGGTTACTATTGTTAACAAACAAAAGGGGAAACTTGGAGGCCATTTCTTTTACTGAATTGGGCACCTTATTTTTGATAGGGTGTAGTGGATGGCCATTGTGGCTTAGTGGTTAAGATATTGAGCTTGACAACCGGAAGATCAGCAGGTGAGCAGTTCGAGACCCAAGTTCTGCACAAAGGAGTGAGTGCCCATCATCATTTCCAGCTCCAGCCAACCTAGCAGCTCAAAAGCAGGAAATTACAAGTACATGAATAGGTACCACTTCAGCAGGAAAGATACAAACGTTCTGTGCTTCACGGTTTCTAGTTCTGCCTGCACATGACCATGGAAACGTCTGTAGATGCAGACAGAGCTGGCTCTTTGGCTGTAAACAGATATGAGCACTCAAGAGTTGGACATGACTGGCTTTCGAGCAAGGGAAATCTAGTGGTTACAGTGTGGGTTGGCTAGCTGGAATTTCATAGCTTGGATAGGATATAAAAAGTTGATAAACTGAGCTAAAGTGTGAAAAAGTTTATACAATAATTAATTTGCTACGTGTTTAAGATGCCATGTTGTTTATTCTATGCAGGCTCATGAACAAGTAAATAGATGGAGTTGGAGTGAAAAGGCTGTTATGCACAGGAAAAATGCATTAGGTTTACAGCCCAGTTAAGTTAGTTAGTTACATCTATAGTACAGTATCTGCAGGCAATTGAAATTGTTGTTTGATTGCATTAGGATTGTTACTAGATTTCCACTTATGCTACTTTTCTGATCAAGTTATTTGATTTTTCCCCCCATTTGGGATTTTTTAAAACGGTGCAAGTGATTTTTTTTTTAAAAGCCAGAAGCATGAACTACAAGCATATGCACAGGATCGCAGGTTTGCTGTGGTCTAATTAATTAGCTCACTGGAAATCTCAGCGAGTTAGGCATCAGACTGCAGAGACAGAAGTTGGGAGTTTGATTCCCCACTGTGCGTCCTGGGAGAAGAGTCAACCTATGTGCAAGATGCACAGTCCTAGGAGCGCCCCCAGGAGAAGGGAATGGCAAACCACTTCTCTGCATACCTGTCAACCTTCCCGATCTGGCCGGGAAAACCCCGTAATTCGATGTCAATTGACGTCATAACCCGGCCCCCGCTGCCAAAACCCTGTAATTTGGCAGTGGGGGAAACGCTTTCCGTGCATGTGCGGAAGGGTTTTACCCCTTCCACGCATGCACGGAAGTGCTACGTCACTTGAGTAAGTTGAGTAAGTGCTGCGCAAGCAGCGTAGCGCTTCCGTGCATGCGTTGAAGGGGTAAAACCTTTCCACGCATGTGTGGAACACGACCTGTGCACAAGCGATGTGCACAGGTCCCGTTTTTCCGGAGCTGTGGGTTGACAGGTATGCTTCTCTGCAATGGCTACGTAGAAAAGCCTAACAGAAGTCTAAATCGGCATGACAGCACTTCTTTCGTGTCCAGATCAAATTTTTTGACTACCAAAACGAAGTCACCTTCTTGGCTTTGTCACTGGCAAAACTTAAATTCTCATCCGTATATGTTTCAGGTAGAACCAGTAGACCAGTATCTGTATTCCTCCACATTCACACAGTGTATTGTTGTCTGCCAGCAGCCCCCACTTGAGCATGCTGGTACAGTAAAACCCCTACTTACAAAAAAAAGGCCCATTCCGTAGGCTTTTGCTTAAATTAATTTTTTTTGTAACTCGAAGCAAACCCATAGGAAAAATGAGTTTTTATGTAAATTGAAGCAGACACATAGGGAAATGTATTTTAATGTAACTCGAAGCAAACTCATAGGAAAAAGAGTCGTTATGTAACTCGAAGCAAACCCATAGGAAATTGTGTAAATTGGGACATTGTTTTAGCATAAAATCATCATGTAAGTCGAATTTTATGTAACTCGAGGCATTTGTAAGTCGGGGTTTTATTGTATTGCATTTAATTAACCTGACCACCCTGAGGACTAACAGCCTTGGGTGCCAAAATCCATAGGGAATGGTGATCACCCCCAACAGGATTTAATCCCACTTTAATCCATCTTGATGGAGGGCAGCAGCTTCATCAATCCTGGCCTGGGGCTGATAAAGACTTTGTGTGCCAAAAGGGCTCAGGACCACAAAGTGACTCGCGGAACTGGATCACTGGATCAGTGGTCATGCAGCAATGCAGAAAGCAGATGAAAGGCCACTGCATTACTGTATATTCTCAGGACAGTCTTCATGGCTGATCGCCATGTGGATCACCTATATTCAGATTCAGATACAGCAGCAGAAGAAGTAACATAGGGGACGTTGACTTCCTCAGCCATATCCTCGTTTAATATTCTTTGTACGGTGAGCTCCTTCCATCTTCTAATTTAGTTTTCCTCTTGCGTACCCGCAAGATGTTTCTTCTTGCCATAAAATTCTTCCTGGATCACAGCCAGCGGGCCTGAGGCACATATCCATTCATAGGATGTCGATGGCCATTCTCTTGCTTAGTTCTCTTGCCATCCACTTCTACTTCTCTCCTTCTCTTAGGTAGAGCAATACCAATAAGAGGATCTATTTTCTCAACTGATGTAGGTTTGAGGCATCTTAACACTATACACATTGCTTCATTAACAGCAATGTCAACTTGTTTCGTTTGTGTGTGGATGTGCTCCATACTGGGGCAGCATACTGTGCCATGGGGACGCTCCGGGCCAAAGCTGATGTGCGCAGTGTGAATGGTTGAGTTCCCCATGGCACCACTCAATTATTATCAATTAGAATTAATTAAATTGCTGGAGTTATTAAAGCTGTAATCCTACAAAGTTCCCGAGAAGCAAATCCCATAGATTGGAGCTTTCTTCTGAAGAGAGCTGCATAGGGTCGCAGTGCCATGATGTTAATTTTTTGTTTTATAAAATTAAATACTGTATGTCGCATGTTGCTTGTAATGCAGAAAAAACTCTGAGTTCTGCATTTTCTCTGCTTCTGCAGGAAGCTGCTTTGTTACGGTACTACTGTCTGCAGAAGTTACTCAACCTGTCACTCCATGGAGACAGACCCAGTAAGAAGAGAGGCGGGAGGCTCTTCTCCAATGGGATAATTGTGGCTTCCCCAGACTCCTCCTATTCAGAGATATGAGAGTTTGGTCACGTAGGTAGCCTTAGTTTCGTCCTTCTCCCCCACCCTTTAAGCTGCAGTGATGTGTAACTTTGCAGACTGTATATCACTGTTTGCCAACCTTTGGTTTATGGACTTCAATTCCCAGAAGCCTAAATCAATTCCCCAAAGTACTGATCAGCCAATGTACTGACTGAGTCTTCTGGGAATTGAAGTTCCCCTGTGGGGCCTGGGCTCCACGTTGTGAACCACTGCTCTAAATGAAAAATTATGGATGACAGGGAAAGAGAAGAACCGTGCATATGTCACATGACAGCGCATAGTCGTGAGTGGTCATAGGTCCAAACATAAATTCTAAATGTATGCAGCTAACATTATGTTTATTACATCTGTGTTGTCAAAAATTTAATTAAAGCAAGGCAAGGGCTTAAAAAGACGAGGAGGTATTTTGGTAATTATTTTGCCCACATAATAACAGGTATGCGGATTTAATGCATGTTTTAACAAGGGCCGTTTCAATAATGGATTCAGGTAGGTGACGACCACAGAGAGTGCAATAATTAAAAGAAAGAAATAGATATACCGAGGACAGACAGGTGACGTTAAAAATCCAAATTGGATTTTAAAAAGCAGTTGGATAAGAAGTTGGCATGCTCAGTTGTGAATCTAGCTTCTTACATAATTTTCTGCCTCCCTCCTCCGCTCATGTCTTTTGGGATTTCCTAGGCTGCAAAATGTTTTCAATTTCTTCCGGTAAAATTCTGTGCACAATTCTTTCTTTAACACAGTGGAAACTGATCCTTCTCACTTGGAAAATTCCTCTTTAGCACCACTTATCAATTGCAGCTTTCTACCCTAACTGGCAGGGATTCTTTAGTGTAAGGGACCAAAGACAATGAAACAGCCGAAGGGTTGGCTTAACACAGGTTTATTGCATGATGATCCGGAGGAACATGTGGTAATGGCGGATGGGTAGCTCAATATATACAGCTGGCTATACATTTGAATGTGGCTGGTTGACAGACTATTGGTTGCTGCCTGCGTGACGTCGTAGGAGGTCACGCCCTTCTTGACCAGGTGAGGAGGTCGCGGGGAATCTTCCCGCGCTGCTGATCCAGGTGGCTTTGATCCATTAGAGCTGGACGCTCGCTACTGCCCTCTGGTGGTCACTAGCTCGCGTCCCCTTATTAAGCATACATTGATACAGGTGATGGTTATAATGTTGCACACAGAAAGGTTACATTGATAACACATGGCAAAGGTACATTGTTAAAGGCACTGCTTTACAGAACACAACATCCCTCCCCCCTAGGATGAGACGAAGTCTCTCAGCCAAGATGGCTTGTTGCGTGTGCGTGTGGGCCGTGAAGAGGGCTGCCCCCCCGGGGGCGTTATTGCTTCTTTGTTCCCTGGTCCCTTGTCCTGAAATGGGAGAGGGAGACTCGTTAGTGGCTTGCCGCTGTCTGGCGGTCTTAGGGGAAGGGAAAAACTCCATTGTGGGGAGACCGGGGGCCGTTGGGGCTAACGAAAAACCCCTCTTCTCGCTTGGACGGGTGGGGGACCACTCCGAACCCCCCCCGGTTCTGGAAATCAAAATCTAACTTGGTAGGGGTACCCGCATTTGTGGGGACTTTCCGCGAGATATGTATGGGGTCGGGTTCCTCCTCCCCGGAAAGATCCCCCAGGGTATCTATGAAGACATCCTCCTCCCCCCTTGGTGGGGGCCCACGGTCCCCTTTTCCTCCCCCTTGGGCTGAACGGGTGGAGGAGAACCCTAACGCTGACTTATTTCCTGCCTGATCAGTGCCCTGCTCATCGGAGACCCTGCGTCGGAGCTGGTCCGCGTGCCGCCTCCACAGGAGCCCTGTGCTGGTTTCCACGCGGTACGACACGGGGCCGGTTTGCTCTACAACTACACCCGGAACCCAGGCTGGGCCCGTGCTGGCGTAATTCCTGCAATGCACGGGGGCGCCTACACTGAAACTCTTCGTAGCCTCCAGCCCAATGTTCCTCCCCTTGTCCTCTACCCTCGTGGGGTCTAGCCTAGTAAGGATGGTGGTCAGCTTCCTGCGCATTAAGAGCTCTGCGGGGGAGTATCCTGACGCCAACGGGGTCACCCTGTACCCTAGCAGAAAATGACACACTTGTAGGTTCAAATCCCCTGGGCCCATGCGCTGCAACGCGTCCTTCGTGGTGCGGACGAGGCGCTCTACTTGGCCGTTGGTGGCCGGGTGAAAAGGGGCGGAGGTGATATGCCGAACTGCGTTAATTTCCATGAATGCCTTGAATTCGGAGGACGTGAAACAACTAGCGTTGTCGCTAATTAACGTGTCGGGTATGCCGAACGTGGAAAAGAGCCTCCGCAAATGTCTAATGGTCTGGGCCGAGGAGGTGCTCGTGACTGGGATAACCTCCAACCATTTGGAGAAAGCGTCCACTACAAGGAGGAACAGGGTGCCTCTGAACGGGCTCGCGAAATCAATGTGCACCCGGGACCATGGCCCCTTAGCCGCGTCCCATTCCCTGTGGGGAAGACGGGCCTCCTCCGGTCTGGAGCATTGGCAACTTTCACAAGTGCCGACCATGTGCTCAATGTCGGCGTCTAGCTGGGGCCACCAGAAGTAACTCCTGGCCAGCGCCTTGGATCGCACGATGCCGGGGTGGCTGACGTGAAGCAGTTTGAGCACCCGCGGCCGAAGGGAAGTGGGAATCACCACCCGCTGCCCCCACAAGAGACATCCCCTCTCTAGGGACAGTTCTAGCTTTTTTCTGAAAAATGGAGCGAACTCCTCCGCTGGGGAGGACGCGGGCCACCCTTTCTGTAGCCAGGAGCTTACTGTCGCTAACGTTTTGTCTTTCTCTGTCGCTTTGGCAATGTCGGCGGGCACTACGGGGGGCGAATCCAGCACCTCTATCATGAGAACCTGATGGTCCCGCTCCCCCATGCTCACCTGGCTGGGCGTTAGGGGAAGGGGAGACCTAGATAGGGCGTCCGCATGGCTGATCTCTTTCCCGGGCCGGTAGACCAACGCGTGCTGATACGCGTTGAGAAAAATGGCCCACCTGAGCATCCTTGGGGACAGGATTTGAGGGGTGGGCTTGTCCGCGGTAAAAATGCCTAGCAGGGGCTTGTGGTCTGTCACGATGGTGAAGGGGCGGCCATACAGAAAATCGTGAAATTTTTTCGTCCCCGAGACTATCGCTAATGCCTCCCTGTCCGTCTGGGAGTAGTTTCTCTCTGTTTGGGACAGGGACCTGGAGTAAAATGCTATCGGGGCCTCCCTTCCGTTCTCCAGCACGTGGCACAGCACTGCCCCCACCCCCACTGGCGATGCATCACAGATCAGAACTACTGGGCGTTTGGGGTCGAAGTGGGTCAGTATGGCGTCGGACGCCAGGAGGCTTTTCAGCTCACTAAATGCCCTCTCTTGGTCATCGCCCCACTTCCATGCCTGGTCTTTCTTAAGCAGCCTGTGTAGCGGTTCAGCCACCGCTGCCTTCCGGGGAAGGAAGGAGTGGTAAAAGTTGAGCAGCCCTAGGAACGACTGCAACTCGGGCTTGGAGGTGGGGCTTTCTTGATGGCTGCCACCTTAGACTTGGATGGTTTTATCCCCTCAGGAGTCACACAAAACCCTAGGAATTCAACCTCGGTTGCGAAGAAGACGCATTTGTCCTTTCGCAACCTCAGCCCCGCCTTTTCGAATATCGTCAGGACCTTCCCCAACCTCTTGGCCAATTCCGCCCGACTCCCCCCTGTTATTAACACGTCATCAAAATAAGGCAACACCCCCTCCAGTCCCTTCAGGAGGCGTTCCACGAGTGACTGGAAAATTCCTGGCGCCGAATTCACGCCGAATTGGAGGCGCGTCACCTGGAATGCCCCCTTATGGGTGACTATGGTCTGCGCAGCAGCTGCGGCAGGAGACACCGTGAGCTGCTGGTAGGCCTGTGCTAAGTCGAGCTTAGCGAAACATTTCCCCCCGTGTAACCTGGCCAGCAGATGGCTGACTACCGGCACCGGATATGCATTCGGGCGGATCGCCTTGTTGATGGTGCACTTGTAGTCGGCGCATATGCGGACCTCCCCATTGGACTTTAGAGCAGTTACAATTGGAGTTTCCCACTCCGCAGAATCTACAGGCACAAGAATCCCCTGACCCACCAATTTGTCCAGTTCCGCCTCTATCTTGTCTTTGAGTGCGAACGGCACCCGGTGTGGTTTTAGGCGAACAGGGCGGACCTCCGGGTCCAGGTCGAATGTCACTGGGGGCCCCTTGAATTTCCCCAGTCCCATTTTGAAGACTTCGGGGTGCGCCTCGCACACCTCCTGAATTGGATCAGTCCCAACAGCGTGCATCCCCACGGCATGCACCCCCCCAATGAACAACCCCAGGGGCTGGAACCATTGAGTCCCGAGGAGGCTGCAATTTCCTCCCTTGAGCACGACCAGGGGAAGGGACGCGGCGTGCTCCTTGAATTTGACCTGAAATTCTCCAACCCCCAACACTGGAATACTGTTCCCTTGCACGTCCCGTAGCGTGGCCCTCAATGCTTTGAGCTTGGGCCGCTTTTGGGGGGCAATCCCGAAAAATTCCCTCTGGGAAATTATTGAATATGAGGACCCCGAGTCAATTTCCATCCTAATGGGCACCCCCTGGACTAGTACCTCAACAAAGTAGCGGGGGTGTCCCGTAGACACGTTGAACACTGGGGCGTCGTCCTCGCTGCCGTCGGCGATGCGGCCCACGCCGTCCTGCTTCCGCGTGGCCTGGGCGCCGTCTTTGGGTTTCGCTGGGCAGTCTCGTCCCGCGGAACGGTCTGGGGAGCTCCTCCGGGACTCGCGCTTCTTCCTGCACACCTTGGCGATGTGCCCGCAGCGGCCGCAGTTGTGGCACTCGGCCTTCCGGAAGGGGCATTTCACGCGGTCGTGGGCCGCGCCACAGCCGTCGCAACGCCGGCTCTCCTTCCGGACCCTCTGTACGTCCTCATCGTCGCTGCTCTCTGTAGACGACCTCGAAGTTCGCCGGGCCGCATGTACCGGAGCCTCTGCTTTGCTTGACTTTGGCCGCCAGTCCTGGAGTTCTTGGACCCCGGCCTTTGTAGCTTCTGTGGCCTGGGCCGCTCTAACGACCTCCTGCAGCGTGGGAGGCGGCTCTTGGTTCATTAATGTGCGCTGGGTCTCGGCGTCGTTCAGGCCGCACAGCACACAGTCTCGGAGGGTGATTTCGACGTTCTCCCATTTGCACGGGCCAGCTGGCAGCCGCAGGGCCGCCACGAACGCGGCGACCGTCTCCCCGGGCGCTTGGACTCGCCTCCAAAACGCACTCCGAGCGGGAAACATCGCCGTGGCGGGCCGGACGTGCTCACGCAGCAACTGCATGAGTTCCTTGGCCTTGAATTCGCTCACCCTCCTCGGTGCAATCAGGTCCACCAAGGTCCTTTTTGTTTCTTGTCCGAGCATCCTGGTGAAGATGGCTCTTTTCTTCGCCTCTTCCGTGACTTCGGACTCGATCAGAGCGGCCTGGAAGTCCATCTCGAAGATCTCCCAGTCGCCCGGTTTCTTGATTTCGAAACCAGCGCATGTCTTGGTCCCGTGGGCTGCCATCCCACCTTCGTCGCCAATTTAGTGTAAGGGACCAAAGACAATGAAACAGCCGAAGGGTTGGCTTAACACAGGTTTATTGCATGATGATCCGGAGGAACATGTGGTAATGGCGGATGGGTAGCTCAATATATACAGCTGGCTATACATTTGAATGTGGCTCGTTGACAGACTATTGGTTGCTGCCTGCGTGACGTCGTAGGAGGTCACGCCCTTCTTGACCAGGTGAGGAGGTCGCGGGGAATCTTCCCGCGCTGCTGATCCAGGTGGCTTTGATCCATTAGAGCTGGACGCTCGCTACTGCCCTCTGGTGGTCACTAGCTCGCGTCCCCTTATTAAGCATACATTGATACAGGTGATGGTTATAATGTTGCACACAGAAAGGTTACATTGATAACACATGGCAAAGGTACATTGTTAAAGGCACTGCTTTACAGAACACAACAGATTCTCAACCTGTGGCCCACAGGCCGGATGCAACTGGTGGCACTATTTCATGTGGCCCCCCACACTGCCTCCACTACACCAGGAAGTGCCATGTGATGGAGGAAGGGCATTTCTGCACCTTCTCCAAAGTGCTCAGGAATACCTCTCAACCTCTAATGTAAATCTTTAAGGCAGGGTTACCCAACATTTTCAAGCTGTGGGCCAGGTCATGCTCTCTCAGTCAGCTTCAAGGGCCGGATGGCCATTTTGCTCTGCCTGCACAATGAGGACAGCCATTTTGTCCCAATAGCTTCAAAGGGGTGGCCATTTTGTTTCTCAAATGCCATTGGTGGGGTTGGGGCCACATGAAATGGCACAGAAGATCAGATTCAGCCCACGGGCCTTAGGTTAGGAACCCTGGCCTTAAGGGGTTTTGGTCTGGATCAGGATGTCAATAGTTGCAGGATTTAAGAAAACAAAATATCTGTGTGCAGGAATGCTCATTACATCTAAAACTCAGTGCTTGGAGTTTGTTGTCTGGAATAAAAAAAACATATTGATTGTGGGAAATAAAAAAAGAAGATTGTAGGAAGAGGGATAGATATCAGGAAACTTTGAATGGGTCCCCAGTTTTTTGTAGGAGAAATAAGGGTAAAGGTTGCCATTTCTCGAAAGCCAGTCGTATCCAACTCTAGTGTTCAGTGCTCAATTCCGTTTATAGCCAAAGAGCCAGTGCTGTCTGCATCTGCAGATGTTTCCATGGACATGTGGCAGGAATGACTAAACACCGGAGTGTGCAGAACGCTATTTACCTTCCCACCGAAGTGTTACTTATTTATCGACTTGCAATTTCTTGCTTTTGAACTGCTAAGTCCGCAGGATCTGGAAACAGAGATAGGAGCTCACTCCTCCGGTCTCAAACTGCTGACCTTCCAGTCATGAAGTTCAGCGTCTTAACCATTAAGCCATCACAGTCTCTGTAGGAGACGTATCCAGTCATTATTATAATCATACTTAATGCAGGCTTACCTTTTTTTATTGTTAATGGGGGAAATAGTTCTATGGTTTTGCTTCAAACCTTGTCTCTCCACGCCAGGTGTTTGCACAAAAGAATATCCAGCTGATGTTTCAGAATGAAGCTTATGGTTGAAAGACACACCGTGATCTTTCTGGAATTTTCCGAATAGCAGATGAATCTGGTTTGTCCTCTTCCCAGCTAAAGAGATGGAGATGGTGTGACATATATGTGCATATAGAGCAGGAGAGAGAGAAAAAGATGAAATGAGGAATTTCAAGGGGCGGGGGAAAATTAGTGAATTAACTTCACATCTGGAAGCATATGGGAATACAGCAATGGTACCTTTTTATGAGCTACAGTACTTGTATATTTATATGCCTGCATGTACCATTAGAGCTTCCTATTCATAATTTAGAGCGCTTTAAAAATGTATTTACAATTTCTCTGGCTGAGGAATCCAGGAATTTTTCATCGACTTGAGAACTACAGAAAGTGAACCTATTAATTCCTAATTCTCATGTTCTGTTTTGCCTGAAAAAGCTAATGGTCATATTTGCAGTTTGGATTGCAGTTATTTTGTTCTGAAAACAGACGTGTACTAGGATTATTTTATTTTACTGTTTTTTTTAAAGGTAAGATTGCTTTAGCCTTGATGTTCATTTTCATACCTCAGTCTTCCCAAATGTTCTCAACATGCCTTATTTTAGGGGTAAACGTCTGTCACATGGGCACAGAACTGCCTGCAAACATAGACAGCCCCGGCTCCTTGGTTGTAAACAGAGCTGAGCATCACCTCCTAGAGCAGGGGTGCCCAAACCTTTTGGGCTGTGGGCCAGTCACATGGTTCAGGGAGCTGGTCACTAAGGCCCGGGGCTGGATCCGGCCCCTGACACCAATTCATCCGGCCCATGAAACCCTCATTGCTCCTGGAATTGGAAGTAAAACGCCATAAAATGCGCCCATACGGGCACGTTTTACTTCCGCTTCCAGGAGCAACAAGGGCTTTGTGGGCCAGATGAATTGGCATCGGGGGTCGGATCCAGCCCCTGGGCCATAGTTTGGGCACCCCCATCTTAGAGTCAGACACAACTGGCTTTCAAGCAAGGGAGACCTTTACCTTTAATATTTTACTTTTGTCAAGTTATCTTTGCTGTGTGTGTGTGTGCTTTTGCTGTTGTCAACCGCGCAGAGTAACTGTTCAGTTAGATGTGTGTTATTAAATATATATATCAAATCAACCGATCAATAAAAATTGACACATAATTCAGTGGACTTTTATCCAACAATTCCTCTCAGAATCATAATGAAATCTCGATTGCTGGCACCAGTTCAACTGGTTCACTCCATTCCCACCCTCCCCATTTTTTGAATAATTTCTCCTGCCTTCCTAAACGGTTCACAACAATTTACTGGAAGCAACCTGACAAAACACTACTTGTAGGTTTGCATTCTCTCATTCTGGTTGCCTGATTTGCCTTGGCAGCTGCGTTTGCAAAACAGAACATGCGCGCACACTCCAACTTGGATCCTTTCAGTGTGACATCACACTGGCTGTCATGTTGGTCACATAATAGCCAGTCAGGATTCTTAGTGGGATTGTTCTAATTTAAATGTGCTGTTGCCATAGGGCTGCTAGTAGGTCAGGCTGTTTTCAAGTTGAGCATTTCCTGTTTGACAGTTACCACCCTTTTTCATGCAATGCAATGGTTTCTTTTCTTCTTCTTACCAGCTGAGAATAGAATCAGTTTCTGTTCCCACTGCAAGCTGTTTCTCTGTTTCTGCATCCCCTAAACTCGGAAGATCTGTGAGTACAGAGAGAGAGCGAATTGGGAGGGAAAGGGAAAATAAATCAGTACATTTAAGAGCCTAGATGCTGAAAGTGCTTCACGGTTTCTAGTGGAAAATGTGTCAGAACTTTGGGGACTCTCCTAACTCCTAACAGATTTTGAGAGAAGTTTTCAAGCGCACCTGGTAACTTGGGAAGCGCACGTGGTAACTTGGGTTCCAGCCATGCCAATCTTTTGTTCCGATAAATTGTGCCATCTTCAAAATGTCGCAAGGCTCTGTTGTTTGGCCCAGCAGTTATGCTCAGCTCTTCTTGTGAAAGAATGGGTCCTTGTGGTTAGAACAGGGTAACCTGGGGACCTATTTATAATTTTGTTGTTTCTCTGCCATTTGGGCATGAGGGACTTCTTATGTGAATTGCAACATTCATTGTGAGGGGACAGGCTAGGATTCTACCCAAGTGTAAAAGAGAGCATCAGTTATTTTTGTTCAATGCTGCCTGCAATTTTGGAACTTTGTGCCACTTGCTGATTCACTTTAGTCAATATTTTCGAGTTGATTTGAGTTCCTTCCATTTATTATTCTGTGGTTTTGTGGCTTTCCCCCTTCAATTGTTCTGCCTTTGTAGGATTCTTCTTTTGTGTCCCAATCAAACCCTGGACTGCCAAAATGAAGCTACTTTCTTGGCTTTGTCGTTGGCCAAACTTAAGTCCTCATCGGCGCATGTTTCTGGCAGTAATTGGCAGACCAGTAAATGAGCTGGATTCTGTATCCACATTCATACAGCGTGTTGTTGTCCACCTGCAGGCTCCACTTGAGCATATTGGTCTTGCATTTAGGGACTCCGACTCTCAGCCTATTCAGGGTCCTCCAAGTGACATAGGGGAGGTTGAGTTCCTCAGCCATACCCTCTTTTAATGTTCCTTGTCTAGTGAGCTCCTTCCGCCATCTTCTAATTTGGTTCTGCGCTTTTGTAGGATGAAGCACACTGATTAAGACTTTGCACTATGTTGCTAAAAACAGTAAAACCTTTGGTTTTATCACAGATGTGATTGGGTGAGCATTTCACCAGTCCAGTCACCCCAGGAAGGCTGTGTGTTCTTCAGCCCTAAATAAAAAATACTCTTTCACTCCCCTTTTGCATCAGAAATCCTGAAATTTCTTAGTAAGTTTGGAAGCAGCTTAGTCCCCTAAGCACAAAAAGTTCATAGATATGAATTGAGGCAGCTCTGACAACTTTCTTTTCTCTTGTGTCTATACCAGTGTCTACCATGGAGATCCCGGAGGTGGACCTGACAGAGATGGCATTCGTGATCAAATCCCAAGTGATCTCAGAGGTATCCAGTAAAGTCCAGTCACTCCTAGATTTGCTTGAAACAACCACACTTGAGATTGCAGTGACCGGAGAATCAGGCGCTGGGAAATCAACCTTTGTGAATGCTTTGCTGGGTCTCCCGGATGGCGATCCGCGTAGTGCTCCGACTGGTGTCATTGAGACCACAACCACACCCAGGTCTTACCACCACCCTCATCTTCCTAGGGTGCGTCTGTGGGACCTGCCAGGCATTGGCACCCCAAGCTTCCAAGCGGAGAATTACCTGAAGCAGGTGGGATTTGAGGAATATGACTTCTTCATCATTTTGGCCTCCGAGCGGTTCCGGCAGAACCATGCTGACCTAGCCCATGCTGTGGCCACCATGGGCAAGCGTTTCTATTTTGTCCGCTCCAAGGTGGACCAGGACCTGAAAGCTTCACGGCAACGCAGGCCAACTCATTTCCAGGAGGCCACGGTACTACAGGAGATAAAGGCAGATTGCATCCGCCAACTGAAGAAAGAAAGTTTGGATATCCCTCAAATCTTCTTGGTCTCCAGCTTCGAATTACACAGATTTGACTTCCAGTGCCTTCAGGACACTCTGGCCAAGGAGTTAGAAGGCCATAAGCGTCACACTTTGCTGCTCTCATTCCCCTCAATGACCGCAGAGGCTGTGCAGAAGAAGAAAGCATCCCTGCGCAGGCACATCTGGAAGAAAGCACTGATGGCGTGTTTTGTGGCAGCCTTGCCCGGCCAACCTTTCCACCTCAACATCTCTATGCTCATGAACACCCTTGAATCGTACCGCAAAAGCTTTGGGTTGGACGACGACTCTCTTCAGACATTGGCCATCACTGCCTCGAAGCCCTGTTATGAACTGAAAAAACAAGTGCGCTCAACGTTAGGAAAGGACGTCTCTGAGAATTCAGTCCAAGCCATCCTAAGACAAGGTGCCATTTGTGGACAGATGGCCACCCAGCTGCTGAAGAACAAGGTGCCCCTTTTGGATAATTTGATAGCTGGGACCATCTCTTTTGTAGCTTCCTATTACCTGCTCCATACTGCTCTGGACAGCTTTGCACAAGATGCCCAGAGGGTCCTTGTGAGAGCCTATGATTTGGAAGATGCCTTCCAGGGTTCAGTATTCAATGTTCCAGAAGCTGGATTCATCTATGATTAAAGATGGACCATGAAAGCTACCTAAGATTGGTTGGTGAAGAGTGGCCAAGGTTTCTCTCATGTTTCAGCCATGCTCCGCTTTGGTCCAACCAGCCAGCAGAATATCCTCATAACTCTCTGCATACTCCTTTTTCTACCAAAGAGTCCTCAGACAACTCTTTGGGAGGGAGTGCTTCCAAATTCCCCAAATTGGGGGAAAATCACAAAGAACTAAGCAAGGGGATTTGGAAGCACGTCCTCACATTTCTATTAGACAAGCTCCTGCCAACGTAGCAGTTCGAAAACAAGAAATTGCAAGTAGATAAATAGTTACTACATTGGTGGAAAAGGTAATAGTGTTCCATTCACTCTGGCATCTAGTAATGCCTGCAGATACAGACAGCACTGGCTCTTTGGCTGTAAACAGGAAGAAGAATAGGAGGAAGTATTAATGGAATGGTATTTGATGGGAAGATTCCCAGTGCACTTTTGACGTGAGCATTACAGTCTTTCCCCGCATACCACTTATATGCGTTCACAATTTGTGTGATAGAATCTTTATTCTAATTGATTGCGTCCTTTTTAAAAATGAATCTAGATTTTCTTATTAACACTTTTGATTTCTCTATTAATACAAGGCTTTCTTTAAATAAAGTTGATTAATCAGATGAAATATGGCTTATTTTAAAGTAAAGGATATTTCTATTCAATAAATTCTTTTATTCTTCCACCTCTTGTTGAATTTGCAATCTGTTCGTTGTATCCATGGGACCAATGTGTTAAAATGTGAAAATGAAGCATGTGATGTATCGGGAATATTAGAAACATCCCCCTTGCCTGGCCAGACATCCCACTACGGTAATGGAGTAGACCATATAGCCAGAGACTCAACGGCAAGTATTGGGCAGTGGTCAATGACCTGACTCCCTAATGGGGCCAACGGCGGGTGGATGAGCCCCTTTAGGTGGGGTGATGGTCCCTTCAGTAGAGGAAATGCCACTGGAAACCGTCATATTGGGCCCAATGGCAAAATGAACGGAGGAGGAACTCTGATTCTCAAGGGTTATGGAGGCAGAAGAGGCCATGCCAAATGGACTGGCTGTGAAGGTGCACCTTGTCAATGTCCTCAAGGCTGTGGCAGTCCATTGCAGTCCCGGTGTTATATCCTGCATGTCTCATTTCATGTGTGCCACAGGAGATGGCTCCAAGATCATAGTGTGTGGGTCACTTCATGGCAAGCCGGGATCCACCTTAAACAAATTCACGCCAATGTCATTTTTCCTGCTTCAGGGGGAAAATGCATTCTCGGATACGAGTTGTAGTCGACAAGTCGGCCCTAGTGGGCCACATGCAGCAAACGGCCAGCCTTCCTCTAGAGTCCTAGCCATACCATTTCTTAAAGCCACAGATAAAGAATCACATATCTTTTGCATACAGCATTTGACAAGACCCATCCAGTAGCTTAGAAAAGCATAATTTATGTGAATGGAGAAGAGCAGTGATGTGCTGCAAAAAAAATTACTACCCCTACCATGGGCGTGGCTAACTGTGGGTCATGCCCACTTGGCCTCCCTACGTCATGGCCTGGGGTAGGGTGGTGGGTGTGGCCAGCCAAGTGGGCATGGCCTGGGGGAATTTCCGCCACCGGTGCCCGGGCACCTGTGGGCACCTGGAGCAGCTCAACACTGGAGAAGAACATCATAGGGTACAAGCAGAAAACTATTGAGACACTGGTTTTGATGACATTGAGATGCATGGATAGCTCAGTGAGCTGGAGAACTCAAGATAAGGAGTTTGATTCCCCACAGTGCCTCATGGGAGAAGAACTGGCCTGTGTAGATTTGGGCTGGTTGGATAGATCATCATCATCATCATGGTTTATTTATATCCTGCTTCCCTCAGCCCGAAGGCGACTCGAAGTGGCTACCAACAGTAAACAAAGAAAAACATTACAATAAATTGCAAAATACAGAATAAATAAATACAGAATAATATACACAAGGCAAAAATACAACAAATACAATAAATACCATTCCAATAAAAATACAGTAGCATATCGGGGTACAACAGACTACCCGACAGCTTCAAAAACATACAGATCAATTCACCCACACACCCCCCAAAGTCCCAGAGTCATAAGACAATAAACCTACTGCCTCTGTGAGCCCAAAGTCCTAGCCAGCAGTGTGGCAGTAGTGGAGGAGGGAGCTGACGAGAAAAGTTCATAGATCTATGAGCTAGGTATCTGACGGTGGAGCCGAAGGCTTCAAGTTCAAAAGCAAGAAATTGTAAGTAGATAAATAGGTACCATTTCAGTGGGAAGGTAACAGTGTTCAGTGCACTCCAGTGTTGAGGCATGTCTGCCACATGTTCACGGAAACGTCTGCAAATGCAGACGGCTCTGTATATATATTTTTTGCTATAAACAGATGAGCACTGAGCCCTAGAGTCGGATACGACTGTCTTTCGAGCAAGGGTAACCTTAAAGGTAAAAAGGTAAAGGTTCCCTTTGCTCGAAAGCTAGTCGTATCCGACTCTAGGGTTCAGTGCTCATCTCTGTTTCAAAGCCGGAGAGCCAGAGCTGTCTGCTTCTGCAGACGTTTCTGTGGTTGTGTGTCAGGCGTGACTAGACATTATTCTGTATGCATAGAATGCTGTTTACCTTCCCACCGAAGTGGTCCCTATTTATCTACTTGCAATGTCTTGCTTTCGAACTGCGAGGTTGGCAGGAGCTGGGACAAAGACGGGAGCTCATTCCGTCCTGCAGTACTCAGGAATCGAACTGCTGACCTCCCACCTTCCAGTCAGCATCTTAGCCACCTGAGCCACTTTACTTTTACCTATATTTTTAGCTTTTGAAAAAAAAAAAAAAGGTTCAGCAGCAAAACCTTCTGGAAGTCACTAGATGGCAGTCGGTCGTCTCTTTGTTTGCTGTCAAACTGAAGGGCCGTCATCAGCTGTCTGTATCTCGTAAAAAGAAAGTCTTAGAAGGTTGCAGCCTGCCTGTTCCTTTACAAGAAAGAACAACAAGCAATTCAAACAAGCACCAAAGATATTTATGTGCTGACTATTTCCTCCTTGGCTCTGGAATCTGTATATTCACTAGCTCGGAAATTATTCATTTAAGAGTATGTGCTATGAATGAGATACACTGGAACACATAATGCAAAAAGAAAGGAATATTTGAATAAATCCATGCCCATAGAAGTGTGGATTAATGTCAGAGAGAAGGGGGAAAGTGTTCCCTAGAATGAATGCCTTTGAATGTGTCTTCCCATTGCCTGTTCTTATACAGTACTGTACTTCCTCAACTACAAGGCATATTATCTTAGCGAATTTAGCCATTGGAACATATATAGCTGGATAGAGAATTTATCATACTTAGATGAATGTGTAGCACATCATGATTTTCAAGCTCCTTTAATGTTCAAACTGAATTATTTTGGATTTAAAGAAGAGTTTCTAATCCATTTTCATTGGAGAATCTTTGTTGTATGTCTCTGGACCTCGCCCCATTTTTATGGCGTGAAACCTTTCAACGTTTGCTCAGGATTTCTCTGGCTTGATGTTGCTGATCAGCTGATGCTATCCATGGGGGATCATGTGCTTTCCATGAAGAACATCACAGCTTCTTTTCCTCCTTGCTTTCTCTGACGCGGGAAGTAATTATTTGTTTAATGCAAGGGAGAGCGAAGTGTGACCTTCTAGAAATGTTGGACTTTAACTCACATTAACCTTAGACCAGTGGTGGCAAACCTATGGTACACATGCCAGAGGGGCCACTCAGAGCCCTCTCTATGAGCACGCACACTGTTGCCCCAGCACAGAGTTCACCCCTCCCGACTGCCCAGCAGCCCAATGGAAGCACTTCCTTCCTCCCCCCAGGACAGAGTTTGCCCTGTCCTCTGCTGAACAGCCCAATGGGAGTGCTTCCTTCCTCCCCCCAGCACAGAGTTTGCCTTGCCCTCTGCCGAGCAGCCCAATGGGAGCGCTTCCTTCCTCCCCCAGCACAGAGTTCGCCTTTCCCTCTGCCGAGCAGCCCAATGGGAGTGCTTCCTTCCTCCCCCCAGTACAGAGTTTGCCCTGCCCTCTGCCGAACACCTCAATGGGAGTGCTCCCTTCCTCCCCCAGCACAGAGTTCGCCTTTCCCTCTGCTGAGCAGCCCAATGGGAGCGCTTCCTCCCTCAACCCAGGACAGAGTTTGCCCTGCCCTCTGCCGAGCAGCCCAATGGGAGCGCTTCCTTCCTCCCCCAATACTGAGTTAGCCCTGCCCTCTGCCAAGCAGCCCAATGGGAGTGCTTCCTTCCTCCCCCCAGTACAGAGTTTGCTCTGCCGAGCAGCCCAATTGGAGCACATCCTTCCTCCCCCCCAGCATAGAGTTTGCCCTGCCCTCTGCCGAGCAGCCCAATGGGAGCGCTTTCTCCCTCCCCCAGCATGGAGTTCACTCCGCCCCTCTGTGGCGCAGACGGCAGCCTGTTGATTTTGGGCACACAGTCTCTAAAAGGTCCACCATTGCTGCCTTAACCCAACATGATCAGTGGTGAGGAAGGGGAGGAACTTGCAGCCCATCCATATCTGAAGACGTTTATTCTCGAGACTTATTAAGTAGCAAGTAGAAGGGAAGAACTCTTCATGAGCCTTTGGAAATTTGCTGCCAGTTGGGTTAGATAGCACTGGAATAAATGAACAAATAGCCTGACATGACAAGGTGGTGTTTGCTTTCTGGAGGACCTGTGCATTAAACTATAACCTGGGGGTGGGGGGGGAGGGGGACTTGCATCTCTCCAAAACACTGCAATTAATTTCAAATCCATAAAGTTGCTTTTTAAAAAATCGTGACTTAAAAAACAACAACAGTGAGAATAAGGAGTCAAAGGCTGTGAAGTTTTATGAAAATCCCAACATTCAAAAAGCATATTTGTCGTGAATTATGATTGCCTGGCAGCTTTCTTATTCTCTTAATTTTATAGCTCCTCTTTTATTTTCCTGGTGGCTTTACAAGCTGGGAGCAACTGGTATTTGCTGTGAACAAATATTTGCAGAAGATACCAAATGAGTCCAAAGTCTCCGTTTACAGCTAAGGCTTCTGTAGGTGTCAGCCATTCCCCCACCCCACCTCACCCCGGCTTTGTTCCACCATTTCATGCTAAGATGTTCCTACCTTCTGGAACCAAAATTGTAGCCCATGATTTCTCTTGTTTCTGATACACAAATAGGATTCGAAAGGCAGGAGGAGGACAGATGGAGCACAAATGAATGACCTTGGTGTTGATTGAGGACAAGGATGGAGAATATGTAACCCTGTAGATATTGTTGATGGGACTGCAGTGGCTTAGTGGTTAAGATGACAAACTTTATGACTGGAAGGTCTGCAGGTCAGAAATTTGAGACCTGAGTGCTGCACAACGGAGTGAGTGCCCATCTCTGTTCCAGCTCCTGCCAACCTAGCAGTTCGAAAGCAAGAAATTGCAAATGGAGAAATAGGCACCACTTGGGTAGGAAGGTAAACAGTGTTCCGTGCACTCCAGTGTTTAGCCAGAGTCGGATACAACTGGCTTTCACGCAAGGGCAACCTAGATATTGTTGGTCTACATTTCTCATAATGTCTCATCATTGACTAGGCTGGTTGGGATGGTAGGACGTGTAGTCCAACAACATCTGGAGGAGCATGGCTGTTCATTCCTGAGCTAGTTAGGAAGTTAGAAATGTTAGCTTTCCAAATTGCCACCTCTGACTCCTATAGGTTCTGAGAAAGCCCTGTCCACCCTTGATGGCATCCTTTCTTATACATGAATGTGAGGTTGGGTGCCGGCTCCTCCTCTCCCCCTTTATGAGAATGTGTCACCATTCTTGCTTGTTTCCAGCCCACATTTATCATCTGGCACATAATTTATGATTTGTTTGCAAAAAATAAGACGTTGTGTTATTTATTAAACAGTCATTGATGGCCAGTCATTTCCTGGTCATGGGAATGACCGTAATCTGCAGGATGGCATCAGCTAAGGTGCCACACCTCATCCAAACTAGTCTGCTTTCCTCCATTCCAGAGGTTTTACTAGGTGGCATAGTTGTTGGAATCACTAAGAATTCATTCCCACCCAATTGTCTTGTCATGTGTCAACTGAGCTGCTGCTTGGATAGGCGCCAGGATGAAGCAGTAGCCATTTTAGCTTCTCTAAACTCAGTACTCAACAAGAGTTCTGGGCATTATATCTGAGGGAATCTAAGATGCCTCCCGATCTAACTCTCACTACAATGGTCTGAATAGTGAGATGCTATGTGTTCCAAGCATTGCTATGTGGAGTCGAAGCTTGGACATTGACTAAAGCAGTGATTCCCAACCTTTGGTTTTGGGACTTCAGTTCCCCAAAGCACTCATCACACAATGTACCGACTTAGGCTTCTGGGAATTGAAGTCTCCCTGTGGAGCATGGGCCCCATGTTGGGAACCACTGGACTAAAGCATCTGAAAAAAAGATAGAAGCTTCTGAAATGTGGATATGCAGACAGTTGCTAACAATATCATGTGTTGACCATGTGGTTAATGTAAAAGTGTTGCACTGGATGGATAAAGAACAAGAACTGATTAAGACCTTTAAGCAAAGAAAGCTCCAATACCATGGGTATATCATGAGGAATGACATAGAATATTCCAACTCGCTCTGCAAGAAAAGATACCTGGGAAGAGAAATCATGGACGTAGACCGGGGTTCCCAACCTACGACCCATGGGCCAGTCCCAGCCCACGGCACCATTCCATCCAGCCTGTTGCCACCACCACTGCCTCACCCAGATGTGGAAGCGGACGCATTTACGTCAGCCATAAAACATGCCCGCACTTGCATAAACATGTCCATGGCTGTTGTAAATGTGGAAGTGGGCACATTTACAACAGCCGTATATGCGCCCTGTGTTAGAATGTTCGAAGTCAAATATAATATTTTAATCACTACAAAGGCATGACAATATTTTGTGCATAGTAGAAACTTTGTGGCATACATATTGAGCATATACATTTGGCCAGGAGGCCTGGCTCTCATTATCCCTGTGGTCAAGGCTCCTAATTATTATATGTCAG
This sequence comes from Bradypodion pumilum, assembly GCA_035047305.1. Lineage (NCBI taxonomy): Eukaryota > Metazoa > Chordata > Lepidosauria > Squamata > Chamaeleonidae > Bradypodion > Bradypodion pumilum. The sequence goes on from JAWDJD010000007.1 coordinate 7,543,716, forward strand.
TGATGACCAACCTTGGCACTCCAGATGTTCTTGGTCTTCAATTTCCAGAAGTCATCATCAGCAGTGCTGACTTGGGCTTCTGGGAATTGAAGTCCAAGAACACTTGGAGTGCCAAGGTTCGTCATTACTGTTATATGTTTCCCACACTATATCTCATCCCATTCAATGAACTCTCAGACAGATAGTCCGATAAGTAAGCACCGCTGAAAGATTTATTTATTTTTTGCAACTGTGTGAGGTTTTGGGGCTGTGCATGCTAGCTTTACAGCTTTAGAAAATAATATCTAGTTTATCCCTTGGTAATATCAGACTGTTGTGGCTTAGTGGTTAAAAAGCTGGACTTGACAACTGGAAGGTCGACAGGTAAGCAGTTCGAGACCTGAGTGCTGCTCGACGGAGTGAGCTCCTGTCGTCTGTCCTAGCTCCTGCCGGCCAAGGAGGTTGAAAGCAAGAAATTGCAAGTAGCTAAATAGGTTCCACTTTGGTAGGAAGGTAACAGTGTTCTGTGCTCTCTGGTATCTAGTCATGCCTGCCACATGTCCACAGAAACGCCTGCAAACGCAGACAGCATACCTGTCAAGTATCCCGTATTGGCCGGGATATCCCGCAATTCAGGGCTGCTTTTTCCACTTTCCCACCTGGACCTGCTGCCATCCCATAATTTGATGGCAGGGGAAAGTAAATAAATAAATAAGTAAATAAATATCGACCTTCTGGGGTGCTTATATATGGCACAGTACATTTGAATTTAGCTCCATGGTTGTCCATTGGTTCTGGCATCCGTGACGTCATTGAGACGTACGGAATACCTTACAAGGATTTACCTGCGACGGAAATCTTTCCCGCGGGAGACTATAGTTGGTTGTTTTATACCATGTGATCCGAGCGCTTGCAGCTGCCTCTGATATCCTCTAGAGGCAGCTGAACCGCGTATCATATCAGCTGTGCTACATTGAGTTACATTGTAATCATTCACAGTTACATTCTTAAAGGTATGGAACTCCATACACAACATCTCCCCCCCCCAACCCAAGAGATGTCAGAATAAAAATAATTGGGTATATTCATGTTCTTTTTTACCTAAAAAGTTACAAGAGTACTGATAACTATTCTCTTTTCTGATTGGTTCTTTTGGATCCTCCTCTGTCACTGAGGGGAATCTTCAGATTTACGACCATTGGGTTATCTGGGTAGTATACTCCAGCTTTGAGGAAATGTTGCCTCCAAAGTTTTACTCCTCTTTCCTTTGTCCTGTCATGTGTCTTCATCCGGGGAAGCTGAAGATTTAACATCTTTGGGGTCAAATTAGACCTTAACTTTTCTGCCTAGAGTTAACTTAAAGTTTATACAACCTTAGCACTGAATATGAACCATACACTCAAAGAGGCCAGCTTTTGATAGCTGACAATGTTCCTTTTCAAGATGAGATCATGTTTGTGTATATCTAAAGACTCTTAGTTAAAAGCAATGTACCTGAACATGTGAATAAATGAATATAGATATATCATAGTGTGAATGTGTTCACTGAGACATAAGATGAAAAGAAAGGAAGTAAGGGATGATATCAATGGAATAACTTCTTTGTGTCTAAGTATATAGGCTAACACACACACACACACACACACACACACACACACACACACACACACACACACACACACACACACGGTAAATGCAGCCCCATACAAAGAAAGCATACAAGATTTATACACTTCTTGCTCCTCTTTTTTTGACATCTTAACTAAGAGTCTTTAGATAGACACAAACATGATCTCATCTTGAAAAGGAACATCGTCAGCTATCAAAAGCTGGCCCCTTTGAGTGTATGGTTCATATTCAGTGCTAAGGTTGTATAAACTTTAAGTTAACTCTGGGCTGAAAGGTTAAGGTCTAATTTGACCCCAAAGATGTTAAATCTTCAGCTTCCCTGGATGAAGACACATGACAGGACAAACGAAAGATGAGTAAAACTTTAGAGGCAACATTTTCTCATAGCTGGAGTATACTATCAAGATAACCCAATGGTCGTAAATCCTCAGTGACAGGGGAGGATCCAAAAGAACCAATCAGAAAAGAGAATAGTTATCAGTACTCTTGTAACTTTTTAGGTAAAAAAGAACATGAATATACCCAATTATTTTTATTCTGACATCTCTTGGGTTGGGGGGGGGGGAAGAGGAGCAAGAAGTGTATAAATCTTGTATGCTTTCTTTGTATGGGGCTGCATTTGCCAACAAGTACACTGGCTTGTACAGATGTATGCCAAGAGCTCCTTTAATATCGATATTAAACGAACAAGATTGGAAATAACTTTTCTCCTGGATTAATTTACAACTCAATATTTTGCCTGGCCAGGGGGGGGGGGGATGAGATTTTTGAGTGTTGCGTGTTGGTGGGTGGAGGGTTATATGTTATTGGGGAAAAAATAAATGACAGGAAGCTGGCAAGGAGACATGATCATCTTTAAGACTCTGCAACACTTTGATTTCTCTGTATTCCATCTTTCGTGAAGAGCCATCACAGATGTGTGCCCTGGTAGCGCAGAGGTTAAACTGCTGTCCAACCAAAAGGTTGTAGTTTGATCCTGACCAAGGCACAAGGTTGACTCAGCCTTCCGTCCTTCCAAGGTTGGTAAAATGAATCCCCAGCATGTTGGGGGTAAAATGATAATTACTCTGTGAACTGCCAAGAGAGTGCACTAAACGTTATGGGGCAGTATATACCATAAGTATAATCACTATTGCTATAGAAGAGGGGGGATGATGATGATGATAAATTCCTCAGGTTAGAATTAGACTGAGGAAAATTCAGGAAAGCAGACAGGGTGTCAAGGCAGGGAGTCAGAGGGTGAATCACTGAATCTTTGCTCTCTTCTTGGACCCATGACATATTTGTCAACAGGATTGGCCTTCAGTTGTCTGGTGTGACAAATAAAACTATGTTCTGCCAAGTATGGAAAGGCAGAAGCCCCCATATGCTCCATGGCTGTAATATTTCTTAGCAAGGACCGAAAAAGCAAAATTTCCATCAGGAAATCCTTCATGTATTTTCTTACTCCTTCTTTCCTTTGAGGAAACCTCATAGCCCAAATGATGGGGGGAAGGAAACAACATGGGTGGGATGTGACAACACATTGTCTTCTCACTGAGATGGGCATGGAATGATGGATTTGGACACTTCAAACATGGCAGCTTCATTCACGTCAGTTGTTCCCACACTGGGTGCTCTGGGAAGATAGTGTGAATCAACGGTTGGAAGCCACATGAAGTTATTTGGTATCTGGGCGTGGTAAATGCACAAGGAAGGAAAGTGCAAGTGGAAAATCACAAAGCAACGCAAAAGCTAAGCAATCACACTTATATACTCAGGTCTCAAACTGCTGACCTGCTGATCTACCGACCTTCCAGTCATCAAGTTCAGTCTCTTAACCACTAAGTTAGTTACAAATATAGGAATTGTGTGCTGTCAAGACTGACATATGGTGACCCTTTCCAGAGTTTTCTAGGTGGAGAACACACAGAAGGGGTTTGCTGATTCCCTTTTTCCGGGAGTGCTCTGTGACTACTGTGCAGACTGCACAGGTCTACACAGGTTGACTCTTCTCTCAGGAGGCACCGTGGATGCAACTGAACGCCCAACATCCAACCAGCTTAGTTATAAAAGGGACTCCCGTTATCCAACTCAGACATTTTGGTAGATCACTGTATTATCCACTACGTTATGGGCCCCGTTTTTGTTTCATAAAAAAAAGAAAAGGTAGATAAGATGATGACATAACACCAGAAAGATTTTAAGGGGAATTCTACAGAAGTTCATAAAAAGTAGCAATAGCAATTACACTTATATACCACCCCATAGGGCTTTGTGCACTCTCGGGGTGGTTCACAAGTTAAATAGGACTTTGCCCCCAACATGCTGTGGACTCATTTTACCGGTCTTGGAAGGATGGAAAGTTGAGTCAAACTTGTGCCCTGGTCAGGGTCAAACTCACAATCATTTGGTTGCAGGACAGCAGTTTAACCTCTGCGCCACCAGGGCTCATATCTGTGATGGGTCTTCACTAAAAATGGAATACAAAGAAATCAAGGTGTTGGAGAGTCTTGTTGATTATGAGGTTTCCTTGCCAGCCTCCTGTCTTACTTAACATGAGTAAAATGACAATGGAGGGGTAGGGTAACTTACTCATATCTTAACCAATTGGCTTCCAGCTTCTGTACAGTACAAGAGTCAGGAGTGTTTCATAGATGGCATTTTTGCAATGGTGGATTACTGCCTTGATCACAAGCCACCCCTAGTTCTGGGTTGGAAGTTGGGACATCAGATTCTGATTGCTCCTGAGACATCAAACTCTACAGGTGACCTTGGGCTGCAGCCAAAACTCTGGATAAAGTAGGAAGCAGAAGAACCGTGTACAGTTTGGGATTATTGAAGGAAAGGTGGGATATGAGTGAAGTGACTAGAATCTCAGTGATGGTGTCCCTTGACACTCCAGCTGTTCTTGAACTTCAATTCCCAGAAGCCCTGACCAGATGAAGTGTTGACTTGGGCTTCTGGGAATTGATGTCCAAGAACACCTGGAGTGCCAAGGTTCGCCGTAATGGGACTAGATAAAGACACCTGCAACCTGAGGCTGGCTGCGGTGGCTCAGTGGTTAAGCTTGCTTTGTTAGCTGGAAGGCTGGCAAGTTGGCAGTTCGAGACCTGGGTACTACATTATGGAGTTGAGTTCCCATCTCTGCCCCAGCTCTTGGGGACATGAAAGGAGCCTCATTTGGCCATTCCCTGAACAGAGTTTCTTCTGCAAAAACCCTTTCAACCCAGAATAATTTCTGATATGAAATTATTATCATTAGCCATTGGTCATGATGTGGAAACATCTTCTTTTGTGTCTAGGTCGGACGTGAAACTGCCAGGATGAAGTCACCTTTTGTGTATTCATTCCGTAGTTCCTTTCACCTGACCTAGCGTGAGAAAGATTAGCCAGCACAGGGTTGCTGTTGCCTGGGGTACACCTGATTGAGGTTCAGAAGTACCCCTGGAAACATCATGAGTTGAAAGTAAACCTACCACCTTTTTATAGTGAAAGGTGGTAGAGAGTTATAGAACTCTCTTATTTACATACCAATCTGGAACTAGCTGGCTGTGATCCAATACATAATTTTCCACCCTGTGCAAATCCATCACCAACTCTATAAAAGGAAGGAGAGGGACTGAAAAGTGGACTTGAACACCCAGATCTCCGCCTCAAAGGTAAGCTGCCATGGATTTTTTGCATTTAGAATAGCTGGTAAGAGGGAAGATGACTTGTGTTATTTTGTGTGCGAGCATATCCAGATTTACAAAGACCACCCAATATTATTGTCAGAGTTGGAATGGTTAGCTACTTGCAAATTGGTCCTTATATCATCCCAGAATTTTATATTTCAAAATAATGATTTTTAATACAGTAGCCCAGTTTTGTCCCTGAAATTTGCTCTTTGGATTGCAGAGGTGAGTGTGATGTCCAATGGTTAAATAAACAGAGGAAGTGACTATGGCAATACCCCGGATAATGCTAAAACTTGGTTCCACGAGTCTTAGCGTTATCTGATTTTTAACGTTATGCGATACATTTATCGCACATCATTTAAAAAAGCCGGCTTACTTAGGGGGAAGCCGGGGCGAGTGCGCCCATCCGCTTTCCCCCCAAACCAAGCCGGGGATAAGACGCTGTGATTCCCATCTTGGTTTGGGGAAACCGCTCAGACTGCCCATTTCCTTGGGGGGAGAGCGGCTGCACGTGCTCTCACCCCAAGGAAACCAGTGGTCCGATGCTTGGCTCTACAGAGGCCCCCTTGGCTCTAAGGGGGCCTCTGGAGATCTCTGCCCCAAAGCCGGCAGGGCTGGTCTCCAGCCCTGCTGGCTTTGGGACAGAGATCAACATCGGGGATTTGAGGAAAACTTTTGCATCACACAACGTTATCTTAAAGTGTTCCTCAAATTCCCCGACGTTATCCGATTTTAGCGTTGTTCGATGCATTCGTTATCTGAGGTATTACTCTATATTGTTATCTTTTCTCTCTGGAACTGTAAAATACCAGCTATTGCTGGGGTGAAAAAGGAATTATATGCCCCAAATCTAATTGTCAGCAAGTATATGTGAAATAATCAAATATTTGCTATCAAGCTTTAGACAGGAAGATTTGCATTTTGGACAGGAATTTAATGGGGTGAATTTATTATTTTGGGAAGTGCTTCACCTGTGTGGAATTGCTTTGGACATCTGATTACCTTCCTTGAAATGTCTTTTGGTTTTTCATGTGTGATATCCGATGTTCATCCTCAGAAATTCAAACCAAGTTTTCATTTTGCATATACCTTTGGACTGTTGAAACCATTACATCACCGAGGATTAAATTCGTTCTGTTCCTCTCTTGTTTAACAAAAGGGGAAATGAAGAGTCTGGCAAAACAGGGAGCATGAGCCCCCCGCATCCCCCAATTCTGTTTGTTCAGGTTGTTTTTAGAAAGATCTAGATTGAATGAACTGCCATAAGAAATAAAATAAAATAAAACTAGGGCACTGCAAAATAAAATCAGGCACTTCATGAACAAGTAACACTTCCAATATTTGGCCCTGATGAAATTCACCGATGCCACCCCTAACAGTCTTTTCTACATTTTAATAATACAATAGTAATATGTAAAGTTTTATACTTTATGCAATCTTAAAATGTTTTAATCTCACTGTATCAATTTTAATTGTTGTGTTCATTTTATAGCCTAGTTTCCCCCCCCCTTCTTTAATTTGCCATGCCCCCACTAGGTGAGAGCCTTGTTGGGGCGCAGGGGCTTTGAGCGGTCTAACTAGGCAGTGTTGCCCATCTCTTGTCAATGATGTTAGGCCGGGACTAAAATGCACCAAAGAGTCCTCTGTCGGATCCCTTGGGCCAGGTGAAAGCGGAGGGCACACGTCATGGTCTGCCTAGCCTATTGATGGCAAACCTTTTAGAGACCGAGCGCCCAAACAGAGGGGTGGGGCGAACTCTGTGCTGGGGGGAGGGAGGAAGTGCTCACATTTGGGTGCTGGGCAGAGGGGCAGGGCAAGCTCTGTGCTGGGGCAATGGTGTGCGTGCCAACAGAGAGGACTGGGAGTGCCACGCCTGGCACGCACGTCATAGGTTCGTCACCACTGGCCTACCTAGTGGATGAAATGATATCCAAATGGCTAAAACACCACATGCAGATGGACTTGATTTCTCAGGTCCATTTGCATGTGCAGAATGTCGCCGCGGAGACGGCTACCAATACGCAGTCTCCTCACTGAATAACAACTCCAGGGTATCCAAGGTACTTTGCCATGGTGAATGACTGGTGCCATAAACTATATTCTATTCTACCATTAACTGAAAAATCTTAATTTGAAGTGAGAAAATACTTTTGATGTGAATGTGATTGCTGGCAGTTGTGGTTGTCCAGGAAAACAAATGAGAAGAGGTGGAAAGCTGAGAAGGAAGTCACATTTTCTCTCTCTCTCCTTTTTTTTTTTTTTGGGAAGTACAAAACTGGGAAATTAACAGGAAGAGCAATGCTGCAATAAATGGTATGGTTGGCATGCCTGCCACGTGTCCACATAAACGTCTGCAGACGCAGATAGCACTGGCTCTTGGGCTATAAACCGAGATGAGCACTGAACGCTAGAGACGGAGACAAGAGTGACCTTTACCTTTACCTTCCCCCACCAGAACTGAAAAAATTACTTTGGGAGGACGGCAACACCCAGACATCCTACCAATTCTACCTCTAAGAACCCATGATGAAGGTTATGCTCTTCTTCGTTCTCTGCATTTTCTTCTCTGCAGCTCTTGGTGAGTTTTCTTAAGCTGGATTCCGTCGTCATTCTTTATGTGCTTCTTGGCCAAAAGACCGTAAATAGCAACCCAACGGCGCTCCTCTGATAGCCATTCCTTCGTTGCTGTACAGCTGGGCCTCTCTTACCTGTTCAGTAAATCCCAGGTATAGAGAGAAGGTGAGGAAGCCTTCCTATTGCTGTGAAAGATGTTAAAGGAGATTTCTCAGTGGTGGCCCCAATTGAATAATCTCCCAGTTGAGTTCCTTGCAGGTCCTTAGGAAAATGTTAAAAACCTTACTTTATGGAGAGGCCTTTTTATATATTCTTCCTTAGTAGGAGAAGTTACAATTTAGGTCCCCTCTCTTTTTTGACTATACAGTGGGACCTCGGTTAACGTAACTAATGCGTTCTCTGGGATGCTTCTTACAGCAAGAATTATTTTAACCAAATTTCCCATAGGAATGCATTGAAAACCAAAATACTTTAACTGAAATGCAGTTTCCCATAGGAATGAAGTGAAAACCAATTATTCCATTCCGGGAAAAATCCGTAAATTGAGCCACTATTTTCTATAGATTTCCTTTTGTTATGCATTTTTATGTTAACCGAGCCATTGGTTAACTGAGGTTCCACTGTATTGATCATTTTGCTTTGTTTGTACTGTATATTATTAGCTGCTGCTTGTTGAGTTTATCTGTTTTTCTTCTTATTGTTGATATGTTTAAGCTAGTTTTGTATTTAGTTTACATGGTGTTCATCACCTTGATTAGTTTCTGTACGAAGTCAGGAAATAAATAAATAGATGGATGAATATTCATTTATTTATTTATTTATTTATTTATTTATTACATTCTCTTAAAAGTAGAGACATCACCTTGCAAACAAAAATTCGCAACATCAAAGCAATTATATTCCCGGTGGTAATGTATGGTTATGAGAGCTGGACCACAAAGAAAGCTGAGCGCAGAAGAATATAGTTCTGAGTTCTCTTAAGGGAAGTGAAGCGGTATAGAAATGTAAATATAATAATAATAATAATAGTCATATAGACCCCTTTGAAATGTGGTGTTGGAGGAAAGTTTTGAGAGTCCCCTGGACAGCGAGGTGAACAAATGGGTCAATCTTAGAAGAAATCAACCCTGACTGCTCATTGGAAGGTCAAATAGTAAAGATGAAGCTAAAGTACTTTGGACATCAAATGGGAAGAGAGGATTCACTTGAGAAGGCCTTGATGCTGGGAAGGGTGGAGGGCAAAAGAAGAAGGGGGAGGCCCAAATGAGATGGCTAAATGGTATTGTGGGGGCACAGAGCTGAGCGGGTTGAAGAGAATGGTGGAGGACAGAGGTGCCTGGAGGACGGTGGTCCATAGGGTCGCAATTGACTATGCGACTAAACAACAAGGATAACATACCACCCATCTGGGACATGTCCCACTCTGGGTGGTCTGCAAACAATTAAATAAACAATAGCAATATAATACAACAAACAACAAAATAAATACCTGAGGGCAAGCAAACTCGAATGTAATCAGCTAACCTATTGGCATAGGTATGATATCCTTAAAAGACTTCCTTGAAGAGGAAGCTATTCAACCTCCATCCTATCAGGTATTTTGGTAGATCAATGCTGGACTAGCCCACAAGAGACTCCGATTTGAACTTGCGCCTCCATTTCCTACCAGAATATATAGTATCATCCAGTCATTCCCAATGTCCCTCCTTTTCCTCTGTTTCTAGGCGCTACAAACATTACATGCCTTTCATGCTCTATTGAGGAGAGCCAGTGTAACAACACATGCACCAATGCTGAAACTTGCATAGCGCTAAGAGAAGACAACACCTGGGGTGAGTGTTATGATGATCTTTAAACACCAACTCTCCTGGTGTATGTATATACAATTCTGTCCCTGCTTCTACCCATTACCATTTAAGAGACACAGAAGAGAAGGAAAAGGGGGAGGAGGATGGGAGAAAAACATAAGCCAGACTTTTCATGCCACAGGGTGGTCATATGGTTCAGCATGGCGGTCACATAGTTCCTCCCACCAGAAATGGAAGTAAATCACTCCAGGGCATGTGCAAAACGCTGCCGTAAATGCACCTGTGGCTGTCGTAAACGCATTTTGCAGTTACATATTCTGCTCTCTGGAACGGCAAGGGCAGCATGGGCCAGATACGGCCCATGGGACGTAGTTTGGCCACCCCTGACATAAGCCGATAAGCAATTTTATAAAAGATCTAAGTCTCATAATGGCCCTAATGAACTGAAACGCTGTAGGGGATGGAGCAGCCAAATAGAGTCGATCTCTCAATAGAGCCAGCGATGAAAACTCTGCTCCTCCTACTTAACATTCTGCCAACGAAATGGATGCTGATAGGTACCATCCCATGGAAATTATATGCAGGGCTATTGGGACTGTTTTTCTTCCTGCTTTACATATTCTCAACAATTTCTTGATTCTTATCATAGCTGTCAAGCATCCCATATTAGCCGGGAAAACCCCTTATTTTACCCTCATCCTGTATTAATTAGACTGCAATGCCCTATTGCCGCCATTGGAGGGCAGCACAGGATAAGCATAACTGTCAAGTATCCCATATTTGCTGGGAAATTTCCCTTATTTCCAAATCCAAAACTTGACAGGTATGATTCTTATGCATAGAAGCAATGTAGATAAACAAAGTTTGTAGAAACAGATAAGCTAGAGTTACCTGGGTTCAATTTCCTCTGTTTACTTCACTGTGATAGGATACAATAGTTTATTCTTATCCTTCAAAGCAAGGGTTCCCAACATTTTCAAGCCAGGGCCCGGGTCACACTCTCTCAGTCAGCTTTCAGGGCCTGGTGACCATTTAGCCCTGCCTGTACAATGGGGTGGCCATTTTGTCCCAACAGCTTCAAAGAGGTGGCCATTTTGTTTCCCGAAAGCCCTTGGACAGGGTGGGGTCACATGAAATGGTGCTGCAAGCAGGATATGGCCCGCGGGCCTTAGGTTGGGAACCCCCAGCTCTAAAGCCATGATTCCAGTGGTAGGATTAAAAAAAAAATTCTACCTCCCCAGTGGGCGTGGTATGGTGGGCATGGCCAGGGGGAAAGCCCTGCATTGTAGTCTTTTAGGACTACAGTGGTACCTCACACAACGATTTTAATCCATTCCATGGGGCTCATTGTTGTACGAAACAATTGCTATACGATGCATGCATCGTATAGCGATTTTCCCTATGGGATGTATCGTACAATGACTTTTTTTGCTAAGTAGTTTTTCCTATTGAAAAATTGTTGTACAATTTTTTTCCATAGGGAAAATTGTTATGTGGGACACCATTTTCCCCAAAACCTAATTGTTATACAATTTTGTTGCTATATGGGGTGATTGTTGTATGAGGTTTCACTGTACTTTATTTCAAAACTTGGATGGGCGGGGCCCATACCTGTCAACCGCGGCTCCGGAAAATACGGGACCTGCACAAACGGTTGTGCGCAGATCACCTTCTACGTGACCAGCGCAGAACGGTTCCGCGCAGATCGGATGCGCAATACCTCTTCCCCCCCCCGCTGCCAATTCCAGGGTTTTGGCAGCTGCAGGTGGGAAATGGCACAAATCGGCACAGATAATCGGGAAATCCCAGCCAATCCGGGAAGGTTGACAGGTATGGCGGGGCCATCTGGAGGTTCTGCTACTGGTTCTGGCGAACTGGTGTGAATCTAGTGGATCCCACCACTGCATGGTTCCCAACCTGGGGCACATGCCCCACAAGTGGGCAAATTGATTTTTAAGGGGGGCAGTTCAAGAATGAGTTATTAACAGTGAATGGCCTTTTAGGCTTCCTCTATGTTAATAGGAGTTCACTTTTTGAATAATAAGAATTATGTGTCATGGGGTGGGGGCATCAAGATTTTAGAGATGCTTAGGTGGTAAAAAAAATGGTTGGTTGCTCTAAATAGAGATGGAGCAAGTTTGGAAGCGACACTTCCAGAGCAAGCAAATGGCCGATACCTTGATATGCAGATGAATTTTGAAATGATTGCCACGGTTATCTGATTCACGTTGATATTAATGCTTTTAGGGATAAATGTTAGTTGTGATGGAACTACCATTGGCTCAAGTTACCCACAGGTGTTACAAAGTTTTCTAGTACTCTGGTGGCTTTGTTTGGGTGTCATGTGTTAGACCAATGTTTCCCAATCTGTGCTTTTTGGACTTTAATTCCCAGAAGCCTAAGTCAATTCCCAAAAGCACTGATCAGCCAATGTACTGATTTAGGCATCTGGGAATTGAAGTCTAAGAACCAAAGTTTGGGAAACACAGTGTTACCTTAACTCCATTGCTTCATCTAAGTGGGAATGTCCATTTTCTCTTTTCTCCAGGAAATCCCAATGGGACATACACGGCCTGTTTCAATCAAAGCAGTCAATGCAAACCCCTCGCCTTCACTTTGTCTATTGCTGGCAATCATCAAGTCCTGAGCAGTATGGCCTGTTGCATGACTGATAATTGCAATGGAGAACTCTCTCTGAGCGGTGGGTATAGACCAGGGGTCCCCAACCTTTTCAAGCTGGGGGCTGGGTCACGCTCTCTCTGTCAGCTTTGAGGGCTGTATGGCCATTTTGCCTCAACAATTTCCAAGGGGTGGCCATTTTGTTTCTGGAATGCCCATGGAGGGGTTGGGGGAGCACATGAAATGGCACTGTGGGTCAGATCCTGCCTGTGGACCTTCGGTTGGGAACTCCTGGTATAGACTGTGTTTGGAAAGGGTTCTCACTCAGAGGCTCCAGGGTCTGATGAATTCTTTCCTGAAAGCAACTGTGGGAGAAAATAGCATTGAGGTGGGGGTATTATATCAGAGAACGGTGGTGTGATCTAGTGCTATTGTCACATCCAATGGTGATGCCTCAATGATGGGGGTGGCCATTTTCTCCCAGCAGCTTCAAAGAAGTGTCCATGATCCAGCCCACAGGCCTTAGGTTGGGAAACTCTGCCCTAAATGTAAGACCAACATGCTCAAGTGGGGACTGCAGGTGGACAACACATGGTGTGAATGTAGAGAGACACTGAATCCAGCTCATTTACTGGTCTGCCGAGTGCTGCCACAAACATGAGGACTTGGGTTTGGCCAACAGCAAAGCGAACAAAGTAGCTTCATTTTGGCAGTTCAGGATTTGATCAGGACATGAAAAAAGAAGTTAGAATTCAAGTTCTCCCAAACTTTAGCTGAGCCAATTAATATACTTGCGCTAAATGCTTAGAGAAAGAACAAAATACCGTTTACTCACAATTAGGTCAGAGAAATAGACATGTGCTCACAATTCTCCATTAGCTTGTTTTTATAAAGAAGTAAAGTTAAAGTAAAGCCCCGGAAAGGGTCGACATAAGTCAGAATTGATTTGTAGCAAAAATATTTAAACTAAAGATAATGCTCTTTTACTGATACAGTATTACTATTTTACTGACATTGATAGTCTTAGCATTTTTATACATTGTAATATTAGATGATATTATATTTTACATTATACCTTTTATTATATTTGCATATATTGTGATTTTAGCATGATATATACTGGCTCCTATTTGGTTGAGTCTGGGGTTCCCAACCTTTTAAAGCCGGGAGCCGGGTCGAGCTCTCTCAGTCAGCTTCAAAGGCCAGATGACCATTTTGCCGTCTGCACGATGGGGGTGGCCATTTTGTCCTAACAGCATCAAAGGGACAGCCATTTTGTTTCTCGATTGCCCTTGGAGGGGCAGGGGCCACATGAAATGGCATCACGGGCTGGATCCAGCACATGGGCCTGAGGTTAGGAACCATTGGACTAGAGCATTATATAATTGCTTTTGTAGTACCACCACAGTATGCTTAATCATGTTCTAACTATTTTATCTATATGCTGGTCTTTGACTATACAGTAATACTCCAGATAACGTGTGCACAGTGTTAAAACCGGATAACATTAAGAAATCTGAGGGGGAAAATTGCACCACACAATGTTAAGTTAACGTTGTGCGATGCCGATGCATCGTGTTTCCCCCCAGATTTCTTCCGAAGACCTCTGTCCCAAAGCCCTCAGGGCTGGTCTCTGCCTGGGAAGGCGCTTCCCAGGCAGAGACCAGCCATGCAGGCTTTGGGCCACCTTTAATGTTGTGCGATAATTGTATCACACAACGTTAAAAAACCGCATAACGTCAAAGCTTGTGGAACCAAGCTTTAACATTATGCGGGGTATTACTGTAATAATAAATTGATTGGTTGATTGATTGACTGACTGATTGACTTGATGACCCTTAATTATCATAACAGTAGCATCCTGGTTAAGCCTTTTAGAAGTGGGCCAGCATTGGCGTTGGTACATATAAGGCCAAAATGCTGTGCTTCAGTCCAGCAAAATGAGACTTGTTCTACCATGACTTTCTCCACCTAAAACCTGTCTCTTGGTCCTCTCTCTCTTTTTTTTTACAGTGCCTCCCTCAAGTAATTTAGAAAATGGAGTTCATTGCTCAGCCAGTGGGATAGACAATCAAACAGTGTCCAACAGCAACACTCTCATTGCCTGCAAAGGAGCGGAAAATAAATGCCTTTCGTTCAGTGCATCCTCTACTACCGGTATATTCACCCCATTCCCTCAGCGACTGCGGTAGCTCAAATGGTTAAGACACTGAACTTGACGACTGGAAAGTCAGCAGGCCAGCAATTTGAGACCTGAGTACTGAATGACAGAATGAGCTCCCATCTCTGTCCCAGGTCCTGCCAACCTAGCAGTTCGAAAGCAAGACATTGCAAGTAGATAGATAAACTTTGGTGGGAAAGGTAAACAGGGTTCTGTGCACTCCGGTGTCTAGCCATGCCTGCCACATGTCTATGGAAACGTCTGGTGATGCAGGCAATTCTGGCTCTTTGGCTATAAACAGAGATGAGCACTGAACCCTAGAGTCAGATACGACTGGATTTCGAGCAAGGGTGACCATTACCTTTCCCCTATTCCCTTGTATGGAACTGACACACAGCAGGGCTTTCCTCAACCAAACTTTTAGCAGGATCTTCTGAAAGTCAGAGGTCCACGATTAGTTTTGGCATTACTTTGGGATAGGATTAAAAAGTGGGATGAATCTGAGAGCCACATAATAGGGAGGAGGATATATCATTTGTAGCCCTGAATTATTTATTGTAGTATCGAACTCCTTGATCTAGCCCAGGAGTTCTCAACCTTTTTGAAGCCGGGGGACCTGGCCTCGCTCCCTCAGAAAGCTTCAGGGGCCGGATGGCCATTTCCCCCATCCTCCGCCACATGGCACTTCCTGGAGTGGTGGAGGCAGTGGCGGGGGTGTGGGGTGTGTGTGCACATGAAATGGTGCTGTGGGAGATATCCGGCCCATGGGCTGCAGCTTGAGAATCCCTGATCTAGCCACTAAGTGGAGGAAAGTAGAGACAGTACCACGTTCATCCCTGCCATGGGTGGAAGCAGAACCTAATTTCTTATCTTGCGTCAAATCTGCCCAAGCACAGCATGAGAAAGAGGTCTTGAAAGAGAAAGCAAGTCTTCACTTACGGTATTCTATTTTCTTACTTTCTCCAGGGAATACAGTCAAAAACATCACAGTCAAAGGCTGTTCAACTGAGAGTGCTTGTAGTTTAGTACCGGATGACATTATAGCCATCGGAAGCAAGATCTACACGCTGTCGACGAAAGCTGTTTGTACCAACCGAGCAACCTTGTCTGCTTTGTCTTCAGTAATCCTCATCCTTCCAGCTGCTGTTTCGTTCTTCATGTCCAATCTCCTCTCTTGACCTACCTGCCCCAGCATTGTCTTCTAAATTGGTGCTGGTTACAGACACAATGCTCAGTTTAGTCTCCAGAATTGGAAATAACATTTTAATTAGGACTGTGTTTTTTTTTTGGGGGGGGGGGCTTTTGAGTATCCCAATTTCTGAGGGACCAGATACCTCAACATCTACAATTCCCCTACCCATCCTAGTTCCTCTAACTCAATGGTGGTGAATTTATGGCATGCGTGTCAGAGGGGGCACTCAGAGCCCTCTCTATGGGCACACATGCCATTGGCTCAGCACAGAGTTCACCATGCCCCTCTACCCAGCAGCCCAATGGGAGTGCTTCCTCCCTCCCACAGCACAGAGTTTGCCCCACCTCTCTGCCCAGCAGGCCAATGGGAGTGCTTCCTCCCTCCTCCCAGCACAGTTTGCCCCGCCCCTCTGCCCAGCAGCCCAATGGGAGTGCTTCCTCCCCCCAGCACAGAGTTCACCCGCACTTTGGCACTTTTGCGATAAATAAGTGGGTGTTGGCTTGCAGTTTGGGCACTTGGTCTCTAAAAGGTTTGCCATCACTGCTCTAGCTGGTTAGAAAATTCAGTTGCCCTCTCTGGAATTCTCCTTGCTTTCCTCTACTTTAAGAACCAGTATGGAAAACGTCAGGGAGCCCAATTCTCTCTGGTCTGTCTCGCCTCCTAAGGGCAGCAAAGCTCCCTGCAAATACTTCAAAATTGGTGATTGGGAAGGAGATGAGACAAAAAAAAATTCAAAAAGAAGAAAATGATGGGAAAGATATGCAACAATTGTTTTTTTAAAGCCCCTCACGGAGCAGAGAACTGCGAGGAAGGCAAAAATCTGTTGGCTTGGGAAGAATCGATCACACGTTGAGGAGAGCGAAAACCATGAGTTTGGCCTTGTCTGCTCTCTCTCCTGCAATCCCCAAGCATATAATGCACCTGCCAAAAACAAGCCCTCTTGGCCACCTCGCTATCTATTGGCCATTAACAAAGCCCTCCGCTTATTCAGGACAAAACTTGACTCGGTGTAAGCTGATAATGCAGGCGATGCCTGTTCTATACTTTCTGATCTAAAGAGCGGAAGGGCAGGGATTCTCCCTGGACAAGGGCAGGAGTTCTTTTAACAAATAGCAATGTAATCCTATACATGTCCATCCAGTGGCGCTTGTTCCCTTGTACATCTGTGTACAATAACCAACGTATGTATGTCACAAAAAACTCATTCACTCAAATGCTTCTCAATTGTGAAGTGGTGTTTCAAATTTCAAATGCATGCCTTTTGTCCAGGCTGGAGAGAAAAATAAATAAAAGGTTATAAAATGAATTGCTGTAAATCTCTCCCTTTCTCTCTCTCACACACAGAGGTATATACATAAGTTTCTCTTGCTCGAAAGCCAGGCATTTCTGACTCAAAGGGGCGGTGGTGCTGATCTCCGTTTACAGCCAAAGAGCCATCTGTGTTTGCATACATTTTCCGTGATCATGTGGCAGGCATGTCTAGATGCCTGAGCACACAGAAGGCTGTTACCTTTCCTGCCGAAGTGGTACCTATTTACAGTATCTACTTGCAATTTCTTGCTTTCCAACTAGGTTGGCAGAAGCTGGGGCAGACGATAGGAACTCATACAGCACTCAGGCCTCGAACTGCTTACCCGCGGACTTTCCGGTCCTCAAACTCAGTGCGTTAACCAGCAAGCCCCCCTGACCCTGTGGTATAAAATCTGTGCCGCTATCAAATTCTGCTAGCGATACCATTTTTCTCTCTGATTTTTTCCCACACTTTGGCCAGAGGCTGCCTTATTCTTCCTTGGGGGGGGGGGGGGGACCACAACTCTTACTACCTATTCAAGAAAATCTTTTCTGTACAGTATCCTGTTCTCAGAAATGCAAGGTTTTTTGTGTGCGGTGTTTCCACCAGCTATGTTTTGATATGCTCCTATTTTTTTTTTTAAAAAAAAATGGTTTAGAAATGTTTGTTGATTGATACTTAAGAGTACACTTTTCCTGCTATACTAATTTAACCTCATTTTATGGAAAGGTGGGGCAGAAAAATGAAATAACATTCGCATGAGTAACCATTGTTCTTCCAGCTCCTTTTAAAAGCACAATCATATGTTTGAGTGCTTAAAAATACCCTTTGTAGGGGGTGGTATTGCATGAGTGAGCACCACCTAACCAGACCTCTGCTTATTTTAAAGGTTGGTTAGAGGCGAAGACTTCAGTTATAAGTCCAGATGACCCAAGAAGTTGAACGCAGCCTCTGGCATTTATGCGGACTTGGGTCTCCATGGTGGACTTATAGCAGGAGTTCTCAACCTTTTTAAACCGGGGGCCGATGCTTCCTCAGACAGCTTCGGGGGCCAGATGGCCATTTTGCCCTTCCTTCACCACATGGCACTTCTGGGTGTGGTGGAGGCAGTGGGGGGCCACATGAGATGGTGCCCACAGGCTGCCGGTTGAGAATCCCTGACTTATAGATGCAATCTATGACCACATGCCTCCCTTAGACCACACTAGAAGACAAATGGTAAAACAGGAGAATTACCAATGTTAGAAGCCTTCAGAAGAAACAGATCATCTTTAAAACAATATGCACATCACCATGTGCCTTGTTCCAAACTCCCCCTCCCCCCCCCCCATTTTACAAAATTGGAAGGGAAAATCTGGATATTTTCCGCTTCATATTTCCAAAGTGGTGCAACATCCAAAAGCATCTGACTGGATCTTGGACCCAGTAACTTGTCTATCCCTGCTGTTGACTGACAAGTTAGATGTGAGAATGGATGGAGCCATGACATCATAATCACATCAGCCAATGGGCTTCATTTCTAAGCTTCTGATGTCGCCATATAAACTTCATTGAGCATGCTCTTGGAAATGACAGGAGCACCATCAATGGCTTTGGTTCCTGTAATGGTGTATGTGGTTGATCAGTCGATGGAGAAGGGACATTGAAAAATGAGAGTTAGGAGGAATTCTCGACGAGCAATATTTCATTTGCTGACAGCATCTGATAGATGGTTGGTTCTCAGCCAGTGGTATGTGTACTACCAGTGGGAGACACAACTACTTCAGGTGGGATGGAAGGATTTCCTTATAGTTACTAGAAATTTGATCGCCTCCATCTCCACAGCCTTCTATGGGGAGAATGAAGGGGTTATTATTGCAATTCTTTTTCTATCATACTATTTTCTGAAAAACATTGCCTGTTATTTTTTACATCCTGAAAACTTATTGTAACTGAGATAAACATCGGCTTTGCAGAAAGATGTCCCAATGGATCTTTAGTGTTTGGAAACCAAGACAATAGGAACAGCCGCAGTTAGGCTTAACACATCTTTATTGCATGAACTCCAGAACGAACATGTGGTAATGGTGGACAAACAGCTCATTTTATACAGTGGCTATACATTTGAATGTGGCTCCTCGGTTGCTCATTGGCTTCTGTCTGCGTGACATCACCCTTAGTCACGCCCTTCTTGTCCAGGTGAGATCGTGGTGGGAATCTTTCCCGCGGCTGTGGGTCTTTGGAGAATTTGTACCATGTGAGCTGGACGCTCGCTACTGCCCCCAGTGGTCACTAGCTCGCGTCCCAGTGCAGTTGGTTACATTGTTTCTTATATATGATAAAGATTGTTACATTCACTCATTCGTATGGTTAACTTGACTTAAAGGCACATTACAGCAGTTACATTCTATACACAACACCCCTCCCCCCTAGGATGAGACGAAGTCTCTCATCCAATATGGTTTTTTGCGCGAGCGCCTTGGGCATGCGGCTGACGGCTTGTCTCGGGGGAACTAGCGCTTCTCTGTTCCCTGGGTTCTTGTCCTGCAACAGGAGAGGGAAACTCGTTAGCAACTTGCTGCGGCTGTGCAGCTTCTGGCTGGGCATGTGGGGTTCGGGTAAACTCCAATGTGGAAAAAATGGGGGCATTGGGGGTTAACAAAAAACCCCACTTCTCGCTTGGACGGGTGGGGGACCACTCCGAAAAAAAACCCGGTTTTGTAACTCAAAATCAAACTCATCTTCTGGGATAACTACGGGGACAAACTCATTCCTCATCTCACTCCTGCCAGTGTTGCCCAAGGGATCCGGATTCGTAACTACCCCCTCCCCCTTTTGGCGGGGATCGCCGGTCCCCATTTTCTCCCCCTTGGGATAAACGGGTGGGGGAGGACCCTATCGCTGAGTTTTGTTGTGCAGTTTCTGTGCCCTGAGTACCGGGAACCCATGCGCCTCAGCGCCTCCTTTGTTGTACGCACGAGTCGCTCAACCTGACCATTGGTCGCTGGGTGAAATGGGGCAGAGGTGATGTGCCGAATGGCGTTTATTTTGATGAACGCCTGGAATTTGGCGGACGTGAAAGTACTAGCGTTATCGCTCACAAGCATGTCGGGTATTCCAAAAGAACTAAACACCCTGCACAATTGCTTAATGGCTGCGGCTGATGAGGTGTTAGTCATTGGAATAACTTCTAACCACTTGGAGTACGCATCAACTATGAGAAGGAAAAGGGAGCCTCTGAAAGGACCTGTGAAATCTATGTGTAGGCGAGACCACGGCCCCTTGGCTGTGTCCCATTCTCTATGTGGAAGTCGGGACTCTTCGGGCCGAGAGCTTTGGC
Organism: Bradypodion pumilum; assembly: GCA_035047305.1. Taxonomy (NCBI): domain Eukaryota; kingdom Metazoa; phylum Chordata; class Lepidosauria; order Squamata; family Chamaeleonidae; genus Bradypodion; species Bradypodion pumilum. The sequence goes on from JAWDJD010000007.1 coordinate 7,563,947, forward strand.
AACTCTCGCAAGTGTTCATCATGTGCTCTATATCAGCATCTAATTGGGGCCACCAGAAATAGCTCCTGGCTAGGGTTTTAGAGCAAACAATTCCCGGGTGGCTGACGTGCAGTAGCTTGAGCACTCTTGCTCTCAAAGACTCAGGAATGACCACCCGCTGACCCCAAAGGAGGCAACCCCTCTCAGTGGAAAGCTCGAGTCTCTTCCTAAAATACGGTGTGAATTCCTCTGAGGGGAAGTCGTTGGCCACCCTTTCTGCACCCATGAACACACTAGGGCCAAGGTCTTATCTCTCCCTGTCGCCTTAGCAATGTCGGCGGGTATTATTGGAGGCGAATCCAGAGCCTCTATCAGAAGTACCTGATGGTCCTGTTCTACCTCACACTCAGGATCCACAATGTGGGGCAGGGGTGACTTAGAGAGTGCGTCCGCATGGCTTATGTCCTTCCCCGGGCGGTAAACTAACGTGCTCCGATATGCGTTGAGAAAAATGGCCCATCGAAGCATTCTAGGGGACAGAATCTGCGGTGTGGGCTTATCTGTGGTGAAAATGCCTAACAGGGGCTTGTGGTCGGTCACGATGGTGAAGGGGCAGCCATATAGAAAATCATGAAACTTCTTCGTCCCTGCAATTATCACAAGTGCCTCCCTGTCTGTCTGCGCATAGTTTCGCTCTGCCTTTGAAAGGGATCTCGAATAGAAGGCCACCGGGGCTTTCCGCCCACTCTCCAACACGTGGCACAGGATGGCCCCCACTGGTGAGGCATCGCAGACCAAAACCACTGGTTTCTTGTGATCGAAATGGGTCAGAACGGCCTCTGAGGACAAGAGCTGTTTTAGCTCATTGAACGATTGCTCTTGGCTCTCGCCCCATCGCCAAACCACATCTTTTTTGAGTAGCCTATGGAGCGGCTCTGCCACTGATACCTTCCTGGGCAGGAAGGAATGGTAAAGGTTCAACAGCCCCAGGAAGGATTGTAACTCGGGTTTTGCGGTGGGGCGAGGGGCATTTTGAACGGCGGACACTTTTGATTCCGAGGGTTTTATGCCATTTGGGGTTATATGGAACCCTAGAAACTCCACTTCTTTTGCAAAGAACACACATTTGTCTTTCCGTAACCTCAGCCCTGCTTTCTCGAATGCGGTCAGTACTCTGTCTAGTCTTTCGGCCAGTTCTGACTCACTCCCCCCTGTTATCAAAACATTGTCAAAATATGGGAGAACACCTGGCAAACCCTTTAAAAGTTGCTCCACTAAGGACTGGAAAACTCCTGGCGCCGAGTTCACGCCGAACTGTAGGCGTGTTACCTTAAATGCCCCCTTGTGGGTAATTATCATCTGCGCGGCGGCTGCAGCTGGAGTTACAGTTAGCTGCTGGTACGCCTGCGCCAGGTCCAATTTAGCAAAACACTTCCCCCCGTGTAACCTGGCTAACAAGTGGCTGACTACCGGCACCGGGTATGCATTTGGGTGTATTGTATTATTGAGGGTGCACTTGTAATCAGCACAAATCCGAACCTCCCCGTTAGCCTTTAACGCTGTGACAATAGGGGTTTCCCACTCCGTAGAGTCCACTGGGGCCAAAATCCCCTGGCCCACCAACTTGTCCAGTTCCGCCTCTATTTTGTCCTTTAGGGCGAAGGGCACCCTTCGTGGTTTGAGCCGTATTGGGCGGAGCTCCGGGTCCAGGTTGAAAGTGACTGGGGCCCCCTTGAATTTCCCTAGCCCCTTCTTGAATACCTTGGGGTGCGTGTTACACACTTCTTGGATTGGAGCAGTCCCGACGGCATGCACGCCCCCAATGAACAATCCCAGGGGCTTAAACCATTGTGTCCCCAGGAGGCAGCAGGCCCCCTCCTTCAGAACAACTAGAGGGAGTTCTCGGGTGTGCTGCTTGTACTGTACCTTAAATTTTCCCACCCACATCACTGGGATACTATTTCCTTGCACGTCTCGCAAGTTAGACTTCAGTGCCTTGAGTTTGGGTCGCACATTGGGGGGAATGCGCAAGAACTCCCTCTGGGAAATAATGGAGTAGGAAGACCCGAGTCTATCTCCATCCTAACTGGGACCCCGTGCAACAGTACCTCCACAAAGAAATGGGGGTGCCCTAAGGACACGCTGTGGATGGCCGCGTCGACATCCATGACGGCTCTCCAGTACACGCGGTGCACTTCTGGGTCATCGTCGTTGTATACTCTGCCGACGCCATCCTGCCTCCGCAGGGGATGCTCTGCTGGGCCCTTGCTCTCACGTCGCCGACGCCTGCACACCTTGGTGATGTGGCCCCGCAGTTGTGGCACTCTGCCTTCTGGAATGGGCACTTACTCCGGTTGTGGGGTGCTCTGCAGCCACCGCAGCGGCGGTTCCCCTTGTCTCGCCTCTCGCCCGGGCCTTTCTCAACTTTCCGGATGCCTTCGTCCTCACTGGAACACGATCCAGAATTGCCTGAAATGTCTGATGACGAGAGGGGCGAGCGTGGGAGAGGTGGTGCCCTCCAAGCCGCCTGAACCGCTGTTGCTGCCCCTTTGAGTGGTTGTGGCTTTGCCTTTAACAGTTTGACTCCGGCTTTTGTGGACTCAGCCGACTGTGCTTCCCTCAGTACTCCTTGGAAGGTCAGATCATGCCCCCGGTTCATGAGCTTCCTTTGGGTGTCCTCGTCCCACAGCCCACAGAGCAAACAGTCTCTAAGGGCCATCTCTAGGAAGTCTCTCCACTCGCATGGGGTTGCTGCTACGCGAAGGGCCGCCACATAGTCTGCCACGGACTCACCCGGCTTCTGGTCCCTTCTCGCGAACGCAGCCCTAGCCGAGAAAATGTACATGGCAGGCTGAAAATGCCCCCTCAATGCTGCCAGGAGATGCTTCACAGGGACCTCCTCCACCTTCCTCGGTGCCACCAGGTTCACCAGAAGCTTTACGGCGTGGTACCCAAGCATTGTGATGAGCAGGCCACGTTTCTTCCCCTCATCCGTGATGTCGGCTACCACCAGCGTGCCTCGAAAATGCATCTCGAACCAGTCCTATCGTTCGGGTTGATTAATGTCAAAAATCGGTTGTTGCTGTGGTGTCTTGTTTTCGTGGGAAGCCATATCCCACCTTCGTTGTCAATTTAGTGTTTGGAAATAAGACAATAGGAACAGCCGCAGTTAGGCTTAACACATCTTTATTGCATGAACTCCAGAATGAACATGTGGTAATGGTGGACAAACAGCTCATTTTATACGGTGGCTATACATTTGAATGTGGCTCCTCGGTAGCTCATTGGCTACTGTCTGCGTGACGTCACCCTTAGTCACGCCCTTCTTGTCCAGGTGAGGTTGTGGCGGGAATCTTTCCCGCGGCTGTGGGTATTTGGAGAATTTGTACCATGTCAGCTGGACGCTCGCTACTGCCCCCAGTGGTCACTAGCTCGTGTCCAAGTGCGGTTGGTTACATTGTTTCTTATACATGATAAGGATTGTTACATTCACTCATTCGTATGATTAACTTGACTTAAAGGCACATTACAGCAGTTACATTCTATACACAACATGATCAGAGATATTTCTCCATTTGTGAATCAGCCATACAGTAGTTCCAAGAAGCCACCAGTCCTGTAATACGAATTTACTCCAGGGCTTTTTGGTGGTAGAAATGATGCAGGGATCCAAATCAAAGCAGACCTGACAGATGGTGGCCCAATTCTCTCTTGAATGCTTTCAGTGTTGGAGCACTCGCCACCTCTGGAGGCAGTTGGTTCCACTGTCGTACTGCTCTAACCATTAGGGAGTTTTTCCCCTGATGTTCAGCCTATATCTGGCTCCCTTTGTCATCACGGGACTCTGGTTTTAAATAGAGTGATTAGCAGGAAATACAGTAGGAATATCTGCAGAACCATTGTGAATGATGGTATGGAGCATTTAAACCAGGTGTTGGCAACCTTTTTAAGTCCACGCTCTCTCAGACAGTTGAGTGGGCCAGACTGGTGGTTCTCCCCTGCCGTGAATGCCACTGTAAAACACATCCGTGGCTGTCATAAATGCATTTACGGCAGCCCATACCTGTCAACCATCCTGTTTTACCCGGGAAAACCCCTTATTTTTACCCCTCTTCCCGGCCCCCTCCCGCTTTATTAATTTCACCGTATTTTCCCTTATTTCCCTCCGGAGCCGGGCAGGGGCCGCCCGGACCAGAGACCACCACCCCCAACTGGGGGTGAGGAGGAGGAGGAGCAGCAGCTGAGCAGCAGGAAGGCCAGCTACTGCTGCCGCTGCAGGGCCTCCGGAGCCGGGGCTTCTCAGCTGGTCCTCCTCCTCCTCCTCACCCCCAGCTGGGGGTGGTGGTCTTCAGTCCAGGCGGCCCCCGCCCGGCTCTAGAGTTGTCCCCCCAACCCTCCCGGACCCACGGGACCCAGGAGAATCCACCCAACCCCCTGATATTAAAATGGAAAACCCGTTTAATATCAGTGGGTGGGGGTGCGATCCCCCTCTCCACTGGCTCCCCTGGGGCCAGAGGGGTTGGGGGACAGACCCATTTTGTCCCCCCAACCCCCTGAACCCAGGGGACCCAGGAGAGGGGATTGATTCCACACACCCCCAACACTCCATTTTTAAAGAGAAGAAACCACTTGGTTTCTTCTCTTTAATAACGGGGTATCCTGTTGGGGGATCCCCTCTCTGCCGGCTCCCCTAGCTCTGGAAGGGTTTGGGGGACAGACCTCTTTTGTCCCCACAACCCCCTGAACACAGGGGACCCAGGAGAGGGGATCAATTCCATCCACCCCCAACACTCCGTTTTTAAAGAGAAGAAACCACTTGGTTTCTTCTCTTTAATAATGGGGTGTCCTGTGGGGGGATCCCCTCTCTGCTGGTTCCCCTAGCTCTGGAAGGGTTGGGGGGATTTGGCCACACCCACCGATTTGACCATGCCCACTGATTTAGCCACACCCACCTATTTGGCCACACCCACAAAATTTCCCTTATTTTCCAAGCCAAAAGTTGACAGGTGTAACGGCAGCCATGAGCATGTTCACAGCTCTTGTAAATGCATCTGATTCTGGCAGTGGTAGCAGTGGCACAGGCCAAGTGATTTGGCGCCGTAGGCCGGGACCAGCCCGCAGGCCGCAGGTTGCTCACCCCTGATTTAAACCCTTTGACTTCAGAAATACTTATGAGAATGTAGTCTTCTGTTGCTTGAATCTTGCGTGGGAAAAGCTGGTGACTCTGCCGTGGGAATCAGTATCCATGGGGCTAAGCCTAGTTTTACAACAGCCCATTTGGTCCTGTAAAGTGTGTACTAAACCCAGGATAGATCACTCTCCCTGTGAATTCAGAGAAACTAGCAGGGACTACTTTCCTTCTCTCCATAGCTCAGTAGCTACACATGCCCTCTGCTATACCAGGGGTTCTCAAACTTTCAAGACGAGGGACAGGTCACTCTCCCTCAGACAGTTTCGGGGTCTAGATGGCCATTTTGTCCTGCCTGCCACACATGGTTTGGCAGAGGTGGTGGGGCCTCACATGAAATGGTGTCATAGGCTGCATCCGGCCCCCTGGGCCATAGGTTGAGAACCCCTGTGCTAGACTGAGCTAGGCACTCCTCATTTAGCTTCCGTCTGAACTCCTGTTTTCCTTTCTTTCTTTTCCTCCTATGGTCTCAAGGCAATGCAGAGGTCTCTGAACTTCTTCTTTTTCCCCCTCCTACTTGCAACAGGTAAGTCCATTGCATGGCGCAAAAAGGGTTGAGGGTGAAGTAGGAAAGGAGAGAGAAAGTATCTTCCCCTGCCAAAACAGAAGGAGACAGAGCACAAGACAGGGATGTGACTTTGCCCATTTTATTTCTGTAGCGAGAACAATTAATTTCTTCTCACTGCATGAGGTTGTGAGCAATATTGCCTCCCTTTTAAGGTACACTGGAGTCTTTAAATAAACTTTTAGACTTGGGTTTGCTTGAAAACTATTCTTTTTCATAGAACAAAAAAAACACACAACAATTTGCATTTTACATTTGTATGCTGCATTGTCAAGTGGTTGGCATACAAATCCAGTAGTAGTAGTAGTAGTAGTAGTAGTAGTAGTAGTAGTAGTAGTAGTAGTAGTAGTAGTAGTAGTAGTAGTAGTAACAACAACAACAACAACATGGTTGTCCCTGCCCCAATAAGTTCTTTGCTAAAGCTGCTGCTACTGATGACAGACAGACAGAAACCAAACAAGGTTATTTTTTGCTGCAATGCATGACCAAAATGTCTTGCAGAGCTCGACGATGGCCATGATCCTATCGATAAACGATGCGTGCATAAATTAAATTGTGTAACTCACCATGGCAAATTGCCAACAAACGAAAAAGGTGCTCCTCCCATGAGATGTTTTATACCCAATTGTGCAATAGGTGTGCCCTATTAATGGAACCAGTGCTTCGTTAGTTACCACAAATTTGCTGTGATAAGTTACTTGATTTAACTTACGCACACATAAATCACCAACAGGATTCTGGCCGACTCTTTCTGAAGACCAAGGAGATGTGTATTGCATCCTTAGCACAAAGCAATCCACACTTCCACCTCAAAGTATTCCACTCTTTTGTTTCTCCTCGTGAGCTCGTAGATTGGATTGAAGAAGATTTCCCCTTCCAGATGTTCTCATCCACAATTCCCACCAGCCTACCAGGTTGTTGAAAATAGACTCCTTGCTATTGATGGTGATATGGGACAAATTAAAGGTTACCCCTATTCCTGCAAATATCAATGGTTTCAGTTATTCACAGGACTAAAAACATTCAATTAAAAAAATCCTGAAATACAGTACGTAACAGATATGAATTGCTATGGTGCATTACCAGAGTTGGCCACTTGAGGCCATTCTATGCAATGTAAAATATAGAGTTTGCTCTTATCTGCAATTTCAGATATTCACAGAAGCTGTTGGAACGCTTCCTTTCTGTGGATACAGGGGCAACCTTTACTGAAGTAACACTAGGCAGATTTTTGCTCTCAGGGGTGTGTTCTCTAATAAAGAAAGTATAATATGTACAGTACTGTTGCAAAGGTCTTCAGTCCATACCTGTCAACCATCCTGATTTGGCCGGGATTACCCCAAAATGTGACGCCGATTGACATCATAACCCGCCCCATGCTGCCAAAACCCCATAATTTGGCAGCGGGGAAAAATGCTTTCCATGCATGCGTGGAAGTCCTACGCTGCTTGCACAGCCCCTACGCAAGTGGTGTAGTGCTTCCACGCATGTGTGGAAAGCGACCTGCGCACAAGCGATCTGCGCAGGTCCCGTTTTTTCCGGAGCTGCGGGTTGACAGGTATGCTTCAGTCGCCACCAGCTGGCTGGAGGAAAATCCAATGAGTGATTTGGGACATAACTCAGATACCCAAATGTCACCAAACCTGGCGAGGGTTGAGAGGAACGTATGCAGAAGACCTCCAGCTTTGGTGTGTCTAAGTGACTTGGGGGCTGAGTTGTGCCCCCTCAAATCACTCCTTGGATTTTCCCCAAATCAGCTGGTGGTGGTATAAGACTTTTGCACAGTACTGTAACCACAATGAAAATTGGATTTGTATCTAGTCTTCTTATATAAATTGAATGAATGAATAATTCTGCTGCTTGTCTTTCAGGCATTTGCTTGAAATGTGAACGTTGTATCAGTAGCACCACCACGTGTACTGGTATACCGTATCCCTGTGCAATAAATCTAGATTCCTGTATCATCATCACCACAGAATATATTGTTGGTAGGTAACCCTGCCTTTTATTTTTAAGGATAAATTGTCTGCTCCACTAAAAAGAAAGCAGACATGTTGGAACACGTTCAGAGGAGGGCAATGAGGGTGTTCAGTGGACTGGAAGCCAAATCTTAGGAAGAAAGATTGCAAGAAAGGGGCATGTTTAGCCTTGAGAATAGAAGATTGAAAGGTTGTCATATAGAGGAGGAACTGTTGGGGGAAATTCAATGAGTTAAGGGGGGGGGGTGAGCCATAACTCAGCTCCTAAACCACATAGACACACCAAAATTGGAGAATGGGCCAGACTGTCTCACACTGCTTGATGATGGCCATAATCCTATCTATAAACTATGCATGCATTAGTTAAATTGTGTAACTCACCATGGCAAATTGCTGACTGTCTTTTCAACCCTCTTCATGATTGGTGAAGTTTGGAGTTATGGTGTCTGCCTTATGGCCCTCCAAACCACTCTTTGACACACACACACACCCAAAAAAACCTAGCTGGTAGGGTCTTAAGACTTTGCACAGTACTGTAGATGTAGGTTCTGGACAGAATCATGCTGATAATCTGAATTTACAATATTGGCCCAGATGAATCAATGATTCCTTCATTGCAGCTTCCTTCATTCCTATGACTTCCTCCCCTGTTATCAGCGATGCACTGAAGCAGGTTCTGTCTTGTTCGGGAGAACCGATAGCAGAAATTTCCCCTGGCCACGCCCACCTGGCTGGCCACGCCCACCTCCATACCCCATTGTGTTGGCCATGGCCACAGATTTGGCCCCACCCACAGATTTGGCCCCACCTACAGAGGTGGTAGTAATTTTTTTTGGAGTGCATCACTGCCCTATTATGGTTAGAAGAAGACCAAAGATAAAGTATCTTACCATGAGATGTAAATATTTCTGCTCTCTTTGTTAAAGACAAATAGATCTTTGTGGCCATTTTGTTAGCAACTAGGGTGTTTGGAGGGACTGCGGTGGCTCAAGTGGTTAGGACGCTGAACTTGAAGACTGGAAGGTCGGAGTTCGGTACCCGAGTACTGCATGACGGTTTGAGTCCCCATCTCTGTCCCAGCTCCTGCCAACCTAGCAGTTGGAAAGCATGAAATTGCAAGAAGATAAATAGGGACCACTTTGATGTGAAGGTAAACAGTCTTCCGTGCACCCCGGTGTCTAGTCATATCTGCCACATGTCCACAGAAACAGATGTATGGGTGTGTTTTCGTGTCAGAGATTACTCTGGGTTGAAAGGATTTTTTTTGGTAGGGGACACCCGAATGAGGCTCCTTTCATGTCCCCTATCGTGCAGCTCTCAGGGAATCGAACCCCGTGCTTTTAGTCTACAAGCACAGTGCTTTTACCCACTGAGCCACTGGGGATGCACTGGGGCTATTTGGCTATAAACAGAGATGAGCACTGAACCCTAGAGTCAGATGCGACTGGCTTTTGAGGAAGGGCAACCTTTACCTTTACCTAGGGTGTTTGGGGTGATTTTCAAAGCAAGGTTTACAATTTAAAATTCAGTGGGAAATAAGCGTATGTTGCTGTTGCTGTTTCTCTTCATGACAATCCCTAGGTGACAATGACAGGTGGATAACCACCTTCAAAGGCTGCACCAAGAAAAACTACTGCCCTTCATCATCCTCGACCTTCAGTTTCCCTTCTCAGCGCAAACGGAGAGCTGCCAAGTGTTGTCACTATGATTTGTGCAACGAAGGAGCAGTGACATGTAAGTCTCTCACTTTCTACTACGGCTCTGTCCCCCCTAAAACAGTGGTGGCGAACCATGGCCCTCCAGCTGTTCTTCAACTTGAATTCCCAGAAGCCCTGATCAGCAGGAGTGCTGACTTGGGCTTCTGAGAATTGAAGTCCAAGAAGACCTGGAGTGCCAAGGTTGGCCATCACGGCCCTAAAAAAAACCTGGGCCCATCAAGCTTAGTTAGCCTACTTGGCTAAACAGTATTTATGTGAATCAGGGCTCATATAAGTTATTGGGGGTGGGCGGGGGTTGAGGGGCTACAAAACTCTTAAAATCCTTCTATTCTGCATGGCTTTTTAAAAAACTGAATGAGGGATTCTGTGTATTCTGGCCAGGTTTTCCTGCTATGGTAACAGAGTAGCCCATACTGCCAGTGACACAATGCCAAGTCAGGTGGCGGTCAACTAACCTGACAACCCTGCAGTCAACTAACCTGATAACACTGAGGACAACTAACCTGACAACCCTGAGGACTCACAGCCTTGGGTGGCAAAGTCCACAGGGAAGGGTGATGGTCCCCAAGTGTATTAAATCCCACTTGAATCATTCTTGATGAAGGGCAGCAGCTTCATCAATCCTGGCCTGGGGCTGAAGAGGACTTTGCATGCCAAAAGGGCTCAGGACCAGAAAGTGACTCGTGGAACCAGATCAGTGGTACGGGGGTAATGCTGCGATGCAGAAGTCAGATGAACGGCCACTGCATTATATTCTCAGCACAGTCTTCATGGCTGATTGTCACGATGATCACCAATATTCAGATTCATATATGGAATAATAATAATAATAATAATAATAATAATAATAATAATAATAATAATAATAATAATAATAATAATAATAATAATAATAATAATAATAATAATAATAATAATAATAATATGAAGAAGAAGAAGAGAAACATTCAGAGCAGATGTAACTCTAACACACACACACACACCAATTCCATCTTGAAGAAGAATGAACTGGGTTGCACTTAACCATTTCTGTTTTTTTCCTCAGTGCCAAAGTTATCAGCCACACCAAATGGTCTAACGTGCCCTGGATGCTTCTCTGTGCTTGCAAATTGCAAACTCACGGACATGATACTCTGCCGCGGTCCAGAAACCAAATGTATCTCCTATAACATGACTGTGAAACAGGGTAAGATCAAAATACTGCAAGGAGTAGAGAAAAGAGATAGTGTCACTTATCACCATAATACTAAAACTGGAAGTGACAAGTAACTAGTTTCATGTAATGTTTCTTCTTATTGTTCAGTTGCATAGTCGAGTCTGATCGTTTGCGACCCCATGGACCATTACCGGCCAGGCGCCTCTGTCTTCCACCATCCTCCTCAGCCCACCCAGCTCTGTGCCCATTGCATCTACAATACCATCTAGCCATCTCATTTTTGGCCGTCCCCTTCTTCTTTTGCCCTCAACCCTTCCCAGCATCAAGGCCTTCTCAAGTGAACCCTCTCTTCTCATTTGATGTCCAAAGTACTTTAGCTTCATCTTTACTATTTGACCTTCTAAGGAGCAGTCAGGGTTGATTTCTCCTAAGATCAACCTATTCGTTCTCCTCATTGTCCAGGGGACTCTCAAAACTCTCCTCCAACACCACATCTCAAAGGTGTCTATTCTTCTGCACTCAGTTTTCCTAATGGTCCAGATCTCACAACCATACACTACCACCGGGAATACCATTGCCTTGACTATGTGAATTTTGGTTTGCAAGGTGATGTCTCTACTTTTAACTATGTTCCACAGGTTTCTCATAGCTTGTCTTCCCAGAATTAGTCTCCTTTTTATTTCATGACTGCAATCTCCATCTGCAGTGATCTTTGATCCCAAGAAAATAAAATCTGTCACTGCTTCTACTTCTTCCCCATCTATTTTCCAGGGACTGATGGGGCCTGTTGCCATTATCTTAGTTTTCTTGATGTTGAGTCTCAAGCCAGCTTTTGCACTTTCCTCCTTCAATCCAATCAAGAGGTTCTTTAGGTGTTCCTCACTTTCTGCCATTAGGGTGGTATCATCTGCATATCTCAAATTGTTGATGTTTCTCCCAGCATTTTTGATCCTATATTGTGATTCCTCCATCCCTGCATTGCACATTATGTGCTCTGTGTATAAGTTGAATAAGCAGGGTGACAAAATGCAGCCTTGTCTTACTCCTTTTCCTATTCCAAACCACTCTGTTGTTCCGTATCCTGTCCTAACTGTTGCTTCTTGACTCATGTACTGATTTCTCATGAGACATATAAGGTGTTCTGGTATTCCCATCTCTTTAATTACTTGCCACATTTTGTTGTGGTCCACACAGCCAAAGACCTTGGTGTAGTCAATGAAACAGAAGTAGACTTGTTTCTGATATTCCTTTGTTTTCTCCATGATCCAACATATAATTGCAATGTGGTCTCTAGTCCACCTGCCTCTTTGGAACCCACCCTGCACTTCTGGTAGTTCTCTCTCAATGTCAAACCTGTCAACCTTACCGCATTGGCCGGGATTTCATGGTTTTAGGCGCCGATTTGCTCCATTTCCCGCCCCGCGCTGCTGAAACCCCAGAATTTGGCAGCGGGGGAAAGGACGTACTGCGCAGCCCTTCTGCGCAGGTCACCTTCTACGCAAGCGTCGTAGCCTTCTACGCATGCGTAGAAGGGTTTTACGCTTGCGTAGCCCCGTTCTACACATGCGTAGAGGGCGACCTGCGCATAACCGTTTGTGCAGGTCCCGTATTTTCCGGAGCCGCGGTTGACAGGTATGCTCCATGTGCTGCTGAAGCCTGTCCTATATTATCTTGAGCATAACCTTGCTAGCATGTGGGATGAGTGCAATTGTTTGATAATTTGAACATTCTTTGGGATTACCCTTTTTTGGGGATTGGAACGTATACTGATCTTTTCCAATCCTGTGGACACTGTTTTGTTTTCCAAATCTGCTGGCATATAGAGTGCAATAATTTGTAAAGTAATGTAGTCACCTATAATTAGTTACTTTTCAATAGCAAGTTGGGTGATCAGTAGTTACAAAGTTATTGAACAACATTTAAATTACTTATGTGTGACAAATAACAGAAGTTACTTTTAAAGGGCAGAAGTATTTTTGTAAGTAATTATCTAGCCAATTGTAAGCTGTGATGTATGTGGAACTCTTTGGTATAATCTTTTATATTTTTGATGAATATTTCCAAAATTACAAAGGTCTTCCTTGCTCGAAAGCCAGTCATGTCTGACTCTAGGGTTTGGTGCTCATCTCTATTTATAGCCAAAGAGCCAATGGTGTCTGCGTTTGCAGACATTTCCATGTTCATGTGGCAGGCATGACTAAATGCCAGAATGCACGGAACACTGTTACCTTCCTGCCAAAGTGCTACCTATTTAACTACTTGCAATTTCTTGCTTTTGAGTTGCTAGGCTGGCAGGACCTGGATTAGACGGCAGGAGCTCACTCTGTTCTGCAATACTTGGGTCTCAAACTGCTAACCTTCCAGTCATCAGGTTCAGCATCTTAACCACAAAGCCACTGCAGTCCTGGGGACTGCAGTGGCAAAGTGGTCAAGAAGCTCGCCTTGTTAGCTGGAAGGCTGTCAAGTCTGTATTGTTGTTGCTGTTGCTGTTGCTGTTGCTATTGCTGTTGCTGTTGCTGTTGCTGTTGCTGTTGCTGTTGCTGTTGTTATTATTATTATTATTATTATTATTATTATTATTATTATTATTATTATTATTATTATTATTATTATTATTATTATTATTATTATTATTATTATTATTATTATTATTATTATTATTATTATTATTATTATTATTGTAGTCCTGAGGGAGAGAAAGTCCTTCTTATAAATTAGAAATTTAACAGGACAAGAAAAATCTGAGCTGCAACTCCACAGGGCCCCCGAATTTCAGGCCCACTGAGGTAGAACAGAAGAGCTTCTGGTCAGGATGATGCCAGTCTGCAGGATTTGGAATTCTGCTTTAATTTTCTGCTTTGGATCTGTCAGTGTATTGGGGTGCCAGGCATTGACCACAGGTAGAGAGTTAGTGGGGTGTAACAGCTAGATAGTGGAGCTGAGATCTGGGAGAACAAGGATCTATCACCTGCTGAAGTCATGAAATTCATTGGGTGACACTGATTCAGTCTCTTTCTCTCTTCTTTTGTCCTGACTCCACAATAATTTCGTGTCAGAAATTATTCTGGGTTGAAAGGATTTTTGCTGGAGAAACTCCACTCAGGGGACACCCGAATGAGGCTCGTTTCATGTCCCCAAGATCTTATCCCCACCAAAGCAGTCCCTATTTATTTACTTGCAATTTCTTGCTTTCGAACTGCTAGTTTGGCAGGAACTGGGACAGAGACGGGCACTCAAACCGTCATGTAGTACCCGGGTCTCAAACTGCCGACTTGCCAGCCTTCCAGCTAACAAGGCGAGCTTCTTAACCACTGAGCCACCGCAGCTCCATAACATTTGCAAAATGGGATATAAAAGTAACTGAAACATAAACTGATAATTTTTTGCAGTTCCTAATTCAGGCAACAGGATCTCAAGAACTGATCCCCCTCCCCTGCAATTCCTACAGGTGTCCAGGCATACAGTTACACTAAATGGGGCTGTGCGACCAAAAGCGGCTGTTTGATAGGATCCCAAACATATGGGGTACCTGGAATGTTTATAGAAGATTTGAAGACTTTCAAATGTGATGCAGCTTCTATGACTTTTAATCCGAAGTAGCGAGGAACCCGTCCTTTAGAGAACCAGCTGAATTCCCTGTTTGCAGAGGGGTTTTTCAAAAACTGTGTTTATAAATTATATGATTGTTTATACATATACACAGGCTTCCGTTTTACCTGGCAGTTTATGGTTTATGATAGAAGAGAATTTGATCACTCTTTCTTTCTTTCTTCTATTTATTTATATATTCATTTATATATTTATTTATTGTGAATGAATTAATTCAAGTTACATAAAGACTTATTTCTTTATAGTGTGCTGGGATTTCCTCCCTCATTGAGTGTTGCTTTTCTGTCTTCATCGCTGAAGTGGTCTTGAGAGGGTTATTTGTTTTAAACTTATATCCATGCCCTTTAAATCATGCCAGTTTGTGCGCCCAAGTGAATCGGTGCGTGTTTCCCCTCAGTATATTTAGAAATTCATTTACCAACAAATAAGTTCATGTTTCAAAAGCAGGAGGCGAGTGTAAATATGTCGGTGCACTTTTAATGCCTGCAGTTCCCAGTGCGAGAGAAAGAAGGGTGCCAAAAGTGTAACACATTGGGAATCAAAGAAATGATTTGCAAATTTAATTTAATTTAATTTAATAGTCATATTTATATATGCCGCCCACTCAGGCAGAACCCGACTCAGGGCGGCATTACAACAAGTTCTAAAAACACATAAAAACACTTTAAAAGACCCATATCCCACCCACCCATCCCACCCACTATAAAAAGAAGAAGAAGAGAGAGTTCTTAATTGTTTACATAAGCCAGCAGGCGGGGACCGTGTTCCCATTCGGGCCCCACACCTGCCCTGCCAGCCAGGTCTTCAATCCTTTCCTGAAGGGCAGCAATTCTCTTTGAAGTCTTAGATCTGTTGGCAGGAGGTTCCAGAGAGTTGGTGCGGACACGGAGAAGGCCCTCCTTCGGGTGCTGGATAGATGTGCACCCCTAGCTGATGGCACTATTAGAGAGCCCCCCCCCGGTCCGCTCTGGTTGGACGGGCAGACACTCTTGGGACGATGCGGTCTCTAAGGTATCCTGGCCCACTGCCATATAGGGCTTTAAAGGTCAAAACCAGCACCTTGAATTGCACCCGGAGACAAACTGGATCGATTTTCTCCACCAGATGGTCAGCAAAGTCCTCAGCTGAACCCTGCCAACTGGGCATCGATCTCCCCCTACTGAGGAGGGACCTGGTTACCCGGAACAGGGCGGCTGGGCGATTATCAGCGGAGGCAATAAGGGTGGTGAAGTATTGCCGCCTCACCACCCCCATCGCCACTAGGTAGGTCCTAATAGCAGCTCTAGCTAGTGTCCAATCGGAGTCATCCTGGGTCTTCACCCAGTGGCGCTCTAGGCGTCTCTTTGCCCGTTTGAGTTCCCGCAGTTCATCCGTGAACCACGGGGATGACCTAACCCCAGGGGCGCGGAGAGACCTGTTGTGTCCTAAAGCCTGTGCCTTTAAACAATGTACCTATCCATGTGTATCCAATGTAACCTCTTCTATGTGTAACAATGTAACCTCCAGCTGAATCACTGTAACCTTAATAGGACGCGAGCTAGTGACCACTAGATGGCAATAGCGAGCGTCCAAGCTCATTGGCCCAAGACTCACCTAGAACAACAGCGCGGGAAGATTCCTGCCACTACCTTCACCTGGACAAGAAGGGCGTGACCTGCAATGACGTCACGCAGCCTGTAGCCAATAGGCTATCAAGGAGCCACATTCAAATGTATAGCCACTGTATATATTGAGCTGTTCGTCCGCCATTACCTCATGTTCCCTCTGACCAGCATGTAATAAAGTTGTGTTAAGCCAGCTCTTCGGCTGTCCTGGTGCCTTTGGTCCCATACACTAAATTGGCGACGAGGATGGGATCATGGCTGCCCACGGGACCAAGACTTACGCCGGTTTCGACATCAAGAAACCGCAAGATTGGGAACTCTTCGAAATGGACTTCCAAGGTGCGCTGGTGGAGTTCGAGGTGACGGACGAGGCAAAGAAGAGAGCCATCCTCACCAGAATGCTCAGGCACGACGGAAAGAGAGTACTGATTGACCTCATCGCACCCAGAAAGGCGGCTGAATTCAAGGCAAAAGAGCTCCTGACGGTGCTGAGAGACCATTTCCGGCCCTCGGTAGCGATGTTTCCCGCTCGGAGCGCGTTTTGGAGGTGAGTCCAAGTGCCTGATGAGTCGGTCGCCGCTTTTGTAGCGGCCCTGCGCCTGGCTGCCGGCCCGTGCAAATGGGAAAATTTGGAAGTCACCCTCAGGGACTGCGTGCTATGCGGCCTGAAGGACGCCGAGATTCAGCGCACGCTAATGAATCAGGAGCCACCCCCCACGTTGCAGGAGGTCCTGAAAGCGGCACAGGCCGCGGAAGCCACGAAGGCAGGGGTGCAAGAGCTCCAGGACTGGCGGCCGAAGGCCAACAAAGCAGAGAGTTCGGTGCGCGCAGCCCGGCGAACTTCGAAATCGTCTGCCGAAAGCAGCAACGACGAGGACGTCCGGAAGGTCCGAAAGGAGGGCCGGCGTTGCGACGGCTGCGGGGCGGCTTACGACCGTGCCAGGTGCCCATTCAGAAAGGCCGAGTGCCACAACTGCGGGCGATGTGGGCACATAGCCAAAGTCTGCAGACAACGGCGAAAGGACTGGAGGAGCTCGCCCGACCGCCCAGCGAGGGACCGGAGGAGCTCGCCCGACCGCTCAACGAGGCCAGACCGCTCGACGAGACCAAAGGATGGCGCCCGGCCCACGAGGAAGCAGGACGGCGTGGGCCGCATCTCCGATGACAGCGACGCCGCCGCCCCGGTTTTCAGCGTGTCCTTGGGACACCCCCGTTACTTTGTTGAGGTACTGGTGCAAGGGGCCCCTGTTAGGATGGAGATTGACTCTGGCTCCTCTTACTCCATTATTTCCCAGAGGGAGTTTTTGAGAATTGCCCCCCGCGCACGGCCCAAGCTCAAAGCGTTGAGGTCCACGCTTCGGGACGTGCAAGGGAACAGTATCCCGGTGTTGGGGGTTGGGAATTTCCAGGTTCAGTACAAGCGGCACGCCGCAGAACTCCCCCTAGTTGTTCTTAAGGGAGGTAATTGCAGCCTCCTCGGGACTCAATGGTTTCAGCCCCTGGGTTTGTTCATTGGGGAGGTGCACGCCGTTGGGTCTGACCCGATACAGGAGGTGTGCGACGCACACCCCGAAGTCTTCAAGAAGGGACTTGGGAAATTCAATGGACCCCCAGTAACGTTGGACCTGGACCCGGAGGTCCGCCCAATCAGACTTAAACCGCGCAGGGTGCCTTTTGCACTCAAGGACAAAATAGAGGCGGAACTGGACAAATTAGTGGGCCAGGGGATTCTTGTTCCTGTTGATTCCGCGGAGTGGGAAACTCCAATTGTCACAGCATTGAAGGCCAATGGGGAGGTTCACATTTGCGCCGATTATAAGTGCACCATTAATAAGGCAATCCGCCCTAATGCATACCCGGTGCCGGTGGTCAGCCATTTGCTAGCCAGGTTACATGGGGGAAAGTGTTTCGTCAAGCTCGACCTGGCTTAGGCCTATCAGCAACTCATGGTAACCCCTGCCGCAGCTGCTGCACAGACCATAATCACACATAAGGGGGCGTTCCAGGTGACGCGCCTCCAATTCGGCGTGAACTCGGCGCCTGGAATTTTCCAGTCGCTCGTGGAACGCCTCCTCAAAGGGCTGGACGGCGTTTTGCCATATTTTGATGACGTATTGATAACGGGGGGAGCGAGGTTGAGTTGGCTAAAAGGCTAAACAAGGTCCTGGTGGCGTTCGAACGGGCGGGGTTGAGGTTGCGAAAAGACAAATGCGTCTTCTTCGCGAAGGAGGTTGAGTTCTTAGGGTTCCGAGTAACTCCCGAGGGGATCAAACCGTCCAAATCCAAGGTTGCCGCCATAAAGAAAGCCCCTCGCCCCTCATCCAAGCCCGAGCTGCAGTTGTTCCTAGGGCTCTTAAATTTCTACCACTCCTTCCTTCCACGGAAGGCTGTGGTGGCCGAGCCGCTTCACAAGTTGCTCAAGAAAGATGCGGCATGGATGTGGGGCGACGACCAGGAGAGGGCATTCACGGAACTAAAGCAACTCCTGGCGTCCGACGCCATTCTGACCCATTTCGACCCCAAACGGCCCGTGGTACTGATCTGTGATGCATCCCCGGTGGGGGTGGGGGCAGTGTTATGTCACGTGTTGGAAAACGGAAGGGAGGCCCCGATAGCATTTTACTCCAGGTCCCTGTCCCAAGCGGAGAGAAACTACGCCCAAACAGACAGGGAGGCGCTGGCGATAGTTGCGGGGACCAAAAAATTTCACGGTTTTCTGTATGGCCGCCCCTTCACCATCGTGACTGACCACAAGCCCCTACTAGGCATTTTTACCGCAGACAAGCCCACGCCACAGATCCTGTCCCCGAGAATGCTTAGGTGGGCCATTTTTCTCAACGCCTACCAGCACGCGTTGGTGTACCGGCCCGGGAGAGAAATCAGCCATGCGGACGCCCTATCGAAATCAGCCATGCGGACGCCCATACTCCGCCTGACGCCCAGCCAGGTGAGCAAGGGGGAGCGGGACCATCAGGCTCTCATGATAGAGGTACTGGATTCGCCCCCCGTAGTGCCCGCTGACATTGCCACGGCGACAAGGAAGGACAAAACGTTGGCGGCGGTTTGCTCCTGGGTACAGAAAGGGTGGCCGGCGTCCTCCCCAGCAGAGGAATTCGCCCCATTTTTTAGGAAGAAGCTGGAACTGTCCCTAGAGAGGGGGTGCCTCTTGTGGGGGCAGCGGGTGGTGGTCCCTACATCCCTTCGACCGCGGGTGCTTAAACTGCTGCACGTCAGCCACCCCGGAATTGTTCACTCCAAAGCGCTGGCCCGAAGTTACTTTTGGTGGCCCCAGTTAGACGCCGACATCGAGCACATGGTCGGCACTTGCGAGAGTTGCCAATGCTCCAGACCAGAGGAGGCCCGTCTTCCCCACAGGGAGTGGGACGCGGCTAAGGGGCCGTGGTCCCAGATACACATAGACTTCGCGGGCCCGTTCCGAGGAACCCTTTTTCTCCTTGTTGTGGACGCCTTCTCCAAGTGGTTGGAGGTCATCCCAGTCACGAGCACCTCCTCGGCCGCGACAATTAAGCATTTGCGGAGAATTTTTTCCACGTTCGGCATACCCGACACCCTAATTAGCGATAACGCTAGTTGTTTCACGTCCGCTGAGTTCAGGGCATTCACAGAGATTAACGCCATCCGGCACATCACCTCCGCCCCTTTCCACCCGGCCACCAATGGCCAAGTGGAGCGCCTCGTACGCACCGCGAAGGACGCGCTGCGGCGCATGGGCCCCGGGGATCTCAACCTGCAAGTGTGTCAGTTTCTGCTAGGGTACAGGGTGACCCCGCTAGCGTCAGGCTACTCCCCTGCGGAGCTCCTAATGCGCAGGAAGTTGACCACCATACTCACTAGACTAGATCCCACGAGAGTTGAGGACAAGGGGCGGAACATAGGGTTAGAAGCCAGCAAGAGCTTCAGCGTGGGCGCCCCGGTACATTGCAGGAACTACGCCAGCGCGGGGCCAGCCTGGGTGCTGGGGGTGGTTGTGGAACAAACCGGTCCCGTTTCGTACCGCGTGGAGACCAACACAGGTCTACTTTGGCGGCGGCACGCGGACCAGCTCCGGAGCCGGGTCCCAGGAAATCAGGCCGCTGAAAAAACAAATTCAGCGTTAGGGTTCTCCCCCACCCGTTTAGCCCAAGGGGGAGGAGAGGGGGGTCCAGAGTCCCCACCAAGGGGGGAGGAGAAGGAATTTGTCCTCGTAGATATCCCGCGGGATCCCCCAACAGAGTTTGATTTTGATTTTCAGAACCGGGGGGGGGTTTTCGGAGTGGTCCCCCACCCATCCAAGCGAGAAGAGGGGTTTTACGTTAGCCCCTGGTGCCTCCGGTTCAACCACTACGGAACCTACCCCTTCACCTAAAACTGCAAAACCACAGCAAGCCGCTAACAAGTCTCCCTCTCCCATTACAGGACAAGGGTCCAGGGAACAAGGAAGCGGGAGCGGCCCCCGGGTGGGCCAACCCACATCGCGGCCCAAACGCGAGTGCAATAAACCATCTTGGCTGAGAGACTTCGTCTCATCCTAGGGGGGAGGGGTGTTGTGTCCTAAAGCCTGTGCCTTTAAACAATGTACCTATCCATGTGTATCCAATGTAACCTCTTCTATGAGTAACAATGTAACCTCCAGCTGAATCACTGTAACCTTAATAGAACGCTAGCTAGTGACCACTAGATGGCAATAGCGAGCGTCCAAGCTCATTGGCCCAAGACTCATCTAGAACAACAGCGCGGGAAGATTCCCGCCACTACCTTCACCTGGACAAGAAGGGCGGGACCTGCAATGACGTCACACAGCCTGTAGCCAATAGGCTATCAAGGAGCCACATTCAAATGTATAGCCACTGTATATATTGAGCTGTTCGGCCGCCATTACCTCATGTTCCCTCTGACCAGCATGTAATAAAGTTGTGTTAAGCCAGCTCTTCGGCTGTCCTGGTGTCTTTGGTCCCATACACTAAAAGACCGCAGTGGTGCGATTTCATCCAAGGCTTCTGTTGCCGTCCTGTTCCACAGGTCGACAAGTGCCTCGGGTGAATCGTGTAGCCGATCCAGAGAAACATCCCCCAGTTCCCTCTGGAATCCATTTGGATCCATTAGTCGCCGAGGGCGGGCCATTTTAATAGGCCCTGCCTCCCTACGATGAAGCGTCGCCCCCAGAAAGTCAAGAGTCACCAGATAGTGATCTGACCATGGCACAGGTGAGATGACTAAATCCTGTAATCTCAGATCACTCTGCCATTGCTCCGACAAGAAAACTAAGTCTGGCATGTGACCACTGCCCCTGGTCGGACCCTGAACTACCTGAATCAGGCCCATGGCTGCCATGGAAGCCATGAACTCCCTTGCCACCTCAGAAGCCATCCCCAATGATGGCAAATTGAAGTCCCCCAGAACCATAAGCCTCGGGAACTCCAACGCCAGCATCGAGGCGGCTTCGAGGAGCTCAGGCACGGCAGCCCTTACCCTGAAGGGGGCAGGTACAGGAGTAAGATCCCCAACTGACCCTTGGGGCCCAACCGTAGAAGCAGGGCCTCACAACCAGACACTTGTGGAGCAGTGGCCCTAGCAATTCCCAAAGACTCCCTGGCAACAATGGCGACACCACCGCCCCTCCCCTCACCTCTAGGCTGGTGCCAAATACTGAACCCAGCTGGACACATGTCCGAAAGAGGTACTCCATCCTCAGGTGTCAGCCAGGTTTCGGTGATGCATGCCAGGTCAGCCCGCCCCTCCTGGATAGAATCTTGGATCAGGGGGGCCTTATTACAGTCCGATCTGGCATTCACCAGCAGCAGCCTAAGGGCGAGGTCACTCTGGATCTGCTGCTCAGGGCCCAGAGATGTACCTGCAGGGCTGGAATGAGGGAACACACTTAAACATCGGACCCGCATTCCCCGAGTGCGGCCACCCCACGGTACCCGCCATACCGCCCCATGCCCGTCACAACACCTATATGGATCCCTGGAATCCCCCTAGATGGAATGCTGCCCCTCCTTCCTGGCTGGCAGGACCAACTCTCTCTCTTTCCACCCCATCCACAATCCCCCCCCTGGTTCCAGCAACAAGCATGAGCTCCCAAAACGAGCAGGGAGCGCTGGCGAGCCCCGGCGTCGGCGTCTCCTTTTTCTTCCCCCCAGGTGGGGAGGGCGGAGGCAGAAGCGATGGCTCCCACCTGCCTCAAATCCCGGGAGCCGGTGGCATGGGCTCCTGGAACGAGCAGGGAGCAGGGAAGGGGGCTGGGTGGAAGGTCTTTGCAGCCACCTCTCCCTGCCTTGATACAGCTGCTGGCCCTCTCTTCTCCTTCCTGGTCCAGCAAAGGAGGCCTTTGGGAAAGGGGCTGGGTGGAAGGTCTTTTCAGCCTCCTCTCCCTGCCTTTACTGCAAAGCAGTAAAGTTGGGAGGAATGGTATACAACTATGAAAATTTAAATGATTAACAAGACTTCATCACAGATGCAAACATTGACTTCTATTCCTATGTGACCAGATATCAGTTTGAAAAAATGTAGGTTTCTAGATCGGTTCCCCCCCCCCTAGCATATCAGAGAATAAACAAAACAAAACAAAAACTTTGTAGCACTTTGAAGACTAACTGTTGTATTTTAATGTAAAACCCACTTCGTCAGACATGGGAGTGAGGCTTCATGGCATCAATTTATACACATCAGGTACAGAGTGATTGGTTAGCACAACAGATAAGTATACAAATCAATGTGGCTTTATACAACTGGTAATGGCAGATGATCTCTGGTTGCTATTCAGATTAGTCGTACATTCTCCCCTTTTTTCAATTGCAAATAGTAGGAGGATAAAGCAAGTCGGGCCAGGTTATCCTGCTATGGTAATAGATTAGACCATACTGCCATTGACTCAACACTGAGGGTCAGGTGGCGGTTAACTAACCTGACCACCCTGAGGACTAACGGCTTTGGGTGCTGAAGTCCACAGGGAAGGGTGATGATCCCCAAGTGGATTAAATCCACTTGATGGAGGGCAGCAGCTTCATCAATCCTGGCCCGTGGGTGATGAGGACTGCATGCCAAAAGGGCTGAGGACCAGAAAGTGACTCGTGGAGCTGGATCAGTGTCATGCTGCCATGCGGAAGGCAGAAGAAAGGCCACAGCATTATAATGGTAGGACAGTCTTCGTAGCTGATCACCATGAGGATTGCCAATATTCGGAATCAGATAAGACACAAGAAGAAAAAGGAGAAGGATACAAAACAAACACCTGGCATTGAACATTTGCTAATGAGTTTAATCTTCAGCATCTATTGACAATTGTAGTAAAGGTAAAGGTCACCCTTGCTCAAAGCCAGTCATATCCGACTCTAGGGTTCAGTCCTCATCTCTGTTTATAGCCAAAGAGCCAGCTTTTTTTGCATTTGCAGATGTTTCTGTGGACATGTGGCAGGCATGTCCCAATATTGAAGTGCATGTTTTTTACCTTCCCACCAAAGTGGTATCTATTTATCTACTTGCAATTTCTTGCTTTCAAACTGCTAGGTTGGCACATACCTGTCAAGTTGTCAGTGTCCAAATACAGGAAGGTTTCCAGGCGCCGGCATTGGCGCATGCCACCGCTGCTTCTGACATCAGAGGCAGCAACATGCATGCACAGTAACCCCTGTGCGCATGCGCAATAACCCCTGCGTGCATGCACAGAAATCTCTTCGGCCAGGAAAGGGGTTACTGCACATGCGTGCCCGTCAGAGGCAGTGGTGCACATGTGCAGTAACCCCTTTCCTGGCCATTTAAATATGGGATGATGGCTGGAAGGAGCGTGATGGAGCAGTGAATTACAGGAAATCCCGGCCAAAATGGGATACTTGACAGGTATGGGTTGGCAGGAGCTGGGACAGAGATGGGCAGTCATTCTGTCATGCAATACTTGGGTTTTGAACTGCTGACCTTCCGCCTCCCAGTCAGGCAGTGGTGTGCTGGCCCACAGGGAAACAGGGACTCATCCCAGTGCTCCCCAGTGACTGGTGCCCCCCCCGGCAGGCAGAGGTAATGGGAATATATAGGATTTCTCCCCCCCCAACCCCCCCAATAAGCACCCCCATGCCCCATCATTAATAGAGTAGACTGTACAGCCAGAGACTCAACACTGAGTGTTGGGCAGCAGTAAATAACCTGACAAAGGCAATTCAATAGCAATAAGTAATTCCAACCAAGAATAGCAAAGTGTGACTGTGTCGCATTGTGCAGCTGATCAGCTTTTCACAAGATAAATTCACTGCTTAGACATAAGTCACAAAGCATTCCGGATTTACTTCAGGTCATTGTGTGTTTGTGTACAAACCTCTTGCTTTGCTGCCCTGTTCCTTTTTGACCCACAGATGTGGCAAAACAACCAAACCATCTATCTTTTGAAAGTTGCAATTCTAGCGTGTCTATTGGCTTCAGTCCCAGAGGCCTCAAAAAACACTTTCAACTCCCTTAACATGTCGTTACGGTCACCAAACCCAGGGCAGGTGTTGGTTTTGCCCGGTGATTGATCCTCTTGAGAACTTGATGGACCAGGATCTGTGCCACACACTCCATCCGTCTTGCTTACCCCCTCCCTCAAAAGCTTTTCATGCCAGATGCTATAAATCCCTCCAGCTTTGCCCCTTGTACAATCCAATTCCAATCTTCCTCTTTCATCTTTGCGAGACCATGCAAGCGTTCCTCATCTCCTGCTTCTTCTCCATCCTGCTGGCCACAGGTAAGTCCGTAGGGGTTTATCTCCTGGTACATTGATGGTGAACCTTAGCACTCCAGGTGTCCTTGGACTTCAATTACCAGAAGCCCAAGACGGCATCCTGGCTGATCAGGGCTTCTGGGAAATGAAGTTGCAGAACACCCGGAATGCCAAGGTTTGCCATCACTGCCCTAGTACATCACCACCAGAATGACCTTGAAGGCTTACAAAATGAAGAGGCTCCACTGAAGGCTGATATGGTGTATACTTTGATAGACTAATTTAGTAGCATGGCCCAATTGCACGTCAAGGTGAAACGGCAAGGGGGTAGCCTCTGCACCCATTTCAACAGCAAATACCTGTAGTACTGAGGGCCGCAACAATGTCATACTCACATATGTAACATTGACATTGCTGGGTGGTTTGGGGAGGGCGGGCTGTTAGATCAAGAGGGTTTCCGTCACCTCTGGCCCCCCTCTGGCTTCGACCCTGAGTGCAGGCTAAAACTTAAGCAAACACCCAGCAAGGACAGAAAGCTTGTATGTTGAAAAACATACAAGCAACCTATCTCATGCTTCATATTCTCAATAGTCCATGAAAGAAAGCAACAGAAACGATAGTTTTACAAAATTTGCATTATTGAATTGATTTGCATGAAACTTCTGCTTGCACATGTAAACATTCTCAGGAAACTAAAGCAAAGGATACAATTGAGTTGTGTGGGCTGTGCTGTGCTGTGATGGGGAGCCTGGGGAGGGCAACTTTCCCCTCCTTCATCAGGAGGTAGGACTTTCCTTGAGTTCTTCTGCTAGTTCAGATGTGGACAAATTGCAGCTCTCCAAATGCTTTTAGATTTCAGCTCTCTTCAGTCCTATCCAGCATAGCCAGCAGAGAGGGCTATGAGAGATGCTATCTAAAACAGGGATTCTCAACCTGTGGCCCACAGGCTGAATGCGGCCTGCAGCACCATTTCATGTGTTCCCCCCACTGCCTCCACCAATCCAGGACGTGCCATCTGGTGGAGGAAGGGCAAAATGGCCATCCAGCCCCCGAAACTGTCTGAGGGAGCGTGGCCCGGCCCCCAGCTTAAAAAGGTTGAGAACTCCTGACGTAAAAGCATTTAGAGCAGTGTTTCCCAACCTTTGGTTTTGGGACTTCGGTTCTCAGAAGCCTAAGTCAGTTCCCCAAAGCACTGATCAGCCAATGTACTGACCTAGGCTTCTGATATTTGAAGTCCCCCTGAGGGGCCTTGGCCCCATGTTGGGAACTACTGATCTAAAGTCATAGTCTCACAACCACTGCACTTCTGCTTGGACCATGAGCTACACTTGCCTAGAGTGCATTGATAATTCTTGCACTAATGGAAGGCAGATCCAAGATCTAGACCTCTTTATATATGCCTTGCTAGTGAAGGATTTTGTTCCTCTGTATAGCGATATCAAACCTCTGAGAAGTGGAAATACAAGATTGATGAGTCAAATAGATCTCTCCAGTTCTGACAATATGCACCATGTAACCTGGATGTTTCAGATCATGTTCTTCATGGAGGAGATAACTGTTGTCACATGGCACTGGTAGCAGGCAGTTGAAATCACCACACATAATGGCCTTGGTTCTCCTACACAAGTGGACCATCAGCCATCAGGATGTAGGTGGACATAATGTCAGGATGCCAATGAACTGGTTTCAGGATGCCAATGGATTTATGGCCCACCAAAGGGTACCAAGAATATTCTGTTACTTCTAAATTTAACACCTTCTTCTTCTTCTATACCCAATTCCAAATATTGCCGATTCTCATGGCAATCAACAATGAAGACTGTCCTGTGAATATAATGCTGAGGCCTTTCATGTGCCTTCCGCATCGCAGAGTGACACCCGTACCACTGATCCAGCTCCATTAGTCACTTTCTGGTCCTGAGCCCTTTTGGCATGCAAAGTCCTCCTCAGCCCTGGCCAGGATTTATGAAGCTGCTGCCCTCCATCAAGATAGATTCAAGTGGGATTTAATCCTCTTGGGGACCATCACCCTTCCCTGTGGTACTTCACCAAGACCACTAGTCCTTAGGGTTGTCAGGTTAGTTAACTGCCACCTGACACTTGGCATTGAGTTGCTGGCAGTATGGTATTTATTTATTTATTTATTTCCTAAACTTATATCCTGCCCTTCTAGAAAAACCTTTCCTACTCAGGGCTGCTTGCAGCATAAAAAAAATACAAATATTAAAACTTTCATATAAACCATCAAAATATAGCAGGGTAAGCTGGCCAGACAACAAAAATTAACGCCATATTTGTCAAAATCCTATTGCTTTCCTATCTCTGGAAGCAGAGTGGTTAAACTGCTGTACTGCATCTAAAACTGCTGATGTGAGTTTGAGGTTGATTCAGCCTTTCATCCTTCCAAGGTCGATAAAATGAGTACCCATCATGTTAGGGACAAAATGCTAATTACCTTGTGAACTGCCCAGAGAGTGCATTAAGCGATATGGGGCTGTATATAAGTAAAATTTCTATTTCTATTTCTATTGACAAACATCTGAATTCCTTTTTCTCTTTACTTGCTTGATTACAACTTGCACCTCTCTCTTGAACTTCTATGAGTTATGGCAGTGATGGTGAACCTTGGCACTCGAGGTGTTCTAGAACCTCCATTCACAGAAACCCTGATCAGCAGGAGTGCTGACTTTGGCTTCTGGGAATTACAGTCCAAGAACACCTGGAGTGCCAAGATTTGCCATCATGGAGTTATGGTGTGAGTTATCCTAGCAAAGCAGTGGGCGAAGATGGTGAATAAATGAACTGATCAAAATGAGCACCAAAGATTTACCTGGATTTTGAAAGCAGAAACTGTCAGAGATTTCTTCAAGGGAGAAGCAACCACATGTCTCATCAGTTGGCAGCCTGAATTATTCCTAACATTTCCTCCTACTATACTGTTTCCCCTTTCCAGGTGTTTGCTTGCAATGTGAACGCTGTAGTAGCAGCACCAATTCATGCACAGGCGTTCCACAACTCTGCAGGAAAGATGAAAATGCTTGCATCACCCTCACTACAGAAATCACAATTGGTGGGTGATTTCTATTGACATCTTTTGGTGTGTATGTGTATCTGTTGTGTATATAGTTTTCTTTATTTTCGCTTCAATTACAGTGCATCACAAAAAAATAAACATTGTCTGCTATTTGGTCTAATCCATGGGTTCCCAACCTTTGGCCTGGGGTCCTGGATGTGGCTCACGACACCATTTTATGTGACCCCCATTGCCTCCGCCACACTCAGAAGTGCTATGTGTGGCTGGCAAGGCAAAATGGCTGTCTGGCCTCCAACCCTGTCTGAGGGAGCATGATCCGGCCCTCAACTTGAGAAGGTTGAGAACCCCATGTGTCTTATACTAAATTAAGGACACTGAATCCAAATCTGAAGTCTAATTATGCCTAGGATGTCAGGATCTTAAGTTAGCAAATCTCACTCTCTTGGTTAGGTTCTTGCATTTGATCATGTGGGGTACATTTGCCAAAAATGTAGCAAAAAAATTTCTGGTTTATTAACACAGCTGCGCCTACTCATCTTTAGCTCAAAACAGACTCACTATGACCTAGCTGTACTATCCAATAAGATGGTTTCGCACTAGAGACAAGCCCGTGGTCCATCTTGCCTTGTATACCAATTTCTGACGTTGGCTCACTGACTTGCCCAGACATGCCAAGCCGCTGCTGGAACATGAATGCCACCAGTGGATGTGATTCAGCTGAGGTGGCAGCAGGTATTGTGGTAGCTGCAACTGTTATAATGTTCCCATATAAAAATACATTACCCAATGACCGACCATTTGAACAGCTATATTCACCCCCTAAAATCTGTACGTAATAGGCAAATTCTGAGTTCAGATTTGGAATCAGCACACTCGATATCATGTAAATTACATGTGTTATTCCCAGTAGCAAAATTGTTGTTGTGCAGTGTTATATTTGGTTTCGCTTCTTGTTGTGGGACATAATGTTTCTACAGCGGGATATAGATTCATAACATTTACTATCCAATGGGATAATGATGTGTTTTCCCTCTCCACTGAAAATCCCAGGAAATGACAAATGGTTGGCGACATTTAAAGGCTGCACCAAATCAAAATATTGTGTTGCTTCACCCATGAGTTCCACCTACCCTTCTCAGCGCAGACGGAGTGCTTCGAAGTGTTGCCGGAAAGATCTTTGCAACAGTGGAACAGTGACATGTAAATCTCTTGCCTTTCTCTTCTTTTAAGCCTCTCATCCACTTAGACCAGAGATGGCAAACCTGGGCACTCCAGGTGATCTTGGACTTCAGCTGCCAGAAGCCCAAGTCAGCACTTCTGCTGATCAGGGCTTCTGGGAATTGAAGTTCTAGAACACCTGGAGTGCCCAGGTTCGTCATCACTAACCTAGACCAAGAGTCAGAGTGGTGTGGTAGATAGAATGAAGGAATAGGACTTGGAAACCATGGGTTCAAATCCCCATTTAGTTATCGAAGCTAAATGACACTGGTGAAAATACTCCTTAACTATTTCACTAAAAAACTACTTAGTGTCACTGTAAGTCAGTTCTGACTTTATGGCACATAAAAGGAATATTTTAATTCACAATTAATAATGGCAAATGTTGATACAGTCAAATATCATTAAAAGTAATGTAAAAGCAGTGAAAAATTAAAGAAAGCCATTAGCATCCAAACATTGTCATTCACGAACTCTTAATAATAGAAAAAAGTGTACATTAATCCCAGAGTTTTTAATGATTGCTTAGAATTTTCCTACTTCTCTTTCAATCGAGGAGAAATTTAGATTGGGAAAAAACACCACCATTCCCTTATTTGCATGTACATTTGTTTGTCAGATCTATAAGCTATCTATATACTGTACAATACAAAACCAATACAGACCAAACTCACCTGCCAATATTCATTGGTTCAGTATCTGTGGGTCTAAAAATATTCAATAAAAATCATTGAAATAGATACCGTAATATACAGTACGTGTATTTCTATGGCACATTACCAAAGCTGGCCACTAGAAGCCAGTGTCTGCAATGTAACGTTTACAAGGAATAGAGGCAGACATTTAGATAGCTCTCATGTAGAAAGAGAGAGGCATTTTAAATTTTGCTCCCTCTTCTATGAGACAAGTATAGGTGTGTTGTTATCTGCAGTTTCAGGTATCCATGGAAGGTGTTGAAACCTTCATGGATAAAGGGGAAGGGAACACTGGCTCTATGGCTGTAAATGGAGATGAGCAATGAACTCTAGAATTGGATACGACTGGCTTTTGATCATGGGCAACCTTTACCTAAAACTAGCAAGAGTTTAAAACATACAGCAGGAAAGATCTGTAGAACACACAGCAAATTTGAGGGTTGTTTCTTTATTACTTAAGAGGTTCCCAACCTAAGGCCCGTGAACTGGAAGTGGCCCATGGTGCCATTCCATGTGCCCCCCGCCCCTCCAGGGGCATTCAAGAAACAAAATGGCCACCACTTTGAATGCTGTTGGGACACAATGGCTGGGCCATTGTGCAGGCAGGGCAAAATGGTCATCCAGCCCTTGAAGCTGGCTGAGAGAGCATGACCCGGCTCCTGGCTTGAAAAGGTCGGGAACCCCTGCTCTACTTAATACATCTTCAGGAACAACGGAAATATATGTCATACTTTCTATTTGAGATTGCAAAACTGATTGGGATGGATATGGTAGGAGCTCTTCTTAAAGATTTCTTTGCTTGTTCCTCATGTTCCAGTGCCAAAACTAGGGGTCATACCAAATGGATTGAAGTGTCCGGGATGTTTCTCTGAAGATCCCCAATGCCCACCGACTGAACTACTGATCTGTAATGGCTGGGAAAACAATTGTGTCTATTATGATGTCTCTATAGAACAAGGTAAGGTGTAAGGGATATAGTTATACGGTTATAGATGTTTAAGAAGAGCTTTGGTGGCACATTGGTTAAACTGCTGTAGTACAGCCAGAAGGTTGTGAGTTCAATCCTGACCAGGACTCAAGGTTGACTAAGCCTTCCATCCTTCCAAGGTTGGTAAAATGAGTACCCTGCATGTTGAGGGCAAAATGCTAATTAACTTGTGAACCACCCAGAGAGTACACTACGGGGCAGTATATAAGTCTAATTGCTATTGCTTGCTATTGCTATATAGCAGTGGTGGCAAATCTTGGCACTCCAGCTGTTCCTGGACTTCAATTCCCAAAAGCCAAAGTCAGTACACCTGTTGATCAGGGCTTCTGGGAATTGAAGTCCAAGAACAGCTGGAGTGCCAAGGATCACCACCGCCACTATATAGTCTTTTGTGGATATAATGGAGAAGGATCCAGCCGCGGTATAAACCTGAAACAGACTTTTATGTTACTTGGGCACCAGATGAGATTTGGAGTAGTGGTTCTTAACCTTGGATCTTGGACTACAGCTCCCAGAGGTCTTCATCATTAGCTGTGCTGGCCAAGATTTCTGGGAGCTGTAGTCCATGACCATCCCAAGGTTGAGAACCACTGCTCATTAGACTTAATAAAATGGTTCTGGAATCTCTCTGTGTTAGACCCAATTTATTGCTCTACTGCAAGAATGACCTTGGGTTAATCACTATCTTAGTCTAGCAAACACTACAACATAATTATGTAAAACAAATGCAGGAAGAAGGAGATACTGAGATTCAAGATCTCTTCATCAGGCAGGCAGGCATCAGGAAATTTATCAATGAAAGTTCATGGCATGATGGTTCTGCCAGCCTCTCTTCTTAGAAATGCATGTGAACAAAACAGCAGGTACCACCACGCCTCCCCCACAGGAAGCCAGGTATTTGCAATTGCTCCCACATGGCCTTTGAAGTACTCACTTCTTTTTGTAACCAGACAAAGGCAATGCAAAACTCCAGGGGCTTTCCATCAGGGAGTTGGGGGTATAATTTGGTTTGCACACTAGGTACACCAATTTTAGCCAAACCAAAGTCAATTAAAATATTACCTAGTGATTAGAATCTTCTTCAGTTTGTCAAATTGAAGAAACTTCTAATCACCAGCTAATATTTTAATTGACTTCAGTTTGACAAATTGAAGAAACTTCTAATCACCAGCTAATATTTTAATTGACTTTGATTTGGCTACAATTGGCACACCTAGTGTGTAAACCAGGGGTGGTGAAACTACTGCCTGTGGGCCAGCCCCGTGGCACCATTTCATGTGGCTCACCGCTGCTCTCACCACTACCAGAAGCAGACATGTTTATGACACCCATAAAACATGCCCATGCATGCGTAAGCATGCCTGCAATTGCTGTAAATGCTGTCATAAATGCACTTGTGGCTGTCACAAACACGTTTATGACAGCAGTGGACGTGTTTTACAATAGCGATTACGGCGGGAGGAACCACGTGACCAGCCTGCTCAGCTGTCCATTGGGCATGGTTCAGCCTGTGGTGTGAAACGTACATGAAGCTCTGGTGTAAATCAAATTATACCCCCAACTCCCAGATGGAAAACCCCTGGAGTTTTGCATTGCCTTTGTCTGGCCACAAAAGAAAGCTAATACTTCAAAGGCCATGTGGGAGCAATTGCAAATACAGTACCTGGCTTCCTGAGAGAGGTGTGGTGGTACCATACAAGCCTGCTGTTTTCTCCACATGCATTTCTAAGAAGAGTGGCTGGCAGAACCATCATGCCATGAACTTTCATTGATAATTTTCCTGATGTATGTCTGCCTGATGAAGAGATCTTGAATCTCAAAGGCTTGCACAATGGTTTATTTGTCAAGTGATCCAATAAAACATAACACCTTCTTCTTGCCTAATGCAGAACGTATCGGTGAGGATTCAATAATCTCAAACCGGATCAAAATTCCCAGAGATCATTTTTAAACCTAAAAAAGCACCATGTTTCGAAACCACAACAGCTCCAAATAGATTACGTAATCTTTGACCTGACCCGCCCCCGCCCCATGTAATTTTCCGTAATTCAGATGGCAGACACCCTCCCCCCTCAAGGATCACGTAATTGTTGAATGGCACCTAAAGGAGCTCATCCACCCATAGCCGTTGGCCCCTTTGGGGAGTCAGGTTATTTACTGCTGCCCAACACTCAGCGTTGAGTCTCTGGCTGTACAGTCTACTCTATTAATGTAGCATGCTGTCCAGCCAAACAATATACCTGGATGTAAGGATCATACCTATCAAGTTTTGGATTTGGAAATAAGGGAAATTTCCCGGTAAATACGGGATAATTGACAGCTATGCTTATCCTGTGCTGCCCTCCCATGGTGGCAATAGGGCATTGCAGTCTAATTAATAAGGGATGACGGCGGGAAAGAGGGTAAAATAAGGGGTTTTCCTGGCCAATAAGGGATACTTGACAGCTATGGTAAAGATATACAAATAAAACAAAACAGTTGAAAATTTTGAAGTGGTAGCTTGTTCAGTTTGTGCAAGCATATCAGAGAGTAAACAAAACAACAACAAAAAGACAAAATGTTTACTATAGTTCAAAAAGAACTCCTGTGAAGATTTGTTTTTCTCTCCACTCCCACAGATGGCAAAACCTACCACCAGGCTAGACGAGGCTGTGGGACCAGGCACGCATGCATGAACAAGCCACAGATGTTTGGGGTTCCTGGAATGTATATGGAAATTGTGAAGAATTCTCATTGTACTCCTGCTCCCAAAACGTTGGACAAATCTTATAAGTAGCCAGTTCTCAGAAAGCAACCTCCCAGTGAGATTCTGGCTACGTGTGCACACACATACATGCTCATGCACACGCATGAACACACCAAAACATGGAAACATCTCTCATGATAATGCCATATGTATCTTGCTGAGTAGACAATAAGCATTGATTTAGATTGTGGGATAAACCAGCCACTTATAGATGTAAAAAAAAATCATATTGAACAAATCATGAGTGAAAATGTATGGATTTTTAAAAATTCTGATGTATTTCTAAACTGTTGGAGCTTTTGAATGTTAGTAATCAATCTGCGTTTTGAAATACATGGCAAAAAATTTTTTCTTTGCAAGCCAAAGTTTTCTGGTGTCTTTGTGTTTCGTGGATGTCCTACCTATTGTATTGCTGTAGGTGGTTTTTCCAGGTTTCAGAATGGAGCCTAAATTTTCAGAGTGATGAGATTCAACGAATCACTAGAAATGGGATTTTTTTTTATAAAAAATGACAACAAATCCCATATTTCTGAATTCTAGGAGTTCTGACGTATAGAAAGACACCTATTTGTGGCTCACCTAGGAGAAAGGCCTTGACTGGAAGGCTCTGAAGCCTAGCTAGTCCTAGTTCCATCCAAGCTACTCACCCCTGTGAGAGTTTTCTTTCTGAACTGGGAGCTAAGTGGAACTAAACTTAGCTAGGCTTTAAAACCTTCATATGAATCCTTTCTCCCTGGTAAGCGGTCATTTAAGTGTCTGTCAGGTAGAACTCCCAAAATGGAGAATTATGGGATTTCTAATCTAGAATAGGGACTGCTGTGGCTCAAGTGGTTGAGATGCTGAACTTGATGACTCGAAGGTCGGCAGGTTAGCAGTTCGAGACTCAAGTGCTGCATCGTGGAGTGAGCTTCCATTTTTGTCTCTCCTGCCAAACTAGCAGTTCAAAAGCAAGAAATCGCAAGTAGATAAATAGGTACCACTTCGGTGGGACGGTAAACAGCATTCTGTGTCCAATCATGCCTGCTGTATGTCCTTGGAAATGTCTGCAGACGCAGACAGCGCTGTCTCTTTGGCTATAAACAGAGATAAACACTGACCCTTACAGTTGGATACAACTGGCTTTTGAGTAAGGGCGACTTTTACCTTTACCTAGTCTGGAATGGTGAACCTTGGCACTCCATGTGTTCTTCAATTCCCAGAATCCTTGATCAACAGGAGTGCTGACTTGGACTTTTGGTAATTGAAGTCCAAGAACACCTGGAGTACCAAGGTTCTCCATCACTGGTATAGAATATCCTATCCCTGCAAACATATACGAGATGAGCACAACAGATAAAGATCCAGTGTAATGAACTGTACACTCAATAAGGATTAGTAATCAGAGCATGGAGCAAAAAAAAAGAAGAAGAAGATACAAGTGGTACCTTGCTTAAAGAGCATAATGCGTTCCATGGGATTGCTCTTTAAGCAAGTTTGCTCTTCAAGCGAAACACCATTGCAAGTGACCAATTGTGACTGGGTGTGTGTGTGTGTGTGTATTGATTGGAAAATCTGATTTAGTTGTTAAGCGAGTTTTTGGTTGGTTTTAGTTGTTATGCAAGGTGACCATTCAGAGAAAATTCTGCTCTTTAAACAAGTTAGTCTCTAAGCGAGGCGTTCTTTATGCAAGGTTTTACTGTATTATAATCTATTTTGTGGATAACAAAGGAGTCTGGACAGCTCATTTTATCCATCGTAGTTTTTTAAAATGTTCCATACTGTATCTTCTCACATTTTTGCTTCCAAACTGGTTGGTTCCTCACTTTTGCTTCCCTTAGAACTTTATCAGGCACTGCAAACAACTGGAGAAGTCTGATTCCAACAGAAAGAAGCGACACGCCGACCACTGTCATTGTTGGTCATAAAATAAAATCCATTCATCACTATCTTGTAACTTTCCATGCCTGATACCGGGTAAGGCTAGGAAACTACCTGCTTTCCAACTACAAATCTCAATGGGTTTTTGTTTGTGTGTTTTGTCTTGTTGGCATGGAAAAGCATCATGGATTTTTTTAGGAATACTGGGTTGGAGTCACCTTATGAGTGTGAGAAACATTCAGTGATGATGTCTTGTGGGAGTAGGATGAAAAAGCCCCATTGGATTTCCCCAATGTTCCAGACTCAAAATCTAATTTGTTTGAAATGAAGCAAGTAGCACGTCTTTGCTCCGTGTCATTTTGAACACTTGACTTGAAAGAGAGACTTCTGTGACTTCCAATATCACAATGCAACACACCAACCATATTTGCAAACCACGGCGTTCTTAGAAAACTCCAACCACGGTGTCATTTTTCAGAAAAAGCAGGTAGAATGAACTTTGAAGGCTGTTCTACGTTAGGCAGTAAGCCAGCACAGTCATTCTTTCATAAGCCATTTAGAAACCATTGGTAGCATGGAATTAGCCAAAGCACACTACGAATAAATCTAGTTAGGATCAAATGAAACATTGAAGGGAATTGTATCTTCTAACATTAACCCATTGACCATCATAGTATGGGTTAACTTGGAAATGTGACTTGGGAATCAAATAAAGTCCATGCACTTTTCTTCTCATGGTTCAACCAAAACTTTTCACGATTGGGTCTTCCCATCTTTTGGGGGGCCTGCCAAGGGTATTTTTTTTACTCCTCTGAGATCCTGAACCAAACACCAATCACCATTAGTTCCATTGGTTGATAAATGAAAGACCATTATTTTGTGTCAATAAGATAGAAGGAGGTTCAGCAGCTAAAACGTTCCCCTTCCAAACAATATCTGAAGATGTCTTCTCTCGGTTTTCAGCTTCATTGCCCATGTTTGAGGTACATATTCACTCCACGGGTGATGCTGTCATTATTGATAAACTCATGACAGGTGTATGATGCAACCAGTAATTGATGGCTCTGGAACCAAATATACCCAGGAACTAAATATTTCACATAGCCTACTCTAATTGTCTGCTCTTTGTATTCCCAAATTAATATGCTATTCTGAATTGGGAAGTCTTGAAATTTAAAGGGGAGGGCCCAAATTCCAGCAGTTGGTGGAATCAGATCCAATAGTAAGCAGGACCTGAGCCCAAAAGTGGATGGTGATATCAGTGTAATTCTCTGATTCATCCAGTTAAAAAACACTGGGGAACTTCATTCAAATGTGCTCCTTCTTCAGCCTGTACTACGTTCTCTCCATCACCTCTGCAGTTGGTGATAGAGAACAGGAAATAATAAATAAAAATATCAGAGTGGAGCTTCTGGAGAGTGGGATTTGCCTGATTAAATGTGTTTCTGATGGTCCAAATGGAGAAACGTAGAGGTTTTGGTTTGGCTAAAAAACCAATGGTACCTCACTTGTTCACCAGCAATAAGCAGTGGCTCTAAGGGTTATGGGAAGAAGTATATCTTGGACATACCTGGACCAAAGGAATACAGAAAACTGCTCTTTGTCAACCCATTGTTACATCTAATAGATAGATAGATAGATAGATAGATAGATAGATAGATAGATAGATAGATAGATAGATAGATAGATAGATAGATAGATAGATAAGATACGATACATCTTTATTGTCATTGTCTTGCACAGAACAACGAGATTGGGGGGGGGGGGGAAGCACTTATCAACCCAACAAAACCTAAACAAAAATACAACTATACAAAATTATCAACACACTCCCACCCCACATATACACATTTAACCCCCAAAAAGCTCTAAAACTGTAAAAACTCTAAAACTCTAAAAACTCTAAAACTCTAAAAACTCTAAAACTCTAAAAACTATATACAGAAGCTTCCTCATAGACTGCATTGCACTGTATTCAATGCCAGAACCGCTTTTGGGTAGAAACTATTTCTCAAGCGGCTGGTCCTGGTCTTTATGACCCTGTACCTTCTTCTAGAAGGCAGAAGCTGAAAGAGATCATTCCCGGGGTGCATACTATCTTGCGCAATCTCTACAGCTTTCTTATAACACCTGGTGGCATAGATTTGATCTAGAGTGGGAAGAGTATGCCCGAATATCCCCTCCGCAGTCTTTATGACCCTGGACAGCATTGTTCTTTCCCTAGCTGTACAACTCCCAAACCATACACACAGACCATAGGTTAACACACTCTCTATGGTACAGTGGTAGAATGCCAACAGCAGGTCCTTTGAAAGATTGTTCTTCCTGAGGATTCTCAAGAAGTATAATCCAGTGTTTCCCAATATGAGGGACCCCACAAGGGGACTTCAATTCCCAGAAGCCCAAGTCAGTACAATGTCTGTTCAGTGCTTTGGGCAACTGACTTTGGCTTCTGGGGAACTGAAGCCCAAGAGCCAAAGGTTGGAAGACACTGCCCTATTTGAAGCTTCCTAGAATTATTCGTTGGTGGTATTCCATCTGTATACTAACTGTTTCTGACCCTCTTTAGCTTCTGAAATCAACTGAAGCCTATGGAGATCCCGGGGATTGAAAACAAAATATCTCACCTGTGCCACCGCAGTTCTGCACATTCTTCTCAACCCCCCTCCCTTTGATCCTTAGAAGGAGATGTTATCACAGTTGTGAAGTCCAAAAGAGCCATGTATATACAGCAATTAATGCGCTGGAACTAGATGTATCCAGGAACTATTGTTAGCCTACCCTTCTCAGGTGGCACTTTCTAGGCACAAAGTTGTAATTCATTCTGGAATGCGATCTGCCTTTATCCCACATGCCTGTACTCATGCACACGCATACACGTATGACTCTGATCTTTGAGATTTTCAGCACAATGGAAAAACCTTCCATGATCATCTCTCTCTGCTTCTTTACAGCCGTACTACCTCCAGGTGGGTCAGCTGTTGTAAAAGTCATAGAACTGTAATATCACATCCTTTTATCTCGGCTTTATGCTTGAAAATATTATATTCCAAGAAATAGAGTTGCCTCTAGCTCAGGGATTCTCAACCTGTGGCCCATGGGCCAAATGCAGCCCATGGCACCATTTCATGTGGCCGCCCCACTACCTCCACCACACCAGGAAGTGCCATGTGCTGGAGGAAGGGCAAAATGGCTGTCCGGCCCCTGAAGCTTTCTGAGGAAGCATGATCTGGCCCTCTGCTTTAAAAAATTTGAGAGTTCCTGCTCTAGCTTTTAGTGGTTTATAGTTTTATAGTATATGAGTTACAGTTAATCTCTTTTTATATTTTATGATGTTTGATTTGTACTGTTGGGGTTTTCTATTTGTTGTATGCTGCCCAGAGTGGGGGAACCTCCCAGGTGGGTGGGATATAGATATAAATATACTGTACAGTAAATATAAATAATAAGATTAAATGGAAAAGTTTTTCTCTCATGTGGCAGAATCACAAAACCAGATGGCAGTTGTAGGAATCTAATTATAGCATTTAGCTTTGTGTGCTTAGCTCTGGCTTCCTGAGCTAACATTTGCTTCCTGCCTCAGTGCAGAGAAGTAGCTTCATATTTTCAATATGCTTTTAGTAGTATTGGCACGAAACCGCTACTTGCAAGAGAGCTGTCACAGATACAGGCTTTGGGCCTGTCAGTGGCAGGATGTAAGCTATTGCACATGTATCAGCTAAGATTAAGGTTATGCTCCCTATATGGTAATGTTGCAAAGAATGTAATATTATTGGCTGAATACCACTCACCTATGCTTTCGTATACATCCTGTGTAACCTGTAACCTACTCAATAAAATGTTTGCCCAGTGCTGCAAACAGATCAATTTGTGCACCAGATATTCAGACTGCAGTCATTTCCTTCTGACCTTATGCATGCACTTGGTTGAGCTGGATCTCCCCACAAGTGGTGCCCCATGTGAGGCAATCTCACTTTGACCACGCAACGACCCTTAATGCTGCGGCTCCACGCTCCTCACCCACAACTGGCAAGGTCTCCAGGACGTCCCTCGCATCTATTTACGGATCCTGGGTGAGTGAGACGGTCAAGTTAGAACATTTAGACAACATAGACAACATGGGCAGTGGTCTCTCTTCTCCGCAACAAAAGTATTGTCAGGATCTTAGATACCTTTTGCAGAAAAATGGAGATGTAGTATCAACCAAAGAAGTAGAGCATTTAATAAAGACCATTGATGATGTCTGTCCCTGGGTTCCAGAAGACGGTACCCTAGAACTACAAGTGTGGGACAAAATTGGGACTCAATTTCAAAATCACCCTAGAGTCAGTGTACCTGTACAACTTCTGTGGTGTAAAATACGAATCTGTTTACAAGGTCTCACCTCAAAAAATATCCTGATGATGCAAAGACCAACGGCATCTCTGCCACAGATTCTGCCGCCATGTCCGCTATAAAAACCGGACTCAAAACGGGACTCTGATCCTACGGCACAACCACCTTATGCCACCACACCAGATCCTCCTGATCTGAATGATAAACAAACCTCTAAATTATACCCCTCACTACCAACCTCTGATTTGGACTCTCACCCTACGGTTTGCCGTTCTCAGGTCTTGGAGGCAGCCGTAGGTAACATTTCCCTTGGATTAGAACCGGTAGTCACATTTCCTGTACTCCGGCGCCTGGGAAATCAACCTGATGTATATGCACCAATCTCCTTTGATACCCTCAAAGAATTGAGAAAAGCCATTCGGGAAAATGGGTTGCAAGCACCATATACGAGAAGTCTGTTAGAACAAATGGCTCTGCACAGACTATTGCTGGTAGACTGGAGGTTAATTCTCCGCACCTTCTTAAATCCTACCGATGCAATGATCTGTCTTCAAGAATGGAGGGAGGAAGCTCCTAGGCAGGCGACGGCCGTTCTTACGGCCGATATAATCCGTGGAGAAGACGCTTACTCCACTGCCACCCAACAATTGGCCATAAATGATGCTGGTCTACGTGTTATTGCTGAGATAGTAGTTAAAGCATGGCGTAAACTGCCAAATAGGGCTGAACATGACACAATCTCAGGTTTCGCCGCCATTCAACAAGGTCCCAAAGAACCCTATGCAGATTTTATAGATCGTCTGATCCTAGCCGTGGAAAGACAAATTGAAGATGCAGCGGCCAGACACATGTTAATTAAATCATTGGCTTTTGAAAATGCAAACGCTGACTGCCGTGCTGCTCTTGCCGCTGTGGCCTCTCGCCCAAATGCAGAATTAACTGAAAAGTTAAGGGTCTGTCAAAATGTGGGGACGCACTCCCACAAAGCCCAACTCCTAACTGCAGCAGTTCAAGTTTCCTCCAACCCTGCTCAAGGGAAAAAGTGTTTTGGTTGCGGAAAAGAAGGACATTTTAGAGCACAATGTAGATCCTCCCAAAAACCACCTCCTCACCCCTCTAAAAAGTGCCTGATCTGTCAAAAGGGGTATCATTGGGCAAACCAGTGCCACTCTAGCCCTAATGCTCAATCTGGAAGTCAACAACAGCAGTGGCAGGGAAACCGCACTGCGGGCCATGCCTTGGTCCCGGCCAAACAATAGGGCCCCCAGATGTAGAAGCAGAAGAAATAGCGGCCATACAGCAGGAGATAGAGGAGGATTGGGAAACTGCTCATAACATGATCTCACAGTATAGGAAGAATCACCCTCTTAAAGAAGGATTAACAATGACCTTGTCCAAAGACTGTTCCTTCACCACCCCAGGTTTTGTGGAACCCCTTACAATAATGGTGGATGGTGATGTTCCTCCGGATATGGTGGGAATTGTGCTTCCTTGTCCAGACGCTTTGCCCGCCTCTGTACACGTTACAGCAGGATTAATCACCCCAGACCACCGAGAAATTGTCATTTCTGCATCAGCCTCACAACCCCTCACCCTTCCCAAGGGACAGCCCATTGGACATTTACATCTACTTCCAAAGGGGCCCCCTGCAAAAAAAACCTTCAGGAGAGGTTGCAACAGCTGCTATGGCTGTAATACAAATCACTGGGGATAGACCCCGGATGCCGTTGCTCATGGGGGGCCAAAGAGTTTCAGGGCTGGTCGATACCGGAGTGGATGTGTCCGTCATTGCTAGGCAGGACTGGCCGTTGCAATGGCCTACCCGCCCAACTCAGGAAGTATATGGAGTGGGGGGATATGAACCAGCACAGCAAAGTGTACATCCGATAGTGTTTGAAACTTCTGCAGGCCATGCTGTCTCTCTAAAGCCATTGATCATGAACATACCTATCACCCTTTGGGGTTGGGACATCCTGTCTCAAATTGGCTGTTCACTGCAGGCACATTTTTGATAAGGGCCTCCCCAGCAGCGCTGCCACATGCGCTTCCTCTGCAGTGGAAGCCTGGTCCACCTGTTTGGGTAGATCAATGGCCGCTGACTCAAGAAAAGCTCCGAGCGGTGGAGGCCCTGGTAAAGGAGCAGCTTGATTTAGGACATATACAGCCAACCAATAGTCCCTGGAATTCACCGATTTTTGTCATCAAAAAGAAATCTGGCAAATGGCGATTGCTGCATGATTTAAGGAAAGTTAATGAACAAATGCAACCTTTTGGTCCTTTGCAATGTGGACTTCCTAATCCCAATATGATCCCCACTAATCATCAGGTGATGGTTATAGACCTTAAAGACTGCTTTTACACCATTCCTCTTGCTCCCGCTGATAGAGAAAAATTTGCTTTCACCTTGCCAGTGTATAATAATGTCCAGCCAACTCAACGGTTCATGTGGTGTATGTTGCCCCAAGGAATGGCCAACTCACCCATATTATGCCAGCATTTTGTCAACATAGCCCTTGAACCCTTCAGACAACAATACCCAGATGTCCAGGTGTATCATTACATGGATGACATTTTACTCCACGCCCCTCAGGTCACCCGTCAACACCTACAGGACCTGATGGACATACTGTCTGCCGCTGGCTTAGTAATAGCTCCAGAGAAGGTTCAGACAATGCCACCCTTTCAGTATCTGGGTCATAAATTGTCCGCTACAGCGTCTATGCCTCTGTTGCCCACCATAGTCATTCCAGAACATTTTACCCTGGTACAGCTGCAACAACTGCTGGGGAATATAAATTGGGCACGTCCTTTTCTGGCTCTTAGCACCATTGACTTGTCCTCTTTGTTTAATGCCCTGGCCGGACACACTTCTCCTGCAGATGTCATTCCCTGCACTCCGCAGATGCGGTCAACACTGAAATGCATCAACCAACGACTTCACCTCATTGCCGTTGACCGGATGCCTCCCAAAGTCTACGTCCTGTCCTGTGCTATACTTCCTACCAGAAAACTGCCGACAGCCGTGCTGTTTGCTTCCATTCATGCTCAAAGGATTGCCATCGTGGAGTGGCTACACCTTCCCCATGCACCGCCAAAGAGCTGCTATCTCCTTCCCGAAGCTTTGGCCAACCTTTCCCTCAAATGCCACTCCAGAGCAAAACAGCTTACTGGTTATGACATTGACTCTTTTTGTTTCCCCCTTTCACAGGATCAATTTGCTGCCCTGATGCAACACTCGGAAGCCTTTCAAATTGCCATGGCTGATTTTTGTGGCCATGTAAAGTACACCCCCCCCCCAAGACAAACGCTTAACCTTGCTTAATTTAACTACTTACTCTTTGCAATCTCCTCTCTCTACCTTGCCTCTACGGGATGCCATCACAGTCTTCACTGATGGATCACCCACTAAAGGGATACTGACCTGGCAAACCGAGGATGGTGAATGGGAAGTCCACTTTACTAACACTCAGACTTCGGCCCAGCATTCTGAACTTGCTGCTGTCATTCTTGCATTTTCTTCCTTCACCTCTGTCCCTTTCAACCTTATTGTGGATACACAATATGTGTATCGTCTTCTCTTTACCCTCTCTCATGCTTACCCTCTCATGCCATGGATAAGGATCTTTTCTCCCTTTTTCAGCAATTGCAGACACTTCTGCAGGAAAGAAGAGTGCCCTTTTTCATCGCTCATATCAGGTCTCTTTCTAACTTGCCTGGTTACTAGCGGAGGGCAACGCACGTGCAGATGCCACGCTCAGGGACCCTTCTGTTATGTTTCCATTGTTTGATGACGCCATTGCCAGCCATGCCACATTTCATCAATCTGCAAAGGCCCTTCATAAACAGTTTTCTATTCCTATGTAACAGGCTCGGGACGTTGTTTCTTGCTGTGCATCCTGTGCCAAGGCTCCTATGTTCCTGCCTTTTGATGCGGTGAATCCCAGAGGAACTGCTGCTAATCAGCTCTGGCAAATGGATGTCATGCAAGTACCCACACTTTCTCCCCTGTCCAAAGTTCATCTGTGTGTGGACACATATTCTGGGTATATGTGGGCTACACCCATGAAAGGCAAAACATCACGCCATTTCATTCAACATTGCATTAGAACCTTTGCTGTAATAGGGAGACCACGTGGCATTAAGACAGATAATAGCCCGGCTTATACTTCAGCTGCCTTTGCTGACTTCTGTCGTCAATGGAATATTACCCTTAATCATGGAATTCCCTTTAACTCAATGGGTCAAGCGATTGTTGAAAGGGCACATGCAACCTTTAAACAACTTCTTCACAAACAAACTGAAGGAAGAGGGATTCCCGTGGCGGACATCCCGATGACAGTTGCTAAAGTCCTTTTTACTCTTAACTTTCTTCTTTATCCTCATAACAGGTCTCATTCTCCAGTAGAGTTGCACTTTCATTCCAAAGAACAGTTGCCATGTCCGCTGGTTACCTACCGCCAACCTCCTGATCCCGAGTGGAAGGGGCCGACAAAGCTCATCACTTGGGGATGTGGTTACGCGGCAGTAGAGGGAGAAACCAGGCCTATCTGGATTCCTGCCCAGTGTGTGAGACCCTACAAAGGCACCAACCATGTCCCTCTGGTTCAGTAGTCGGCTGGTTTTTCTGCCGCTCCTCCTCCTGCCTCTCTGGTTCCCAGTACATGAAGGAGTGCCTATGACGCTCAACATGGGTAGTTGTCTATGTGTGGGAGTGGGAGTGTCCTATGTCCATCACTCTAACATACAACTTGTGCAGTTTCACCAGTGTACTAGCCATTGTCATAAGGAAGAACTGATCATCACCCTCAAAAGGCCCAGTACAAGAGGTGGAACTTCTATAGAAAAGGTCTGTGTGAATCTTGGGTCGCAATTTGGCAAGTCCCTTAAAGCTGAATACTTACGGCAACAATGGTCAACGGACTCACCAGCGGTCACCATCAGCGATAAACCATCACGATCACCTTGGAACAAGGCCACTTGTCGGAAAGGTTTTAATATAATATTTGGTACCACCTAGTGCAGGCCACGGATCAAAGTGATTTCTGTCTCAAAAACAGCATTCATTCTTATAATTTGCTTAGTACTTGCTTAATTCCGGTATGTTATACTCCCATGAATCTGACATCAGTGGTGGGGAGACTTTTCGAATTTGATGTTTCCAATACTTATG
The DNA here is from genome assembly GCA_035047305.1 of Bradypodion pumilum. Lineage (NCBI taxonomy): Eukaryota > Metazoa > Chordata > Lepidosauria > Squamata > Chamaeleonidae > Bradypodion > Bradypodion pumilum. The sequence continues at coordinate 7,608,477 of JAWDJD010000007.1, forward strand.
CACAAAGCCACACTTGGGGAAGGCTTACCAAGAAACTCCCTTTAGATGCTATCTCTCTTCATACCCCATTAGTAGCTGTCAGTAATGTTAGTAAATGTGCTAAGATTGTTAATTGTAAAACAAGATGCCTACAGATACGACAGGGTTCCCTTAATTGTACTCAAGTAGAAAACATTCCTTTTAATCGTGATCATGTCATTCTCCCTACTGGATGGTTCTGGTCTTGTGGGGTTAGAACATGGAATTATATACTAGCTAATCTGTCTAGTGTTACATGTTGTCTTAGTCGACTAACGGTGGCCTTGCCCAATCGTACTTCCATCCACCCGGAACTTGTGAACCCACCCGATAATATCTCTCGCTGACGCCAATCGGCTAATCCGGCTAATCCGGATATTGGCCTACCCCCGGATTGTAACAGTAATGTTAAATTGTTCTCCGAGGCCGAAGTGATAGCCATGGCCGTAAGTCTGATTGGGGTTCCAGGTCTAGCCGCAGATAATAATATACAATTATCTCGATTGACATGTGCTTTTGTAAAGACTATTAACCATACCTCCCAAGCCATTAGCCTCCTCAATCAGGAACAGTCTGAGCTAAGACATGCAATCCTCGATAATAGGGCCGCCATAGACTATCTCCTTCTCCTGCACCACCAAGGTTGTGAGGCAGTTCAGAATATGTGCTGTTTTAATCTTACCGACAACTCAAACAAGGAACAGGATCAACTCAATACCATTCAAGACACTCTTAAGCACATAAAACAGAATGCCTTGCCAGCATGGTGGGATGCATTATGATCTTGGTTGCCTGGGTGGGGGTGGTTAAGACAATTGTTAATTGCCATAGGTGTTGTTATAGTAAGCTGCATAATGTAATGTTGTTGCATTCAATGTGTACCTAATTTAATCACCATGAGTAAAAAATGTTTCCATGCATCTGCAAGGTCTGCAGGACTTACCCAGAATCAGATCTATCAGGCTTGCTATCAGAATCAGATCCGTCAGGCTAGCTATCGAGTCGTTCCCTGTGCTGAAGAGGAGGACGATTATAATGGTAGTTAAATTGCCTCTGATTATGTGTACTGTTTGCCTGCTAATGAAATTGAACATGAACAGGTGTACTATGAGACCGATAGTGAGATTGAATTTGAGCGTGTGTATAATTGGAAAGCTATGACCCGCAGAAAATAATAAATAAAAGAAAGAGGACTTGTAGGAATCTAATTATAGCATTTAGCTTCCTGAGCTAGCATTTGCTTCCTGCCTCTGTGCAGAGAAGTAGCTTCATATATTGTTATGTATGTACAATGTCGCTTTAAGAAATGTATGAATGTAACCTGACCACAATTACAATGTAGCCCAGCTGTTAAAGGAACGCGAGTTAGCTGCCCATAGAGGGCAGCTGCGAGCGTTCAACTCACATGGTTCTCATTCCTCAAATCACCAACAGCCGCAGGAACTCGCCCGCACAAGCAAACAACTACTACTGGAACCGAGGGGGGGCGTGACTGGAACAACGTCACGCCGGTAGCAGCCAATGAGCTACCGTGCAACAAGATTCAAATGTATTGTACTACCGTATATAATGTGATGTATCTCCGCCATTACCACATGTTCATCCTGATCATCAACCAATAAACCTGTGTTAGTCCCTACTGCGACTCCTTCCTTGTCTTCCGTGCAAGACACTAAATTGGCGACGAAGGTGGGATCATGGCGAATCCCAAGGTCAAGCCTTACCAGTTCGATGTCAGCGAGCCCGAACAGTGGGAGCTCTACGAATGCCAATTCCGGCACGCTATGGAAGCCGCGGGCGCCGCCGCCGCCGCGAGGATGCGCTCTTACTTCCTGGCCCAGGTGGGGCCGGCCACGCTGCGCATCCTGATGAACCTGGTGGCCCCCAAGAAGGTAGAAGAGGTGCCCATCGACCGCATGCTGGGGCTGCTGGGCGAGCATTTCCAGCCTCCCGTGTCGATCTTCCCGGCCCGGGTCGCGTTCCACAGGCAAGACCAGCGACCGGGCGAATCCATGTCCGCCTACGCGGTGGCCCTCATGCTGACAGCGGTGCACTGCCAGTGGGACGACCTAGATCAGGCTCTCCGAGACCGCATGCTGTGTGGCCTGAGGGACGAGGAGCTTCAGCGGAAGCTCATGACCCGTGACTACCGCCTCATGTTCAACGAGGTACTGCGGGAGGCCCAAGCGGCCGAGGCGGCCAGGAGCGGGGTCAGAGTGTTCAAGTCCCGAGGGGCCACGTCCAAAAGGGCCAAGTCACCAGTACAGGCGGCCCGGCAGACACCAACGAAAACAGCCTGGCGGGCCCCCAAGCCGCCCGCCGGCACACCAATGGCGTCCGAGGAGTCGTCCACCACGGCAGACCCCTGCTCCAGCGAGGACGACGACGTCCAGCGGGTCAAGAAGCGAGGAGAGAAGTGACAGACCCGCGAGCAGCAGGACTGCCGCTGCGCCGGTTGTGGGGCATCCCACGACCGCACGAGGTGCCCGTTCCGGAAGGCCGAGTGTCACAACTGTGGCCGAAAGAGGCACATCGCCCGGGTGTGCAGGCGCGGGCGAGTCGAGGACAAGGGCAATTCGAGCCATCCCCAGATGCACCAACGGAAGGCGGCCGGCACCAGGAAGGTCTCAGACGACCACAGCAGGGCAGGCGTGAACTGCGTGGGCCTGGAGCACCGGCGTTTTTTTATTGAGGTACAGTTACAGGGGGTCCCAGTGAGGATGGAGATAGACTCGGGGTCGTCCTATTCCATCCTGTCCCAAAAGGAGTATATGCGCATTTTCCCAGATGTGCGGCCCAAGTTGCGGGCCATGAGTCACACTTACGGGATCCCAGTGTTGGGGGTGGGGAACTTCAAGGTGAAGTTCAAGAACTACTCTGAGAAACTGCCCCTAGTGGTCCTCAAGGGGGGGAGGTGCTGCCTTTTGGGAACGCAGTGGTTCGCTCCCCTTGGAATCGAACTGTCCGGCATTAACACCATAGAGACTGACCCAATGCGGGACGTGTGCAACGCACACCCGGACGTTTTCAAGAAGGGGCTCGGGACTTACAAGGGGCCCCCAGTTTCCTTTGACCTGGATCCCGAAATCCGACCCATCCGCCTCAAGCCCAGGAGAGTGCCTTTCGCCCTCAAGGACAAGATCGAGGCGGAACTGGACAAATTGGTGGGGCAGGGGATTTTGGTTCCAGTGGATTCGGTGGAGTGGGAAACGCCGATTGTGACAGCCCTTAAATCAAACGGGGAGGTTAGGATTTGTGCGAACTATAAATGTATGATTAATAAGGCCATTCGGCCAAATGCATATCCGGTACCCATGGTCAGCCATTTACTGGCCACGCTTCATGGGGGGAAGTGTTTTGCCAAGCTAGATCTGGCGCAGGCATACCAGCAGCTCACTGTAACCCCGGCTGCTGCCGCTGCGCAAACGATCGTAACGCACAAGGGGGCATTTAAGGTAACGCGCCTTCAGTTTGGCGTGAATTCGGCCCCCGGAATCTTCCAGTCCCTCATGGAACGCCTTTTAAAGGGGCTTCCAGGCGTCCTCCCATACTTCGACGATGTGTTGATAACAGCGGGGGGCGAGTCAGAATTAGCGCAAAGGCTAGACAGGGTCCTTTCCATATTCGAGAAAGCGGGCCTCTGACTGAGGAGGGACAAATGTGTTTTCTTTGCGAGGGAGGTCGAGTTCCTTGGGTTCAAGGTAACCCCAGAAGGCATCAAGCCCTCCGAGTCCAAGGTTGCGGCTGTGCAAAACGCCCCTCGCCCCACCGCGAAACCGGAGCTGCAGTCATTTCTAGGGCTCTTAAATTTTTACCATTCCTTCCTGCCGAGGAAGGCATCCGTTGCTGAGCCACTGCACGCGCTATTGAAGAAAGAGGCGGTTTGGCAGTGGGGAGACAGGCAAGAGAAAGCGTTTAGGGAGCTGAAGGCACTCCTATCCTCAAGTGCTGTCCTGACCCACTTCGACCCTAAGAGACCAGTAGTTCTAGTCTGTGATGCGTCCCCAGTGGGGGTGGGGGCGGTTCTATGCCACGTGTTGGAGAGCGGGAGGGAAGCCCCGGTAGCGTACTACTCAAGGTCCCTCTCGAAGGCCGAGCGCAATTACGCGCAAACTGATAGGGAGGCCCTAGCCATCATTGCGGGAACGAAAAAGTTCCATGACTTTTTATACGGCCGCGAGTTTACGGTAGTGACGGATCACAAACCACTTCTGGGGATCTTCACTACCGGCAAACCCACACCGCAAATTCTATCCCCCAGGATGCTGCGCTGGGCCATCTTTCTAAACGCTTACCAGTATGACCTGGTCTATCGCCCAGGGAAGGAGATCTCCCATGCGGACGCGCTGTCCCGATCTCCCCTCCCAAGTGTAGGGGACCCCACATGCGAGGTAGAGCAGGACCACCAAGTCCTGCTGATTGAGTCTCTCGACTCACCCCCCATTCTCCCGGCCGACCTCGCCAAAGCCACGGCGGCCGACAAGATGCTGGCCCAAATTAGTTCCTGGGTGAGGAAACGGTGGCCCACTACTTCCCCCGAGGAGCAGTTCAAGCCATTTGTCAGGCGGAGAGTAGAGCTTTCCCTGGAAAGGGGCTGCTTACTCTGGGGCCAGCGGGTAGTTATCCCAGAGAAACTGAGGGCCAAGGTACTGAAGCTACTGCATACTAGTCACCTGGGGATCGTGCGCTCCAAGGCTCTGGCCAAGAGTTTCTTCCGGTGGCCCCAGATAGACGCGGATATAGAACGTTTAGTGGGCACTTGCGAGAGCTGCCAGAGCTCTCGGCCCGAGGAGTCCCGGTTGCCCCATAGGGAATGGGACACGGCCCGCGGGCCATGGTCCCGGATCCATGTTGACTTCGCTGGCCCTTTCCACGGGGCCATGTTTCTGCTGGTAGTCGACTCCTACTCCAAGTGGTTGGAGGTAATTCCCATGAACAGCACCTCCTCTGCGGCAACCATTAAACAGTTGCGCAAGCTTTTTACCTGTTTCGGCCTACCAGACGTCCTTGTTAGCGATAACGCTAGTACCTTCACGTCTGCAGAGTTCAAGACGTTCATGGAGCGGAACGCCGTCAGGCACATTAGCGCCGCCCCATTTCACCCCGCCACAAATGGTCAGGTAGAGCGCCAAGTGCGCACTACGAAAGACGCACTGCGGTGCATGGGTCCCGGTGATTTGAACCTTCATCTGTGCCAGTTCCTCATCTGTTACAGGGCAACCCCCCTAGCCTCAGGATTCTCCCCAGCAGAACTCCTCATGAGGAGGCGTCCGGTAACACTTTTTGACCGGATGGATCCGTCCAGGGTGGAGGATGAAGGAAGGAATATAAACATAGGGGGAGAGAGCTCCAAAAGTTTTTCAGTAGGGGACCCGGTTCACTGCAGGAACTACGCGGCCTCGGGGCCAGCGTGGGTTCCAGGGACAATCATTGAGCAGACGGGGCCAGTATCCTACAGGGTCGAGACTAGCTCGGGTCTACTCTGGAGAAGGCACGCTGACCAACTCAGAAGGCGGGTCACCAGTGAAGGGGAATCAGCGTTAGGGTCCTCCCCCACCCGCATTACCCAAGGGGGAGACACGGCGGAACCCGCGGATACAAATGCATATCCTGGGTTCTCAACCACAGAGGAGGATACTTTGAAAGAGAGGGATCAGCTTGATTATGATTATGATTTGCAGTACCAGGGGGGTGTAGCGGAGTGGTCCCCCACCCGTCCTAGCGAGAAGAGGGGTTTCAGTTCAGCCCCTGGTACCTCCAGTCCCCCCAGTCCTTTTGTTTTAGAATATCCCATAGCGCCAGCTCCCCGGAGACAAACACCCCCAAGACAGGCAACGGGGGGGAGTCCGCCCACCACAGTCTCTAGAACTCCCGGGCAGGTAACGGGGGGTGGCGTGGCCACGAGGGCCTCTTCGTCGGTCCCGAGATTCGTACTGGGGGGGACCCCAAGTTCCTCAAACGGTAGGCAGGGTTTCACTTCCCAACTGTTCATTCCATTCCCGTCCCCCAATGCAAGGTTACCGCAGAGCCCACACCGAGCCGCTAATGAGTCCCCCCTTTCCGTTGCAGGACAGGACTCCGCAGAACCAGGCTCCCCAGTGTTAAGTCAAGCGGCCGCACGCCCTAGGCGCATGTGCGGCAAGCCACAATGGTTGAGGGACTTCGTCCCATCCTAGGGGGGAGGGATGTTATGTATGTACAATGTCGCTTTAAGAAATGTATGAATGTAACCTGACCACAATTGCAATGTAGCCCAGCTGTTAAAGGAACGCGAGTTAGCTGCCCATAGAGGGCAGCTGCGAGCGTTCAACTCACATGGTTCTCATTCCTCAAATCACCAACAGCCGCGGGAACTCGCCCGCACAAGCAAACAACTACTACTGGAACCGAGGGGGGGGGGGCGTGACTGGAACAACGTCACGCCGGTAGCAGCCAATGAGCTACCGTGCAACAAGATTCAAATGTATTGTACTACCGTATATAATGTGATGTATCTCCGCCATTACCACATGTTCATCCTGATCATCAACCAATAAACCTGTGTTAGTCCCTACTGCGACTCCTTCCTTGTCTTCCGTGCAAGACACTAAATATATTCAATATGCTTTTGATAGAATTGGCACAAAACCGCTACTTGCAAGAGAGCCGTCACAGGCTTTGGGCCTGTCAGTGGCAGGATGTAAGCTATTGCTCATGTATCAGCTAAGATAAAGGTTATGCTCCCTATATGGTAATGTTGCAAAGAATGTAATATTATTGGCTGAATACCACTCACCTATGCTTTCGTATACATCCTGTGTAACCTGTAACCTACTCAATAAAATATTTTTGCCTGGTGCTGCAAACAGATCAATTTGTGCACCAGATATTCAGACTGCAGTCATTTCCTTCTGACCTTATGCATGCACTTGGTTGAGCTGGATCTCTCCACAGGCAGTCTGTTGTTTCTCTCTCCTAGGAACTTGCCGTTGTTGTGAACATTACAAAAGTACCAGTGGCATCTGTTCTGGGGCCCTGCACACCTGTACCAATGTTGAAAATGCATGCCTCACCCTCACAATAGAGACTAGAACTGGTAGGTTGCTCAGCTTCCTTGTGTGTGTGTGTGTGTGTGTGTGTGTTTGTGTGTGTGTGTGTGAGAGAGAGAGAGAAGAAGAAGAAGAAGAAGAGGAAGAGGAGGAAGAAGAAGAATCCAGAATGTTTGTGGTTAAAGGTTCTGTGCCATAAACAGTTTTCTCTGTTGCTTTAGTTCAGAGCTAGACAATTTCCAGTAACCCAAAAGATGCCTTTTCCATGATTAGACCTTGGAGAGTCCTACAGACATAAATCAAGATTATACCAAACAGATCAATCTAAATCCAAAAATTGTTGGAAGCTGTCAAGCAGCAATTGGGTCATATGCCCACATGTGGTGGGACTGTAAATATGCAGCTAAATCTTAGGGAAGACGAGAGGAAGAAATTAACATGATATTGGGAGCAAAAATGAAGTTAAACCCACAGATAGCATTGATAACAGAAATGGAAGAGTTGGAAATATTTGGAAAGGAGGGAGAGACTTGTTGATGACGTTTTTAAAAACTCTTGCGAGACTAATAACAGCTAAACAATGGAAGAATATTTACAATCTTAAGATTCAAGAATTGTACAGTGAGGTATGGGACATTGTGTTAAACGATAAGTTAACTTGAGAGAGTAAATGTTTAAAAATGGATTGATCAAACAGAATCAATTTTAGAATATATGGAAATATTTTATTGAACATGCGATGGAAAAGAATTTTGGATGTAGACCTGTCCAGGAAATTTTGAAATTTTGGAAAGGTAATAACGAAGCCCAAATATATATATTTGTTTAATGTATTCCTTTTGTCTCTCTCCCCACCCCAACTTGTTTTGCTATTGTTTTGTTTATTGTATTTCCTTTTCTGTGGTTTATCCGCAGATATAATTGGCATAACCTTTCCTGAAAGGTTGGGGGTTCAGGCACACACGCCCTCGAGCCCTCATAACTTGGTTGGAAGGGAAATTGGGTGTGGATGAATATTAGCCAAAGTTAAAGATTCATACATAACACCTTGGCCATTAGCTTGGGCATGGATAAAGACAGAGTCACAAGGTGGTAATTAAAGGTAAACACATTGTGTATTGATCATATCCTCGGATGCTCTAAGTAGGAGAGCAAACTACAATGTGTTATACCTGGTTAAATTAGTCCCAGAAAGATTCCTTGATAGGGCAAGACAATGGTCTTGCCAGCCAGCAGTTAATTAGTAGATAACAGACTCCCAGGTAATATCCTGATTACACATCACCTCCAAGTAACTTCTGTAAATGTAACTGGATTAACTTGTGCCATGTAGGCAGTCTTCTGTGACGGGTCGGAGCAGCCTATGCAAGCAATGACCCGAGGCAGGGGAAAAAATGCCAGCCCTCAAGCCAATGGGCCCTGGACTTTCACCTCATCTTTGCCTGAGTGCTTTCCTTGTGTCCAGTCACTCCGTGACCCAGCGGGCCATTTTTGGCCCACCATTCCAACACTTTTCATTTTCTTAAAATTTAATTTAAAAATTATTAAAAAAACATACATCAAGTGGTTTGGGATAGCCAACACAATGCCTACAGAGAGTGTCAGCAGATACAGGGACAACATGTAGTATATACAACTGCAGCTAATTGGTGTGGTTCCTGGATGTGTTCTCAATTGAGCGCTTGATCATGCAGCTAAGAACAGCCCAAACACCTTATTGAGAAATTGCAGTTAGCCAGGTCTACTTATGCAAACTTTACATGAACCTCAGTAAGATTTCAATCCACTGAGCAAAAATTAAATTCTCAATCTAATAGGAATGAGGGCCACTGTATGGGAGCTACTAGACCATATGTGACAACAATATCCTCAAAATAATCTTAGAATGAGCTGGATGGAAAGTTTGTGAGAGGCTCATGGGACTATTCAAGGGACCACATTATTTTGAGTCTAGCCTCTGTTGTCTTAAATCTGACACTCCATGATGCATCTGTTGCAGTGGTGGGCTCCAGATTTTTTTACTACCACACTGTGGTGAGCGTGGCCAGGGGGAAAGCCCTGCATTGCACCTGCCAATCTAGCAGTTCTGGATTCCAGAAGGACTCAATAGTTGTGAAGGCGTTTCTTTCTTTCCTTTTTCCTATCATTTTCATGATGTTAACAAGGGGCTGTGGTGACTCAGTGGTGAAGAAGTTCACCTTGTTAGCTGGAAGGCCGGCAAGTCGGCAGTTCGAGACCCGGGTACTGCATGACGGATTGAGTGCCCGTCTCGGCCCCAGCTCCTACCAACCTAGCAGATCAAAAGCAAGAAATTGCAAGTAGATAAATAGGGACCATTCAGTGGGAAATGATCTTGGGGGACATGAAAGGAGCCTTATTCGGGCATCCCCTGAGCAGAGTTTCTCCAGCAAGAATCCTTTTTTACCCAGAATAATTTCTGACTTGAAATTATGATGATGATGATGATGATGTTAATCATCTATGCGATAAAGCCTAAGGCTTCAATGGCTCTTTGTTCTCATCCGAGAATGGCGGCACATTAGGGTTCTGAATAATACAAGCACTAACAAAATTTTCAAGCTGTCATCTCAATGCTCCCCAAGGCCAAGCTGCCAATAGGTTGAGGCTATCTCATAAAAGCTGAATCTCAAGTACTTTGGCCACCAAATGAGAAGAAAGGACTCACTGGAGAAGGCCTGATGCTGGGAAAGATTGAAGGAGAAGGGCTCAGCAGAAGATGAGATGGTTAGATAGCGTCGTTGACGCAGTGGGTGTAGATCTGGGTGGACTATGTTGGATGGCAGGTGACAGAGAAGCCAGGTATTCTGTGGTTCATGGGGTTGCAAAGGTTCGGAATCGACTGTGCGATTGAACAATGAAAAACTCATATAAAGTTTACATAAGTCTGAACAAAAGATACTGTATATCACAAAGAAAGACACTGCCCTTGCCAAACAATTATATCTGAAATCAGATAAGAAGTAGTTTGCCCAGAAGCTTCAATAAAGCTTGTCTCAGTTGACTGGCTCCACATTCAATTAAAAGAAATCATTAAATCATACTACGACTCTCCTCGTTGTAACTAGTGGTTCTTGGCTGGGGATGATGGAAACTGTAACCACACACATCTTGAGTATGCTAGGTTGCAGAATGTATTTTTCCTATTCCAGGAGAAAAATCTTCACAATTCCTGATGACAGCAGAGAATTAACACTTAAAGTATGTTTATGCTGGACCAGCATTATGAACAATGATGTCTAAGGATATAATAGCTTTATCCCCGTATCATCTTCATTTTAACGTCATTGTTGGTTCAGCAAACCAAGCCTGTTTTGTATCATACATATTTTTTATACATGCATAATCTATAAAATCAAGGAATACTTATGCGGATTAATCTCTTTTCTCAGCTTCTTACAAAAACTAAAATTGATAAATCCAATCTTGAGTTTCATGTTGACTGTAAATACAAAAGGATTGTCTCATCCCACCAGAATCCTTTCAACATTGAAAATAACATTTGGAAAAGTAAAATGAAAGAAAAATAAAATGATTTAAAATTGCACAACAACGATTTTGCTACTGGGAATATCACATGTGATTTACATGATATCGAGTGTGCTGATTCCAAATCTGAACTCAGAATTTGCCTATCGCATACAGATTTTAAGTTATAAGTGTGCTATAGCTGTTCAAATGATATTGGGTAATGTATTTTGACATGGGAACATTATAACAATTGCAGCTACCACTATGCCTCTGCGCCTCAGCTGAATCACATCCCCCGTGGCATGCATGTTCCAGGAGCAGCCAGGCATGTCTGGGCCAGTCAGCGAGCTATCTGAAATAGGTATATAAGGCGAGATGGTCTAATCCATCGACCTTTCCCAGCATCAAGGCTTTCTAAAGTGAGTCCTCCCTTCTCATTTGATGTCCAAAGTACTTTAACTTCATCTTCAATATTTGACCTCCCAAGGAGCAGTTGTAGGGGCATGGCGGCTACACTAAAAGGGCGCTGGACAACAAGGGCGCCTATGGGTGTGTGTGTGTGCAGTAGTCCATGGAGTTGCAGAAGGCCGGACCCGACTGTGCGACTGAACAACAACACCAACACCTCGGTTGGATTTTTACTTTCTACACATATGAAGCTGTTGCTCCCAGTCTGAGAACAAAAAGTCACAATGAAAACTTGCCTTGTGTGTTCATTCCCAACTTCTCTTCTATACTAACTGCAAACATTGCTGCAAACATTGCTTCCCAGTTGACCAGAATGATAAAGGAGGAGTAGGAAAAAGGTGCAGCAAGTGATAGGTGCCACGCAAATGGAGTCAACAGTTTACAACACGTCTCAGCAGCTCCAGTAAATACCTGTGGCGGATTCTGTTAACAAATTGAGTCACTAGGATGTGGACAACAGAGTCACAGGGCCACCTACTGTTGAAAGCAGGAGCAAGGAGTAGAGGCAACACTGGTACTAAAACAACGGGCATGAAGCTCTAATATAATTTAGTATCAGAAAATATTCTTGGTTGAAAGGAGTTTTACTGGAGAAACTCTGTTCAGGGGATGCACAAATGAGGCTCCTTTCATGTCCACAAGATCTTTTCCCCATCTAGTAAAGGTAAAGGTCACCCTTGCTTGAAAGCCAGTCGTATCCAACTCTAGGGTTCAGTGCTCATCTCTGGTTATACCCGAAGAGCCAGCGCTGTCTGTATTTGCAGTTGTTTCCATGGTCATGTGGCAGGTACCAAAGTGAACAGAAGTGGCGCCGGCGCACATGTGCAGTAACCCATTTTCTGGCCATTCAAATACAGGATGGCCACAGGAAGGACTGGGAAAGAGGGGGTGAAATATGGGATTTCCCGGCCAATACGGGATACTTGACAGGTATGCTCCCTAAAGGTGCCAATGGCTATGGGCAGATGAGTCCCTTTAGGTGGGGTGATGGTTCCCACAGTGCAGGAAATGCCACTGGAAACCATCATATTGGGCCCAATGGCAAAATGAGCGGAGGAGGAACTCTGATTCCCAACAGTCATGGAGGCAGAGGAGGCCATGCCAGATGGACTGGTTGTGAAGGTGTGCCTTGATGATATCCTCAAGGCTGCGGCAGTCCATTGCAGTCCCGGTGTCAAATTCTGAATGTCTCATTTCATGTGTGCCGCAGGATGTCGAGATCCAGCTCAACAAAGTGCATGTGTGAGTTCAAGAGAAAGAAGAACAAGGCTGCAGTCTGAGATAAGGTGCACAAAGCATAGGTGAGTAGCATTCAGCCAATAATATTACATTCTCTGCAACATTGCCATATAGGGAGTGTTCCCCCAAGCCGTGGTTCTGTCAGGGACAGTATGCCAACTATGTGCGCGGATCCCACACCAGTGAATGTTTTTCCAGCTTCAGGGGAAAAAACACTACATTCTCAGATACAAGTTGCAGAATAGAGAAATCTGCTTTCTGTAACATTTATGGCAGTTTTTGGGTTCTCTGAATGTTCGGAATTCATTTGATGATCTGCTAAATAGGGCAAATTTTAATTAACCAATCTCATAAATCTTGGGGACATGAAAGGAGCCTCATTCGGGCGTCCTCCAACAAAAATCCTTTCTACCCAGAATAATTTCTGATTACAACAACAACAACAAAACAAATTTCATTGTATAATGCATTAGCTAAACTGGTTTTTTTTAACCAAAAAAGTAGAAAATGAATATTTTCCTTTGTGTTAATTGCCTAAAAATTCTTGGCTAAAGCTCCTGCCCACCAAAGCAAGAACTGCATGTCCAGACAAGAAAAGAAACTGTTTTCAACCCCTCTCTCTGTAACTCTCCCCCCACCCCTCTCTCTGTCCATGCATCTGAGACATTGAAAGGCAGTGCCCATTGGACACAAATGAGCATCTTTTGGCTGCCCTTTTTTAGTGTTTGGGAATCAAGACAATGGAAACGGCTGTAAGCTAGCCTAACACATCTTTATTGCATAGAGTACAGTACGAACATGTGGTAATGGCGGACAAACAGCTCTTTTTATACGGTGGCTATCTAATTGAATCTGGCTCTTCGACAGGTGTAGGAATTGGGGCCGTGAGGAGGCCCTTAGGATCCCAGAGGAGACTGGTCAAAGGAACGACACGAGGCAAGATGGAGAGAAGACCAGTAGTTTTTTGAGAAAAGGCTGCAACATATATAGAAGGAAAAAGCGCAACGCTGGCAAGACTGTCAGCTGACAGGAATGACATCACCTGAGCACTCAAGTTAATTGGGAATCTCTTCGGGGAAGTCAATTAACTGGGGTAAACATGGACTTAGGAGCCTCATTGTCTTGGGGATTAGGCAGGGACAAACATGGCTTCTATTTGCGCCGGGGATTTCCCTCGAGCCGGGAGATGAGCTATGCACTTAATGTTTGACAGGAGTCAGCTATCTGCTTACTTGGCAGAGTCGTAGGTCAGGTCACGGTAATTGGGTGAATCAAACCCTATATTTTATTCACCCCCCTAAATTTGGTGGCCGCAGAGCCCACGGGCTGGGAGCGTCTCTCACCGCGGTGGCCTCTGGCGGGCCGTTCCATGCCCCATGGGGCATGGGGAAACCATATTTCCCCTTTCTGTTTTATTTAAGGACCTGACCGACGACTCTGCATAGGAGGGGCGTCAGCTGATGAGCGGGAATGACGCTTCGGGGTTCCCTCCATGGGGGACATCTCGATAGCAGTGAGGGAATACATAGCATGAAACAACACACTGTTGCGCCCAGTATTACCACCCCCACAATCACTTTGAGTGTCGTCTGAATCCATCCCCATGGGAACCACGACCATAGGGAGTCCTGCCACCCCCATGAATAATCCTCCTTGATGTCCCTAACTGGGGTGTGGAGGTCCGTGAGCTGGCTCTGTATCTTGTGGGTATTGCCTGCGAGGTTAAAGAAACACATGCCATGGACAGACTTGCAGCCCAAATGATGTGACCACAGGGGATAATCTATAGCTGCTTGATTATCCAGTATGGCATGGCGAAGCTCTGTCTGCTCCTGGCTGAGCAGCGCTATTGCTGAGGAGGTATGGTCAATGGCTTTTGCTAATCCGCAAGCCAATTCTCCAAGCGTTGCCTATGGCTAAGCCTGACACGCTGAATATACTGACTACAGCCTGGTTTTTCAGGGCTGTGGGTCTGAATTCAGACTGCTTTCTGTAGCAAGGCAAGATAATGAGATGTGTCATTGATCTCTTACTGTGACCTGGGGAGATTCTAGGCTATCTCTGCAGCTTCTGGCATTGTGCAATTGTCTTTTCTAACACCTATGGGGAGGTGTGAAACTAACTGGGGATTACCAGCTACCGGGTACTCAATCTTTCCAAGCAATGGGCCGATGCAAAACATGGGCCGGTCTGGCTTCCTTTGGTGGAAGCTGGCCGTTATTAACAACATACAGAAATTCAAGTGTCCCTTGCAAATCCCAACTGGAGCATTGTACAAGGCATGAATAAATAATAGCAACTACAGATAACAATAGCAAGAAAAGACATTCAGCAGCTTTTCCGGAGGTTAAGCTTCCCTTCTTGGTGGGGCTTCATGTGCAACTTGAGTTTGGAAAAGTCCTTAGAAGTGGCACTGAGTGTGCAAAATGTTCATAGAAAAATGTCTTTGGAGATGTAAGTCATAAAGGAAGACGGACAGCTGATGACATTCCAGGACAGTGACTGGTGCTGCTCTTGGCAATCATCCGGGTCTGATTCTGGCCTCTGGGACCTGCATGGGGAAGAGGCTTGTTTGGGAGATAAAAATTCTGAAAGAGTTAGTTAGTAAAAATTCTGAAAGAGTTAGTTAGTTTTTGCACTTATAGGATAGCAATTGCTGTGCAACTGTGGGACGTGGTTTCCCCCCCTTTCTGTTTGTTGGTCAATGTAGGACTTAAGGTCCGATAGGCCCGTTCCTCCACAATCGCTTGCTCCTGTGGATTGTGAGGAACGCCAAAAGTGAGCTTAATATCCCAGGTGGCCCTGAAGGTGGCCAGCTGCCTGGAGCTATAAGCTGGGGCGTCAACGGACGTTGTGTGCCGACGTTCGCCCTTGGCCGTGGGAAGGGAGATGCTGCTCCACATGGGGAGCCGTTACTCCCTTCTGTGCTGTTACCCAAACAAACTGTGGGAAGGTCTTAATGCAAACGTCCATGTGCTGCCATCTGCCAAAATGTGGGGATGTGTGACGTCCATTTGCCACACCTGAATGGCCTCTGTCCCTTGTGGGTTGACCCCCCACGGCCCCCCCCCGGGGCCCCTGCACGACGCTGGCAAGAGCGAACTATGCCTTGGGCTTGAGAAAGTGGCAGATTGAACTGTCTGGCGAGCGCCTTGGCATTCTGAAGAGGGAATGCATGACTCTGAATTGGAGTTGTGAGGAACAAACTTAGCAGATTTTTGTCTATCACGGGAGTGATGTGTGCTCCCAGTAGACTGTGAAGCAAATTCCTGGGAAACTGGCTGTCAGCAATTATGTTGGAGCGTTCTTTGGCAAAGGTGCGCAAAGCGAGGTGCACGGCTGCCAGCTCTGCCCGCTTGCGGAAGAGTCAGGAGCGTGTGCCAAGCTTGGTCCTCTTGCCAAGTAAGAACCTAATACGTGCGACCCCCATAAGTGAAAGCTGTCCTAGCCCCCTGAAGAGGAACCAGTGACATGAATTCACACAAGGTGACTGTCTGCTAGAAGTGAGACGAGTCTGGGGTCTTATGGCAAACCTTGGCGCATGAAGCGCTAGGCTTCCCGTGGGTAAATTTCTCATGAAGGCCCCCCTGCGCACCTCCATTCATGGTGTGCGTGCACACTTTCACTGGAGCGATTTTGGTGCTACTGTGAGAAGGGTGCCAGATGCTGGCTTAGCCTTTTGCCTGTGCTTAGACTAGCAGCAAAAAGGGAAGGGGTGGCCTAAAAATGCCTGTATCTGATTGGAGGTGTGACCTGACTGCACTCTTAAAATGGTCCTAGGCTGTCCTGACTAATGAGTGGCACTCTGCACATTCTCAGGAGCTCAGGGACTAATCCTTCCTCTGTGCTCTGGAGTTTGCAAAATGTCTCTGCACACTAGAGAGGGTGCTGTGGGCCAGGTGCCATGCTTAAAATGACCTAAGACTTATTAAAGACAAACCAACTATGACGTGCCAGCTGTAAGGAAATAATACACAAAAAATGAAAAGACACACAGGTTAAGCATTTCCAGCAGGGAGTTCCACTGGCGAAAGGAGAAAAGGAGGAAAGACAAGTCAGAAGTTAGCACAATGAGAATGCAACAACTCTTATCATAACGAGATCAGATAAGGTCAGGTAACCATGGCAACTGGCTGGGATCCTCCTGTTAATTAATCCTGGAGCCTGTGAAAGGAAGCAAGTTAAGGCTGTAGGAAGAAATGAATTGGTTACAATTAAGGCCTGGAGAGGAATTTTGTTCCTGTAAAAAAGGTACAGAGCGCAAGAATGTTTGCGTGCTTTTTCCTGTGAAAGGGGTACAATGAGTGAGTTACTGATTACAGTCAAAATACCAGAGAATGAAGGAGAGTTAGAACGGTTCTCAACCTGCGGCCAGATGTGGGCGAGTGGGCCAGATGTGGCCCATGTTGCTCTGCCACTCCCCCCGCCAAGCCAAGAAGGGCTGTGTGGTGAAGGAAGGGCAGGATGACTGTCCGGACCCCCAGAGCTGCCTGAGGCCCCGGAATTTGGCCCCTGACTTAAAAGGTTGAGAACCAAGGTTACAAGATGATAACACAATACACACATGAAGACAAGGCAATTCTCTCACTCCTAGTGAGATTCCAAGACGCTAAGAGACATTCAAAAAAACCTTAAAACACAGAGATGGGGTTTGAGGAACACAGACGTAGGGAGGGGCCCCATAGCTTATGATACAGTGAGGAAAACTCATAGAAGTGATTTTTTGTTTTCAGATCGCGCTTCTGAAAAGAAAAATCTGTTTTCCTGATTGCAAAACCGGTTTCCAAGAGAGGCTTAATCCTTTGACAAAGAAAAAGTCTCAAGGGAAGAAGGCCTATTGTAGGTTAGGATTCCCCCCCCCTCTCCTGCCCAAACTGCTAAGCAGGCAAGGCAAAGGGTTTCGCTCATCATGCTTCCTCAAAGTTTAAATAGCTCCTGCCCATGAACAGAGTGCAAACCGTTTTAACACATATTTCACAGTGACATTACCACGCAGTTACACACAAGGAACACTTTTTCAGTCATACTGTGGTCATAGAGACAAGGCTTTTGCAATCACACACAGTTCTTGCAGTCATACATTCAGTGGTGCACCACACATACACACATCTATTTACGCATTCACACATTCCTCCCCTGATCTGCAGTGTTCAATACTACACATGAGATGGCTGATACACAGCTGGCTATTTACAGCCATCTGGGTGCTTTTACTTAGGGGACAAGTTTCTCTGGGCTACTCCCAAGGTGAGACAAGTAGGTTCTGCCTGTGCCTTGGGGGAACTCGGGGTACTATTGCTGGGATGGTTCTTCTGGCATAGCCAGGGCGATGGCTGCCTCCTTTCTAGCCTGGGCCAAACGCGTGCCAGGGTGGCCATTTGGCATGAAGACAATCTTTTGAAGATCTGCCTGGTCTAGATTGGCTTTCTCTTCTAAGGTGTCTCACTTTTCCACACTGGAAGCAGGCGCCTTGGGGTTTTGGCACTGCTCTGCGCCTGAGTGTGGAAATGGGTCTGCTCTGGAGCCCTGTGTGGCCAGGGGCCGTGCAGGTTTCCGTGAGCAGTGGGCGCTGAGCATCCCTGCCTGAACGTGTGTCTGCCTTCAGATGGGCTGAGCACAGCAGTTGGGCGCTAGCTAATTGTGCCACTGGCAATTTCCCCGTGAATGAATCTTCCTCACCCATGCGCTGAATGGAGTTCTTTCTTTGCAGGGAACCTTTAACTGTCAGAGAAGCGCCAGGGCCTCTCATGCCATGAATTCCTTCAGTGACGTCTGCAGCTGCCACTGAGGGAATGCTCCATACACTGCCCTGCTGAAGCTGAAATAACGAATAGAGACTTCTTGGGGCTGATGGTTCTGACTGCGCTGGGGTTTTCTGGGTCTCTATCCGGACTGGGTCTACCTCTGCTGAGAGTTTCCTACATTTGCTCCATGTGCGGGTTATGCCCTCTGGAGCTTTCGGGGGTTGCTGAATGCAGTCTCCTATCTGATCCCAGAGCTTCAGGGTTAACGTACCTACTTCTGGGTAAAGTAGGCAGTGTTCCCTGAGGTACGCCAAAAGTCTCGCTAGCTCCCTGCTGTGAAAACGCAACTTAAATATCCTGGCCAGGATCTTGAACCCTTCCTCATGAGTTCTTTGGCTAGCGGACAGACTTGGTCTGTGAGAACAAGTCCCCATATTACCTGCAGTGGGGTCTCCGGAAGGTTCCTTCTCGGGACGAGTCGACGCGTCTTGTCAGGCAATAGGTTCGGGCGTCTAGTGTCTGGGGTAGACCTCGGAGCGTGGACCTTCTGCCACGGGCCCTTCTAACGGCCTCTGCGATGTCAGGGGCTCACAGCCTGCCCTGAGCGGAACGCGTTTCCCTCTATGGCAACCTCCTCGAAAGCGGGAGCAAGCTGTAGGAATGTCTCTCTGGAATGCCTCGCCACAGGCCACTCCTCCGATCGGCTGGCTGCCGGCCGGAGTGCTGTGCTGTCCTCCAGGATGATGGGACAAGGTTCTGGCGCAGAACCTGGCCGCGTGGATCGCTACTCACGAGTAGACCTCTCCAGGGTCCCTTACTCACGAGTAGAATCACGTCGGGGTCACCAGATGTAGGAATTGGGGCCGTGAGGAGGCCCTTAGGATCCCAGAGGAGACTGGTCAAAGGAACGACACGAGGCAAGATGGAGAGAAGACCAGTAGTTTTTTGAGAAAAGGCTGCAACATATATAGAAGGAAAAAGCGCAACGCTGGCAAGACTGTCAGCTGACAGGAATGACATCACCTGAGCACTCAAGTTAATTGGGAATCTCTTCGGGGAAGTCAATTAACTGGGGTAAACATGGACTTAGGAGCCTCATTGTCTTGGGGATTAGGCAGGGACAAACATGGCTTCTATTTGCGCCGGGGATTTCCCTCGAGCCGGGAGATGAGCTATGCACTTAATGTTTGACAGGAGTCAGCTATCTGCTTACTTGGCAGAGTCGTAGGTCAGGTCACGGTAATTGGGTGAATCAAACCCTATATTTTATTCACCCCCCTAAATTTGGTGGCCGCAGAGCCCACGGGCTGGGAGCGTCTCTCACCGCGGTGGCCTCTGGCGGGCCGTTCCATGCCCCATGGGGCATGGGGAAACCATAGACAGGCATTGGCTGCTGTCCAAGTGACGTCATCCTTGGTCACGCCTTTCTTGTCCAGGTGAGGTGAGCGCGGGAATCTTTCCCGCGCGGCTGAAGGCATTTGAGTAATGTGAACCATGTGAGCTGGGCGCTCGCTATTGCCCCCGGTGGCCACTAGCTCGCGTCCTCATACAGAAGGTTACAGTGTTACCTGTACCCATTCATGTGGTTACAAATACATTCAACACACTACATTCAGTACACAACATCCCTCCCCCCTAAGATGGGACAAAGTCCCTTAACCAAACTGGTTTCCTGCATGTGCATTTTGGCCGTGCGGCCGTTATGCTTGACTCGGCCATGCCCCCTCGTCTGTGTCCTCCTGGTTCTTGTCCTGCAATTGGAGAGGATGACTCGTTAGTGACTCGCCGCGGGCTTGCTGCCTTGGGATGGCCAGGAGAGGGGGGAGGAAGGGTTCCTGACGTGGATGTGGACAAACCGGGGGCACTAGGGGCTAAAGAAAAACCCCGCTCTTCGCTTGGACGGGTGGGGGAACACTCCGAAAAAAAACCCCGGTTTGATAACTCAAAATCTAATTCAGGGGCAACAGTGGCAAACTCATTTCCCTCCTTCGAGGGGCTGGGTAGAACTACAGGGGCAAACTCGTTCCTCTCTTTCAAGGGACTGGATAGAGCTGGCGTATGAAAAAGATATGAGTTTGACCCTAAGCTTCCCCCCCCCCCTGTTTGGGACTGTTGCCCTACGTTTTCTCCCCCTTGGTCTAAACGGGTGGAGGAGAACCCTAACGCTGAGCGTTGCTGATGATCCCCTCTGTCCGGCCCCCCAATCACTCGGTGCCTAAGTTGGTCAGCGTGCCTTCTCCAGAGGAGACCCGTGTTGGTCTCGACACAGAATGAGACTGGTCCTGTTTGATTAATGACTACCCCCGGCACCCATGCTGGCCCAGTGGTGGCGTAGTTTCTGCAATGAACAGGCTCTCCTATCTGGAAATTTTTGGTGGGGCTGTGCTCAATATTTCTTCCTCTATCCTCGACCCGGGCGGGATCCAACCTAGTTAATAATGAGTGTAGCTTCCTCTTCATGAGGAGTTCCGCGGGAGAGTATCCCGACGCCAATGGCGTCACTCGATATGCCAACAGAAACTGGCAGAGCTGCCGGTCCAGATCCCCGGGACCCATGCGCCGCAGCCCTTCCTTCATTGTGTGCACCAGACGTTCCGCCTGGCCATTTGTTGCAGGGTGAAAAGGGGCTGAGGTAATGTGCCGAATGGCGTTGGACTCTAAGAACGCCTGGAACTCGGCTGACGTGAAACAACTCGCATTGTCACTAATTATGACATCAGGTATCCCGAACGTGCATATCAGTTTGCGCAGCTGTTTTATAGTCCCCGCTGATGAGGTGTTGCGCATTGGAATTACCTCCAACCACTTGGAGTATGCGTCCACCACAAGTAGAAAAAATGAACCCCTGAATGGCCCTGCGAAGTCTATGTGGAGGCGGGACCACGGTCCCCTAGCCGTGTCCCATTCTCTGTGTGGAAGGCGGGACTCCTCAGGCCGAGAGCTCTGGCAACTTTCGCAGGTGTTCACCATGTGTTCAATGTCTGCGTCTAGCTGAGGCCACCAGAAGTAGCTTCTGGCCAGTGCCTTAGAGCGCACAATCCCTGGGTGGCTGACATGTAAAAGCCGTAGCACCCTTGCTCTTAATGCCTGTGGGACCACCACCCTCTCCCCCCACAACAGACACCCCCTTTCTGCGGACAACTCAACCCTCTTCCTGAAAAATGCCACAAACTCGTCTGCGGGGGGAGCTGCGGGCCACCCCTTCTGTACCCAGGATCTCACAAGGGCTAACGTTTTATCCTTGGCCGTTTCGGCAGCAATTTCCTTGGGCAAAATGGGGGGTGCATCTAGGGCTTCAATGAGGAGGACTTGGCTATCCTGTTCTACCTCACACTTTGGGTCCCCCAGGTGGGGCAGAGGAGACCTTGAAAGGGCGTCCGCATGGCTTATCTCTTTCCCGGGACGGTACTCTAACGCCCCCCTGTATGCATTCAGAAAAATCGCCCACCTAAGCATCCTGGGGGAGAGGATCTGTGGAGTGGGCTTGTCTGAGGTGAAGATACCCAACAGCGGCTTGTGATCGGTGACAATGCAAGCGCGGTGCCAAAATGGCCACCGCGCTCTTTGCGGGGGGCCCCCCACGGGATGAAGGCATCCGGGTAGTTAGGGGCGTGGCCAGCTCCCTTATAAAAGGGGTGGCCACGAGGCAGCCGAGCTGCCATTTTTCTCCGTCGCTTTTACCTTGATTGGGCAGCCTTTTGGCTGCTGACCTTTCTCTTTTCGGCTTCCCTTAGGTTCGACTGAGATGCCTTCGAAGAAGAAGGCGGCCGCGACCGCGGCTCGTGCGGTCCGGAGGCGCAATCCGGGTCAGAGGACCGCGGCTGCGCCTCCCCAGCAGCCGCCTTTGCCAGCACTCACCGGGACCGGTGGGATGGGGTCTATTCCCCCCTGGCCGGAGGCTGGGGACCCGAGCAGGGGTCCAGCATGGGCTGCGGCCCGCGGCCCGCAAGCGGCGGACGCCGCTCCTGGTGCCCACTCTACTGGGCCTTCCTCTATAGGGGCACAGCTCACTCCGGGGCCTTCCAGCCTTGGGGCGTGGTGTGGTCCCCTTCCTTGGCAGGTGCCTACATCGGCCCTACCGGGCCTGGGTGTGGGGTCATGGCCATATTTGGGCCCCGGGGTGCAAGGACCTGTACCCACGCCCATAGCAGGCGGGCCGGCTGGCCCTTGGCCCCACGTCAGTGTGGAGGCCTTACTGGCCCGCGTGGCGGCCCTCGAGGCTTCCCTGGCTCGGGCCAGCCACGCTGGGGCTCCCTTTGGGGTTCATTTTGACGCGTCGTCTGCTGGGCAGCGGCAGACGACGGGACGGGTCGAGCAGCTTGAGGCGCGTGGCGCGACTTTGGCCACTGCCTCGTAGCTCCCCAACCAGCAAGCCAGTGCGGGTCAGGCCCCAGTGATGAGCTCTACGGCGGTCGTGAGCTCCGACGCCCCCAGTGGGCCGGAACCCGCGGGGTGCAGCATGTGAGTATGCGGTACAAACTAGTGCACCTACACATGTGGCCACGTTGGGGGGGCTTTCCAATGGCCTTGGCCTCGCGTGGGTGGTGCGGCGGTACAGCCGCCGACGCACCACCAGGCGACGTCAACCACCACCCAGGGCCCCGGGGTGGGGAGCGTTTCCTACCCTGTGGGGAATGTTTTGGGGGTGGCTGGGCTAGTCCAAGCCCCTTTCCAGATGCCCGCAGTTTCTGCGGTGCCTGTCTCGGCCTTACCGACAGCGGGCTATTCCTTGCCACTGGGTGACCACTTGCCACAGGCCACCAAAGAGAAAATATGGCGGGGGGAGTATGTAGATATCTTCTCACTCCTAAACAGGGAGCCCACCAAGGAAGAGAGGGAGGGGCAGGATGAGAAGGATAAGGAACAGGCACGTCGTCGCAAGCCACCACGAACGTGGGCCAACTGGCTGCCGGCTTACCTCATCTACATGGCGGTGTACCTGAGGGCCCGGCCGGATTTGGCAATTCCGATGGTCCAGTATTTGGACAACATCTATCGGGCAATGGTTGACTTTCCGGGCCCGTCGTGGTTGGCTTATGACGAGGAATTCCGTATGCGAATTCCCCTGCACCCTGAGATGAGGTGGGATGAGCCATGCCAGAGGCTTTGGCTTCTGTACATGACGCCCACGCGCCCCGCGCCAGGGGAAAGATACCACTGTGGACATGCGGTCCAGCGAGCGGCTCCAGCACAGGTTCCCCGCCAGGTGGCGGGGCAGGGGGTTCCAGCCCGCCTGCTGTGCTGGACTTTCTCGTCTAATGGTTCCTGCAATAAGAAGAATTGCAAGTACAAACATGAGTGTCCCACCTGTGCGGGCCCCCATGCAGCCTCTGCCTGTCCCAGGCCTGGAGGGACGCGGGGCAGAGGGAGGGGCGGACAGTGGGCTGGCAAGACTGCCGCAGATGGAGCTGGTTCACCGAAAGGCTCCCTCCCCAATTAATGTGGACATGTTGGAGCGTTGGCTCACATTGTACCCGAAGGGGGAGGATGCAGATTATCTCCTTCAGGGCTTTAGGCAGGGGTTCCGTATTCCTTTCATGGGTGATAGGTCCCCTCAGGATGCCCCCAACCTTTTGTCCCTTAGGGGGAGGGAGGAGGTGGCTGCCGCCAGCATTAATAAGGAGGTCAATGCGGGCAGGGTTGCCGGCCCTTTCCCTGCACCCCCGTTCACTAACCTTAAGGTATCGCCCCTGGGTTTGGTTCCCAAGAAGTCTCCAGGCGAGTTTCACCTTATCCATCACTTGTCCTACCCAGCCGGCCGATCGGTCAACGATGCTATCCCTGATGACCTTTGCTCAGTCAGGTATACATCTTTTGACCACGCGCTGCGCATGGTGCGCTCGTGTGGCCCGGGTGCGCTGCTGGCTAAGTGCGACATTAAGTCGGCTTTTCGCCTCTTGCCGGTGCACCCGGGCAACTTTGAATTGCTGGGTTTCAAATTTCGGGGCAAATATTACTTTGATAAGGCCATGCCTTTTGGCTGTTCCATATCATGCTCAGCTTTCGAGCGTTTCAGTACCTTCCTAGAGTGGGCTTTCGTCCGCAGGTCAGGGTCCCGGTCTGTAGCCCATTACCTGGATGACTTTTTATTCGGGGGTGAACGGGGCTGGGACACGTATACACGTCTCCTCAACACATTTCAGACGCTAATGGAGGAACTCGGTGTCCCTTTAGCGCCCGAAAAGACCGAGGGCCCATCTACACAGCTAGTCTTCCTGGGGGTGGAGATTGACACGATAGCGCAGGCGTCTAGGTTACCGCGGGATAAGGTGTCAAGGATAGTGGCCCTTATCTCGGACTTGTTGGCCAAGCGCAAGGCATCACTGAGAGAACTGCAGGTGCTGCATGGTCACCTTAATTTCGCCTGCAGAGTGGTCACACCGGGCAGGGCTTTTGCCCGGCGCTTGTGCGACGCTATGGCAGGATTATCCAGGCCTCACCATAGGGTTAGGCTTACCCGGGGTATCAGGGCAGACATGCTTGTCTGGTTACAGTTCCTGAGGGAGTTCAATGGGGTCTCATTTTGGAGGCGTGACCTCCTGGCTTCCCCTCAATTTCAGATTCAGTCTGATGCCTCGGGATCCCTTGGTTATGGGATGTACTTCAATGGGAAGTGGGCCTATGGTGGGTGGCCACCGGCCTGGGCAGGCACGGGTCGCCTGCGTGATCTCACATATCTGGAGTTTTTCCCTATCCTGGGTGCTTTGATGCTATGGGGCCAGGAGTGGTCCAACTCGGTCGTGCATTTCTGGTGTGACAATGCGGCTGTGGTCCACATTGTCAATGCACAGACTTCCAAATCGCCCAGGGTTATGGACCTAGTGCGCCAATTTGTGTTGCGCAGCCTGCGCCTCAACGTACTGTTCAGGGCCAGGCATGTCCCAGGGGTTAATAATGATATTGCTGACGCTTTGTCCCGCCTACAGATCTCCCGGTTCCGTGCCTTGGCCCCGGATGCGGAGGAATTTCCCTCGCCACTCCCGGAGGAGATATGGACCATTGGCAAGGAGAGGTGAACCGGGCGATTGGCCTGTCGCTAGCGCCACGCACCCGTAAGGCGTATCACCATGCAATTAATTCTTTCAGGGCATTCTGTACCCAATTTCAACTGCCAGGAACCTGGCCGATCCCGGTAACCCATGTTCTGCGGTTCATGGTTTACCTGCATTCTCAGGGCCTTGCACCTCGCACCATAGCATCTAAGCTTTCAGCGTTGGCTTTTATGGCCAAGGTGGGGGGTCATGTGGACAGCACCTCTGACTTCCGTGTGAGACATGTTTTGGAGGGGTGGGTGCGCGAGCGCGGGCGTTGCCCGGACGACCGCCACCCGATTTCCCCAGGGGTCCTTACCCAGTTGGCCCGGGGCTGGCCTTGCCTCTGTTTTGATGCATATGAGGCAGCCCTGTTCCATGCAGCCACAACGGTGGCATTTTTTGGAGTGCTCCGCATCAGCGAGCTTGTGATGCTGTCTAAGGCGGATGCAAGTCGTAGGGCACTGGAACTCGAGGATGTCTGTATTGCCAAAGACTGGGCTCAGTTGAGGATACGTTCCTCTAAGACCGATCAGCATGGCGTAGGCAGTGGTGTGCGACTGCTACGGTGTTCTTTGGCAGACATCTGTCCGGTTGGTGCCCTACAGGAATTCCTGGCACTGCGTGGCACGCACCATGGCCCGTTTTTCTGTCACCAAGATGGGTCTCCCCTTACTAAATTTCAATTTTGGAAGGTGACGGGCAAAGCGCTGGCCAGTGTGGGCCTCCCAGGCGCCCGCTATGGCACTCATTCATTCCGTATAGGGGCGGCCTCAACCGCAGCTGCTTTTGGGTACTCAGGGGCTGACATACGTAGCATGGGACGGTGGGGTTCGCAATGTTTTCAGTTTTATGTGCGCCCACTCCCGCCGTGAGTACCAACCCAGTCACCTTACCTACTTTCCCTCATTTTTCTTTACAGACCTGGGGTGTCGTATTACACCGGTGACAGTATGGCTGGTGGGCCATAGCTACGTGCACAGGGCAGCGCGTTACGCTGCGGCGACAGAGTGGGGACCCCGACTGGGACTGGGTGCATACGCAAGTCTCACATGGCATGGTAAGCCCGGGATGTTATGGCGGGAGCTGCGGCCTTTCCTTTTTTCAGGCCAGAATGCTGACCCGCCTGACATTCTGATCATACACCTGGGGGGCAATGATTTGGGCCAGGTCACCGGCTTGTCGCTGAAGCATGCGATTTGCGAGAACCTCGCCTACCTGCATTACGTCTGGCCCGCTACAACCCTTGTTTGGTCGGACATGGTCCCGCGCCATTCCTACAGAGGGGGCGTTGACCTCCTGGCCCTTGACCGTGCTAGACGCATGGTGAATAGGGCAGTGGCGCGTTTCCTTGTCGACAGGGCTTGGGGGAGGGTCAGTCGTCACCCCGCTATTAGCCTACAAAGTTATGACCTGTATGCAGGGGATGGGGTCCATCTGTCGCGAGGAGGTATGGACCTCCTGTTGGGTGATTGGCGAGCAGGCCTGTTGACCGAGCTGACGGTCTGGGGGGGGGGGCGTCGAGCCTTCTTTGAAGCCCCTCCGTGTGGCGGGTAGCACTGGTAAGGTAAACATTATGACCCACAGGTATCCGGCAAGTTCGCAATTGACTGGACAACACTAGACAGGCATAAGTTGGTTAAACGTTGTCCGGTCAACGACGAACTAGGCGACGGGGTGATGGCTATAGCTAGACAGCATGCATCACCCCGTGATTTTACGGATACGCGTCAGAGGGTGGGGTCATTAGTTAGATATTGACTACGGTCAACAATTTGTTTGTGGTCAACAAACAAATTTATACAAATGGATACATTGTAGCAATTGCCGTTGGCAATTTTGGGTGGTACCTTACCAGTGTTACTGCGGCCTGCTTGCCTTAAGAATTATGATTGGTCAATTACCAATAGAAATTTATAATTCGGACTAGGGCATGAATCAATAAATGTGGCCCAATGCCGTTATCCACTTTTATCAGTGTCTGAGTCCTTTATTGGGGGGGTGCGCCTGCAATGCAAGCGCGGTGCCAAAATGGCCGCCGCGCTCTTTGCGGGAGCCCCCCCCACGGGATGAAGGCATCCGGGTAGTTAGGGGCGTGGCCAGCTCCCTTATAAAAGGGGTGGCCACGAGGCAGCCGAGCTGCCATTTTGCGAAGCGACGGAGCGGAGAAGTTTTTCCCCTCCACCCCCTCCCTAGTTAACAGTGTGATGTTTTGGTCGCTTCGGGCCCGGGTGGGAATTTTTGGCTGGGACCCATATTGGCTTCCGGGTCCTGGTTTTTTCGCCCATCCCACACTGTTGCTATGGTTTGACATAGGGGTTTTGTCTGTTGCTGCTGTTGACTTTGGTCACATGGGCGGGTAGCACTGGTAAGGTAAGCATTATGACCCACAGGTATCCGGCAAGTTCGCAATTGACTGGACAACACTAGACAGGCATAAGTTGGTTAAACGTTGTCCGGTCAACGACGAACTAGGCGACGGGGTGATGGCTATAGCTAGACAGCATGCATCACCCCGTGATTTTACGGATACGCGTCAGAGGGTGGGGTCATTAGTTAGATATTGACTACGGTCAACAATTTGTTTGTGGTCAACAAACAAATTGATACAAATGGATACATTGTAGCAATTGCCGTTGGCAATTTTGGGTGGTACCTTACCAGTGTTACTTCGGCCTGCTTGCCTTAAGAATTATGATTGGTCAATTACCAATAGAAATTTATAATTCGGACTAGGGCATGAATCAATAAATGTGGCCCAATGCCGTTATCCACTTTTATCAGTGTCTGAGTCCTTTATTGGGGGGTGCGCCTGCAATGGTGAATGGGCGACCATACAGAAAATCATGGAACTTCTTTGTGCCCGCAACAATGGCAAGAGCCTCCCTATCTGTTTGGGCGTAATTTCGTTCTGCCTTGGACAATGATCTTGAGTAGAATGCAACTGGGGCTTCTCGCCCCCCTCTAGCACGTGGCACAGGACCGCCCCCACCCCCACTGGTGAGGCGTCACAGACCAAGACTACCGGCTTCTTTGGGTCGAAATGGGTTAGAATAGCCTCCGAGGAGAGGAGTTGCTTGAGTTCTCTGAAAGCCCGCTCCTGCTTCTCCCCCCACCGCCAAACCGCGTCCTTCTTCAGCAGCCCATGCAGGGGCTCTGCAATC
Organism: Bradypodion pumilum; assembly: GCA_035047305.1. Classification (NCBI taxonomy): domain Eukaryota; kingdom Metazoa; phylum Chordata; class Lepidosauria; order Squamata; family Chamaeleonidae; genus Bradypodion; species Bradypodion pumilum. The sequence continues at coordinate 7,636,658 of JAWDJD010000007.1, forward strand.
GTCGCTTTCCTGGGCAGGAAGGAATGGTAAAAATTCAGCAGCCCCAGGAAAGACTGCAGCTCCGGTTTCGCGGTGGGGCGAGGAGCGTTTCGAATGGCTGAGACTTTGGACTCAGCGGGTTTCACCCCCTCAGAAGTTATGCGGAATCCCAGAAACTCCACCTCCCTGGCCAGAAACACACATTTGTCCCTCCGCAACCTCAACCCCGCGGATTCGAAGGCTGTGAGGACCTTATCTAGTCTCTGGGCCAGTTCTGCTTCGCTCTCCCCAGATATCAATATGTCATCGAAAAATGGCAAGACCCCCGGTAATTTCTTTAACAAACGTTCCACAAGAGACTGAAATAACCCCGGCGCCGAGTTCACGCCAAACTGTAGGCGCGTCACCTTGAATGCCCCCTTGTGAGTTACAATGGTCTGCGCAGCAGCTGTGGCTGGGGTTACTGGAAGCTGCTGGTACGCCTGCGCCAGATCTAGTTTAGCAAAAACTTTTCCCCCATGTAAAGTGGCCAGTAGATGGCTAACTACCGGCACCGGATAGGCATTAGGGCGGATCGCCTTGTTAATTGTACACTTGTAGTCAGCGCAAATTCGCACTTCCAACTAACAAGGTGAGCTTCTTAACCACTAAGCCACCACAATCCCTTTCCTACAGATAATTTGGAGGGAGGGGCACAAACCAATTAAGCTTTGCTTGCAAAGGTGCTGAGGTTTCAAAACCTCATTTTCTTCCTTCTATGAGACTTTTATCAAGCTAAAACTAATCTAGTTTTAGGTGATACAAAGCTGGTCTTCCTGTTTACACAGATTTTTTTCTCTCTCTTCCTTTCCCCCTCTTGCGGTTGACATTATTGAATGTGTATTTTTGCATATTTCTTTGAAATGTGTACAGTTTGATCTTGAAATATGTATTGTTTATTGCTTTGAAATTTGTATTGTATTGCATTATGATGTTTATTAATGTATTATACTGATTTTGTTTTTTGAACATTCAAATGTATTTATGCATTGTTTTCGCTTTGTAACTTTTATATTGTAATTTTGATGCTGTACTGTATTTTTGTTTTGTTGATTTTTGAACATGATGTGAACCGCTTTGAGTTTGTCGTTGACAAAGGAAAGCGGCATATAAGTTCAAATATTATAATAATAATAATAATAATAATAATAATAATAATAATAATAATAATAATAATAATAATAATAATAATAATAATAATAATAATAATAATAATAATAATAATAATAATAATAATAATAATAATAATAATAATAATAATAATAAACAAAAACAAAAATGCTGTAGCACTTCAAAGACTAACTTATTTTTCAATGTGAGCTTTCGTGGACCAAGTCCACTTTACCAGACATGGAAATGAGACTTCATGGCATCAATTTATACACATCAGGTACAGAGGTGAAGTACAGACTGATTGGTTAGCATACAACTCAATGTGGCTTCATACAATTGGTGATGGCAGGTGATCTCTGGCTGTTATTCAGATTAGCTGTGAATGCATGTGGTAGCTTTAACACAGGGGTTCCCAACCTAAAGCCCATGGGCTGGATCTGTCCCACAGCACCATTTCATGTGCCACCCCCCCCCCCTCCAAGGACATTTCAAGAAACAAAATGGCCACCCCTTTGAAGCTGTTGGGGCAAAATGGCCACCCCCATTGTGCAAGCAGGGCAAAATGGGCTTCTGGCCCTCAAAGCTAACTGAGAGAGTGTGATCCGGCCCCCGGCTTGAAAAGGTTGGGAACCCCTGATTTAACATCTCACTGTCCATTTTCTGGCTCCAGCCGTGGAAACTCTCTCTCTCTCTCTCTCTGTAGAACATTAATATCTCACTTACCTTGGAAACTCAATTAAAATCATTAGAAGCACCAAAATAAAGAGCTGTCTTTGAGGAACGATCAACCACTCTGGAACATCTGCTCCATCTTATTATCAAAGGCATGTGATGGGTTACCACCACACCTCTGCCGCAACTGCTGTCTTCACTGCTTCCCCACCTCTTTCTCCTCTTCTTAGTGACAATACAAGAGGATCTGAGTGTAATCTGCCCCCCCCCGCCCTACAATGACTGGTGAATAGTTTTTCTTTCTCTCAACATCAGGCAGTACGACAGCTTCCATGACCTCTTGTGGATAAGGCTGGTCTTCATTTTGAATCTATATAGCCTTGACTGTCCACCTTCACAATCATCATGCACGGAGAAAAGAAGATGATTCATTGTATTGATGTTTCTTTGTTTCTGTGCTTTTAGGGGTCTCTCTGGATTGTGAGGACTGTATAAGTACCGGATACGATTGCAATGGCAGAATAACCACTTGCCTTGCGGAGGCAAACGTCTGTGGCATCGTGGCTATTGAAGTTCCGGGTAAGCAGGAAAGAATTAAGGAGAGTGGGAAATCCATTTCGACTTTTTTCAGATGAATTTATCCTAGTGAAAACATTTCTTTGTGATCTACTTTATATTTATCTCATGTTTGAATAAAACAACAACGCCAAAGCACACTCTGGGCAGTTCATAGGAAACTTATGCAAACTTCAATGAGCTGAGTTCTCATTTCACCAACCTCAGAATGATAGAAGGCTAAGTCAACTTTGATTCCCATCGGGATCAAACTCAGATTGCGAGCAGAGTTTTGAATGTTCCGTTGCAGCTTAACTATTGTGCTTGGATTCGATGTGCTTAGAGTTTATATGTCTGGCTTTGATTCCCTACATATTTGGCCATGTTTTGGTTCCTGCATGATGGTCATTGCCCCAATTTTTGGAGAAAAAATAGAGATAGAAAAACAGGTTCCTCAGCTTTAAGTGATACATAGCAAGCATATCCGACACAATCTTTTCCATATGAATACTGAATAGATATATTTATTGAATTTGGCCACGTTAGATGGTAGAGGATTTTGTTCAGATTGCTTCCCAAATCCAAAACCTGTCTTCGTAGTTAGGATGATAATAACATTGACAGCCTGGTCCATCCTCAAATTTAACTCCAATAAATATCTGATTGCCTGAATATGCCAAAATGTCTTGTTATTGTCTTTAAGTGGATGAACTGTATTTTAAAAATCGCATGGATTAGATTAGTAGATTGTATCCCTATTTAAATGAGATGAAAGAGCAGTTAGGAAAGTATGCAAAGAAAGGAAACAGTTGTCTTACCAAGGCACAATGTTCCCATTCCTATAATATTCTTTAATTAAACCTGAATTGGAGGTTGGTTGGTACAATAGGCTGGTTGGCTACTGATGTTGCAGTAAGTTTGAAAGTATAGGTGCATATTACAGCAATCCTGACATCTACCCATAAAGAAAGTCCCAAAATGCAGACAGCTTATGAATCTCATATGAACAGCATGAAGCAGGTTTGGGGCCGTCGTTGGTCGGCGTGTGTGTGTCAGCTGTCGGCGGCCACTGGTGACATGGGGGTGCTGCTGGTGCCGTGGGCGGGCGCGCCAGCTGTGGGTGACCATTTGTGATGTCCTTGTGCTTTCCGGGCACCCAGTTGTGACATCAGCGCACTGGCGTGTGCTGCCGCACCATTGGCGCTGTGGTGGTCCTTCCTGGTGGGGCTGGCACCCCACCCGTGGTGTCCGGACCCCCCCTTTGGATACTAAGACATGCAAGGTAGGTCCACTGAAAATTGTAGGGGGATTGGGCAAGGGGGGAAAATGCATTCAGGATATCCGAACGTACTTCTTTGCTTTATAGATATGGATTGCCCTTTGCAAAATGACCTTTTCTGGTTTGCTCAGATGTGTGCCTTTCTCATTCTCCAATTGTGCTCCAAGGGGCTGTTTACACATCCCTTTGAGGCAATTTTGCTGTGGTTTGATCGGTTATTTCTGGCATTTAAACCTGTTGTAGAGGAATAGGCTTGCAAGGTATATAATCCTAGTTATAATGCAAAAACATTTGAAGGTTGTTTTCATCTAGTACAGCGGTGGCCGACCATGGCGCTCCAGGTGTTCTTGGACTTGAAATACTAGAAGCCTAAGTCAGCATGCCAGCTGATCAGGGCTTCTGGGAACTGAAGTTCAAGAACACCTGGAGTGCTAAGGTTGGCCACCACTGATTTAGTATGAGTAAGCAAAAGCCATGAACTGATCAGGGCTTCTGGGAATTGAAGTCCAAGGACTTCTGGAGAACCAAGTTTGAGGAATCCTGGGATAGAGCACAGTTCCTCAATACATCGTGTGATAACCAAGAAATGAATGGCAACAGACCACACCAAACCCCTCTAACTGGTCCAAAATGCCATTTTAATCACACCATGAAGTGACAACAGCTCTTTGAAGCTTCTGGCAAGATCTGTTCCAAATCCAGAATGGAGGTGCTCTGGATTGAACCCAGGGTCTTCTACAGATGAGCTATGCTTCGCCGGCAACACAAAGTTGCTGTTATCAGGGTATACCAGATTGTGTAATTTAAAACAGCATTGTTAGATGCATATCTATGGGCTTCTTCTTTGGCAATTTCATTTTCCTTTGTATTTTTTCCTGTTTTTCACCATGTGTACAACATTGCTATGGATTCTCAGTACAAATCTGGATGCAATCTGCTATGACAGAAAACACAAGAGGGCAAGATTATATATTAAAGGGGCTTCTCTTTTCCTTCTAGGGGCAAGGACTGTTGTGAAGACTTGTTTTCCACCCAACAGCTGCAGCATGGGTATTTCCACACTCCATTTCGGCAAACTTGGCTTTCAAAGGAGTGCGATTTCCTGTTGTGCTGAAAATGAGTGCAACAAACATGAACTCAAGGGTATGTGCCCCCCCTCCCGCCTCCCCCATTCTTTCATTTGAAATGAAAGTATTGTATGAAACCAAAGTATTGGTGACATCTTTAAGATGAAAGCAATAGGTAAAGGTCACCCTTGCTCGAAAGCCAGTCGTATCCAACTCTAGGGTTCAATGCTCATCTCTGTTTATAGCCAAAGAGCCAGCACTGTCTGCATCTTCAGATGTTTCTGTGGCCATGTGGCTGGCATGCCTAGACACTGGAGTGCACGGAATACTGTTTACCTTCCCACCAAAGTGGTCCCTATTTATCTACTTGCAATTTCTTGCTTTCGAACTGCTAGGTTGACAGGGGCTGGGACAGAGATAGGAGCTCACTCTGTCACACAGTACTTGGGTCTCGGACTACTGACTGAATTCCCTTACATAAGCCTAAATTGGCAGAGGGGTGCAGGACTTTGGGTCCAGGGAGCGAGGATTTAGTCTGGTACCTATATTTTAACTTCCTAGTTTGTCTTGACAACATTGCTTCTCTTCCATCCCAAACTGACTTGCTCCTATTTCTTGCAGTGCCAGACAGAAACACAACAGTGAATGGAAAGACGTGTCCGGCTTGTTATGCTTTTCAAAAGGACTGTGTGGGAGAGATAACAGAATGTGTTGGAGATGAACTACATTGCTTTGAGATATATGCAAGTGCATCCAAGGGTAACTAATTGCTAATTAATAATAATAATAATAATAATAATAATAATAATAATAATAATAATAATAATAATAATAATAATAATAATAATAATAATAATAATAATAATAATAATAATAATAATAATAATAATAATAATAATAATAATAATAATAATAATAATAATAATAATAATAATAATAATAATAAAATAAATAAATAAATAAATAAATAAAAAGAAAGTGAAAAGAACTACTTCAAAATGCATAAAGCGGGTCTGGAAAATCTTGAGGTCAAAACTGAGTTGCGGCGATATCACCAAGACAATTAATGCCTGGGCAGTGCCTGTTATATGTTATAACTCCTTATATGTTATTCAGCAGGAATAATAGATTGGACCCAAATGGAATCAGACAACCTTGACCAAAAAACAAGGAAGCTAATCACCATACATCATGCCCTGCACCCAAAAAGTGATGTCGGTCGTTTGTACTTACCAAGATCTGAGGGTGGCAGAGGACTCCTACAGGTGAAACAGACAGTAGAGGAAGAAAAGCATAGCTTGAATGACTACATTAAGAAAAGTGAAGAGCCTATGTTTCAGGAAGTGAACAAATGAGGACTTTTGAAAAACTGAAGAAAGCTGAATACAGAAAAGAAAAGATAGAAAGTTGAGCTGCAAACTGGAAAAACAAGCCAATGCATGACCCAAAGATGACATGGGGATGCTTTATAGAGCAGGAATTTTGAAGAAGAAAACGGAAGGATTTATCTTAGCAGCTCAGGAACAAGTTTTGCCAACAAATTGCATGAAGACAAAAATACAGCATGTTTGCAACAATAGCAAATGCTGGCTTTGTAATGAAAAGGATGAAACAGTAGATCATCTGATCAGCGGATGCAGCAACATTTCACAGACTGATTATTTGCAGTGCCAGACATAACAGGGTTGCAAAAATTATGCATTGGAAACTTTGCCAGAAGTTTGGATTTGAATGCAGTAAAAATCATTGGCAACATCAAGTAGAGAAAGTGTTAGAAAATGAGAAAGTCAAGATCTTGTGGGACTTTAAAATTCAAACAGATAGACATCTGTCTCTCAACACACCTGATATAACTGTTGTGGAAAAGAAGAAGATCTGGTTTATTGACATTGCCGTACCAGGAGACGCATAAATTGAAGACAAACAACTGGAGGAAATCACAAAATATCATGATTTACAAATTGAAGTTGAGTGTCTATGGAGGAAGACATCTGTTGTTGTTCCCATAGTGATTTGAGCTCTTGGAGCAATATCTAAAGGACTCCCATGGTATTTGGAAATTTTGGACTTAACGGATTTGAATGTCCTAACTCTCCAAAAAAAAAAAAAAGCCTCTACTGGGAACTGTTATATAGTCAGACATTACTTTAACAGTTCTTAGGTCCTTGGTTACCCACTGAGGTGCACTATGAGTTCCAATAATAATAATAATAATAATAATAATAATAATAATAATAATAATAATAATAATAATAATAATAATAATAATAATAATAATAATAATAATAATAATAATAATAATAATAATAATAATAATAATAATAATAATAATAAATAATTTTAAAAACAAAAAGGCAAGGCTGACCCAATGAAGGTGTCAACCCAGTGTGCCTCAGCAGTGAAAAAAGCAAACTCAATGTTAGGGATCACTAGGAAGGGTATATAAAATAAGTCAGCAAGTGTCATTTTGCCTCTTTATAAATCTATGGTGAGGCCCCATCTGGAATACTGTGTACAGTTCTGGTCGCCATCCCTCCAGAAGGATATTATGGAGTTGGAGAAAGTGCAGAGGAGGGCAACCAGAATGATTAGGGGACAGGAACACCTTCCTTACCATCTGAGGCTGCAACGGTTGGGCCTTTTCACTCTTGAACGACGACGTCTAAGAGGTGACCTGATTGAAGTTTATAAAATCATGCACGGTGTGGACAAAGTAGATAAGGAAAAATTGTTTTCCCTATTGCACAACACTAGAACTAGGGGACACTCGATGAAACTTTTGGGTACTAGTTCTCAAACAAATAAGAGAAAGTACTTTTTCACCCAGAGGATTACTGGTCTATGGAACTCCCTGCCAGAAGAAGTGGTGACAGCTGTCAGTCTTGACAGCTTTAAGAAAGGATTAGACAAGTTCATGGAGGACAAGGGGATCAATGGCTATAATTATGGATACTTAAGGACAACCTCTGGGTTGGAGAGATAGGCAGGATATCTCTCAATGCCATTTCCAGGGAATCCTAAGCAGGTGAAGGCATCTACTTGGGAATAATACCCTGAAGGAAATGGTGAGCCACTGTGTGAGACAGAATGCTGGACTGGATGGGCTCCTGTGGCCTGTTCCTGCAAGGCTCTTCTTATGTTCTTATGTTCTTAATTTATATCCCGCACTTTCTCAGCCGAAGCCAACTAAAGGTGGCCATTACAACATGTAGATATCATACAATACAATAATAAAGAAGCATGAAAAGTAAATTCAATACAATAATCAATAGTCAATAATAAACATAAATTAATCAATACAATATAACACAGTACAATTCAAAAAGCAGTGCAGTACAATTTGAAAGGTCAAATTTGAAAACAAAACATCACATAAAAAATAAACCAATTAACAACAAAAAAACACAAGAAATATCCAATACTACCCACAAAATCCCCCCTTTTGAGTCTTTTTGAGTCTGAGCAGGGGGAGGGCGAGGGCAGGGCCCAAAAATGCCGGCCAGGTGGGGTGGGCGGTGGAGTGGCTTCTTTTCCCCCACTGGGATCAGGATGCTCGGCGGCGGTGATAGCTCGCCCGACGCCCCCTCGCCTTTTGAGTCCAAGGGCGAAAAAGTAAGGCGGAAAGCTACGTTGGTAGGGCTGCCCATGATAGAAAGTCGAGTGTTGAAGACTCAGACTAAAGTGCTCTTACTCATAAAATATGACGAGAAAGTCTAAGAAGAAATCCATACTGTATCTGTCCATGATGGTGAACCTTGGCACTCCAGGTGTTCTTGTTTTTCAGTTCCCAGAAGCCCAAGTCGGCACTCCTGCTGATCTGGGCTTCTGGGAATTTGAGTCCAAGAAGATCTGGAATGTCAAGGTTCACTCCAGGGAGCAAAAAATGCCAAAAGCTGCTGTGGGAAAATACATTAATTGCCAGCTAGAATTGACTTAATGTGATACTGTTTGCTTTCCGCATATGTCGCAAAGCAGCCAGGTTTTTGCCAAATTAAAGGTTTATATATATATATATATATATATATATATATATATATATATATATATATATATATATATATATATATATATATATATATATATATATATATATATATATATATATATATATATATATATATTTATATTTATATTTATATTTATATTTATATTTATATTTATATTTATATTTATATTTATATTTATATTTATATTTATATTTATATTTAGATAAATAAATGAGGGACAAGGGACAAGGGTTACTTCAAGATGGTTCTTTCAAATCTGCTGAGATTTCTCAGGGTTCCCCAAACTATTTAGTCTGTAGATGTACTAAACACCCTTCTTTCTGTCATTTTCTTTTCAGACGCTGTGAAGACATCAGTCGCCATTAAGGGCTGCGCAAATGATGCTGGCTGTAAGTCTCTGAAGCAAGGAGAAACTTCACTTGATGTGCTTGGTTCAATTGGTCTGATTGATCTAACCCACACGGTCAGATGCACAGGGGTGGTCTGTATTTCAGGAATCTGGGGACTCCTTTTCCCAAGCCTCACTGGACTATTGCTCGTGAGGTTTCTGGCTTGATTTCCCGTGTTGCATTTAGGGGTTTCCAACTTGAGGAAATCAGCTTTTCCCATTTGTACATGGTCCTTTTTAAAGTTAAGCAAGACTTCCAGTTACCTCTGAGCAAGGACTCAATAGTTCTGTTCTTCTGTGTGTTGGGCTTTAGCAATGAAGCAGCAGGAGGGAAATGTTGGTATGAGTAGAAGAGAGAGGGTGATATTTTCAGGAATGTAGTTTTGTCATCTGAATTAGAAACAAGAGGGCTGATTTCACTGTAACAGGATGCCGTTCTATGCATAATTTCTTATAATTAGCCTTTATTTGGGAACACACTGATGTTGATTATGATAAAATTCGTTTGCTTAAGAATAAAATCTTCTTTTGCTTTTCTATTAATGACTTTCAATTTATTTGTCAATGCTGATTTTTCTACAAATAACCACTAAGGTCATATGTCAGGGATTCTTAACCTGTGGCCCATGGGCCAGATGTGGCCCAAGGCACCATTTCATGTGGCCCACCACCACCTTCACCACACTAGGAAGTGTCATGTGGTGGAGGAAGGGCAAAATGGCCAACTGGCCCCTGAAGCTGTCTGAGGGATCGTGACCCGGCCCCTGGCTTTAAAAGGTTGAGAACTCCTGGCCTAGCCAATGAGTGGCATGATATCTGAACGGCTAAAAAAAGCCCACATGCAAATGGACTTGATTGAACTCTTGTTCTATGTGCTGGACCTACTTGTCTGAAACCCTCTGTGTGTGTGTGAGTGCGCATGCATGCGTGCGTGTATACACGTATACACTCCTAGATGCTTGCTCCATTATGACACCTACAATCACAGCATCATCCTTTTGGCACAGGTACTGTGGGGGAAGTGATTTTCCTTCATGCCAGCTTAAGTTCGCTGGCCGGGAGTTGCAAAAACATAACATAGAGGGAATCTCACCAATAAAACAATAAGTTTTCTTAGCTTTTGTACATGGAAGGTCATGTAAACACAGCATTGTGCAAAACAAATGTAGAAGAAGAAAGCGATACCTATTTTGGATCACTATTTTTTTAAAAAAAAAATATTATTGCAAGCTTTTGTGATTCAAGATCACCTCTTCAGGCAAAGGTAGAGAAATCATCAATGAAAGTCCAAATTTACATGGCATGGTATTTGCCAGGCTCTGTTCCTAAAAATAAATGCGTAGTAGCAGTCTATTTTGTATCCCTCCCCCAGGACACAGGAAACCAGGTCTCCATTTACAGCTCCTCCCAAATGGCTCCATTGACACCACAGGGCGCCTCTCTGGCCAGGTCAAAGCAATACAGATTTCAGTATCCTCCATCAGAGAATTGGGGGTGGAAGGAAGGGATTTGGGTCACACACTAGATCAGGCATTCTCAACCTACGGTCCGCAGGCCAAACCTGGCCCCTGAAGCTTTTTCATCCAGCCTCCTCCCCGAAAAGGTTGAACTCACATGGAAACACGTGACGGGCCCGTACAGCCATTCTGAGAGGAGTGATCCAGCCCCCGCCCCGAAAAGGTTGAGAAAGCCTGCACTAAGCATTCAAATTGTAGCCCATTCAGTCGATTTAAATATTGCCTAGTGGTTAAATCTGCAGTGACGTTGTTTCAATGTTAAAATGTCCATGCGGTCCAGGCGGCTGTTCTTGGTAAAGTGTAAAGTGGGTCTCACTTTAGATAAATTCAATTACTCCTTTATAGTATAAAGTAAAGGTAAAGGTTTCCCTTGCTCGAAAGCCAGTTGTATCCGACTCTAGGGTTCAGTGCTCATCTCTGTTTCAATGCCGAAGAGCCAGCGCTGTCTGCTTTCTGCAGACATTTCCGTGGTCATGTGACAGGCATGACTAGACACCGGAGCGCACGGAGCGCTGTGACCTTCCCACCGAAGTGGTCCCTATTTATCTACTTGCAACATCTTGCTTTCGGACTGCAAGGTTGGCAGGAGCCTTTATAGTACAGAGGGGAGCTATTTAACAACTATAATAATAATTTCATGTCATAAATTATTCTGGGTTGAAAGGATTTTTGCTGGAGAAACTCGGCTCAGGGGAAGCCCAAATGAAGCTCCTTTCATGTCCCCAAGATCTTTTCCCACCGAAGTGGTCCCTATTTCTCTACTCTCAGTTTCTTGCTTTCAAACTACTAGGTTGGCAGGAGCTGGAACAGAGACAGACGCTCAATCCATCATGCAGTACCCGGGCCTTGAACTGCTGACTTGCCGGCCTTCCAGCTAACAACTGAGCAGATGCCAGGACATTGTGATCTGCTGAGAAAATGCATTATGTATTATAACACCTCTGCTTGACCAGACCTCTTTTAATACAGACTTTTATATCCACTCAAATGGCCAAATCTGGTTAATTCCACTTCCACCTCTTCTTCTTTTCTTTTCTTTTCTTTGCCTCCTCTCCCTTCTTCTCTTCCTCCTTGGTAATGGAGATATTTAGCATCCACTAAGGAACTGTCATTAATATTTAAAATAAATTTTATGGCTGGATTTGTTACATGTGTCACCTTTAATGTTTCTCTCTCTTCCGTTCTCCCTTCTTGTGTTCCTGTTAAATGAAATACAACACTGAGAATGCTTAAAACCAATTAAAGTCTAGAAACAGTTCCATTCGATGCAATAAATTAAACTAGATCACGGGCAAATTTTAGAAGATTGATATCGCTTTCTTGCACCTTTGTATACTAGTAAAGGTTAAAGGTAAAGGTCACCCTTGCTTGAAGGCTAATCATATCCGACTCTAGGGCTCAGTGATCATCTCTGTTTCATAGCCGAAGAGCCAGCACTGTTTGCTTCTGCAAACATTTTTGCACAGAGCGCACTGTTTACCTTCCCACCGAAGTGGCCCCTATTTATCTGCAGTACTTGCAATTTCTTGCTTTTGAACTGATAGGTTGGCAGGAGCTGGGACAGAGACGGGAACTCACTCCGAAGTGCAGCACTCGGCTCTCAAACTGACTTTCCAGTCATCCTGTTCAGCATCTTCACCCCCATTGCCACCACAGTCCCTCTTTGCATACTAGTTTCCACACAGTGGCCAGAGTTAGGAACGAGGATGCGGCAGTTAACAGGTCACTGTAAACATTTCCTTTTTCATCAACAAAGGCAGAACTAAGAAGTAAGTTTTCATCTGTAAATCAGCTGAATAACCTGGACTGAGCATTTTGATTTACTGCTTGATCTTTTATTCATCTATATCAGGCGTTCCTAACCTTTTTAATCCGCAAGCCGTAACACTTCCCTTCAGACAGCTGAACGGACCAGACTGGTGGTTCCTCTTGCTGTAAACACTGCCATAAAATGTGACCGTGGCTGTTGTAAATGCATTTACGACACCCGCGGGTACATTTACTGCACATTTAAAACAGTCACGGGAGCATTTATAGTGCATTTATGACATCTGCAGGTGCATTTCTGGCTGTCGTAAATGTGTCTGCTTCTGATGGTGCTGGTGTTGTTGTTGTTGGTGGGCCACATAAAATGGTGCCATGAGACAGGTCTGGCCTGTGGGCCATAAGTTGAGAACCCCTGATCTATATACAGGTAATGGAATCCTTATAGGTGTACCACTAAATGCACTCTGTGGAGTGCATAATACTGCACATAAATGCTGGATAACCTAGCACATTAATAATACATTATTTGGAAATAGAACAAAACGTAAGCTTCAGTGCTTCGGTTATTACAACTTTGGCTATTAGAATGAAAGTCTCTCACCAACCCTATAGGGATTTGAAGACCCAGTTAGATCAGATATTAGCCTTGCAACTAGAAGCTTAGAGGGCATTTTCCCTTCAAGAAATAACATTGCTTGGGCCTATCCTCTAATAAGTCATCAGCAAACAAATCATGTTAATTGTCAAAACCCAAGGTTGTCCTTGCTCAAAACCCAATCGCATCTGACTCTAGGGTTCAGTGCTCATCTCAATTTATAGCCCAAGACCCAGTATTGTCTGCATCTGCAAATGTTTCCATGGACATATGGCAAGCATGACTAGACACCAAAGTGTGCGGAATGTTGGTTACCTTCCCACCGAAGTGGTCCCTATTTATCTACTTGCAATGTCTTGTTTTCGAACTGCTAGGTTGGCAGGAGCTGGCAACAGAGATGGGGAGCTCATTCTGCTGTGCAGCACTTGGGTCTCAAACTGCTGACCTTCCAATCGAGCTCAGCATCCCAGGTCCTGCCAACCTAGCAGTTCAAAAGGTAAACAGTGTTCCATGCACTCCGGTGTCTAGTCATGCCTGCCACATGTCCACAAAACATCTGCAGATGAAGACAGCATTGGCTCTTTGTCTATAAACAGAGATGTTGGTGTAAACGCTTAGCAGAGTGGCATGCAGCGGCCAGCAAGGGGTGCACACCTGGCAGGGTGGTCCTCTCTCTTTGCGGAAAAACAGGCAGACAGGTCTTGGTGCAGGTGAAGAACTCAAAGCAGGTTTACTCAGGAAGCAAATTGGTGCAAGTATATACAGTGCAAATAACTATAACACAAAGCAGATACAGTCTCTTGAGTTTTCTCAGTTGACCTCACTGAGTCAGTTCAGTTGTGTTGTATACACAAGTCTATATAGATCAATAGTAGCAGTCCATTCCAGCAGGGTAACTACAAGCTGTAATCACAGACAAAGGCAAGCAGCTTTACACCTTCATTCATTCATTCATTTATTCAATTTATACCCCGCCCTACTCGACCAGGGCCGACTCTGGGCGGCTTACAACAAGTAAATCAAATACAGTATACAAAAATTACAGATGGTACAGTGTTGCAATACAGCAAATTAACAATAAATATTAGAAATACAAGATCCATAAAACACAGTATAACAGCAATAGCAACAATGTGATCAATATAATCAAAGGATATAATTTCAAAAATACCAAAAAATACAGAAATGCAATAAAGACATAAGCAGCAATAGTAATACAATAATTAATCAAAAAATACAGTTAAAACGATCAATACAAAAATACATACATAGGCCAGAGGGCACGAAAGGAAAGTCCTCAATTCCAACTGCACAACAGTTGCAAGTAGCCTAAAAACCCCAGAACAGTGTAAGAGTTCCAGGGTAGGCAGGAATCCCTCCTCGCACCGTCATCTCCACCGGCGGGGAGAGCGCAGCTGCGGCTCCGGCGGCGTTTTCGGAGCCTCCCGGGCCACGGGAGGCTCCCTTTATCCCCCCGCCGGTGGTGGGGGCGGGGAGAGCGCGGCTGCGGCTCCGGCGGCGTTTTCCTTCTGTCCACTTTGATGGAGAGCTTACCCCGAGTAGTCCTTTCAGGGCTGACATCAGAAATTTCCGGGTCTGGTACACAGCCCCCCATTTTGGTCACACACACCGTGGTTTATGCACATGTGTGGTCTGTTTGCACATGTGTACATCAGTGGTTTCCTGGTGCCAACGGGCCCCTGTCATCTCTGGGGATGGGAGTCCTACTTGCCCCCCCCCCCCCCGATTGCGGCACTGAGTCCTTTCTTGTTCAGCAAGCACAAATGGCATAAAAGGCGAATACCATCTTCAGGAGCAGGCTGCTGTCCATGCCATAGAGGGGCGGGGGCAAACTCTGTGCTGGGGGAAGGAGGATGCACTCCCATTCGGCTGCTGGGCAGAGAGGCGGGGTGAACTCTTTGTTGGTGTGATAGCGCACATGCCGACAGAAGGCTCTGAGTGCCCCCTCTGGCATGCATGCCATAGTTCGCCACTGCTGATCTAGGTTCTTGAAGAGGGTATACTTCATATTGTGGAATTAGCCCAGACAGTTACTCTGCCATGCCAACCATTGGTACCAGGCCTGCCCTTTGGCTCAGTCATGCCTGGTGTAATTCCTTTTCTAACCTTTCTACATGCTGAAAAGTCTCCAGTATTCATAGTTCTTCCATCTCCTCTTATTGCATTATGAACATACCTAATGTAATATTTCCCCCCAAACCATTCTACAGTAAGTGCTGCAAAGCCTCAATGTCTGATTTCTTCCATCTCCTTTCATTGCAATTCAATTATCCACTGGGCGATAGCCAGGATTGGATCTATCCTGCCACGATGCCTCCATTAACACTGCAGAAGGAGCAGGGGTTGAGTTTGTATTGATTTTGTTTTAGATCTTCTGCACTTGCTTGAAAGCCAGTCATGTCCGACTCTAGGGCGTGGTGCTCAGCTCCAATTACAGCCAAAGAGCCAGTGCTGTCTGCATTTGCGGACATTTCTGTGGACATGTGACAGGCGCAGATGCTTGAGCACATGGAATGCTGTTAAGCTTTCCTGCGAAAACAGTACCTATTTATCTTCTTGCAATTTCTTCCTTTGGAACTGCTAGGTTGGCAGGAGGTGGGACAGATGATGGGCGACGACTCTGTTGAGCAGACCTCGGGTCTCAAACTGTGCCAAGGTTCGTCATCACGGACCTAGATGGATCCTTCTATTTTCTGACTCCTAAATCAACCAGTCTTCTTTGATGATCAAGTGCATCTTTGGATGGCTTAGCAATGTAATGTTTGAAGCCTCTGTGGATCTGAAGACTTTGAGAAGGGAACCCCTGATTTAACCCGAGAGCATTCTGACCAAGGGATGCAGTCCATCAACTCTTTGAAAGAACATATTTCAGTCAAACATCCGAGACATCTTCCAAAGCATCTTCAACCAGCAGCAAGAATAGATGCTCTCGTGATTCACAGTGGGGGGGAAAAGCATGCCTGTAACTGTTCCATTTCAAGTCCCGCTGGCCATCTAGCACATTCGTCAAAAACTTTGTTTGGCCGGAAAGTTGGGTGTTGCTTTTCACCTCTTCTGTGAAAGGCTCATGCACCTACTGGTCTACCTTCTAGCCTTGCACTTCCCAGGTTTCTCCATGTGATTCCTAAATCCCGTTTGCCAAAGGCTTTAGAAAAGTCTGCTAGCTGTACTTGGAAAATTGCTCTAGTGTCATCATTTGGCTTCGGTTTCTCTGATGGGCAGGCTAGAAAGAGAATGAGAAAATGATTCCTCCTCCTTCCACCTCCTCTCCCCATCAGCAAAATGCTCAATACTGTAGCTTTATCTGTGAGAACCATCCAAGCTACATCAGAGACAGAGGCATTTCAGCAGGGGGTGGTTTCCAATTCATCTTAGATTGAAGCCCCAGATAAACATCTTTCCTTATGGAGATTTTTCTCACCATCTGCCTCATTGCTACTTTCATTGCTACAGGTGAGTCACTTTCCTTGGGATGGGGGGTCTTTTTCTGAGTCCTGGGTTCAAATCTTTCTATTGTCCTCACAAAACTTTACTACATGCCTTAACAATTTTTTTTAAAAATAAAAAAATATCATTTTTGGAATGTCCATCGTACTTGCGACAAACATGGATCGGCAGTAGACTGGTACTGTATGGGAAAATTCAGAACCAGCCCTGCTATGAAACAAGATGATGTGAAAAAAAGCCCCCCCTAAAAGAATTATTGGCAATGTAATAAAGGAGGACAAATCGATAAAAGGAATAGGACAGGAAGGGAAAAAAAACATTAAGATCAACTTGTTTGCAGATGATGCTTTAGATAGAAGATCTGTTAAAAGGTTTGGGAGTGATTAAGAGGCATTTGAAAAAAAGTTTTTTTTTTTTTTTTTTAAGAGGGGACAGTTTTGAAAATCAATTGGAATAAATCTGAAATGATTGTATTTTGTAGTGACAGAGAGGAGGGACAGGATTAAAGAGAAAATTAGGATTAAAATGAATTTAAACTTTAAATATTTGGGAATATATATTATTAATAAAAATTATTCCTAACAGAAAGCGTCAGCTTTCTCTTCCAAGCTGGGATTTGCAAATCACTGAGGGCTTTGCTTCAGCCAAGAAAATTTCCTGGACTAGCACTGGAAATATTGCACTGCATCACAAAAAATAAATATTGTCTGCTACTTGTTCTGATCCACGTGTCCTGTACTAAATTATTATTATTATTATTATTATTATTATTATTATTATTATTATTATTATTATTATTATTATTATTATTATTATTATTATTATTATTATTATTATTATTATTATTATTATTATTATTATTATTATTATTATTATTATTATCATTATCATTATCATTATCATTATCATTATCATTATCATTATCATTAATTGATTTCTACCTCGCCCTCCAAGTGCAATGCACCACTCAGGGCGGCAACAATGAAAGTGTGTAAATCAAATGCGCTGAATCCAAATCTGAAGTCCAATTCTGCCTAGGACATCAGGATCTTAAGTAAATTACGCATATAGGTTCTTGTGTTGCTCATGTAGGTTATATTTGCTACAAATGTAGCAAAAATTGTCCGGTTTATTAACACAGCTTTGCCTACTCATCTTTAGCTCAAAACAGACTCACTATGGCCTAGCTGTACTATCCAATAAGATGATTTCGCACTAGAGACAAGCCCTTGGTCCATCTCACCTTATATAATTATTTCTGATGTCAGCTCACTGACTTGTCCAGACATGCCCAGCCAAGCCGCTGCTGGAACATGCATGCCACCAGGGGACATGATTCAGCTGAGGCAGCAGTAGGCATAGTGGTAGCTGCAACGGATAAATGTTCCAATGTAAAAATACATTACCTTATTATTTGAACAACTATGGCACGTCTTAAAATCTGTATGTGATAGACAAATTCTGAGTTCAGATTTGGAATCAGCACACTCGATATCATGTAAATCACATGTGTTTATTCCCAGTAGCAAAATCGTTGTTGTACAGTGTTATTGGTATTGTGTTTCACATGCAGAGAAGTGACTGTTCCTTGAGTCTCTGGGATGTCGTGGGTGATGGCGAAGAACTGTCGAAAACCTCCCATGCACATTGGTGGTACTGAAAAGAAAGCTCCTTGAACATTAGGTCAAGTTTGTTGGAAGTGATCCTGAGCCCCCATCAACATATTGTATTGTAATGTAATGCATTGTTTGTAAGCCGCCCTGAGTCGCTTCAGCGAGTGTGAAACAATATAAATTTGAACGAATAAATAAATACATAATAAATAGTGTTATTTTTTAGCCTAGGCAGAGCACAGAAAAGCAAAATCAAATCAATCTGTCTGATGTTTCTCTCCCCCTCCCCCTCACTGGCTTTTAGGAGGTTCTCTGAACTGTCCGGTTTGTGACACGAGTGGAAGAAATTGTGATGGACCCATGAAGACTTGTTCTCTTGGGTATGAGCAATGTGCTATTATTTCATCGGAGAAATCGCTTGGTGAGTTCAAAAAGTATTTGGCAGAGTGCAACATCATGTAATAAGTAAGAATAGTTTTCTATGGGTTGATTGTGGTTCCACAGTTCTATGGGTTGATTGCGTTTTCACAACTCATGATATCTACTCCGTGGGGGCTCTGACTGTGAGAATTGTCTATGCTTAAGGACTTTGCTACAATTGGTTAAAAAAGGGGGAGCAATTAATAAATATTTTGGGTGATGCTCTGGATTCACTTTGGGTGTGTGTGTATGTGTGTGTGTGTGCCAATGGCCACATTTCTGTTGAAATGTCTCATGACCATAAGACAAATCCAGTAAATTTTCATATCTGGTGCTCTGCCTATGCCTGATGCACACATGACTGCTTGTGCAATCGCTTGCACAACCAGTGTGCAACCAATTGAGGGACAACTCACCCGCACAAATGCCACAAGTCACTTGAGTGCATGCTCTTACACACCTTTTAATTCTTGGCGTGGTTCAAAGCGCTGGTGTAGAACTAAAGATCACAAAGATGGTGAAAGTGGCCATGATCATTAAAGTGGGGTATTATGACCTGTAGTTCAAAAAAGGAGGAAACTCCCTAATTCTGATTTAGACGATAGAAGAGTGGCAAAGCATGCACTGGGATTTAGAAGGAGCAAAAAAAAAGTTCTTTGAACTATGGCTTGATTCTGAATCTGTGCTACAGATACACAGCTTAGGAAATTTCCCATAAAGACCAATTTCTGAGCAATCGTGGTTGGTGAAATAGCTCCATGGACTCGGCCATCATGAATCAGAGAATAAGCTTGGCCCTACCATTAGGTGGAGGGATGTGGACACCTCAGGTGGCAGAAATGAGAGGGCTGCAGTCACAATTTTGGGACTCATACTCTTGGATTGCTTTTCTGAGTGTTTTTCTCTGGTGAAAAATACAGCCTATGTAAGCTACACAAATCATCTCAGGCCCTCATAAACTAACCTGCAGGCATTAGCTGAGTACATCATCCAAAAGAGTTTGGGAAAATGACATTTTTGAAGCAATAGTTCCATAATCCCCCACCTGAGAACTGTACTCTTTAACAAAAGCCACATTTCAAAGCAGGGATTCTCAATGTGCGGCCCGTGGGCCAGACGTGGCATGTGGCACCATTTCATGTGACCCACCACCACCTCCACCACACCTGGAAGTGCCATGTGGTAGAGGAAGGGTAAAATGGCCATCCAGCCCCTAAAACTGTCTGAGGGAGCATGAACCGGCACCCAGCTTTAAAAGGTTGAGAACTCCTGTTTTAAAGCTTTTTTCTGAATCACCTTTTAACTGCCAATCTATTGGTCTTCTGTATATTAAATGGGTAGTCCTCAGGTAGCCAAATACCTTAGGCAAGACCTGTCCAAGGTTGTGGTAGTCAACATTTGCTAGGAATGATTTTGCTGAAATTACTGGCTCAATTTTGCTTAAATAATTATATATTTTTAAATGGGTGCAGGATGGAAATTTTGCTTCTTTCTGACCCCACACTTGGCATCACATCATGCCCAGGGCAGCAAAGACAGTTCTGGCCATTTGAAGAAAATCAGTAAAAAAAATAATAATACCTTGAGCAGTTGGAAAGCAAGAAATTGCAAGTAGATAAATAGAGACCACTTCGGTGAGAAGGTAACAGTGTTCCGTGCACTCCGGTGTCTAGTCATGCCTGCCACATGACCATGGAAACGTCTGCAGAAGCAGACAGGGCTGGCTCTTTGGCTTTGAAACAGAGATGAGCACTGAAGCCAAGATTCGGATACGACTGGCTTTCTTTCGAGCAAGGGAAATCTTTACCTAAGTAAGGTAAAGGTCACCCTTGTGACTCTAAGGTTCAGTGCTCACCTCTGTTTATAGCCAAAGAGCCAGAGCTGTCTGCGTTTGCAGATGTTTTCATGGACATTCCGGTGTTTAGTCATACCTGCCACATGTCCACGAAAACTTTGGTACCTTCCCACCAAAGTGGTGCCTTATTTATTTACTTGCAATTTCTTGCTTTCAAACTGCTAGGTTGGCAGGAGTTGGGACACAGATGGGAGCTCACTCCGTTATACAGCACTCGGATCTCAAACTGCTGACTTGCCGACCTTGCACTCGTCAAGTTCAGCATTTTAACCACTGAGCCACCGTATAAGCCCCCCTCCCATAAGTAAGAAGGCTTTAGAGTTCAAATTGACCTCTGGGTAGGAGATCTTTTACAGCTAGAATTGGATTTACATTTGAACCTTTTCTTCTGACCACACATTTAGCTCCACCTTTTTGTCTTCTGTCATGGCAATCTTTCAGTACGTAGCACATCAAGTGATGCTCTGTTGAGACTGTATTTTTATATTTTCTCTATGTGTTTGTTCATACCCCTTTTCATTATTTCATTCACTTTTCAAAATTCACTTAAGCATCTTCCCCTCATCCTTCTCAGCTGGTGCATGATTTTTCTCTCCCTTATTATTAATTCATGCATAAATCTGGCTAGGTGGGTTTTTCTTTGGACTTTGAGAACTGGGCGCATCACCACCACCATTCCT
Source organism: Bradypodion pumilum (assembly GCA_035047305.1). Taxonomy (NCBI): domain Eukaryota; kingdom Metazoa; phylum Chordata; class Lepidosauria; order Squamata; family Chamaeleonidae; genus Bradypodion; species Bradypodion pumilum. The sequence continues at coordinate 7,657,672 of JAWDJD010000007.1, forward strand.
GGTAAACTACTAGCATGTGCTGCTAAACTGTTGGAAGAGGAGCTTGTGACCAGAAATCTGTCTTGGTTATTAAAAATTACGCTCTCGCTTTTATGATCCCTGCAGGAACGCAAATTAGAACGACAGCAAAGAAATGCATCAAACCGGACGCATGTCACAAGGGCCTCGCTGTTTTAAATATGGGCAACAATGGAACCATATTAAGCTATGTTTTCTGCTGCGTGGGAGATGACTGCAAGAAACCTCCTCCACCATGTATGCTCCTGATCCATTCTACCTTTCATTCTCACTTTGATTCTCCGAAGAAGAATCCTTCTCTTGCATCCCACACCTAGCCAAAACCCTATTTCTAAGTGCAATGAAGTTGCACTGGTGTGTCTTCTATTCCATAGCCTAGAACAGTGGTGGCAAACCTATGGCATGCATGCCAGAGGAGGCACTCAGAGCCCTCTCTGTGGGCATGTATGCTCCAACACAGAGTTCACCCTGCCTCTCTGCCTAGCAGCCCAATGGGAGCTCTTTCTCCCTCCCCCAGCAATAGGCTCACCCCACCCCGCTGCCCAGCAGCCCAATGGAAGCGCTTTCTCCCTCCCCCAGCAATAAGTTCACCCCACCCCTCTGTCCAGCAGCCCAATGGAAGCGCTTTCTCCCTCCCCCAGCAATAAGTTCACCCCACCCCTCTGCCCAGCAGACCAATGGGAGCGCTTTCCCCCAGCAACGGGTTCACCCCACCCCTCTGGCCAGCAGCCCAATGGGAGCGCTTTGTCCCTCCCTCCAGCACAGAGTTCACCTCTCCCCTCTGTGGTGCGGACAGCACCTTGTTGAGTTTGGGCACTAGATCTCGAAAAGGTTCACCATCACTAGCCTAATAATTAAGGTGTAACAAAATTATATTTGAAAAGTAACATAACACCCACATTGGTAGAACATGTAATTACATTTTTAAAATGTAAAATCTTCAGGAGGACTCTTTTAATGTATATTTAAATGGCTTTTGATAGGGATATTTGAAGATCTATGCCATTCTATTTACCATTGCTTACGGGTTGGTTTGCTTGTTTTCTTCTCAAGCAAAGTAATGCAAAGTAAAAGAAATGTGTGAAGCAAGAAACTACCTTTTCAGCACTGTAAGTGTATAATAGGTCATCTTAGGTCTAATGGTCTTCCTTGCAGTGCCACCTAGGGTTCCCATGCCCTTGAAGGAGAAGAGGACCTGTCCAGCTTGTTATTCAGCAAATAAAGGGTGCAAAGAAGAGACCATTGAATGTGATCGAGATGATGAGACCCATTGTGCTGAACTGTTTTATCAAACTTCAGATTCAGGTAACAATGCAGAGACTTTCATTCATATCCACCCAAGCATATGTTGTGCATTGTTTTCTTATTGTCAGCTTAAAGATGAATCAAGAAAAGGTGAACCCCTGAGTCCTCATGGATGTCTTGAACAAGCTAATGGTCATTTTGAAGGGTCATTCATAGATTCATAGTACTAAAGTCTTGAGTTTAGATCAATATTTCCCAATATTTAGTTTTTTGGACTTCAATTCCCAGAAGTCTAAGTCAATTTCCCAAAGCATTGATCAGCCAATAACTTAGGTTTCTGGGACTGAAGTCCCCTTGTGGGACCCGAGACCCACATTGAGAAACACTGGTTTAGACTCTTCAGACCAAACTAAGAAACTCTGTTGGTTGCTTCAGGCTAGTTCTTGTTTCTTTGTTTAACTGGAAAAATTACAACCCATAGTGATACATTTTAACTGCTAGACCAGTGTTGGCAAGCCTTGGCACTCCAGATGTTCTTGAACTTCAATTCCCAAAAGCCCAAGTCTCTGAGAATCCACATGAATGGGTTTACTGCACATGGTCAAAGAACACCTGGAATGCCAAGGTTCACCATCACTGTGCTAGATCAGGGGTACCCAAACTTTTTGGGCCTCAGGATGGTCATGTGGTTTAGCAGGCTGGTCATGTGGTTTAGTGGGCTAGTCACGTGGTTCCTTCCACCAGAAGTGGAAGTAAAATGCACCTTGTAATCTGTTGTGTAACAGATATATTTTGCAACAGGATGAGATAGATTTTTTAGGCTGCCATTTTCTCTGCTTAACCAAGGGTGCCCAAACTATGGCCCATGGGCTGGGGCTGGCCCCCAACACCAATTCATATAGCCTGCACTGCCCTCATCACTTCTGGAAGCAGAAGGAAATCGTGCCCATATGGGCACATTTTACTTCTGCTTCCTGGAGTGACGAGGGTGCCATGGGTCAGATGAGTTGGCATCAGGGGCCAGATCCAGCCCACGAGCCGTAGTTTGGGCACCCCTGTACAACACTTTTGTTCCTATCCAGAGAACTGAATTTGAGTCGTTGCCAAATAGGCTCTGGAAGTCCAACCTTGTCAACTTGACTCTCCCTTCTCTCAGTAGGAGGGAATGGGATGGACTGAGGAAATGCATTTAACAAAAACAAATGGAATATATTTTCTTTAGCCTCCTCAAAGGTCCACTAGCCAAACAAGGTCCACTGAGCCTCCTCCTCCCTTTGTTAGTTAGTTCCATCAACAACCATTGAATTGCTCCCAAAAATGCACCTTTCTCCTTGCATGGAAGGACTGACAGATGTCTCCTTTGGGTTCTAGCTTCTCTGCATCACTCAGCATTCAATCTGCATCTTGGCCATTTTCCAAGTGTATGACTGCCCCCCCCCCACTAGGTGAGAGCCTTGTTGACCCATGGGGGGGCTTGAGCAGTCTAACTAGGCACTGTTGACCATCTCTTGTCAATGATGGCAGGCCGGGACTAAACCACACCAATGCATTCCCCATCAGATCCCTTGGTCAAGGTGAAAGCAGAGGGTATACATCATGGTCCACCTTGCCCAGGTAATCTCAACCTGCAGCCTGTGGCCCAGATGCAGCCAATGTGGCCTCCCCACTGCCTCCACCACACCAGGAAGTGCCATGTTCTGGAGGATGGGCAAAATCGTCATCTGGCCCCCGAAGCTGTCTGAAGGAGCGTGACCCGGCCCCTGGCTTTAAAAAGTTGAGAACTCCTGGCCTAGCCAGTGGGTGACATGATATATGAATGGCTAAAAAAAGCCCACATGCAAATGGACTTGATTTCTCAAGTCCATTGGCACGTGCGGAATGTCATAACGGGACGTCTACCAGTATGTGGATTCCTCGCTGAATAATGACTCCAAGGTATCCATGGTAAGGTGATTGTCCCATCGAGAAAGAAAGGAGGGAGGTGGGCCATTGAAGGCATTGCTTGTCTTCTGACGCTGATGGCTGTCTCCTGTGCTTTTTTTTGCAGAAGGGAAAAATGTGACAACCACCATGAAGGGATGCACAAACAAGGTTTTATGTGACAGCCAGGATGTTTTTGTCATGGGCCGTTTGCTTCCTGAAAGCCATTGTAAGCTTGCAAAATCAGAAGGCAACACCATTCAAGGGTTCTTTGGGCTTCTCCTGTTAGCTCGAGTTCATCTCCTATGTGGACAAGTCATCCCTTAATTCCTCTTCTTCACTAGCACTTGCTCTTTCTCCCTTGCTTGTATCTTTTAAACTTATTATACATGCCAGAGGCCTTTTTGGAGCATGCACGGCTCTTTCTAGGGTAAAGGCCACCCTTGTTCAAAAGCCAGTCATATCCAACTCTAGGGTTCAGTGCTCATCATCTGCAGATGCTTCTGTAGACACGTGGCAGGCATGCTTCGACGCCAAAGTTCACGGAACGCTGCTTACCTTCCTACCAAAGTGGTTCTTATTTATTTACTTGCAATTTCTTGCTTTCAAACTGCTAGGTTGTCAGGAGATGGGACAGAGTCGGATGTTTGCTCTGTTGTGCAGTACTCAGGGATCAAACTCTGACCTTCCAGTCTTCGAGTTCAGCATCTTTACCACTTGAGCCACCACAGACCCTATATGGCTCTTTCTACCAGGGCACAATTTGAAACCTCTGTCTCTTCTCTCCAGCAGTTAAGGGTCACATAGCCTTCAAGCAGGAATGGGAAAAGATAAATACTCTGGAGTGAAGGGAGTTCACTGGAAGAGCAAAATCATGATCCTGTCACACTGTGGAATATTCAACAGTGACTGGTATAGACCAGTGATGTCATGAACAGGATTGGAGAAATGGTATGTTTTAGCAAGATAGCTGACCAATCCAGAAACCAATAAGAGAAAATCATCATGGATCCCCACCACCACCCCCAATAGATTAAAACAGGCATGTTTGGGTTAGCTTTTAAAATAATTCTCTCTGTCATTTTATTTTAATATACTTGAGACGTAAGATTGTTTAAAGCTATAAATATTTTTTACTTATAAGAACTTTAATGCAGGAAGACTGTTAATGCAAAAGGTTAGCAGAGGGGTATGCAGTGGTCACCAAGAGGTTCGCACCTGGCAAGGTGGTCCCTTGTGAGAAAAAACAGGCAGACAGATCTTGGTGCAGAAGAAAAACTCAACATAGGTTTACTCAGGAAGTAAAAAGGTGCCAGTATATACAGTGGAACAATTGTAACACAAAACAGATATATTCTCTTGGGCTGCTCAGTTGACCTCACTGAGACAGTTCAGTTATGCTATATACATAGGACCGGCATCTGAAATTTCCAGACCCGGTATGCCCCCCCCCCCATTTTGGCTAGGCTACTTTGGTTTCCTGCGCATGCATGGTTTGTTTGCGCATACGTACATCAGTGGTTTCCTGGTGCTGCCATGCCCCTGTAGTTTTCTGTGCATGTGTGGTTTATTTGCGCATGCACACATCAGTGGTTTCCCGGTGGGGCTGGGGCCCCATCATCTCCAGGCCCGGGACAGGAGTCCTGATGGTCCCCCCAATGGCGGTCCTGTATATACAAGTCCATACAGTTCAGTAGCAGTCCAGTCCAGCAGGGTAAATGCAAGCTGTAATGACAGACAAAGCCAAAGAGTTCTACGGCTTCTGTCCTCCTGGTGGAGGCTTAACCCCAAGTGGTCCTTCTTTGTCCAGCAAGCACAGATGGCATATCAGGCAAAAGCCACCATCAGGATAAGTGCAAAGATTCAGTCCCCGTAGCAGGTTCTGGAAGACGCAAGCATCTTCATCCAGACTGTCAGCAGAGGAAGGTTGAGCATTGTAGCTGGAAGTCTGCCATCCTGCTCTGACCTAAACACACTGGCCCATGGAGCACATCTGGGAAAAGTCCCAGCACCTGAGTGCCCCTGCAGTAGGGTCTTAAAGGCATCACAGACACAATATTCCTTGCAACCAGTTAGAGTGTGAGGCAAAGACTTGCATCCCCTAACAAAGATGATACCTTTTATTGGATCACTTCATTTGATGCAAAAATGGATTTATACTTCAAGCTTTCAAGATTTTTTTTGTATTTTTGTCTTTTCATGCTGCTGTAATTTGGGTGGCATCCTGACTTTAAAATGTTTGTGTGTACAGTTTCTCGTGGCTGCAAAAATTTGGATGTTTTCATGATTGTGAGGCATGTTTATGCTGACGGATCATAGAAACAATGCTGATAAATAAAACTTGTAGAAATGAGCTGATGTTCCCTGCAGTTATTGAAACATTGAAAAGACTTTTACCTTCATGCCCAAGTGAATGAATACAGGTTTCTGATACCCACCACCACCACCCTTGGCGGTCCATCAATTCCATAAGACTCCTGGGGTAAGGATCAGACATTATTAGCTCTTAGCTGATAAGCTCTGATGTAGCTTTATTCCCATGGACTACTCTCACCTCTGGAATACACTGTCCCTTTCTCTTGTCCTTCCATTGCCAGACAACCACCTTCCTTTTTTTTGGGTAGGCTTTGAAGCAATAAGGAAATGCTTGATTTGTGAAATTTAGGTTTGTTAAATATGTTCCAATCTTCAACAATGTTCAGTTGTTTTTCTTTTAAAAAAATAGTTTTGTATAGTATTTTAATTTGCTATTATTGTATGATTTTAGTGGTTGTCGGTTGCCTTGAGCCCTTGAGCCCTCTATAGTTAGGAACATAAGAGCACATAAGCAAGCAAGCAAACAAACAAGGAGACAGACAGATGGACAGATGGACAGACAAGCAAGCAAGCAAGCTAACCAAGCAAGGAGGCAGACAGACAAATGGATGGATGGATGGATGGATGGACAAATGGATAGACATTCAGACAGACAAGCAAGCAAGCAAGGAGACAGACAGACTGATGGGAAAATAGATAGATAGACAATCAAACAAGCAAGCAAGCAAGCAAGCAAGCAAGTGAGATAGACAGACAGATGGATGTACGGACAGATAGATGGATGGATGGATGGATGGACAGACAGACAGACGGACAAATGAATAGACAGACAGGTGGACAAATGAACAGACAGACAAAGGAAGCAAGCAAACAAAGGGACATTCTGTTCCACATATACATAGAAAGCTGAGAGGAAGGATGGATTTCCCCCCTTGTGTTTCCTTCTCAGGATAAGATGCCTTTAGCACTCTGAATGGAGCTATATTTCCAAAGTCATCCACAAATACCCTTAAGTGAATAAATGAGTCAAGAGACCAGAAAGTTCAATTTGCCTTTGGGAAATATCCAGGAAATATCTTAGTTTTTCTTGTGGATTCTAATGAGAGATGTTGTGTATCGATCCCATGTCACACCCAATGAGAACTCCTTTTACCTGATAAGCAACAAAGATTGTTTTCGAATGTGTGTGTTTGTGTCAGAGATTTTTTCAGGGGACACCCAAATGAGGCTCCTTTCGTTCCCCTTATCATGCAGCTCCGAGGGAATCAAACGCCGTCCTTTCAGTCTCCAAGCACAGTGCTTTTACCAACTGGGCCACTGGGGAGCTGCTAGTTTTGGAATGATGAGCAGGAAACTGTGCAGTGTGAGTAGAGTCTGAATTTGACATGTTACAGATGTCACCTGTAACATCTTTCTTTTTCAGGTAATGATATCACCATCGTTTTCTACTGTTGGAAAGCAATAGAATAACTGACAAGAAGATTTAATTTGTGGTGTTGCAATCTACATGTTCAAGTCTGGCCAGGTTATCCTGCTATGGCAGTGGCAGTGAACCTATGGCATGTGTGCCAGAGGTGGCACTCAGAACCCTCTCTGTGGGCACCCGTGCAGTCACCCCAGCACAGAGTTTGCCCCGCCCATCTTCCTAGCAGCCCAATGGAAACACTCCCTCCCTCCCCACATTACAGAGTTTGCCCCACCTCTCTGCTCAGCAGTCCAATGGGTGTGTTTCCATCCTCCCCTGTTGCTGTGTTGGCACTTTAAGATAAATAAGTGGGTTTTCGGTTGCAGTTTGGGCACTCGGTCTCTAAAAGGTTCGCCATCACCATGCTATGGTAAGAGAGTACACCCAACTTCCAGTGACTTAATGCTGAGGATCAAACAATTGTTAACCAACCTGACCACCCTGAGGACTAAGGGCTTGGGTACTGAAGTCCACAGGGAAGGGTGAATTTCCCCAAGTGGATTAACTCCCACTTGAATCTATCTTTAAGTAAGGCAGCAGTTTCATCAATATTTACCTGGGGCTGATGAGGACTTTGTGTGGGCTCAGGACCACAAAGTGACTCACAGAAGTGGATCAGTGGTACAGGTGTCATGCTGCGATGCAGAAGGCAGATGAAAGGCCACGGCATTATATTCACAGGACAGTCTTCATGGCTGATCGCCATGATGGTCGCCAATATTTGGAATCAGATATGGCACAAGAAGAAGAAGAAGAAACTGCTATATGTATTCATTATTCTCACAAAATTGATTTGGCAGCATATGGATGGGGCACTTGGGACCATTGTTGCATTGCATGATTTTTTAATAATAATAATAATAATAAACTATATGATGCAAACAGGTAATGCATCAGATTCCATTTATCAAAAGAACTTGTAAGAATCCATGAGGTCGTAGGGGGTCGGAATCGACTTTGCGACTGAACAACAACAGAAAAGATCTCTAGAGGAAGAGGTCAGATCTTTGGGAGCAAAGAATAGATGTGCAGTTAACATTATCTTATTGAAAAACATACCTAGTTTTGTTCTCTTATCCACTAATAACGCCACTCCCATACAAGGGAGGCCAAGCATATAAATCTCAGCATGGATGGGTGTCGTTTGTCACCTAAACTGACCATCACTGACCACTTTTTGGATGTAACACAATTCTAGCCAGCTTGCTTTCTTCGCAACCATCAGCAGCAATAAATAAACATTCCTAAAGTGTAATCAATAAACATTCCTAAAGTGTAATCATTGTTGGGCTCCAACTGACAGCACCACCATGTTGGATGGTTACCAGAGACAAGGCTAGACTGTGGGGAAAAGATGGACACATGCATCACATGGCCAGTTTAAGTTCTTCGTTTCCTGTAAAATCTATGGCCTCCCTGCGTACTGAGGGCTGCAGGCCAATGGCAAAGGACAGCTTCCTACATCTTTGCAGTGGAAGCAAGTTAGTCGAGCATCTTCAGAAGAAGGAGCCCAGCAAAGACCGGAGGGAAGTGTGCAGAGAGGACATGAGCAGAGTTATACTTTGAAGTGGCGGGCTCACAGCTGCCGGACCCGATGATGAGAAGTGAGGCGAAGTGCACCACACCTTCATTAAAAGTGTCACAGAAAACATGGTTTGCACAGCCTCTGATTGCAATTGGTGAAACCATGATTGGGTTGCCTGAGGAAAGAATGGAAGACAATGGTGAGCATCAGGAAAAGTGGGGTGTATTGGGGATTCAAGGTGCCCCATTTATCTGCAGGAGGGATATGTTCTGAGATCTGACTGAGCTAACTGAAACTGCAGATTAACAGCAAACCCTATATTTCTAATGCAGGCTGTGGCCTTGTATGGCCAGAACCGGTAATGTACCATACAATATATTTATTTATTTTGGTGGGGGACTGCGGTGGCTCAAATGGTTAAGACGCTGAACTTGAAGACTGGAAGGTCAGAGTTCGATACCTAACTACTGTGCAATGAAGTGAGCTCCCGTCTCAGTCCCAGCTTCTGCCAACCTAGCAGTTCAAAAGCAAGAAATTGCAAGTAGATAAATAGGGACCACTTTGGTGGGAAGGTAAATAGTGTTCTGTGCACTCCAGTGTCGAGGCATGCCTGCCACATATCCACGGAAATGTCTGTACACAGACAGCACTGGCTCTTTGACTGTAAACAGAGGTGAGCACTGAACCCTAGAATGGCTTTTGAATAATGGTGTCCTTTTCCTTTTCTTTTACATTCATTCATTCATTCATTCATTCAATTGTACATTACTGGTGCTGGCTACATATATACATATGTACCCATGGGTCTCAATTAAATTCAGTTTTAAAAACTGTGATATATATACAGCATTTGGATTTTTTTAGACCCATGGATAACTGAAACTGTGGATAGTGAACTCACAGATATTGGGTGGAGGGGTGACCTGTACAACTGTCCATCATATATATTTCATTCAGGAAGCTGGTGATAGGATTTCTTACCCAGTGAACAGATTCAAAGGGTAGAGAGGGGAGGGAAGCTGATACCCAGAGGAAGTCTCCTTGTGAATTTTTGTTGCTATAAGAGGTGGCAACATGTAGGATTCCAATTTCTGCTAAACCTAGCCAGCATAAGGTGAAGGAACGTGGAAAGACTGCCACCCCTCTTGGTTTATGTCAGGATGTTGCTTGTAGCCACCAGGAGACAGAATAAAGCTCTAAGTGCTCCCCCCACCCCGAATGTTTCATATAAAATAGGTGTACCCAAACCTTTCAGACTGTGGGCCGGTCACATAGTTGAGTAGACCAATCATGTGGTTCCTCCCACTGGAAGTAAAACGCACCTGCTACAGTTAATGCACTCACGGGTGTTGTAAATGTGTTTGAAAGCCACAGGTGCTTTATGGCAGTATGTGGTGCACGCGCAGACATGTTTCACTTCCACTTCCAGGAGCAGTGCGGGGCAGCATGTGACAGATTATTAGGCACCGTGGGCCACATCCAGCCCATGGGCCATTGTTTGGGTGCTCCCTGAAGCGTTTGGGCCCTTCCTTTGTACAGAATTCTCCTTTATGCCCACTAGGTGGCAAGAGACTAATATTGGTATGTTTGGGTTCATTGTTTAATAATTTGACCACTAGAAGGCACAAATACCTTTTTATAATCTGAGCCAATTACAGGAATTGCATGGCTATTTCACTAGAAAGGTGTTTCCTTTAACAAAGAGAAAATAAGGTAGTTTTGTATGGCTATTACTTTGCACAAACTGCAGTGACACTCAATAGTGGGGGAAACAACTCCTTGTCTTATTCTAACACTGAAGGTGCAAATTACCCATAGGAATTAAAGAATTTGCCACAAACTGGTAAGAATCAGGAACTGAGTGAAATCACTTCACCTCCATAGCCTACCGACAGCCTGTCATGTCACATTTTTACGCCAGACACTAAGGCTTTTCAAATTAACAAGAGCCAAGGATTTTAAATTAAGCCCAGAATGCAGCTTGTGACATGGTGGTGTTGTCTAAACATCAAAGTCTCCACCACAAAATGCACACATATATCTACACACATCCCAAAGGCTTTGATATGTATCAGTTGAAGTGATCACATTCTATGTGTGCATTAGCCAGCATGAGGGAGATTAAGAAATTGAGGGAGAAAGAGAATTACCAATGCTTTCCACACTTCCACTGGTTTCAGTAGTTGCTATTCCATAGATTATAAGGCAGTAATCTTGGTCTCCTCTACAGTGAACAGGCTCTAGTGAATTGCATACTGATTGTGAAAAAGAAAGGCATGTAGCGCACACTTTCCCATTGAGAGTTGTATTTGTGAGTGGCACTGTCAGAAAGAGAAGACAATAGATTTTAGGATAGAGATTCATCTAAGCTTCAAATGTGGGGAAAAGGAACAGTTAGTTAGTTAGTTATACACATTTATACCCTGACCTTTTTGGCCAGACATCCCACTACGGTAATAGAGTAGAGTAGACCGTACAGCCAGCAATTCAACGCTGAGTGTTGGGTGGTGGTAAATCCGATTTCATAAAGGGGCCAATGGCTACAGGTGGATGAGCCCCTTTAGGTGGGGTGATGACCCCCCTTGGTGGAGGAAATGCCACTGGAAGCCATCATGTCAGGCACAATGACAAAATGAGTGGAGGACGAACTCTGGTTCCCAACGGTCCAGGAGGCGGAAGAGGCCATGTGATGGACTGGCTGTGGAGACGTACCTTGATAATATTCTCAAGGCTGCGGCAGTCCATTGTCATCCCGGTGTTAAATCCTGCCTGTCTCATTTCATGTGTGCCTCAGGAGATGGCTCCGTGATCATAGTGTGTGGGTCACTTCATGGCAACCTGGGATCCACCTTAAACAAATTCACGCCAATGGCATTTTTCCTGCTTCAGGAAATATATATATATATATATATATATATATATATATATATATATATATATATATATATATATATATATATATATATATATATATATATATATATATATATATATATATATATATATATATATATATATATATATATATATATATATATATATATATATATATATATATATATATATATATATATATATATATATATATATATATATATATATATATATATATATATATATATATATATATATATATATATATATATATATATATATATATATATTCGGATACGAGTTGCAGCCGACGATATTTAAAATATCATTCCAATAAAATCACAAGAAAAAACATAGGAAACAGAGTCAGATGGCGTAAAAAAAAAATCCCCGCTGTTAATACTAGGTAATATATATTCTTAGGATGAAGTAAATCCCATGTAAGTTAAATACCAAGGGCATCTCTGTCTAGAAATAAAGCTCTCCCCTCATTTCTGTTGCTAGAAGAAAACTGTTTTAGAATTACTGTACTCCCAGAAAATTGCCCATTTGCCCAGTCCATGACGGATTGAGTGCCTGTCTCTGTCCCAGCAATTGGGGACATGAAAGGAGCCTCATTCAGGCGCCCCTGGAGCAGATTCTCCAGCAAAAATCCTTTTGACGCAGAATAATTTCTGACACAAAGTTATTGTTATCATAACCAAGGTAGACTGGAGATGCCCATAGGACAGGTAGGCAATGGTACACTGTTACTTAAAACAACTAAGCTTCTTGAAGTTAATAAATGACGTACAAGGAAAATGTGGTTTCTGGCAACCTGTCCCAAGGCAGCAAGAAATCTGTGTGGCTATGATTCCTTTTCGCCCCAGATTGACAGTGGAGACACCTTCAGTGCAAAGGGAGCTTCGGAAGCATCTCTTGTTTACTGCAAGTTTTTCTGCAGGGATTCAAAAGGGATAGAATATTTCCAGTTGAAGAGGTAGCCTTGAGGTCAACAGTTCCTGACTACATAAGTTTATTTAATAGTCTTCTAATGCCTGGTGTCTACATTTACATTGTAAGCCACTTTGGGTTCAGAAAGGGAGAAAAGTGAGAAACATAACTTAATCCAGTCAAAATTAAATCAAAATAAAATACATCCAAGATCTTTGAAAGCTGAGACTCCTTTTCCCATAAGTAAATCTTTTGCTTAATCTAACAGTTTCCTCATTGACTAAGGCATGAGGGGACTAATTCTTCAAATATACAATATAGATCTTCAGTTGTGTTCCTTCACCTACATGCAGTTTATTCAATGAGAGGTGGGGGAGAGAATGAAGAATCTGATACTTACCAAATCATGCTGATAACAGAGAACTGAGAGGGAGACGTTTGTGTTCATTATTAATGCAGTACAGTATTAAAAAAAGGTTGATGCTCCCCTGTGACACATCTATCTATACCTATAAAAAGAGGGGTTAACCGTTGGGTTCGTTCAAAGGCTCCTGCACCAGGCCCAACCATCCCCAACCTAGCCTTCTGCACTCACCATAACCCCTGCCTTCTCAGCGCCGCAGGGTTTTGGTCGTCGCCAGTGGGGCAGCAGCCCCACAAATGGGAACAAAGGGAAACAACTTCAATTACCAACATCCTTTGTGCCGTGGCTCAACCAATCAGGCTGAGAGGCACGAGCAAAAAGAACGTTGGGAACTGTGGCGCGCCCAATTGAAATTGAGCCGCAGGAAAAAAAACGCTGCACAAACACAAACAAAACAAACAAAACTCCAAGTCCCAGCATCCGACGCACCATGAGCACTTCAGCAAGTCAGGATGAAGGGTGCGAGAGCACAGAACGCTGAGAAAGCCGGTGCGTGAAAAATAAAATTAAAAAACACAATGGGAGCACAAGTCCGCCACAGGCAGATGCAGCACCTCACAGCCTCACAAAACCAAAAATCCACAAAAATCCACGGTGAGACACCCACCAGCCTTCGTTCCTAGAGCAATGGGGAGAAGAGGGACTCCCTCTCCTCCATGCTACCCTGCCGAAGACACGGTGAGACCACCGCTGGCCTCAAGGAAAGTTGAGCCGGGGTGGGGGAAAAAACCAACAGCAGGCAGCAGTTTGTCAGGGGAAGCACCCTCCCTGGCGAATGACTGGCTGCTGCCTTTGTACTTCTGACGGAGGTAATACAAAAGCAGCAGCCAGCAATCTGCAAGGAAGAGCACCACCACTTATGGATCGCTGCCTGCTGATCTCCTCTGGTTAGGAAAGCCAGGAGTGAAAGGAGACAGAGAGGAGAACCATCGTCAGGCAGAGATAGCTCTTCTCTGCCTTCTTCTCCCCAGACCTACCTAATGAACATTAACCAACAAAACAATAAACAACAAAATCCGCAAACAAAAACACCCAAAATACAATGAAAGCGCAGAAAAAACACCTAAGTACAATACAAAAATACCTAACTCAAACAACAAAAATACCACAAATTAAACAAATAATCACAAAAGAATTCAGAAACATAAAAACAACCAGAAATAAACAAAACAATTAAACACATCTTAAACCCCCCCAAAAAACCACAAAAGAAGAAACAGAAACACCTACCAGTCCAACACCAAAAAAACAAAACAAAAAACAAAACCTGGATTAAAAAAACCCAGAGAACTCACCAGCACGTCCTCCCTCCACGACTCCAGAACCGAAATGAAGAAACAAAGACTACTTACTGGAAGAAGCCCCACCTATATGCCGGGAGAGAGAAAACAAGTCAAACAAAAAGAGATCCAACACTATTACTAACAGCCCCACCTAGAGGCCACAAGAGTAAAAACAAGTCAGAAAAATAAGAAATAAATCCAATCACAAATAACTAATAAAATAGATCAAAAAAAGTCACAAACGCAAAACACACCCACCCAAATCACCCTTAACCAAATAATAATAATAATAATAATAATAATAATAATAATAATAATAATAATAATAATAATAATAATAATAATAATAATAATAATAATAATAATAATAATAACAACAACAACAACAACAAAAACCCTACAAATAAAAACTGCCCTGCTGGCTGGGCACAAATATGCTAGTATATATATATATATATATATATATATATATATATATATATATATATATATATATATATATATATATATATATATATATATATATATATATATATATATATATATATATATATATATATATATATATATATATATATATATATATATATATATATATATATATATATATATATATATATATATATATATATATATATATATATATATATATATTAAAAACAGAGGTATTTGTTTGTATGTGCCACCACGAAATGGGTGCTGGTGCTGAGACCAGGTGCCTGGCTCTGTGCGCTGCCTGAAAGAGAGAGAGAGAGAGAGGAAAGACTGGGTGGAGCAGCGGAGGAGATTCCCCTCCATTTTGTATTGCTCCTCTTTCTCTCTCTCTCTCTGTCTGTGTGTGTGTGTGTGTGTGTTTGTGTGTGTGTGTGTGTGTGTGAACCCGAGCAAGGACGGGTAATCGGCTAGTACCATATAAGAGAGCACTCACTTGAGAAAGCCTTGATGCTGGGAAAGATTGAAGGCAAAAGGAAAGGGGGCGGCAGAGGATGAGATGGCTAGATGGCAATGGGCATAGAGCTGAGTGGGCTGTGGAGGATGGTGGAGGATAGGGGTGCCAGGCGTGCAGTGGTCCATGGGGTCGCAAAGGGTCAGACTTGACTATGTGACTGAAGAACAACAGCAGCAGCAGCAGCAGCAATGCACTGGATTATAAAACGCACTCCGTTATTACCAAAATAACACACTATATACAGCAGGGGTTCTAAAACTTTTTAAGCCAGGGCCTGGGTCAAGCTCCCACAGACTGTTTTGGGGGCTGGATTGTTTTTTTTTTTTAAATAGAATTTTTAAAATTTATTTATTATTTATAAATTTCCCACTCTGGGTGGTGCACACACAATATCAAAGAAGGGACCCAGAATTGCCAAAATGCTAGTATGGAGAATAAGACAGAGGGGGATGATGGGGAAACTCTTATTTTAAAAATACTGCCCCAATGCACACACAGGTAAACAAAAGGAGCCTTCCTACATCGCCCTCCTCAGCTTGCCTCTGCAAGGTTTTTTTTTTCTTTTTAAATGAGATGAAATTGGTTTTCAGTGCATTCCTATGGGAAACTCTGCTTTGCACCCTCTTGTGGCTATCTCTGGTAATGACCCAACCATCATCTGTTCTCTCCCACCCGGGAAATGCCTCAGGCTGCTTTCAAGCTGCCAAAAATGTGGCAAATTACATATGGAGGGCTGGATGGAATGGCCTCAGGGGCCGGATCTGGCCCACAAGCCGTAGGTTGCAAATGCCTGATATTCAGTACAAGATGCACTCCATTTTCCCAGTGTATTTTAAGGGGGGAAGTGGGTCTTATATGCCAGCAAATACGGTAATTGTTATTATTCAAAAAGTTAACTCCTATTCACATGGCGGAAGCCTAAAAGGCCATTAGTCAAGGTAAAGGTTTCTCTTGCTTGAATGCCAGTCGAATGCGACTCTAGAGTTCAGTGCTCATCTCTGTTTCAAAGCCGGAGAGCCAGCGCTTCTGCAGATATTTCCATGGTCATGTGGCAGGCATGACTAGACACCGGAGTGCATGGAATGCTGTTTACCTTCCCACTGAAGTGGTCCCTACATATCTACTTGCAATTTCTTGCTTTCACGGTTCAAGACTAATACCAGTAGTACCTATAAAATTCACTCCCTTACTTACTGCTGGAATAATTCACCGATGAATTGATGGCTGAAAGAAACAATGAGAAACAGAAATTGATTAGGAATTGTTGCAATGTACAATAGTTGAGAGAGGGGAGTGGAGAGGCTCAAGTGATTATGATGCTAACTGGAAGGCTGGCAGGTCAACAGTTCGAGACCCGAGTACTGCACATCACTGCACATTTATATTAAACTAGCAGATTTTGCCTGGTGGTGCTGGGCTGTTTTAAATTGTTTTGGAAGGATTTTTTTCCTTAATGTTGGTAAAAAAAAGGTTAGTCTCTTTTTGAAATTTTTAAAATGTTTATTTATATACTTTTTTGCTGGGCTGTTATAAATTGTGATCATTTTTTGTTTGGTGGTTTGTTTTTTAGGATTAAAAAAAAGATGAAAGGATGATATAATTTATTAAAATTATTTTAATTAACCAAATTATGTTTTACTATGTTAATTTTTTATAACAGTTGTACCTTGGATAATATTTTTAAAAATGTGTAAGTATATGTTTTTTCAAATTTACTATTTTTATAATGTTTTAAAATGTTGTGTTTTTGTTTTTGAGTGAAAACTGAACACTTGATTTTAGAAATGAATGTATTTTATTATGTTGTGATTTATGTGTGAATGTGTGCTGAATTGTTATCTTTTTGACTGTTTTTTCTCCTGTGGCCTCTGGGTGGGGCTGTTGAGTAATTTTTGTATCTTGACTGTTTTTTCTCTACTGGCCTCTGGGTGTCACTTCTTCTTCCGGTAAGTAGTTTTTTCCTTTCCTCATTTGAGTTCCGGTCGTCATGGAGTGAAGACGTCTCCTGGTAAGCTCTCTGGTTTAAAAAATTTTTTTGGGGGGGTGGTTGGGGTTTTTTGGGGGGGGTTCTGTGTGTGTGTTCTTGTTTGTTTTTGGTGTATTTTGGATGTTTTCCTGTTTACTTTTTTTTTGGTTTTGAATAATTTTGAATGTTTCTGGTGGTATTTTTGGTGGGTTGGGGGGGGGGGGGTGTTTCGCGGTCCGGCCACATTGGAATCCCCACATCGCCAGACTGCGGAAATCCTCATTGTGATTTTGGTGGCTTGTTTGGGGGGGTTTCCGTTGCCCATCCTCGGTGGCCGGACCGTGGAAATCCCCATGCCGTGTTTGGTGGCTTTTGGAGGGGGGGGGGGGTTTCGTGGCTTGGGCTCGGTGTCCGGAGCGCAAAAATCCCCACACCATTTTTTGTTGTTTGGGGGCATTGGGTGGTTGGCTTTCTTTCCGGCGGCTTGATCTCACTGGCTGTTGCGCGTGTACCGTCAGGGGGGAGTAATTGTTTATTTTTTGCGGCTGTGATGAGCTGCGGTTTTTTGTTTATTTTTCACACGGCTGGAATAGGAATTGTTTTGCTTTCAAGGGGGGGGCGAAGGCATCCATACCTCCCCCCCTTGAATCCCCTCTGTTTTTGTGCTTTTTTTCCACCCCGGCTCATCTTTTGTTGAGGCCAGTGGTGGTCTTGCTGTGTCTTCAGTGGGGTAGCGTGGGGGAGGGGGAGTCCCTCTCCTCCCCGTTGCTCCATCCAAGAAGGCCGGCAGGTTTTTTTTCATGGCTTTCAGGCGCTGCGTCCGGCTATGCCAGAGTTGTGTTTTTAATTTTAATTTTTTCGTGTGCCGGCTTCCTCAGTGTCCTGCGCGCTCATGGCGCGCAGGACGCTGGGACTTGTAGTTTGCCGTGTTTGATTTCAGTTTGTGCAGTGTTTTTTTCCTGCGGCTTCTTTTTGATTGGCCGCAGCGCATTTCCGAATGTTCCTTTTGCTTGCGCCACTCAGCCTGATTGACTCTGGTGCGGCGCGGCGCAAGGAATGTTGGGAATTGAAGTTCCCTTTTTTTGTTTGTGTCCGGGAGGCTCCTGCCCCACTGGCACATTTCTCAACCCCCCAGTAATCTCCGTACCCAGTTCAGACGAGTGCATGAATGCTCGGTCAGGGCTAGTGGGGCCTGGCTAAACATCCTTTGTCAAATCACAACGGTTAATGCACAGATTTATAGGTATAGATAAATAAGTAGATAGTTAAGGACCAAGAAGGGTGGGGCCATCAAATTCTACTGTGCACCGAAAGTTGGCAGGAAATATTTTCTTGGACTCTGTTGCAGTCCTGGGGAGAAAAGGGAAGGATTTTTAAAAACTAGCTGAGTACTCATAACATCTCAACTGAGGAGACGTCATAGTTAGCATCTATCGTTTGTACTCACCTGATATTTTCTCTGATAGAATGATGGCACATGTGTCAAAAACAGGCAAACAAGGCAAGGCATGTCCAGTACAGCCTTTATTAATGTCCTTACAAATTTCACACATCAGGGACATCCCTAAATGCAAAGGGGTAGGGAAAGAAAGAAGAAACAAAACAGGTGAAATCAAACATGATTGTTCTCCCTCTGCAAGTGTTGGAACTGGATTTTGCCAAGTTCTCCTGTATGACTACATGTATGCAACCTTGTTGTTTTTGAGAGGAGACCAAATGCCTGCAAGCTGAAGGGTAATGGATTTAGTGCTAGCTAATTGGAAGTTCACAAGGAAGGGGCTGGGACCCCTTCAGACTTCATAACTGGTCTCATTCACAGACCAACTATAGTGACATATTTTAACATTGGCCGTAGAATCATAGAATCACTGAGGAGGAAGGCGCCTTTGAGGCCATCACATCTAAACCCATGCTCAATGCTGGAATCCAAATCAAGGCAGACCTGACAGATTGGTTGTCCAACTCTCTCTTGAATGCTTCCAAATGTTGGCGCGCTCACCACCTCTCGAGGCAGTTGGTTCCACTGTCGTACTGCTCTAACGGTTAAGAGGTTTTCCCTAATATTCAGCCTATATCTGGCTTCCTATCGTTTCAGCTCACTATTATGCATCCTGCACTCTGGGATCAGGGAGAACAGATCTTTCCCTTCCTCCTTTGGGTGAACTTGCTTACCTTTGCCCAGTAGGAGTTGCAATAGTCCCATCTTGAACCAACATAGAGAAAGAAGATGCATTGGAGGTGTGATTTTCTGACACAGTCACACTGCAGCGCTGGCTCCTTTCACCCTAAAAAAGCAAAACAATCACACTTATATACTACCCCATTCTGCTTAGTGCACTCTCTGGGGAGTTCACCAGTTAATTAGCATCCCCCCCAACGTGCTGGGTACTCATTTTACCAACCTTGGAAGGATGGAAGGCTGAGTCAACCTTGATCCTTGGTCAGGATCAATCAAACTCAAAACCTTTTGGTTGCATGACAGCAGTTTAACCTCTGTACTGTACCATCAGGTTAGAAACAAATAAATTAGAAGTAGATTTGGCTCAATTACTGTAGATTCAATGCAAGACTGAAATGAGGATGAGTGAGTATTTCTTTAGTCCATACTTTTAAAACTAATTAGTCATAATTAGATTTATTTATCTGACATTCAAAATGGTACTCACTAGTCAGTTCACACATTGCAGTCAACATATTTTCATTTAAGATAAGTAGCAGCGGATACAGAGAGAACTAAACAAGAAAATGACCCTCAAATTCTGCTGAATGGATATGAGCCTCTAGTCCAGAAAGAGCTTTATGGCAAGAACAAACATTCTTGAGGGTACACAAGAGCAAAATCAAATTAGAAGATGGAGGAAGGAGATCACTGGACAAGGAATAACATCGAAGGATGATATGGCTGAGGAACTCAACCTCTTGTATGTCACTTGGAGGACCCTGAACAGGTTGAGGGCCAGAGTCCCTAAATGTAAGACCAACATGCTCAAGTGGGGGCTGCTGGTGGAAAACAACATGCTGTGTGAATGTGGAGAGATACAGGATCTGGTTCATTTACTGGTCTGCCAATTACTGCCAGAAACATGCACCGATGAGGACTTAAGTTTGGCGAATGACAAAGCGAAGAAAGTGGCTTCATATTGGCAGTCCAGGGGTTTGATCAGAACATGAAAGAAGACTGGAAGTGAACAGAAAGAAAGCTGATGGGAAGAAATTTTAAATCATTTGAAATATAGTGCCAGAAGAGAGTTTTGTGGATACTCGGGAGAGCCAGAAAGACAAGCAAATGGGTCCTGGGGCAAATCAAGCCTGAACTGCCATGAGAGGCAAAAATGATGAAGATGAAGCTGTTCTACTTTGAGAAGGCAAGAATCTCTGCAAAAACAAAACAAAAAGCAACCCTCAGTATTATTGGGAAAGGTAGATGGCAGAAGGAAAAGAGGAAGACCAAATGTGAAGTGGATTAACTCCCTAAGAGAAGCCAAGAGAAGATTTGGAGATCTCTTATTCTCATGTTCTCCATTGGTCAGAGATAATTCAACAACAACAAAAAAGACAGGATATAAATGAAGTAAATAAATAACTTCAATGTTTTGTGTAGGGGGATGTGAATCGTGGGAAGAGACCATCACAGTGTTTCCCCTGAGTATTTAGACCAGGGGTTCCCAACCTAAGGCTTGAGGGTCGGATCTGGCCCACAGTGCCATTTCATGTGCCCCCCACACACACCTCCAAGGGTAAACGTGCTGGCTATCCCTTTGAAGCTGTTGTGACAAAATGGCCACTCCCATCATGCAGGCAGGACAAAAAGTCCACCTGCCCTCGAAGCTGATTGAGAGAGCATGACCCAATCCCCAGGTTGAAAAGGTTGGGAACCATACCAGACAAGTTTTGGAAATAAGGGAAATCCAGCAGTGCTGGGCAGTCGCTGTGCCGGTGCACATGCACAGTATGGGTTTTGTCTTTTCCTTCTGTGCAAGGCACCATGGGGGCTGTAGTTCCTGACCCATTTTGCACCAGTGCGCATGCGCGGTACAGGTTTTGCCTTTTCCTTCTGCACAAGGCACCATGGGGGCTGTAGTTCCCGGTCCATTAACTTTTTTTTATAGAATATGGCAGATTTACGGGAAAATACGGCGGGAAAGAGGATAAATAACGGAAGTTTCCTGGTCAATACGGGAGACTTGACAGCTATGTTGGGAACCTTTGTTTTAGAAACTAGTGGCACCAATTTTATGGGGATACCGAATCCATGTTGAGTTTCAATCTGGATTTTGTAGGGGATGTCGAATCTGCTGAAATCCACTCCCCAAATTCGTTCAGAACTTTGAATAGCTCCTTCGGTGCTCAGATTAAAACATGGCATGGAGTCACTGCCCCCTGAACACAGGAGACACTGCTTAGCTGACCAAGGTTTCTGGGTGGGAGTTATATTCTTTAACCTCTACCCTAATGAAGCTTCAGAAAGGGTGATCTCAATCAAAATCTGGATTTTTGCCATGTCCATGCTCTCTGGTGTCCTCACCTCTACTTCTTGCACTGCTGTTTGTGGCCAGGTCTGGGGCTAGGAATGTGAGCCACACATCTGTGGGCAAAGGTAAACGATAGAAGTAAGCCCTCCCTACAAAACACAGAAACTAATCTCTCTTCCTGGCCCATCACTGAAATGTTTCAGTCACAGGGCCTGCTAAGACAGAAAAGAGGCAGGGATGGAAGTTGTGGAGTCTGGGGTTTCAACACCTCCAATGCCATTAGGGGCTGTCACTTGTAAATTTCAGTTCAAAACCTGACCATTGTTCAACATGGGTTCTTGCTTCTGAAGAGGCTCCAAGCTGGGCACACCCATTGCGATGCTATCCTGGAAGAAGCCCATTGGTTGAAATCAGGAGATGGGAGCTTGCATGTTGAATTCTCAAATGTGTGTGTGTGTGTGTGCATTTCTTCTTCTTCCTCTTCTTCCTCCTCCTCCTCCTGTTATATCTAAATCCAAATTTAGATCATCTTGCCAATCAGCCATGAAGATTGTCCAGGGGACAATATAATGCAGTAGTCTTCCATTTGCCTCACACATCGCAGTGTGACACATGTACTACTGATTCAGTTCCGTGAGTCACTTTCTGGTCCTGAGCACTTATGGCAGACAAAGTCCTCCTCAGCCGCATACCAGTATTGATGAATCTGATGCCCTCCATCAAGATGGGTTCAAGTGGGACCTTCTCTATGGACTTTAGTCCTCAGGGTTGTCAGGTTAATTAACTGCTGCCAGTTAATTGACGTTGAGTCACTGGCAGTATGGTCTACTCCTGTGATGGTGAACCTTGGCACTCCAGCTGTTCTTGAACTTCAATGCCCAGAAGTCCAAGTCCCCGTGAAATCCACATGGAATTTGTGTGGATTCACAGAGATGTGGGCTTCTGGGAATTGAAGTTCAAGAACAGCTGGAGTGCCATAGTTTGCCTTCACTGGTCTACTCTATTACCATAGGAGGATAACCTGGCCAGAAAGTAATGGTTCAGTTATACCCCATAATAACATCTCTTGATGGTGACCCCATTCCATGGGCACTTTTATGTTACAGGAACAAGAAATAAATTCTGTTGTTCTTCTTCAACTCTCTGGCTATTTTTCTGTGTTTCAGCTCTAAAAATCTGGCACCTTTTGGAGAGGTTTAGATGACAAGTGTGTGTGTGAGAGAGAGAAAGTGAGGGTTAACAATGAGACAGAAGAGGGATTTCCTTTGCTGCTTCCTAAACAAACTTGTAAACAATCCACACATACAATCATCTTTGTACCTATGTGGTGAGTACTGGTGGGAGCATTGAAAGAGGAGGAGATGAGTATTTGAGAATTAGAGCCAGTTTACACAATGGTCATTGTACCTTGCTAGTCTAGAATACAGAATATAGACCCATTGAAATCAGCTCCTACATGGCAAGTCAACTAACACCATGCTACAAGCTGAAAGAGTCATTTTCCCATATAGGCTTTTCTCTGCCAGTCATTTCCAGCTCTCTATGCCTTCTTACTAGCCCTGTTTAGTTTCCTTAGGACAGTGTTTCCCAACCTTTAATTTCTAAGTCAATTCCCCAAAGCACTGATCAGCCAATGTGCTGATTCAGGCTTCTGGGAATTGAAGTCCCAAACCTAAAGTTGGGGGACCCTGCCGTAGGAGTTCAGTTCTTCCTGTATTATTATTATTAAAACAAAAATGTAGTCACTAATTACACTGTAGTGCAGCCATGGAATAAAAAGACACTTACTTCTTGGGAGGCAAGCTATGAGAAATCTAGGCAGCATAATAAAAAGTAGAGACATCACCCTGCCAACAAAAGTCAACATAGCCAAAGCAATGGTCTTCCCAGTAGTAATGTATGGCTGTGAGAGCTGGACCATAAGTAAAGCTGAGTGCAGAAGAATTGATGCCTTTGAACTGTGTTGCTGGATGAGGCTCTTGAGAATCCCCTGGACTACAAAGAGATCAAATCAATCAATCCTAAAGGAAAGAAATCCTGGCTGCTCCTTGGAAGGACAAATACTGAAGTTGAAACTCAAGTACTTTGGCCACCAAATGAGAAGAGATGACTCACTGGAGAAGGCCCTGATGCTAGGAAAGATCGAAGACAAAAGGAGAAGGGGGTGGCAGAGGATGAGATGGCTAGATGGCATTGTTGACGTGGTCGACGTAGATCTGGGTGGACTACGGAGGATGACAGATGACAGAAGAGCCTGGCGTGTGGTGGTCCATGGGGTCACAAAGGGTCGGACTCGACTGTGTGACTCGACTGTGTGACAACCACTACTACCACCACCACCACCACCACAGCACAGATTATAGAGAATACAATATAAGTTCTTATGGCAACATTTACATTCAGCCTGGAAACAAGGCCTTTGTGAGAGGCCCTGTCTTACGGATCTTGTGCCCCACCTGGACTGCAAAGAGATCAAAGTTCTAAACCATGTGGTTTAGAACTTTGGTCATTCAGGATTCTCTTCTATGCCGACAAAAGATGCCAACAGAACAGGGTGTCCATTCCATGTCTCATGTCAACAATGTCAGAAAGACAACATTCCACCTGGTGATGGAGAGAGGAGGATGGATGTAATTGAATATAGCAATAAATGTGTTAAGGTAAAGGTCACCCTTGCTCAAAAGCCAGTTGTATCTGACTCTAAGGTTCAGTGCTCTTCTCTGTTGACAGCCAAAGAGCCAGCGCTGTCAGTGCACAGAATGCTGTTTACCTTCCCACCGAAGTGGTACCTATTTACTTGCAATATCTTGCTTTTGAACTGGTAGGTTGGCAGGAGCTAGGACAGAGATGGGAGCTCACTTCATCATGTGTTAAAGAGAATGCCAAAACACCACGATCTCTTCTCTAATATCAGCATAGGCTGATTTTCTCATGCAGCTCTCTAGCTTCAAATCTGTAGAAACAAACAGTGCAAAGGATGACGGAACAACATATTCGGTATGTGCCACTCTTAGTCCTAGTGCCCCCTATCATAGCTGTCAAGCATCCCTTATTGGCCAGGAAAACCCCTTATTTTACCCTCTTTCCCGCCGTCATCCCTTATTAGACTGCAATGCCCTATTACCGCCATTGGAGGGCAGCACAGGATAAGCATAGCTGTCAAGTACCCCTTATTTGCCGGGAAATTTCCCTTATTTCCAAATCCAAAACTTGACAGGTATGCCCCCTATCCTTCTTTTAGGGAACAGGGATTCAAATTCAGCCTTACTCCCACCCACCATGCATAGCTCTTTGATATATTATTACAGAATCAAAGTGTAACCAATGTGGTAATATGTAGCCATTTCTTAAACAAAGACAAAATTCTATTCATACTTCCAGGATCAGCGGCTTAGGTATCTGGCCGTGGGGCCCACTGTTTGGGAGTTCGATTCCCCACTGCAATTCCTAAGAATAAACAGCCTGATGTGACCTTGACCATGTTGCATGGTCTTAAGGTGGCCCCAGAAGAAGGGAATGGTAAACCACTTCTAATTTACTCAGGGAAAGTGTCACCATAAATCAGAATTAACTTGATAACACACTGCTGCTGCAGCCACTGCCTACCGAGGAAATGCACTGCTTGAGGAACACTGCTTAGACTACCCTGGAACTCGTATCCAGAACAAGTAAGGTATGAAAGCCAGGGGCTTTTGCATTCCTTCTCATTTTGTTTTCCAAATGTGTTTGCAGATCACTCCAAACCCAAATAAATGTTTCATCAGTGAAAGTCCTAATGTGCTGTGGACACCTTTTGCTATGCAGGCTCTCCTGCAACTCTTCTTCATCTCTCTGCTCTTCATTGCAGGTGAGGAATTGCTAGTAAACACAGAAACAAGAAGGGCTGTTCCATTAGATTAACAGAATTGTTTCATGGAAGCAGGCACAGAATTGAAAGTGGCCATCTTGTACTAAGTCCATTTGGGGCACAAGAGACCTTCCAGTTCTCCTGTTCTACTCATGCTTTTAGGAAAGGTCACTACATTCTGAAGAACCATACAACGTTTCACACTGCAAGATATTTTTTCTGGTGCTATTGACATGAGTTCACATATTGTCAAGAACAGGGGTGGCTAACCTTTTTATGTTGTGAGCTTGACCATGGAGCCGGATAGCTGAGCGGGCCAGAACATGGCCCCCGGAAGTGGAAGCAGGTGCATTTTCAATCACAGGCACATTTTATGGCTGATGTAAATGTGCACATGTTCACTTCCGGGTGCGGCGGGGGCAGCGATGGGCCAGATGGAATGGCCTTGTGGGCTGGGTTTGGCCCATTGGCAGTAGGTTGGGAACCCATGGGATACCCATAAACTGTGTGACTTGTGCTAATTTTGTTTACTTCTGTAATTGACACAATCAGAAACTACCTGCCTGCCTGCCTGGCTCATTCCAAAATTGCCCCCTCATTTCATGAACTTCTGAAAATTAGAAGCATGGGATGGGTTCTTTGTGCCCCTTTGAGACAGTCCACTAGACTTGCTTGCTCTATGTGAACATCTGAGCTATGATGGATAGCTCAGGAATGGATGCTGATTTTGTGTAGATTGCTGCAGAAACATTTTGCACACACACACACACACACACACACATACACACAAAACCCTTGGGAAGATAGAAAAGCATTTACCACATTCCTTTTTAAATTTTTGTATAAACACACACACGCACGCACACATGCATGCACACACGCACGCACACACGCACACACACACACACACACACACACACACACATGGGAAGATAGAAAAGCATTAAGCATTTGCCACATTCCTGATCTGAGAAATTCTTCACTGGGGTATGCAATCATTTTGAAAGAGTCTAAACCAATATGAACAAGGAGTTTAGCAGATAGTTTTCACTACACTGAGTCCCAAGAGGACGATCATGTTTACACATGTGGGATTTCTCCCCTTTGCCTGGCAAAGTTACTCCCCAATCTCTCCAATGTTAGCCATGAATCTTTCTTTCATCCTGGAGCAACCTCCTTGGAGTGCGACATCTGTTCTTACACTGCAAGTACCTGCATCGGGAGGAAGATGAATTGCTCTGAAGAAAACAGTGTCTGTGCTACGATTTGGTACGCAACTACAATTGGTGAGTGAGTAAGAGGGATTAGAAACCAGGTTCAGATGGCCCTGGCCCATTACCAGGCAAAGTTCATGAGCATATGGAGCTCTTTGTGAGTTAACCCAGCATTGTCCTCTGCTCTTTATTTTGCTGGTCACACGTGCTGCACGTATAGTCACACGTGCTGTGACTATAACAATTATGTGCTGCCATGTCAACTCTAACTTACAGCAACCCTTCTTAGAGTTCCTAGGTATAAATGCGCTCAGAAGTGGTTTACCAGTCCCTCCATATGGTGTCACTTCGAGACTAAGCAGCCATGTATGCTCTAGGTCAGTGGTGGCAAGCCTATGGCACATATGCCAGAGATGGCATTTAGAGGCCTCTCTGTTGGCACACGTGCTGTTGAGGGGAAGCCCCCCCCCCCGCCATTTCCCCAGTACCCCTCTCCCTGCCAATGGAGAAGCTAGAGTGGAGGTTGAAATCCAGCCCAGAAGGAGGTGGCAGGGCGAGGTGAGTCGACCAGATATGTACCACCCACCTATTCTAGGAGGTGGATGTACCTGAGGGTGTGGGTGCACCTGGAGGGGGGTCAGGAGCACCTGCAGGTGAGTCGGGTTCACAAGCTGTGGTGGTGTTGGTGTTCAGGAGCACCTGGAGGCAGGCACACCCACATACCTTCACTGGAGGTGCGACAGTGACAAATCACATGGGTATGTGGGTATGCGCGGTGCCTGCCCGCTCATCGTCTCCTCCTTCTTGGGCACTCAGTCTCTAAAAGATTCACCATCACTGCTCTAGGTAATTTTCCACTCTTTAAAGTTTCTTCATCTTGGCAGACAATGCATATTTGTGCTGGGTAATCCAAGCTATAATCAGCACTATATTTACTGCATTTGTGCACATTGTTGCTCTCTCCACTGTTCATCTTTTGCATCTGTTTTGCATCCCTTTCCTTGGCAGGGTGTGTGTGCCCGGTTGGCAGGGATCTGCTGAAGCTTTTGCTGATTATCTGGTGGAGAAAATCGCTTGGATTCACTCGGGTTTTAATCCTGCCGTGGATGGGGAGGGTCAGGAGGGGACCGGATCACAGTCTTGCCATGTTATCTGGGATCAGTTTGATCCATTTGTCCCTGAGGAAGTGGGCAGGCTCCTTGCAGCTGTTTGCACCACCACATGCCCATTGGATCCCTGTCCCACCTGGTTGGTGAATGCCTCCAAGGTGGTGACAGGTGGCAATAATTAATGTATCTTTATGGGAGGGGGTGTTTTCTGCACATTTAAAACATGCTTTGGTGCGCCCCCTCCTGAAGAAATCATCCCTCAACCCAGCAGTCCTAACCAACTATAGGACTGTCTCCAACTTCCCTTTTTTAGGGAAAGTTTTGGAGAAGGCAGTGGTGTGTCAGTTGCAGGGGGTACTGGATGAAGCAGAATATCTGGACCCCTTCCAGTCAGGATTCAGGCTTGGATATGGTATGGAGACGGCATTGGTTGCGCTGATGGATGATCTCTGGCAGGAGCAGGACAGTGGTCATCTGTCCGTCCTTGCTCTTCTTGACCTCTCAGCAGCCTTCGATACTATTGACCATGGTATTCTTCCGGGACGGCTCAAAGGATTGGGGATCCAGGGCACTGTGTTGTCCTGGTTTTCCTCTTTTCTGGAGGGCCAGACCCAGTCGGTGTGGTTGGAGAGTGAGAGGTTCAGCCCTAGGCCCCTCCAATGTGGGTTGCCTCAGGGCTCGGTGCTCTCTCCTCTTCTATTCAGCATCTACGTGAAGCTGTTGGGTGAGATCATCCGTTCCCACAGGGTGAGGTATCATCAGTATGCTGATGATACTCAGCTGTATATTTCGGCCCGTGGTGATGCAAACGATGCTGTCAAAGCCCTATCCAGGAGGCTCTCGGGGTCTGAATGGGGGACAATGGGCTACAACTGAATCCTGACAAGACTGAGTGGATGTGGGTTAGGGGCCCTGCATTATCTAGGGAGCTACCATCTTTGGTTCTGGATGGGGCAATGTTGCCCCAGACAGACCCAGTGCGCAACTTGGGGGTCCTCCTGGACTCACGGCTCCTGCTTGAAGAGCAGGTTGTGGCCAGGAGGGCTTTTGCACAACTTCGTGTAATCCGCCAGTTGCGCCAGCTCCTGGATCGGGACTCCTTGCTTATGGTCACCTCTAGACTAGATTATTGTAATGCACTCTAAATGGGGCTGCCCTTGATGACCATTTGGAGGCTACAGCTGGTCCAGAACACGGCTGCCGGGGTGGTGACGGGGTGCGGGCATTATGCCCGCGCCTTGTCACTTCTTCGGAAGCTGCACTGGTTACCAATTTGCCTCCAGGTGCAGTTCAAGGTGCTAGTTTTGACCATTAAAGCCCTACATGGTAGTGGGCCAGAATACCTAAGAGACCGCATCACCCCAAGAATGTCCGTCCAACCAGAGCGGACTGGAGGGGCTCTCTAATTGTACCATCGGCTAGAGGGGCTCGTTTCTCGGGCACAAGAAGGAGGGCCTTCTCCGTGTCTGCTCCGGCCCTTTGGAACCTCCTACCAATAAAGCTACGGTTGCAGATAGAATTGCTGCCCTTTAGGAAAGATCTTAAAACATGGCTGGCATGGCAGGTGTGGGGCCCTGATGGAAGGGTGGCCCCCGCCTGCTGGCTTGTACAATAATCAAGATCCTCCCGTTCTTTTATGAATGGGGTGGGTGGGTTTTTTAATGGGGGTGGTTCTTATCTGTTTTTATACTTTTTATGTTTTTACCTGCTGATTTTAGCTTTTTGTTATTTGTGACTGTGCACTAAGTGAGCCGCCCTGAGTCGGATTTCCTGAGTGGGTGGCATATAAATACGAAAATTAAATTAAATTAAATTAAAATCTGTAGATGTTGGATAATGTAGAACCCCATGTCACCCAGAGTCTGACACTTTCATATTAAAATCATTTAACTTATCAATTATGGTGAACATTTTCTGATGTAATTGGGTTGTTTATGTAAAGTTTAACTTAGTGTGGAAATTTGACATTTATTGTTTCTCCAGTGATAAGTTAGTCAGCTATGGAACAGCACAGGGAAAGAAAGCTGTTGCCAGATGACAGAATGAAGCAGATCATGAAAACCCTGTCTCTTACTAGACCAGATCTATCTTGTACTTTTAAAAGTGACATTTCAGATGCATTGAGAATGAGCAAGTAGAGCATAAATGTTTTGGTTGGATTAGTTTGGGCATGCCTCTGATCTACAACGTTACTGATTGACTGCTTTTGTTTCTCAAATCCCCAGATGGAGTGACGTATGACGTTATTACAAAGATGTGTAGTGGAAAGTTTCTGTGCAAAGTCTTAGAAAGAAAAATAGGCGAAACTATTGGACAAACCACTATCACAAATGTTAAATGTGCCAAAGGTTCAATGTTTGTGGCTTCCCATGTCCTGGCTTTTTCGGGGCTCCTGCTGACAATGTTCCTCCTCTAATAAACCTCTTAGGGATAACTGAGCTTCAAAACTGTGTTCCTGATATTTTGGTGGCTGTTTAAACAAGGACTGTTTTTCATGCAAATGACAAGAATTCTAGCTATGAAGCCAAGGCTCGCTTAAACGGAAAGCTTAGCCATGAATGGTGAACATCTATCTTACTTGAAGGGAAAATATGAATAAAAAGCATAATAATCAAAGCTATGGCTTTATTTGTCATTTGCATTGTCTGCATGTAACCCAGAACACAAATCAGATAAGTTGTCTTACGGCTATTTCTGTTGTTGAATCCTCTAGAACAGGGGTCAGCAAACTTGGCCTTCCAGATATTCTTGGGCTTCAGTTCCAGAAGCCCTGATCAGCAGGAGTGCAGACTTGGGCTTCTGGTAAATCAAGTCCAAGAACATCTGAAGAGTCAAGTTTGCTGACCCCTGCTGTTGAATTTGGACTGCGGTGCTGTTTTTAATGTTGTGAGCCGCCCAGAGTCGTTTTGAGTTGGGCAGCTATACAAATTGGAAAAATAAATAAATAAATAAATAAATTTCAGTAAGCAGCGCCATAGCATTGCATTCTAAAGAAATCAGCTTTCTCTTTTGGTTGCTTCAGTTCTGGCTGTTTCGTTTATATTGACATCATAAACAAACTCTTGAGTATGGAAAATGCCTATCCTGATTTCATTTTGTCTGATTGAGAAGAGGAGAGACACTGCACTGTACTGCTGCACTGAGGAAGACTGCCAGAAACCACTTCTTTCTTGTATGCCATTTATTACCTTCAAGAGGCTTATTGTTTTAGGTAACAGGGTGCCATTGCCTACCTGTCCTATGGGCATTTCCAGTCTACCTTGGTTATGATGTAAGAAAGAGATTGAGGTGCACCAGCATATTGAGGTTCCCCCCCCCCGAAACCTCTAGCATTTACCACTGTCTTTAATTGTCCTCTGGAATCTTCTCAATGCAACTTTATTCTCACCATTCTTCTTCTTCTTCTGTAAGTCTCAGCCCATAATTCTCAACGTGGGACATCTTTCTATGCTTTTTAACTCCATGAAACTTGTTACTGTGGAGCAACCTTGCAGACTTAGCCCTATCTAGCATGTTTTCTCTAGTAGCTACGCAGGTGCATTTTGGAAGGTAATCAGGACAAGGAGATGACCATGCTGTCCCATTGATCCCTTTGTCAACCAACTGATCTTCAGAAGCATGCAGCTTCAGGACAATGGCATTAACACATGCCTATTATGACAGTCACTATGGATACCCTTATGTTCTTTGATTTTGTCATATCCCCTCTTAAAGCCATCTCAAAGGATGATCACTCCACCTTTTAGCAGCAAGTATCTTATATCTGTTTTTATTCATAGCTTTCATTGTTCAGATTTTTTTTTAAAAAAACCCAAAATAAAATCCTGCCCCTTTAGGATCAGAGTTAAGTTCTATCTCCTGCAGGATTACTCTTCAAAAAGACAGATAATTCAAATCTTGGGATTAACAGACAAGTCCCAAGGCTCTGTTCAATGGCACAAATTGTAGTTCAGTGATGGTGAACCTTGGCACTCCAGGTGTTCTTGGTCTTCAATTACCAGAAGCCCAATTTAGCACTCCTGCTGATCAGGGCTTCTGGGAATTGAAGTTCAAGAACAGCTGGAGTGCCAAGGTTCGCCATCACTGTTGTAGTTGATTACAACTAGCTCATGACATACAATAGATATATTGGTCAGTGTTCCAAAGCCAAATCAAGATGGTTAAGTGAACTCCCCAGGACCAACAAAGATACTCCAGTTTATCCTGGTTCTGTATCATATTATTAGATGTCTGAATTTTACTGTACTGGTAGATGGTTTGTTGTCTTGTCACTTGATCCGTATTTGTTGTATACGTCATTAGATCAGGGCTGGGGAATGACTGACTTTCTTGAAGTTGTTGAACTTAAATTCCCATCCACTCTAGAAAGTATAATGCTGTAAAGGCTTAATAACAGTTTAAGTCCAGTAAGATCTCTGGGCCAGAACAGATACATCAAGTACATTTATATCACCCCATGAAATTCATTTAGAGCCATGAAAAATTGGCTCTGCTATAGCTCAGGCAACTTTATCAGTCCCGCAGTTCCTGGTTCTAAGGAGTCTTGGAACCAGATATTTAAGAATAAATGGACTTGCATAAAACTAGATTCTGGTGGTGGTGAAGTTCCTGCACCTCTTCTGCTAGCTCTTTGTAGTGATAGTGGGGCATCTAAATGTCTCCCTCTCTGCCCAAAGCAATGCCGTGCTATCGTCATCTTCTTTTACACCAATGGAATAGGTCCTGGATTGGGAGTGTGGGTGGCAGGTCACTGTTTCACTTCTGCCCAGAGGAGAACTTGGACCACCTTGGAATTTGTATCCAGAACAATTAAGATATAAAAACCAGTGACTTTTGCATTCCTTCCCATTTTGTTTTCCAAATGTGTTTGCAGATCACTCCAGACCCAAATAAATGCTTCATCAGTGAAAAGGCCTATTGTGCTGTGGACACCTTTTGCTATGCAGGCTCTCCTGCAACTCTTCTTCATCTCTCTACTCTTCGTTGCAGGTGAGGAATTGCTAGTAAACACAGAAACAGGAAGGGCTGCTCCATTAGATTAACAGAATTGTTTTATGGAAGCAGGCACAGAATTGAAAGTGACCATCTTGTACTAAGTCCATTTGGGGCTCAAGAGACCTTCCAGTTCTCCTGTTCTACCCATGCTTTTAGGAAAGGTCACTATGTTCCGAAGAACCATACAACGTTTCACACCACAAGATATTTTTTTTGGTGCTATTGACATGAGTTCACATTCACATTTGTAAACTATGTGACTTGTGCTAATTTTTTAACTTCTGTAATTGATACAATCTGCCAAACTCACTCAGTCACGTACTCCAAAATTGCTCCCTCATTTCATGAACTTTTGAAAATTAGAAGCATGGAATGGGTTATTTGTGCCTTTTTGAGACAATCCACTAGACTTGTTTGCTCTATGTGGACATCTGTGCTATAATTCTCACAGGAATGGATGCTAATTTTGTGCAGATTGCTGCAGAAACATTTTGCACACACACACACACACACAAACCCCTTGGGAAGATAGAAAAGCATTCACAACGTTCCCTTTTTGCTAATTTTTTAATAAACTTTTTAAATTTTGAATGTACAAAAGAGACATATTTATACTAAAAGAAAACAAACAAGAACAACTATTTCAAGTACATACTGTGTATGCCCTTCACCTGGGGGTATCACTTCTTGTCTACTCCATTGAGTTTAAACAATTTATCATTTTCCTGAGCTGGAATCAAACCATCTCCTAGAGCTGAGAAATTCTTCACTGGGGTGTGTAAGCATTTTAGAAGAGCCTAAACCAATATCAACAAGGAGTTTAGCAGATACGTTTCACTACACTGAGTCCCAAGAGGAGCATCATGTTTACACGTGTGGGATTTCCCCCCTTTGCAAAATTACTCCCAAATCTCTCCAATGTTAGCCATGAATCTTTCTTTCATCCTCCAGCAACCTCCTTGCAGTGCAAGGTCTGCACTGCCTATGGAAGTA
Organism: Bradypodion pumilum; assembly: GCA_035047305.1. Classification (NCBI taxonomy): domain Eukaryota; kingdom Metazoa; phylum Chordata; class Lepidosauria; order Squamata; family Chamaeleonidae; genus Bradypodion; species Bradypodion pumilum. Next base: position 7,691,220 of record JAWDJD010000007.1, read on the forward strand.
CCTGTGAGGGGAATAGCATGAACTGCTCTGAAGAACAAGGCAATATCTGTGTCACAATTTGGACTGCAACTATATTTGGTGAGTGAGTAAGGGATTAGAAACCAGGTTCAGATGGTCGTGTCCCATTAGCATGCAAAGTTTAGGAACATATGGAGCAACTAACCCAGTATTGTCTTTTGCTCTTTATTTTTTGACTATGACAATAATAATAATAATAATAATTTCATGTCACAAATTATTCTGATTTGAAAGGATTTTTTTTTCCTGGAGGAACTCCACTCATGGGATGCCGAAATCTGGTTCCTTTCATGTCCCCAAAATCTTTCCCATCAAAGTGGTCCCTATTTATCTACCTGCAATTTCTTGCTTTCGAACTGCAAGGTTGGTAGCAGCTGGGACAGAGATGGGTGCTCAATCTGTCATGCAATACCTGTATTTTGAACTGCTTTTTACAGGCCTTCCAGCTAACCAGGTGAGCTTCTTAACTACTGAGCCACCCCAGTACAACAATTATGTGCTGCCATGTCAACTCTAACTTACAGCAACTCTTCCTAGAGTTCTTAGGTATAAGTGTGCTCAGAAGTGGTTTACCCATACCTTCTGGTGTCACTTTGAGACTATGCAGCTATGTATGCTCTAGGACAAAGATGGCAAATCTTGGTACTCTAGGTATCCTTGGGCTTTAATTCCCCGAAGCCCAAGTCTTTGGGAACCCATGCAAATCAGTTTACTTAGGTAGGGGAACTAGAGACCAAATCGCCAACTTTCACTGGATCATGAAGAAAACAAAGGAGTAGCAGAAAGAGGTCTATTTCTGTTTCATTGACTACACCAAGGCATTTGATTGTGTTGACCACAGTAAAATGTGGCAAGTAATTAAAGAGATGGGAACACCAGACCACCTCATCTGTCTTATGAGAAATCTGTAACTGAGTCAAGAAGCAACAGTTAGTCAGCTATAAAACAGCACAGGAAAAGAAAGCTATTGCCAGGTGACAAAATGAAGCAGATCATGAAAACCCTGTCTCTTACTAAACCACGTCTCTCTTGCACTTTTAAAAGTGACACCTCAGATGCTTTGAGAATGAGCAGGTAGAGCATAAATGGTTTGGTTGAATTGGTTTGGGTCGTCATGCCTCTGATCTGCAATGTTACTGATTCACTGCCTTTGTTTTTCAAATCCCCAGATGGAAAGACCCATAAGACTGTTACAAAGTTGTGTTTTATGAATCGGCTATGCAGGTACTTAGAAGAAAGAATAGGTGCAACCTTTCAAAATTACACTATCACAAATGTTAAATGTGCCAAAGATGCGGCATTTGTGGCTTCCCCCATCCTGGCTTTTTCTGGGCTCCTGTTGATACTATTCCTCCTCTAATGGACCTCTCAGGGACACTGATCATCAAAACTGTGTTCCTGATCTTTTGGTGGATGTTTACACAAGGAATATTTTCCATGCAAATGGCAAGAATTCTAGCTGTGAAGCCAAGGCTCACTTAAACATAAAGCTTAGTAATGAATGCTGAGCATCTAACCTACTTGAAGAAAAAACATGAATAAAAAGCATAATGAATAATGAAGGTTATGGCTTTTTATTTGTCACTTGCATTAGCTGCATGCAACCCAAAACTCAAATTAGATAATTTGTCTTTGGCTATTTTAGTTGTTGAATCCTCTAGAACAGGGCTCAGCAAACTTGGCCCTCCAGAAGTTCTTGGACTTCAATTCCAGAAGCCCTGATCAGCAGGAGTGCTGACTTGGGCTTCTGGTAATTGAAGTCCAAGGACACCCGAAGAGCCAAGTCCCTGCTGTAGAATTTCAGTAAACAGCACCATAGCATTGCATTCTAAAGAAATCAGATCTCTCTTTTGATTGCTTCAGTTCTAGCTGTTTGGTTTATATTGGCAACATAAACAAACTCTGGGCATGCAAATGATTTCATTTTAGTCTGATTGAGAGGAGGAGGGGAGACACTGGAATCTGCAGAAGCATCAAGGAAAAGAAGAAATCTCAAGGACGTACCAAAAGATGGCAAGAAATGGTGCAAATACACCGGAACACCAAATCAGAATGATTTGGCTTGGCTTCAATTTGATTTCATGCCTGTATTGCAATTTTAATTGAAATCAGTGCTCACAGTGGCTGAGGAACACTTCAGGATTTCACCATTTGTGCTGGCTAAGATGTAACTCAAATTCCAGCCCACAACACCCTTTTCTTTTTTCCACTGGTCCCACATCTATCTCTTTCTTTCCCTGTTCTTAGAGTTGCCATAATTCTCTCCCACAAAACCAGGACAGAAATATACTTGACAAAAATGGGCGGGTTATCTACAACATAGCCTTTTAAAAACAAAAACAAACATAATATAATGACAGCTATAAATCACTTTCACATTAAATATATCAAAATATAAGTGAATTTATTTACAACAGTTAATTCTTACTATAATATGATCTGTTGTACTTCTGAGAAGTCGCATCGTACTCAACTCTTAACGTCCTCAGTTCCAGGAAACACACTGGTCACACTTATCGGGAGGTAGTGTGAGGCAAGGACGTAAAGATTTGTCTCCAGGTATACTCCAAATCCAATGTGGCAGGAAATCACTCATTTGATGGTGAGAGTTTGTATTTATTTTAATGGTGTATTATAATACACAATCAGTAAATTTTAAAAATCTGAGACTTTAACATTTTTATTGTACTGGCCGGGACAATTTTTCTGACCTTGAATCTGGGACAATCCCGGTTTTCCAAGACGTATTGCAACCCTACCTGTTCCTATATCTACCAATGTTAGGGTTCACTGCTATACTGGTTCTGTTTGCAGAGAAAATAATCAAAGCCACAAAACAGAAACTCCTTAGTGATCCTACTAATATTCTCATATTGTGTGCAATTAGAACCATCCCAAAAAGAAAGAAATGCAAGAAAGTGAAGTGGCTGTCTGACGAGGCTTTCCAAGTAGCTGAGGAAAGAAGGAAAGCAAAAGGCAAAGATGAAAGAGAACGATTCACCCAACTGAATGCAAATTTCCAAAGAACAAGAAGAGATAAGATCTTAAATGAACAGTGCAAAGTAATAGAGAAAAATAAGAGAAGGGGACGGAGTTGAGTTCTCTTTAAGAATAAGCCATATCACATGACCAGGAGGAAAATGTCACAAGAGTAGAAAAGATGCATTCCTCTGAACATGGTTTTGGCTTGAATTGAAGGGAAGGAACTCCAATGTGAGTGGGAGAAAGTGTGCGTCTATGCCAGTGATGAGGAACCTTTTAGAGACCATGTGTCCAAACTGCCATACAAAACCCACTTATTTATCGCAAAGTGCCAACACGGCAACAGGGGAGGGAGGAGACTCTCCCATTGGGCTGCTGGGCAGAGGGGTGGGCCAAACTCTGTGCTGGAGGAGGGAGGAAGCTCTCCCATTGGGCAAACTCTGTGCTGGGGCAACCACATGGGTGCCCACAGAGAGGGCTCTGAGAGCCACCTCTGGCACGCATGCCATAGGTTTGCCACCACTTGTCTATGTACTGAATGCAGTCACTATATCAAGTCTGGGGACTGTTTAACAATCCTTTAGTAATTTTTTCCCCTTCAGCAAGCTTGCCTGTTGTGATCAGTTGCATGATTGATGGTACATCTAAACGCTAAACCAGAAAAGTTGTGACAAAACCCTGTATGGTGTTACTAGCCTTATGCTGTAATCACATCCCTAGGTTAAACTATCTCCAGCATTAGAAACAATGTGCCAGGCCACAGGGAATGAACATGACCATGAAAATAAAATGGTGCTCATGTCTCACTCGTGGCTTTCTTATTGTCCAGTGGGAGGGACCCCTAAGCTCCAGACAAACAAAAAAAGCCAGAATCCACTTGGAGATTTCCATTTGCATGAGTGAAATCGTATTGCAGATTGGCATAGGTGTAACTGAAACCTTTGTAACCTGTGGCAGTAACCTGCTGCCCATAAATGAGATGCTAATCACATTTCTGGTTACAGTAGAACCTCGGTTAACAAAAAGCTTGGTTTGTTAAGTTTGTTAAGTGGGTTGGTTTACAGAATTTTTTTTGGAACGGATTAATTGGTTTTCAATGCATTCCTAAGGGAAACTGTGTTTCGGTTAATGTATTTTGGGTTTCAATGCATTCCTATCGGAAATTCAGTTAAAGTAATTTTCGCTGTAAGAAACGTCCCAAAGAACGCATTAATTACATTAACTGAGGTTCCACTGTACTGTACATAGAATCATAGAATAACTAAATTGGAACGGCCCTTTCAGACCGTCGAGTCCAACCCCCTCTGCTCAATGCAGGAATCTGAAATAAAGCAGGTCTGACAGATGGTTGTCCAATTCTTTCTTGAATGCTTCCAATTTAGGAGCATTCACCACTGCTCTAAGCAATTGGTTCCACTGTCGTACTGCTCTAACTGTTAAGATGTTTTCCCTGATATTCAACCTATATCTGACTTCCGGTAGTTCCAGCCCGTTATTGCGTATCCTACACTCTGGATGATGGAGAAGACAGCCTTTCTTTTTTTATGACTATCTTTCAAGTACAGTACTTGAAGAGTGTTATCATATTCCCTCCATACCTGACAAGCCGCAGTTTTCCAAATCAGGGGGCCAGGCACGCATGCGCAGTAAGTTTCCAGGCGCCGGGCAGGAAAGGGGTTACTGTGCATGTGCGCAGGGGTTACTGGGTTACTGTGCATGTGCAGTAACCCCTTTGGCTGGGAAAGGGGTTACTGCACATGCGCTGTAACCCAGTAACCCCAGTGCACATGCGCAGTAACCCCTTTCCTAGCCAGTCAAATTACGGGATGGCCATGGGAAGGAGCATGACGGAGCGGTGAAATACGGGATTTCCCGGCCAATCTGGGATACTTGACAGGTATGATTCCTTCTCAGACTCCTTTTCTCAAGGCTAAACATGCCTAATTCCTTCACATCTTTCCTCCTAGGGCTTGGTGTCTGATCATCCCTGTTGCTGTTTTCTGCACCTGCTCTAATTTGTTTTGAATCTTTCCTAAAGTGCAGTGCCCAGAATTGGACACAGTGCTCTAAATGTGGTCTAACTAGTGCTGAATAAAGGGACACTCGTACCTCATGGGTTCTGTTAATGCCACTTAAAACAACATTGGCCTACATGCCCACCACTTGGCTGGGCTCAAGACCAGGAATGCAACCAGCCGCTGATGCCATGTATGCGATGCAGTGGTGGGATTCAAATTTTTTTTTACTACTTGCTCCGTGAGCGTGGTATGGTGGCCGTGGTCAGGGGGAAAGCCCTGCATTGCACCCCAATTAAGACTACTTTATTTCAAAATTTGGATGGGTGGGGCCAACCAGAATTTCTACTACCGGTTCTGGTGATCTGGGGCGAACCTGCTGAATCGCACCACTGATGTGATGTCACTTATACAGTGTATACTCTGTCAATAAAAATCTGGCCACTTGCTTGTTATCCGGGAAAACGTGGACTTCAAAGTCTGATTGCGGCTGTCATCGTATGCTTGGACAGGGAATAAACTGACATGCCTTGCATTCCTGCCCTAGGCTTCCAGTTGGCTCTGGTCTTTTGCTCTGATCTGCAGGGCTCTTCGCATGCAAAACATTTAGGACAGTAATGTGATACTTTGAGCCAGAGCATGGGAAAAAGTTATTTTTGAATCCCAGCCCTCTGGACCTTCTATGCTGGCTGGAAAATGCAGGAAACTACAGTTCAGAAAGGAATCAAGAAACAAGCTTCCTGTGGTTTAATTTTCACTCTGTGGGCAACAGAGCAGCTATCGCAACCGCTTGCGAATCTCAGTTTCTCTTTGACTACACAAACCAAAGGGTGTTTTATTATTTAATTTAAATTTAACTTTGGAAAGACATGTGTCAGGATCTGCCCCTCTGTTTCCCCCCAGTACTAGCGCAATCTTCCCGTCAGCAAAGTAACAGGTGAAGTATCTCTTGGAACGAAGATAAGAGTCACAAGAACTTCAGCTGACCAATTTTGGGCATGTCAGGCTCCTGATAACATTGAGGCGGGGAAGGGAAGCAGTCTGCTCTTTTGAGCAACAGAAAGCAACAATTTCACCCTGCGGGTGTTTTACAGTTTCCCCTTTCTGTTTCCTTTCCGGGAACATGGATTGTTTGAACACCTTGAACCACACGGAGGACCAGATGTATAAAACAGGTATGGGGTCTATGGGGGAAGGGTTATAGGCCTGGCTCCCAGTCTCTTTGTGGTTTTTATTCAGCTTCCACACAGAGAAGATGGCCAGAACGGCTCTTCAATCCAGTTTTGTTTATGAGTGAAAAATAATTTTTGTTTGTGAGAGACAGAACAGTGCTCTTGGCTGCATTTGAGAGCTTCATAAAGCCTGTAAGACACCCTGAGAGGACAATCTTAGGGCCGTGATGGTAAACTTTGGCACTCCAACTGTTTATGGACTTCAATTCCCAGAAGCCCAAGTCCCCATGAATTCACAGAGACTTGGGCTTCTGGGAATTGAAGTTCAAGAACAGCTGGAGTGCCAAGGTTCACCATCATGATCTAGGGTCACAGAACAATAGGCAGGACAACATTCCTTCCCCTTGATACTATTATGTGTTGCTGAACAAAATGTGTCATTTCTACGTCATGGGTGTGGCAGGCAGGAAATTGCAATGGAGAACTGCAGACATTTGAAGACGTGTGCTATGTTTATGGTTATTTATGGAATACTTTTAATGCTGTGCTTTGTATCCTAAACTTTACATCGATATATACTTTCACACCAGGTTGTATATTTGGTTTGATCTAGAATTATTTGCAATCATATCCCTCCCCCCCCTCAATACTTCAGTCTTTACTGTATTTTTATTTTGAGCAACATAGCAAATACATAGAACCTGGCTGTAACAGCATTGCATTTTTCTAATATTTAGGAAGTGCTGGTAATTGGTACTGTCCTCTCTTGTTTTCTTAAACTTGGCCTTCTTCCTCCCTATATATGGCACAACCTGGTATGAACTCTTGTTAATTCGACCATCCTGTGTTGACCGTTGCTTTCACTTCCATAGCTTTGATTCATGCCAGTTTCTTCTAAAATAAATATTTTAACTTGCTGCACTGCACATTGATGCTTCCTCCTCACTCCAGCTAACGGTAGGGCTGGCCCTGCTCCCATTCCGAGCAGCCAATTTGTGTAACGATATCTATTGTACAAAATCAATGAGCAGCTCATTAACAGAAAAACAATGCATTTCCCCCCAGATTGGATTCAGACCTAAATGGTTAACTAACCTGACCATCCTGAGGACTAACGGCCTTGGGTGCCAAAGTCCACAGGGAAGGGTGATGGTCCCCAAATGGATTAAATCCCACTTAAATCCATCTTGATGGAGGGCAGCAGCTTCATCAATCCTGGCCAGGGGCTGAGGAGGACTTTGCTTGCCAAAAGGGCTCAGGACTAGAAAGTCACTTGCAGAACTGGATCTGTGTTATGGGTGTCACACTGCGATGTCACACTGCGATGGAGAAGGCACTGCATTATATTCGCAGGACAGTCTTCATGGCTGATTGCCATATGTTCACCTATATCTATATTTGGATATGGCAGAACAAGAAGAAGCCATATGCAAGCATATCAGAGAGTAAACAAAACAGCAGAAAAAGACAAAAATGTTGTGGCTCATTAAAGCTTTATGAGCTTTCGTGGACCAAGTCTACTTCATCAGACCTAAGAGTGAGGCCTCATGGCATCAATTTATATATCAGTTACACAGGCACACAGACTTTAATATGTGTTGCTTCTCCACATTTTTATACAGACACACTAGAGTTTAAAACTTGCTTCAGATGAAAGAAGTGTTTTACGCTGGCCATTTCTTATCGATACCATGATCCGAGATGCCTTCAGACTGATCATCTTTTTTATGCTTCTACCTGCAGGTAAGTAACTAGCTGGTAACTAGATGGCATTGTTGACACAATAGACTCAGAGCTGGGCGGGTTGAGGAGGATGGTGGAGGATAGGGGTGCCTGGCATGCGATGGTCCATAGGGTCACAAAGGGTCGGACTCGACTATGCGACTGAACAACAAACAAACTACCTAGAGAAGAACTGAGTTGTTAATTGCTGAATGAAAGTAACCATGTCTCACATCATATCAGAAAGTACTATGGGCACCATTTACTGGCGTGGGCCACAGAATAATTTTCAGAAGACAGGCATTAAATGAAAACTTTTCTCCCCCGCCTCCATTAACATTCTAGAAATGTGATGTTCTTCTAAAAGACATCAGCAATAGCAGTCGTATACTGCCTCATAGAATTAGAGCACTCTTTGGGCAGTTTCAGCATGCAATTAGCTTTTTGCCACCGACAAAATGTTAACTAATTTAAGGGCAAGGGTTGCAGTGACTCAGGGGTTAAGAAGTTCACCTTGTTAGATGGAAGGCTGGCAAGTTGGCAGTTAGAGGCCCGGGTACTACATGACGGATTGAGCGCCTGTCTCTGTCCCAGCTCTTGGGGACATGAAAGGAGCCTCATTTGGGCATCCCCTGCAAAAATCCATTCAACCCAGAAAAATTTCTGACACAAAATTATTATTATTATTTTACTGACCTCAGAAAGATGAAAGGCTGAGACAACCTTGTGCCAGTCAGAATCAAACTCTGCTAGTGAACAGTTTTGGCTACAGCCTATCCACTATGCACATGGGGACTCTCCTCACATCTTCCTCTATAACAGTGATGGCGAACCTTTTAGAGACCAAGTGCACAAACTGCAACCCAAAACCCACTTATTTATCACAAAGTGCCAACGCAGCCACAGGGGAGGAAGAAAATGCTCCCATTGGGCTGCTAGGCAGAGGGGTGGGGCAAACTTTTTGCTGGGTGACTGCACAGGTGCCAAAATAGATGGCTCTGAGTGCCACCTCTGACACGTATGCCATAGGTTCATCACCAGTGCCTTATAAGGTCATACTTTCCTCTTTCTGCACAAACTCATTGATTTTAAAAATAAAAATAATAGGATGCCATCCTGACTAATAGCAACTATTTTCCAGTAGGGAATTGAACTCCCAACCTCAGTCTCCACAACCAGATGCCTAACTCACAACGTATTTAAATGTACATTTAGGATTCATTCTCACAGTTTAGCCAGGAACGCGAACAAAACAGTTCCAGACATGTGACACGTGAAAGCTGGTAGATACATTCAGTTCTCATCTCCACATTGGTCTGAGAGATGTCGGATCAGATCAATCTGTTAAAGAATGCACAAGAATGAAGTTCCACAAGCAAGTTTACAGGTATTATTGAATTGTCTGCCCTTCCTATGTATGCTAAATATCTCCTTTCTTTTATCAGGTTCCTTCTTGGAATGTGAAACTTGTTCTGCTACTAGCGACAACTGCACAGGAAGTCCAGAGACTTGTGATCTTTTTCAAGATGCCTGTGCTATCAGTATGACTGTAGTTTCACAACGTAAGCAAGGGTGACAATACTCTGGCCTTCAGCAGTTGAGGACAATGATGTAGATCCTGTCTTCTCTTTTTCCATTGCATGCAATTGCAATTTCCTTTCTGTAATAGAAGACAGACGAGCCTCATTTAGGTGTCTGTATAGTAATGGAAAAGGAAAAGGTTTTCCTTGCTTGAAAGCCAGTCATATCCGACTCTAGGGTTCAGTGCTCATCTCTGTTTCAAAGCTGGAGAGCCAGCGCTGTCTGCTTCTGCAGACGTTTCCATGGTCATGTGGCAGGCATGTCTAGACACTGGAGCACATGGAACGCTGTTTACCTTGGTAGTGGTCCCTATTTATCTACTTGAAATTTCTTGCTTTCAAACTGCTAGGTTGGCAGGAGCAGGGACAAAGACGGGAGCTCATTCCGTCCTGCAGTACTCGGGAATCGAACTGTTGACCTCCCACCTTCCAGTCAGCATCTTAGCCACTTAGCCACTGCAGTCTGTATAGTGTTTGGTAACATTCTCTTCCCTAGTGGTCTATATTCTGCCATCACTACCATTAGCCAAATTTGGGGGACAATATTAGCCCATTGGCTACTCAATCGATCACTTTATAACAGTCCATGACAAGCATCACAGGTTATTACCTTATTTTAAGAACAGAGTGGTTTGAACTACACAAATCCTCTGCATGCCATTTTTGGTGGAGGGCATGATCCTAGATGACTCGGTGTCTAATCAAATGGACATCTTTACATGGACCAGAGGAGATGTCTTCATGTCCTCAATCTCTGGCATCAAAAACTCATAGTCTGTTCCTTGGTTCTGTTCCTCTCGAAGTTTACATTAGTTCTAAATTAAAAGAGAAAGAATTATTCGCATCACAACTACTGTAGTTGGATCATTAGAGACTGGATAGTAAAAGTTGCCACAACAAGTTTAGCTCGTGTAGATTGCTAGTCAAAGACTTGATTGCCAGAAAGTCCTAATCATCTATATCAGGGGTTCCCAAACTTTTCAAGCCAGGGGCTGGGTTAAACTCTCTCAGTCAGCTTCGAGGTCGAGACAGTCATTTTGCCCTGCCTGAACAATGGCGGTGGCCATTTTGTCCCAACAGCTTCGAAGGGGCTGCCATTTTTCTCGAATGCCCTTGGAAGGGGCCTTTACATGAAATGGCACCACAGGCCATATTTGGCCCATGGGCTTTAGGTTGGGATCCCCTGATCTATATTATTATATTATTGTTATATTGTTGCTGCTGTTATTGCTGTTCCACAGGTCGAAAGGTTCAACCAATCATAGAAAAGGGCTGCTATTTCTCTGACAACTGCAGAGCTGGATGGATACAGGTCACTTTTGGTCGAGAGGAATTTGTCAACGAAGGTGTCAGATGTTGCCAAAGGGATAACTGCACTCCATCTTTACCTCAGGGTAGGCCTACATTCTCTTTTAAGGTCTCTTTTCTTGACTGGCTGTCATGATGGCCGTATTACAATGATTACATTGTAAGGGAGTGACATGTTCGAACCCCCAGTATGATCTGGTGAGTAGCATAATAGGCTAGGACAGTGATGGCGAACCTTTTAGAGAACGAGTGCCCAAACACAACAGGCTGCCATCTGTGCCACAAAGAGGTGGGGTGAACTCTGTGCTGGGTGAAGGGAGGAAGCGCTCCCATTGAGCTGCTGGGCATTGGGAGGCGGGGCAAATACTTTGATGGGGGAGGGAGGAACTGCTCCCATTGGGCTGCTGTGCAAAGGGGTGGAGCGAATTCGGTGCTGGGGTGATGACACACATGCCCATAGAGAGAGCTCTGAGTGCCCCCTTTGGCATGCATGTCATAGGTTTGCTGCCACTTGGATAAGATTTAGGAGATCTGGATTGGAACTCCTGCTTGGCCATGAAAACTCATGGGCATGGGGGGAAAGTGAAACTACTTAAACCACACCTTAAATATATGTCTTGCCTTGAAAGTGCCATTACAGTCACTGTAAGTTGGTTCAGACTTGATGGCACAAGACACAAAACGTATCAGGACTCTTATGAGAGGTTCTGAACAGAACGTATTGAAAAATTGAAAACAATGTGTGAACCGCCCGGAGTCAGCTTTGGCTGAGTGGGCGGTATAGAAATTTAACAATAAAATAAATAAATAAATAAATAAATAAATGAGCTCCTGTGAAAATATTGCCAGAAAATAATTTGCTGGACATTTCCTGTTAAAGAAGGTCCTTAGAGATGGTAAAAAAACTGCTGTGTAGTTCTCTGTAGATCAGTGTTTCCCAACCATTAGTTTTGGGACTTCAATTCCCAGAAGCCTAAGTCAATGGGTGTAGAACAATGAAAATTAATAGTTCATACAATATGTGAAGCATGTGTGACAAACTGCTTGTTCATCTGTCCTGTCTCAGTTGCCCCCTCTAAGATGCATGACCCCTTTTGCTTTGCAGCGCCACCAGTAAATGCCACAGCCAATGGGAAGCGATGCCCTGCCTGCTATACTGTATCAAAAATGTGCCCTACTGCAATGGTAAACTGTACTGGATCCGAGGATTACTGCTTGGATTTGGTGATGTACCAATATGGAGGTAATTACACTTTTATGCTACGCACTCTGTTATTGTTACCCTTCCCTCCTCCTAGCTCTTATCTCCAGTCGCTGATCAAAGGTAAGGGATTTTCTTCATTCTTTCCCACTTTGCAACCAGGCTGTCAATAAAAGTCTCCATTCATGCCACAGGAGTTTCTAAAGCCCTGTGTCATGTGTTTTTGAGTGTTTAAAATCAAGGAAATCAGAGATAAATTTGAAATCTCCCCTGTCTTGGTCCTAATTCTTGAAGGGTGGTACACATCACCAGCTCAACAAAGAAATGACAGGGAGCTCAACCTAGATAGGGAATGGACTGCAGTGCCTCAGTGGTTAAGAAGCTCGCCTTGTTAGCTTGAAGGTCAGTAACTCAGCAGTTCAAGACCCGAGTACTGCATGACGCAGTGAGTGCCTGTCTCTGTCTCAGCTCCTGCCAACCTAGCAGTTTGAAAGCAAGAAATTGCTGGTACAGTCAAACCTCAAGATAAGAACGGCTCGACTTAAGAAAAACTTGAGATACATCTGGAAATCTCAGGAAAAAATGAGGTTCGTGATAAGAATTTTTAATAAGATTTTTTTTGAGATAAGAAATTCAATGTATTCCTATAGGAAATTGCATTCAATGCATTTCTATAGGGAACTCAAGATAAGAATTTTTTGGAAATACAACCAACCTCGAGGAACAAATTAAATGTGTATGTAGATGTTTAACTGTAGATAAATAGGGACCACTTCGCTGGGAAAAGATCTTGGGGACATGAAAGGAGACTCATTCGGTTGTCTCCTGAGTGGAGATTCTCCAGCAAAAATCCTTTCAACCCAGAATAATTTCTGACGTGAAATTATTATTATAGCCTAGATGGTTTTTAGCAGGAGGAAATGTTCAGTTACACATAAAGGGTGGTGCTAGACAAACTTCCATATCTTTTGGTCAAAACCTATACGTCGCTTTTCACAACCAGGTAGCATTTCCATCCTATCTGAAGAATTTTGATTTTGTCTCTGTTGCTATCTGTGGTGTAATCATTTGGAACATGTTGTCGGAAATGTGGCAATTTACATTAAATACATAGAATGCTTTTTTCTTTCTTTTTAAAGAAAAATGATTTTGCATGATGATGCATACTTTTGTATTTCACTTCTAGGAAAGGCTGTCTACCTGAAGGGCTGCACAACCAATTTTTCATGTGATGAATTACAAACAAGCAACATGACCTTTCTTGGGGCTAGTCTCAATGGCAAAAATATTACCTGTACTCCCGCCAGTCAAAGTTCTTCTCTATCTGGATCCTTTCTCCTTTGTCTTCTGATGATGAAAATCTTTTCATAATCTCCCACTTGCCCCATCTCTGTGCTGGAGAGCATGTCATTCGCATTTCCAGGAGGAACTTGTAATGTGCTAAAATCTCACATTCTTGGTCCTTCTGGGCAGATCCATGGAATATCAGCATTATGTCTCCTATCTATCGTTGGAGAGCCCTCCCCACCCCTTGAGGCAGTTGGTCCCATTGTTGCACTGCTCTAACCACCGAGAAGTCTCCCCTAAAATTAGGGTCCTGGGAGAGAAAAACTACTACTGCAGGGACAAGATATTACTAAATGCCTCTCTGTATAATTCTGACTTTAACTAGGCTAGGAAAAATTTGGAGGAAGGAGGATTATGGCACATATGACAGTATAGTAGAAATGTAGAAATCTTTGTGTACGTGATAAAAGTCCCCCCTCAATGATCTTTGCAACCTATTGACCTCAGCGCCTAAGAAGTGTGAAAACATGTGATATCCCCAAGGAATTGGAACCTGAGAAGTCACTGCAATCAATCTAGATTAAGTCTGGGGGGAAGCAGGTGGGAAAGAAATAGCAAAATGTGTATTTTTCTAAGTACCCTGTGTGTTTATTGTTGTCTTTTTATCTATAAAACTGCTTGTATTCCTGAACTCCTTTGTCTTTTATTCTCTTCTTACCCACCTCTTTTTTAATTTTTTAAAGACATTAAGCTGTTTCTCTTGCTCTACAAGGGACTGCAGTGGCTCAAGTGGCTAAGACACTGACTGGGAGGTGGAAGGTCAGCAGTTCGATTCCCGGGTACTGCAGGACGGAATAGCTCCCGTCTTTGTCCCAGCTCCAGCCAACCTAGCAGTTCGAAAGCAAGAAATTGCAAGTAGACAAATAGGGACCACTTCGGTGGGAAGGAGCATTCCGTGTGCTCCAGTGTCTAGTCATGCCTGCCACATGACTACGGAAACGTCTGCAGAAGCAGACAGCGCTGGCTCTTTGGCTTTGAAACAGAGATGAGCACTGCACCCTAGAGTCGGATAAGACTGGCTTTCGAGCAAGGGAAACTTTGGTGTAAGGGACCAAAGACAATGAAACAGCCGAAGGGTTGGCTTAACACAGGTTTATTGCATGATGATCCGGAGGAACATGTGGTAATGGCGGATGAGTAGCTCAATATATACAGCTGGCTATACATTTGAATGTGGCTCGTCGACAGACTATTGGTTGCTGCCTGCGCGACGTCGTGGAAGGTCACGCCCTTCTTGACCAGGTGAAGAGGTGGCGGGGAATCTTCCCGTGCTGCTGAACCAGGTGAATCTGAGCCATGAGAGCTGGACGCTCGCTATTGCCATCTAGTGGTCACTAGCTCGCGTCCCCTTATCAGGTTTACATTGATACAGCTGATGGTTATAATGTTGCACACAGAAAGGTTACATTGTTAACACATGGCAAAGGTACATTGTTAAAGGCACAGCTTTACAGAACACAACAGAAACCTTTACCTTTACCTTGCTCTACAACTTGGAGGGTTTTTTTTTAAAAAAATCCTTTTGTTAAGCCATAGCCACCTGAACTGTGATTTACCCATTTTTGCAACAACAGTGGAGCATTCCCTAGTGATGATGATGAAGACCCAGTTCTTAGCTGATTCAACCTCTATTTCCAAGGCCTGTGAAGACCAGGTAGCCCAATTAATATTCTTCCAGGAGAGACATTTCAACAAGTATTGTCTTTCAAGTAAGGGAGACCTTTACTTTTACCTGTAATGGTCATGCCCTAGCAATCAATCCCATTGGCTAGGGCTTCCCTTTGTCTCTTGGAGCATGAAGTTGGCAAATTATTGTCCAGGTTTACTGCACATTGTTTTGCTTGCTGGGAGAAAAGTCTCCCTGCGATATAATCAGATCCATGGAATGCCAACCAGCCAGCAAGTCTTGTATACCATCTGGATCTCTTCTCCTGGTTCTCTGTGGACTCTTGTAGATGAAGACTATCCTCTGACACACATCTTCCAATGTCTTGGAGGGGACAATGTCCATTCAGTTGCTTTGTGGCATGAGGTCTGTCATCAGACTTGCGGCAGAGGTTGTTAGATGGAAGCTCCTTCCATTCTTCTCCTTTAGGTATTCTGGGTCTTATAAGTCAATGGCACAGAAAGGGGAACAGGTGGCCAAAATCCTTCTCCTGGTGCTTCACAAATGGTATTAACTTTTGCTAGCAAATTGCTACAAGTTAAACAAGCCAGTATGATTCCGGACGTTGCCAAATAGATAGGGTTCAACTACAATTTAATATCAGCACCAATGAGGGGATTTTTTCCTTGTCACCATTTTAGTTCAAGCAAATCCAATTGTCTATCTCTCTATCAGGCCAATGATGTGGAAGGCTTGTCAGACTAAAGACACCCATGTATATATAAAGAAGACCAAATCCTTTTGAAATTTTACCCAATTTAATGCAGATGGCATACATTTAGAAGCAAAGGTCTTCCCCATCAGCATACGTCAGGGGTGGCCAAACATTTCGGGCTGCGGGCCAGTCACATGGATACTCCCACTGGAAGTGGAAGTAAAACACGCCTTCACATGCACAAAATGCTGCCATAATTGCACCTGTATTTATGACATGTTTACGACAGCCATAGGTGCATTTACGGCAACATTTTGCACATGTGTGGGCGCGTTTTACTTCTGCTTCCAGGAGCAACGAGGGCGGTGTGGGCTGGATGATTTGGTGTCATGGGCCAGATCCAGCCCATGGGTCATAGTTTGGCCACCCCTGGCATAGAAGATGCCTGTTGTAGGCCAAGTCCTACCACAGATATGGCCTAACCTGACTTCTTGATTTGAGGCCTTTTTATCTCCAAAATTTACATTTGCAAAGGTAACCAACTGGATTTCCGAAAATGCAAGACAATTCTTCCCTCAAGTGAAGTTAGGCTCTCTCTTGGTCCCCTGAAATGCTTTGGCCCTTTCCCCCCTGTTGCTGAGCGAATTGAATAAAAACGGAAGATGGATGGGTTACAATCTTTTCTTTAGTTCTTTTGACTTTGGCAATATGTCTACCACTCAAAATGCCAATGAAAGAGTTGAAGAATATATATATGTACGACCTAATGTCGCAGCAGAGAGGAGCTCCAGCTGATTGGCACTGGCTGCAGCTGATTGGCACTGGCAGTTCTCCACTGATCAGCTGGAGCTCATCTTTGCAGATCTACGACAGCAATCACTTCTGCTGACTGACCCAGCTAATCATGGCTGGAATCAGCAGCAGATAACCGCAGTAGAAGCAGAGTCTCTGTGGATTAACTATGGCCCTTCTCTGCTGTTGCCACAGATTGCCACAGATCACAGTTGCCAGCTAACTGCTGGAGACAAATATGGACCCTAGCACCAACTAAAATGCCACATAACCTGAAATCGGGGTTAAAAAATAACGTGATTTTGACACTGAATTTTGGGCCAGTGTAAGTCGCATGGGAAATTTTTTGTTTAAAGAATGGTGGCCAAGTGAAAGCACATAAATATGCCTAATGCCATTGTATAATGATACACTAATTGACCGGACCACGTGAGTTAGAATTCAGATATAAAGCCAAAAGTCTTCTCCCTCTCTTTCTACATGTCAGCAGAAATCCTGTTGACCTTCTCATAGTTTAAAGTTAGGCTTTCTGCCCAGGCAGCCCAAATTGAATGATTTGATTGTGCAATCAATCATATGATCCCCATCATGGCTATTACACAGCACACAATCTGGGAGTGCTTTGTGAATAGCTGCCTGATTTATGTTTCATGAGTCACTTTCCAGTTCCATGAGTCACTTTCTGGTCCTGAGCCCTTTTGGCACACAAAGTCCTCATCAGCCCCAGGATGATGAAGCTGCTGCCCTACATCAAGATGGATTCAAGTAGGATTTAGTCCACCTGGGGACCATCACCCTTCCCTGTGGACTTTGCCACCCAAGGCCTTTAGTCCTCAGAGTTGTCTTGTTATTTAACCGCGGCCTGACAATTGACATTGAGCCGCTGGAAGTAGGGACCACCCACTCCACCGGCGTCCTGGTTCCCGCCCCCTTGCAGGGGTCTCAAAAGGAGCAGCCACGGGAGGACTTTGCTGTCTCCCAGGACCTTGCTGATGTCGAGGCGCGGAGCTCCTACCCCGACCTGGCGGGGGGAGGGGAAGCTTGGGCGCTGGCACATCACGGCTGTAAGGACTTTGCTGCTGCTGAGGTCGTTGCCAAGGCATGGAGCATCCCACAGCCACAAGGCACCCCGCAGCTATAAGGAATTCTGCTATATTGTATTTTTGTCCTCTTGGTGCTTGTAATATTGATTATATGGATTGTATTGTATTTTTGTATATTATATTGTATTATTTGCTTTTTGCTCCTGTTATTGATATTGCATTGATTATATTGTAATGTGTTATTTTTTGTACCATTGAGTATTTATTTTGTATATTGTATACTTATTGTATTGTTGCTGTTACTATTGTTTGCTGCTTCGAGTTGCCTTCGGGTTGAGGGAAGCGGGATAATAATAATAATAATAATAATAATAATAATAATAATAATAATAATAATAATAATAATAATAATAATAATAATAATAATAATAATAATAATAATAATAATACCATAGCGGGGATAATCTGGCCAGACTTTAGCAAAGAAATTCAGGATCGCTAAAGTCCTGGAAATCTGATACCCATTTGCTGCAGTGAGATTGGCCGGAAATTAATAAACATCAGTGAAACCATCCAAAAGAAACACATTTGTCTGCACTGCTTGAACATTGATTTTTATTTGTTTACCCACATAGAGAACTTTCTGGGACTCCAGAGATAGCTATTACAGTAATTAATGATAAGTTATAACCAGTGGTGGGCTCCGAATTTTCTTGCTACCACACTGTGGGCGTGGCCTACTTTGTGGGCATGGTTATGTGACTGGGTGGGTGATCTAATCATGCCTGCCACATGACCATGAAAACGTCTGCAAATACAGACAGCATTGGCTCTTGGGCTGTAAATGGAGATGAGCACTGCACCCTAGAGTCGGATACGACTGGCTTTTGAGCAAAGGTGACCTTTCCCATCAAAGTGGTCCCTATTTATCTACAGTGCTTGCAATTTCTTGCTTTCAAACTGCTAGGTGGGCAGGAGTTGGGATAGGGACGGGAGCTCACTCTGTCATGCAGTACCTGAGAATTGAACTCCTGAAGCAGGGGGGGAAACCAACATGTTAAAAGTTTTGCTCTTAGAAGCATTGGAGGGCTGAGTTACCAAAAGACCTTCTAAGGGCAACGTCCCCTCAAGACAGTAAAGGAGGAAAGTGGAGTGGGAGCAGAAGCTGGAGGGAAAATGAAAATCCTCTCTTCCAGTCCTTCCCTTTTATCTCTCCCCGCAAGGAGGAAAGTGGAGGGGGAGCAGAGGCTGAAGGGAAAAGGAGTTTCCACCCTGGAGAGAGGTTTTTTCTTGGGGTGGGTGTGGGTGGTGGAGTTGGGAGGGGAAGTAGTTGGGGGACCCCTCCCCAGACCCACACCTTGCCCCATAGATTGTGTGTTGGTGTGCAGGAGGAGACCCCTGGAAGGAAGACCCCAGAAGAAAGCCAGCAGGGTGCAGGGAGGGAAATGGGCATGGCCATGTGAAATTTCTACTCCCCCCCCCATGTGAACCGGTGTGATCCAGGAGCTGCCCATCATCGGTTATAACAGAATATTTATGGAGAGCAAGAGGGTGTTTCTGAGTCCTTCAAGCTGCAACCAAAGCCGGGGTACATGAAACCTTAGCGACATTTGCCTGGAAATCTGCAGAAACTGCTTGACCTTCGTGGGCAGCACACACGTTTTCGCTAACACAGCCCTTCATGGTGATGCTCAAAGCAAATTTTCCTGGAGAGGAAAGTCAGAGATGAGTGAGAAAAATCCAGGACCTGAAATTGTTCCTCACCTAACCATACCTGTCAAGTATCCCAGATTGGCTGGGGTTTTCTGTATTTCCGCACCGATTTTCTCCATTTCCCGCCCGGAGCTGCTGCTACCCCGTAATTTGGCAGTGGGGGAAAAGGAGTTACTGCACATCCCTTCTGGCAGGTCCTTTCTACGCATGCTTAGAAGCCTTCTACGCATGCGTAGAACCCTTGTATGCATGCATAGAAGGCTTCTGTGCAGAAGGGGATGCGTAGAAGCCTTCTACACATGCGTAGAAGTGACCTGCGCAGAGCGGTTCTGCGCAGGTCCATTCAATGCATGTGTAAAAGCCTTCTACGCATGCGTAGAAGACTTTTACGCATGCGTAGAATGGACCTGCGCAGAAACGTTCTGTGCAGGTCCCGTAATCTCCGGAGCTGTGCTTGACAGGCACCTAACATTAAGAAGAACTTGACATGCAGCATGGTGCAAATGTGTTGGTGTTGCGATCCAGCTCTCATCAGCTCTGAACGTGACCTGGATCAGGAGGAACTTCCTATGCCCAGCCTAGTTCTACCTCCCCAGCCTGCATCTGAACCTGAGCCCCTGTCGGCACCTAAACCTGAGGATGTCTTGAACCAGGAACCTCAGCCTGCTTCTGACCCAACTCTGACTCCCCAGGCAGATGAATCTGTCAGACCAGACCTCTGACTCTGACAGCAATCAGCCCTTAGCTAGGGAATGGTGCTGAAAGGATCTGCAGCTGAGACGTTAGAAAGCTAAGGCTCGTTATCAGAGAAGGCTCCCATTAGCTGGGAGGCTCTTAAGCAAGCATGTTTCACAAGTCAAGTGTTGGTACAATTTCTCTGTGCAAAGGCCAACACCCTGCTTGACTTCGGATACCTCTTGTGATTGCCTGCTGTGACCCTGACTTCTTTGCCAACCCTGACGACGCACCTGGACATTCTTTGGACTAGGCGCTCACTTTGAACTACCGGTAACCAGACCTCGCTTGTTCTTTGGACTTTGCTATTCGGATTCTCCTTAGATAGACTGTTGCCAGGACTCTCTGTGTAGCACCACTATGCGGTGACCCTGCCTGCTGGGGTAGGTCAGCACAGGTGGGCAACTAGTGGCCCATGTCCCAAAATGTCGGCCTCGGCCGAGTGGGCGGTATATAAATTTAACAATAAAATTATAATAAAAAATAAATATACTAAGAACAAGAGGGTGTTATCCCTCGAGGACAGAGAGAACCAAGAAAGAAACCTTCCTTCTGAGCAGCTTCTAAGAGTAGGAGGTACCCAGACCCCCCCCCCCACACACACTCCTTCCTGTAAATGACCTCAGGTGTTGTACTGGCTGATTATGATAGAATGATGGACACAAAAACCAAGGCAGAGATATCTGCAGAAGTTCAGATGTCATTCATGCCTTAGAGCAGTGTTCCCAACCTTTGGGTTTTGGACTTCAATTCCCAGAAGCCTAAGTCAGTACATTAACTGATCAATGCCTTAGGGGAAATTGACTTAGACTTCTGCATACCTGTCAACCTTCCCGGATTGGCCGGGATTTCCCCGTTTTCGGTGCCGATTTACGGCATTTCCCGCCCTGCGCTGCCGAAACCCCGGAATTTGGCAGTGGGGGAAAGGAGGTACTGCGCAGCCCTTATGCACAGATAGCCTTCTACGCATGCGTAGAAGGGTTTTATGCTTGCGTAGAACCCTTCTACGCTTGCGTAGAACCCTTCTATGCATGCGTAGAAGGGGGCTACGCACATGTAAAACCCTTCTACACATGCGTAGAAGGCGACCTGTGCAGAACCGTTCTGCGCAGGTCCCGGATTGGCCAGAGCCGTGGTTGACAGGTATGCTTCTGGGAATTGAAGTCCAAAACCTAAAGGTTGGGAAACGCTGCCTTAGAGGACTACGCTTAGACCTCCAAACCTTACCTCTAGCTGGATTTAGCCCCTTGAGTAAGGATGACTTCCAGGTGATGTCAACAACCAATTAGCTTTTTTAGTTAAAAAAGGGAATCTAATCCTCCAAAAGATGTTTTAAATGAAAAATTAGGGAATCTAGGAGCCTTCCTGAATACAGACATCCCCAAAAAAACAAGAAGTTATTCACCTTGGGTAACATGTTAAAGGGCACAATGAGATTCTCTCAGCCAGCTGTTAAAATTTGAGATGTGTGTAGAGGGGTTCAAGAAACCACATTTCAGGCCCTGAAAGTCTTCAATCCCTTGTATCCTACTCTGGAATTTAATTTCAAACTCAAGTGTATGAAAAATGTAGCTCTTTTAAAAACAAAGACATACTTGTAAGAATCTTTTGGGAAGTTTCTTTTTTTTAAAAAAATTGGTACGTTCTACGAGTGACTTGTTTTTAAAATACAAATATTGTACATGAGAAAGTTTTTTAAAAAAAACACAGGTGGCTTCTCACCACTCTCTATCATCATCAGAGTTGAAGCAGCAAACCATCCAGCTGTGATGGTTGTAAAAATGAATGTACAGTAGTGCCATATGCTCCCTGGTGCTCAAGAAAACACGTCAGATACAGAGGTATATAGAAAAGACAATAATATGCTTTCAGTTACTCACTTCCCATGTTCCTTATGGGTTGTTGTCTGAAACTTATTCATTTTCACTACTACTACTACTACTACTACAACTACAACAGTAGTAGTAGTACAGTACTACAGTACTATTTTTATCGTGTCATAAGCACACAATGGTGCTTTCTGGGTTAAAAGGATTTTTACTGGAGGAACTCCACTCAGAAGATGCCTGAAGGAGGCTCCTTTCATGTCCCCAAGATCTTCTCCCACCAAAGTGGTTCCTAATTATCTACTTGCAATTTCTTGCTTTCAAACTGCTAGGTCGGCAGGAGCTGGGACAGAGACGGGTGCTCATTCCGTCATGCAGTACTTGGGTCTTGAACTGCCAACTTGCTGACCTTCCAGCTAACAAGGTGAGCTTCTTAACCACCACCACCACCACCACCACCACCACCACCACTACAACTACTACTAGTTTTTATCATCATCATAGCATGCCACCAAGTGAATTTTGATTTATGACAATTCTTTCCAGGGTTTTCTAAACTGAGAGTATTCAGAAGTGGCTTACCATTCCCTTCCTCTAGTCTAGGGGATGCCCTGGGACTGTTTAGCTTCCCAAGACAAGACTACACAGGGTGATTCTTCCTCCTGGAGGCACAAGGGGAAATCGAACTCCTAACCTCTGGCTCTGCACAGATACTTAAACCACTGAGCTATCCAAACTGGATTTAAAAAATAATAATCAGAAATTACCATATGTCACTTTTTCCTCCATATGAAGGCAGTAGTTCTCATCTCCAACACAATCCACGGTTACTGTTTCACATCCCAAAGCAGAGTAGGAATAGCAGCCCTGACATTGTTTCCCATTAGGTTCATTCACTGCTGATGGAACTGAAAAGAAATAGAGATTATTGGTCAGCTGTTTGGGAAACTCTAAGAGGAGCCAAGCCAGCCTCTCTTATCAGAGAGGAAAATAGAGCGAGAAACCCTCAGCTTCTTTGCATTTGTAGCTGTGACAATGTGATAAAAATTAACTAGCTCCCACCAGCTAATCTAGAGTTTGGAGCAATTCTTTCCTTGCACATCCCGTGTTTCCCCGAATATAGGACCTCCTCCCATAATAGGACACCCCCCATTTTTCCCCTGCCTTTGAAATATAAGGCCCCATCCAAAAATAAGACCTCCTTACCTCCTGGCTGTAAGGCGGCTGGCATGGCCCATAAGAAAGCCTGCTGCATCGGTCTCGATTACCTCTCCGCTCACAACCAAGAGAAGTTTCCCCTGGTGAGAGCGGGATCGAGACTCCGATGCAGCAGGTCTCCTTATGGGCCACGCCGGCCACCTCACAGCTGAGGCCAGTCTCGATCGTGCTTTCCCACTCACAACCAAGGGAAGTGCCCCTTGGTTGTGAGTGGGGAAGCCCGATCAAGACTGGTCTCGGCTGTAAGGCGGCCAGCGTAGCCCATAAGGAAGCCTGCTGCATCGGAGTCTCGATTGCCTCCCCGATCACAACCAAGGGAAGTTTCCCCTGGTGAGAGCGGGATCACAGCACCTCACAGCTGAGGCCAGTCTCGATCGTGCCCATAAGAAGGCCTGCCGCGTCGGAGTCTCGAACCCGCTCTCAAATTGTAACTCAAAAGATTCCATCTACATGTTAACCTGTAAATGTCAGCTAGCATATGTAGGACAATCCAGGTGACCTCTTAAGGTACGCCTAGGCGAACATCTTTCCCGCATAAAGAATCGGGTCGTCACTGCTCCTCTCGTAAACCACTTTCTCGAAAAGAAACACACAGCAAAGGATATCAAGGTGGTCATATTAGAAACGTTTCTGCCCAATAAATATCAGATTACTGACGTGGAGCGCTTTCTCCTATGTAGAGAGGCGTTCTACATCCATCGTTTTAACACCTTGGCCCCTCATGGGCTTAATACAGAATGGGACCTTTCTGCATTCCTTTAGAGCCGGGTGTATACTCGCGTTACCCAGCAGGATACATAGCACTTTAAGAACTAGGGATAGCCTTGACTATGAACTTTGCAGGATCACCTACCGATTAGTCACACATGTCCCTCATTGTTAGCTCGCTTATATATAGAGCAGATTCTAGCAAGTAATTAACGTGTGCACACGCAGAGAGAGACGCCATCAGAGGTGCGATACGCGCAGGTTACGTCATTTTAGGTATGTACAACATTCATGTTCATATTAGAGTTGCATGATAATATAGATGCATTAGCAAATATTACAAGATTCTATATGTACGCCCGCTACACGGTTTTAGTCACAGGTTTGTGTATTTTGTAATTTTTGTATTGTTGTAGACAATTGAGAAAGCTATTCGAAATGTCCCGTTACTGGAAGGGCATCGGTTATTTGTCTACTTCTGCCTGATGCTGCTTGCTGTTTGGGAACCCGCCGTTGGAATAGTTACGTTTTGGCCCCCGACGTCACTTCAAGAACAGCTGATTTAATGACTCAATGCACATAGTGACTACGCAACAGACTATATTAGATGATATATAACATAGAGATCTTGCTGTCATACACCAACTTTGAGGCGTTCTTGGCATTCTTCGGATGGTTGCCAACACATGTATAATGTATAATTTATGATAATGTGGGTTCTCAACAGTGTCTTGTATGATTGAGGTATAACGTATGCTATTATATTTGTGGGTTAAAGTTGTGATCTAATGAATTGTGTTTTAGAGGAAATTCTTGATATTATCGTGTTTAGTGCACACACCTTTACCTTTCGCCCAGATACCTCATCATAGGACTAGTATGTGAATAGTCTTTTCCATTAAAGGCACATTCCTGATTTTCTCTTATTTCCACTTGGGAATGTTGATTTTTCGCATGAGGTATGCCAAAGAGCCAGTGCTTTCTGTGTCAGCAGATGTTTCTGTGGACATGTGGCAGGCATGCCTCAGCACTGTAGTGCACGGAACACTGTTTACCTTCCCACCGAAGTGGTCCCTATTTATCTACTTGCAATTTCTTGCTTTTGAACTGCTAGTTTGGCAAGAGCTAGGACAGGGATGGGAGCTCACTCCATCAAGCAGTACCCTGTATTTAAAAGGTTCCCCCTAAAATGAGGATGGGAAACTTACTTTGAGGAAAAGTTGTTCTGCATGCGTCCCCCTCACAACAGATGGTGCTAGACCGAATATATTTGTTCTGCCCAAAGTTCATGTATATTGAGCCTACGTTACATACGTTGGAAGATTCACAGGCCTTCACCACTGTCTGAATTGGTGCTCCAGCTTCAAGGAAAGAAAAAGAAAGAAATTAACCTCTTGAATCTGTTTCTGAGTCTTACTGTCCTGTGATCACAGCACACAGAGACAGAATGCTGTTACCTTTCCCGCCAAAGTGGTCCCTATTTATCTACTTAGAATTTCTTGCTTTCGAACTGCTGGGTTGGTAGGAGCAGGGACAGAGTCGGGCACTCACTCTGTCACACAGCTCTCGGGTCTCAAACTGCTAAGCTGCTGACCTTCCAGTCATCAAGTTCAGTGTCTTAACCACTAAGCCACAGTGGTCCCATCCCATTGCCAGTACTAAAACATTATTCAAATGCTAATACACTCAGCTTCTCTGTTTGGACTGGGGAGGCAGGGAGAGAGGCATCTTAATCTTTATCTCAGGCAGGAAAATGTCTGGGACCAGCCCCACACTAACCTAAAGAGTTTTCAGCTACTACAATGGCACAGATATTTTGACCAGCTAAACAGGATTGCATGGTGCCGGTACAGCTAACGCCGACGCCACTACAGACTTCACAGTCCAGAGAAGTACCTGGAAGAGAGAAATAGAAAACAGGTTGACATCTGAAATCTTCTATCTTACTTACTTTCCTTCATTCTCTCTTACATTCATTAACCATTAACAGGAAGGATAGCTGTTGTCATATGAATCAATGGATTGTCTCAGTGGTGGGCATCAGCAGGTTTGCCCCGGTTCGCCAGAACTGGTAGCAGAAATTCTGGCTGGCCCCACCCATCCAAGTTTTGAAATAACGTAGTCCTAATTCGGATGCAATGTAGGGATTTCCCCCTGGCCACGCCCACCATACCACACCCACAGTGTGGTAGTAATATTTTTTGGAGCGCACCACTGGATTGTCTCCAACACAAATGGTGTTCTCTTAAACAACCATAGATTCTAGCAAAGTGTATTGGAATCCATAGTTTTGGAAAGGTGCTTAAAAAATTATGTCTCGGAGATCATTGGCATCCCTGGCAGCTTCAGTGGTTCCCATGTTACTCCCAAAGTGTAGAACAGGGGTTCCCAAATTTTTTACGCCATGGGCCTGACCACACAACCCGGAAGCGGGCGTGTTTTTGACAGCCATAAATGTGCCCACTTCCACATTTATGACAGGCATGGATGCGTTTATGCAGGCGTGGGTGCATTTTATGGCTGATGTAAATGTTTCCACTTCCACCTCCAGGAGCAACAAGGGCAGCAGTGGGCCACATGAAATGATGCCACAGGCCGAGTCATGAGCATTGAGAGAACACACTTCTAGAGGCTTTAAGACGCATATAAAAGATATTGAATCCTGAAGAAACTCTATGTGAAAGACTGACATTTACCGGAATGGTCTTGATTTACTTTGGATTGAGTTTGTTACATCTTACTTTTTGAAAGAAAAGAACCCTGGTTTCAAGTTGTTCATTCTTGAGAGACTTTTGAAGAATACATGGATTTAAATTAAATTTTGTTGGAGTCTGATATATAAGACTATAAATTGTGGTTTATTTTGGATTAATTTAAAGAATGGATTTACATGAAGTTTATTCCTGAAAATTGAAGAATACATTGTTAAAGCAATTTGTATTTATTTGGTTTGATATTTTCCTGGGCTCATTCAGGACCTACAGTACTTACAACCCATCAAACAGTTTCTTGTTTTTTCCTTTGCTTATTATACCATTTGGCCATCTGGTTCCTCCACTAGCCAGGTAGTAGGCAAAGAACATCTGTCAAGGTAACAAATTCCTCTTTACTATTTTTCTCCTTACCTGTTTTAAGAAGGACAAAGAAGAGGAAGGTTCCCAAGACAGCCCGCATGTTGACGTCAAGAGATCATAAAGCAAAGCAATGAAAATCTGTAATGATGACATTGGAGTTTAAGGACTATAATGTGTCCACAAGATTTTTCTCTAACAAGTCTGAAATCTAATAGTGAATACAACTGACAATGATGGAAATGTTCTTATGACATTTTAAGGATGTATTTGAGGAGTGTTACTTTCACTATATGTTTTCCCCCAACTTTTCATTATACATTTTATTGCCTTTTTTTAAGTTATAAAGACCTTGAAAGCGTGTGTCTGTATTTGTATCCTATTGGAATACAACCACCTTGCAATTTTCCCAGTTTCACCATCAGGACATTTGCCCTCAGAAACCTACAGTCACATGCCCAGCTAAGCTACAAAAAGACCTTCTTGTTCAACAACCAATGATCAAATCACAGATGCTTAAAGCTCCTAGTTTATAACTGGCAATCTCAAATATTCACAAAAAGCGAATATCCATATTTAGCCCATTCAGTATCCTGTATTGTCAAGGATAAATGAAAAGGATTAAAGAAGAAATTTAGGTTGGGGGCTACCTTGGTAGAGATCAAAAGGCTTACCCAAAGTCCGTAGGTGTGACAGAGAAGGTGGAACTACTGTTCTGTACGTGTGGTAGAAATGACATTCAAATTCACTCCTGCGTTGCTTTCTCTTTATAAAGAAAGGGAAGGATTTATAGGGTTCTTGTTATTTGTTCTCATGCCTATAACAATAGGGTGATGTGTTCTCCCTTCCTCCCCTTCTGTCTGCCACGTTTTTTGCAAACAAGGAGAAAACCAACACAAAGAGGACAAATAGGAGGGCAAAAGGGTCGCTCTCATGATTTGTTATCAGCTTGCAAAACGTGGAAGGCTGGGAGGGAGGAGGAGATTAAGGCTGGTGGCTGGAATATGACTGGAGTTTTACAGGATCTTGTATTCTGGACAGGTAATGACTATTGCTGGTTTTCAAATGGTCTCCACCCTGTCTCTAAAATAGCTGTTACGTAAACCAGGAGTTCTCAACCTTTTAAAGCTGGGGGCTGGGTCACACTCCCTCAGACAGCTTTGGGTGCCGGTGCGGCCATTTTGCCCTTCCTCCACCACATGGCACTTCTTGGTGTGGTAAAGGCGGTGGGGGCCCCCCACATGAAATGGTGCTGCAGGCCGCATCTGCCCCACGGGCTGCAGGTTGATAATCCCTGATGTAAACCTTTTAACTAACTTACCCCAACCACCCATATCTATGAAAGCAGTCAACATGTTTTCAACTGAATATTTCCACTAATTGGGTGTTGACATGGCGTGGAAGTCATATGGGGCTGTCTTACTCAAGGACTAAACCGCAGAACGTCCTCTGCATCTGCCCTTTTTATAGAGTCATCCAGAACAAGTTCATATCTCCACTGCCCCCCAGGTATCCTGGCCAATGAAACAGCACATACACCCACTGGCTGCTATCTGATGAAAGCCACACCTTCACCCACAACACTGCCATGTTCTGCCCCACAGCATGTAAAATCAGAAGAACAATCCCGACAGGTCCTTCAGCTAAATAAACCACCAGTGCTACACAATAGGTTAATAGTGTTAATAGTGTAACACTATTAATCTTAAATAAAAAATTTACTACACCTTAACGCTAAGCAGCAATGTTCCTTTAAAAATATTTTTAAGTACTCTCATTTTAACTTCTGTCTCTTGATATATTTTAAGTATCCTCATTTTAACTTCTAGTCTTGGACCATATTGAAGATTGATTGATTGATTACTCAAGGACTATATCTAACCAGTAGTCCCATCTAGAGTAAATCCATGGAATCAGTTTCTGAATGGTATGTAAAAGCCACTGATTCTATGAGATTACCAGTCTGATGCTACTATAAGGCTCCAATCTATGGGTTTGACCCGCACTAACAGTTGTAGCAATTAATTGCCACTTGTAAACTGTGGCTACTTTATCTTGCAGAACCCTTGACTTTCAAGTTTGGAGAACCTCCTCCTCATAAACACACACACACACACACACACACACACACACACACACACACACACACACACACACACACACACACACACACACACACACACACACACACAAAGAGAGAGAAAGAGGTGTGTGTGTGTGAGAGAGTCCACAGGGAAGGAGGCTGGGGAGGCCCCGGTCTCTTCCCTGCCCTTCGCTCGGCCTTCCTTCGGTATGGGGCTTTTCTTCAGCTCCTCTTTCCCGGGCTGGTGAGGTGGCTCCGGCCGGGTCCTCTCACTCTAAGGCTCCTCCAGGGAAGGCCAGTCTAAGGCCTTGGGCTCCTCCTTGCCGCCACCACCTCCTCCTCCATCCTGGGGCCTCTCTGTCGACAGGCGTTCGGTGTCCGTTGGGGTTGCGGCCACATGTCTGTTGGGGTTGCGGCCACATGCCTCTCCTGCTCTTGCACTGGCCTCCCTGATTGGCTGTGCCATCATCCCATCTCTCCTGTGCTCATGCTGGCCTCCCTGATTGGCCATGCCGTGCCACGGTGGCCGCTGGGACTTGTGGTTTCTTTTTTTTCTTGTTTTTTTTGGGGGGCGTAGGGCCCCCCATTGACCACGGTTCCCCAGCACAAACCAAGCTGGAGCGCCAAGGTATGTTCTTTCCAAATTTCAGGGAGTTTGGTTCAGGGGTGTGGGAACGCATACAAGACATACAAACAGACAATTGTCTTTTTTATATATAGAAGAAAGAAAGAAGATTCTTTGTTGGAGAGCACTAGTGCTATAGTTCACGCAGAGTGCTTTACAACTCTCTCACAAACACTTCAAAGCATCTTGCCAAGTTTAAGGTAAGGATTCCATAGGATGAAATTACCACATTTCAAATTCAAGTGGCACAGTTCAAGTGTGCTGCAGTGGCTCAGTGGTTAAGAAGCTTGCCTTGTTAGCCGGAAGACTGGCAAGTCGGCAGTTTGAGACCCCAGTACTTCATGACAGATTGAGCGCCTCCAGCTCTTGGAGACATGAAAAGAGCCTCATTTGGGTGTTCCTTGAGTGGAGTTTCTTCTGCAAAAATCATTTCCACCCAGAATAATTTCTGACATGAATTATAATTATAATTAAATTGTTGTTGTTGTTGTTGTGGTGGTGGTGGTGGTGGTACCAAGTTGCTATAACTGTGTGATGCTGATATATTCTCAATCACACCCATAGTTTATCTACCTGAGTCAAGGTTAGGTAACCTGGAGCCCTACAGATGCTGTGGATTACAAATCACATTCAACGAAGGCAACAGGACCAATGATGATGGGTGTGGGAATTATAGACTAAAGCAGGGGTTCCCAACCTTTTCAAGGCAGTGGCTGGGTCATGCTCTCTCAGTCAGCTTTGAGGGCTGGATGGCCATTTTGCTCTGCCTGCACAATGGGGGTGGCCATTTTGTCTCAGCTTCAAAAGGATGACCATTTTGTTTCTTGAATGCCCTTGGAGGGGTGGGTAAGGCACATGAAATGGCACAGATCCAGTCCACGGACCTTAGGTTGGGAACCCCTGGTCTAAAGTATCTATTCCTAGTTTAACTTCCTAGTTTTCCCACTGTTAGATCAGTATTTCTTTCCACCACACAAATATGTAACAAAAATAGGGTTTTTTTTATTAAAAAAACCTGCATATTAGAGGAAAGATGAGTCTTTGATATGGCAAGTTGGAAGACTGCTGAGATGAGTGATGACTTTTTAAAAAAACCATGAGCCCTGGTGGCGCAGGGGCTAAACTGCTGTATTGCAAGCAAAATATAGTGAGTTCGATTCTGACTAGTACTCAAGGTTGACTCAGCCTTCCATTCTTCCGAGGTCAGTAAAATGAGTATCTAGCATGTTTGGGGGGGAATGCTAATTAACTCATGAACCACCTATTGAGTGCACTGTGCCATAGCTGTCAAGTATCCCTTATTGGCCGGGAAAACCCCTTATTTTACCCTCTTTCCCGCCATCATCCCTTATTAATTAGATTGCAATGCCCTATTGCCGCCATTAGAGAGCAGCACAGGAAAAGCATAGGTGTCAATTATCCCTTATTTGCCAGGAAATTTCCCTTATTTCCAAATCCAAAACTTGACAGGTATGCTAAGTGCGATGGGGGCAATATATAAGTGTAATTGTTAATTTCTATTGCTCGTGTAGGATTTTTTTCCTTAGATCTATCAAGATTGGTCAGTAGAAACTTTGGTATGCAAAACATATTTTGCACTGCTGAGTAGCAGCCCCTATCTTGTTTTGGAATGACTCTTAATAGAAAGGTTTACATAGAAATGGTATTATGTATATTTTTAAATAATAATAATCATACACAAAAAGACCAGAGCCTTCTCATATTGGCACCCTTCTTGTTGAATGTTCTTCCACTTGAGGCCCATTGTCACTGCAAAATTTTAAAGATCTTATCAACACTTTTTTTATTCACAACAACCTCTCAGTTGGAACATTTTCCTTTCTCATGTGCCTGATTGAGACTACTTTTGACTTTAGTTTCATGAACCATGGTGTTTGCTACTTGGTGAAAAGTTTGACTCATCATACCAAATGCTGTTTTACAGTGAGTGCTCTGTGGGTAGCCCGTGGGAATAATTGGCCAAAACTTTCCCCAGGGGTTCTCCCGGCCTTCAACAGATCTGGGGACCAACCGGGCTTGGCAGGAAAGGCAATTGGGGTGCGGGCTAGTAGGTTAGTTTGGGGGGCAAATCATAAAGCCTTGGCTGATGGCTATGATAGAAACAGGGCAAAAACCAAAGATGATGACTCTAATGGAAATACACAATCCTCTGCTTCTGGCTCAGATTAAGATGGGCAAATAAACCGTGCCAGACAGCAGAACAAACTAGGCACCCGGAGTCAATACACATAAGGCTCCGAGATAGGGCAGGAACAATGGGTTTCGCCAGCCCAGACCTTAATTAGTTGTGGGTTGTCCATTAACCAGAGGGCAATGTCCAAGAACAGGCATTGTACTGACCACCGGAAAATGCCAGGTATGCAAGCCTTCTGTATTAGGGGGTCACGCGCATCTTACGTGTGTATCACGCCAAGGCAGGGTAATAAATACGTACCACCCGGTACGTGGACTTCACCGCACGATTGTCTCGCGTGTCTTCCTTGCGGCCAGCCACTCCTACACCTGGTAGCCATTGCAACAGTGCTCCATAAGGCATTTTGCTTGATCAAAGAAAGGAGAGGTCCTCTTTAGATTAATCTGTTAAGATTTTTCTTTTCCCAGTGGTCAGATCATTACATTGTATTGCTAGAGTTCAAAATCAACTTGAAAGCAGCTGACACTTGACTTTCATTTGTTTGTATTGGACAGCTTCTGTTCATGGGACGTTTTTGCTCATGTTTTGCTACTATCTATCTTACCTAAAATAGGTTTTAGTGAGTACAACGGGGACACAACGGATTATCTCTCTCCAACCTGAAGTGAAGTGAGCAAAATCATAATATCATCCTTTGAAACATTGCATTTTAAACCAGGGGTTCCCAAACTAAGGCCTGGGGGCTGGATCTGGCCCATGGTGCCATTTCATGTGGCCACCCACCCTCCAAGAAACAAATTGGCCACCCTTTGAAGCTGTTGGGACAAAATGGCCACTCCCACTGTGCAGGCAGGACAAAATGGCCATCCAGCCCTCGAAGCTGACTGAGAGAGAGTAACCTGACCCCCAGCTTGAAAAAGTTGGGAAATCCTACTCTAGGAGGTTTTGTGCTTGACCATCAAATTCTAAAGTGAAAATTTGGCATTGGAATCACAAGATATGAAACTATGTCACTTTCCCACATTTCAGACATTTAGCTATCAAAGGGGGTTTCCCCCATGTGTTTGTTCCACCTTTCAAAGCAAGTTCTTTGTTCCCTTGACATCTACAAACATGAACCCATTAAACATCCATTTCTTACATAACACTCACTTTTAAATAGCATAGGTCAACAAAGGAGAAAGGCAATAAGTTTACTGTAGTTTTCAATCTGCCAATTTCCATTTACTCTTCAGTTTTTCAGTCAAATTGAGTTGCTTTGGCAGTAGAATAATTCCCCAGCCCTTTCCATGCAGGACTTCCCTTCTGTTCATTGCCCACGCCAAAACAGAAATAGTCTTTCCCAACCTGCCAGCTTCTAAATGTTTTGGACTACAACTTCCATAACTGTATGGCTAGTACTGTTGTAGTTGTAGTCTAGCACACCTGGAGGGCACCAGGTTGAGATAGACTGCCTTGAGGCCAAGGTAGACCATGGCCACAAGTAACCCAGGGGCCTTACATCTTTTTCCCCTCATTGTCAGATTCCCTTGCCACCCAAAAGCTGCAAAAAATAATAATTTTCCAATTCTAGGAAAACTTCAGTTGCACTGCATCCACATTGATATGCAACTTTATATGTACCTTCTGATGATGTAAGAACAGAATTTGGTGGAACTGCACTTCTCACCTATTTAGTCAGTCTATGCATATAAGAGTGTCTTGCCAGGTTATCCTGCTATGGTAATAGAGTAGACTAGGGGTTCACAACCTATGGCCTGTGGGCCAGACCTGGCACGTGACGCCATTCCATCCAGCCTGTGGCAATGACCCTAGAAGCGGATGCATCTACAACAGTTGTAAATGCGACTGCGCATGTGCAAACGCACCTGCCGCAGTTTACAGCAGTGTTTGTAGCAGGGGAAACCATGTGACCAGCCCACAGTGTGGTCTGAGGGAGAGTTGTTCAGTCCATGGTGTGGTCTGAGGGGGAGTTGTCCAGCCTGTGGCATGGTAAGATTGAAAACCCCTAGAGTAGACCATACTGCCCGCGATTCAACACTGATTGTCAGGAGGCAGTTAACTAACTGACAACCCTGAGGATTAATGGCTTTGGGTGCCAAAGTCCACAGGGAAGGGTGATGGTCCCCAAGTGGATTAAATCCCACTTGAATCCATCTTGATGGAAGGCAGCAGCTTCATCAATCCTGGCCTGGGACTGATGACATCTTTGCATGACAAAAGGGCTCAGGACCAAAAAGTGACTCACGGAACTGGATCAGTGGTACGGGTGTCATGCTGCAATGCGGAAAGCAGATGAAAGGCCACTGCATCATATTCTCAGGACAGTCTTCGTGGCTGATCATCATGAGGATTGCCAATACAGTATTCCGATTCAGATATGGCAGAACAACAAGAAAAAGAATGGATACAAAAAAGCAAGGCAAAGTAACAGCACGTCTGTCCGTCCTTTCATTTCATTTTTCTTGATTTGACTCAGACGACACCAAACCCTTCTAGGCTTTAAGAAAGTCAAAGACATGTAGAACTTCAGAAGTTATGTTTTATTCCTACAAATCCCAGAATCCCGTGCTGGATGAGGATTATGTACTTTACAAAATTCAGATGTTTTAAGGATGGACAATGCAGAAGCTCAAGTCATGCAGCATAGATAAAAAGAAGATTCTTTCTAGCATGAACTTCTTGTTGCCAGCAGTCTCTTACAGTCAGTTCTTCAAGCTGATGTTTCGGTTGTGGTGGAAGGCGCTACACATTTAGCCTTTTTGATAAGAGTACGCACATTTTCCATGACTGTTTCACCAGTTTTTAAATCATCACAAACCGACTGGCTAGCACAGCCCTTCTGTGCACTGTTGATAACATTCGTCCCTGGAGAGAGAAGGTGACATAGGATAGTCAAAAAAAGTGGCATGAGCTCCTGTATTTGTCCTCTTTCCAAACTGGAGAAGATCCTGAGAACATTGTCTATCCTTCTGTTAATAAATGAACCATATGCCATGGATTGACTTTTTGAAGGCATATCACGAATACTTAAATGTGGGGGAACTTTCACAGTCATTGATCATTGTGGTGTTGAGCTGAGTTCGGCCCATGGATCTTATCTGCTTTGTGTAGCCTGCATACCAGCAGGAGGAGAAGACTTCTGCTTAGTGGAGATAGCTCCTTACTCCCTTCTCCAAGGTGGTATGGTTGGGCCACAGGTAACTATGCTTGATGGACCAGAATGGGAGGCCAGGCAGGCCAAATTTGATTCAAGAGCCAGATACTGAACTTATCAGATCTGTGCAATATCCTCATGCTAATACTTCCATTGCATAAATCAAGAAAGGATTCTTATATTAAGTCTGTGGGCCCAACTGGGAGATAGGTTCCCATGTGTACATAAGAACACAGTCCTCTTTAAGCTTAAATTACTCTTCTCTAAACATAAGAAATCTTGGTATTTCTGTTTCATCAGTTTTCTTCAAGTATGCTCAAATAATTTCATGGGGTATCCTTGTCCATAATGGAACACTTCTCATTCCCTAGACCTGTGATGATGAACCTTAGCACTCCAGCTGTTCTTGAACTTCAATTACCAGAAGCCCAAGTCAGCATTCCTGCTGATCAGGGCTTCTGGGAATTGTAGTCCAAAAACATCTGGAGTTGCAAGGTTGGCCATCACTGCCCTAGGCACACACACCATCTCTACCTATTCATGCTCCTAGTATGCCTAATCTACTGAATTAAAACCAAATGCTCTTCCTTATGGTAGGATATATTTTTTACACATTTGATATTTATTGCAGTTAGTCTCAGCCTACAATAGCTGACCTCAGGTTGTGTTTATTGAGCTGTTGTGAAGAGGAGCACTGATAAGGCAGGGCTTTCACCCATGGGGCAGTTGGTCAAATCTCGTTGGGGCCTTCGTTATTCTTGTGGCATAAATTCCTGCCTACAGGCTTTATTACATTAAACATGTCACCCAGAAGCATAACTGGGCTTGGTGTATTCATATTCTTATGTAGTATCCATACACTCTGGCACAGGAGTTCTTAACCTTTTAAAGCTGGAGGCCGGCTCAGGCTCCCTCAGACAGCTTTTGGGGCTGGATGGCCATTTTGCCCTTCCTCCACCATATGGCACTTCCAAGGGTGGTGGAGACAAAGGGGGGCACATGAAATAGTGCCGTAGGACGCATTCGGCCCACAGGTTGCAAGTTGAGAATTCTTGCCGGTAGGCATTCAGTTCTTCCTCAGCTTTAGTCTCAAACTGATGGCCCACCTATACATACAGCTCTCCTAGAGTAGTGGTTCCAAGCCTTGAGTCCTCAGATGTTTCTGAACACCACCTCCCAGAATTCTTGGTCAGTAGTGGCGGGTGGTGAAGGCTTCTGGGAATTTTAGTCCGACTCAAGGTTGAGAATCACAATTCTAGAGCAGATGAAGGTCCAAAAAAGAAACCAATTGAAGGAAATGGAGACAGGAAAATGGTTGTGAGGCATTGAAAGAGCTATGTGATGTTGGTAGAATGTAACCCTACAGTAGCAGTTCCACCAATTATTGTACATCCTTTAGCCCTATTCAGTCTAAAATTGTGGAAAGAATTCAAAAGGTCACTGGAAGACTAAAAAAGCAAGGGACAGAAGTATTTGCATAGATCTCAGCTCACTTTCAGG
This sequence comes from Bradypodion pumilum, assembly GCA_035047305.1. Lineage (NCBI taxonomy): Eukaryota > Metazoa > Chordata > Lepidosauria > Squamata > Chamaeleonidae > Bradypodion > Bradypodion pumilum. Next base: position 7,727,512 of record JAWDJD010000007.1, read on the forward strand.
AAATTGCTCAGACAAGGGTTCCTCAAACATGGCTTTCCAGGTGTTCTTGGGAAACATATATTCATTAAATGCTATTTATCCCGGGGTGCATTAAACACCTGCTGATCAGGACTTCTGGGAATTGAAGTTCAAGAACATCTGGAGAGCCATGCTTGAGGAACCCTGACTCAGACCATTATATGAGGATTGCAAAAGTCTGAAACAAAACTTTGAATTCACCTGAATGAACTTTCAGAGTTCCACAAATGAAGGCCTTGCCTTATCAAGGTTCCTATTCACAGCAGCTCAACAAACACATTCAGCCAAACATGCTCACAAGCCCTGTTACAGAATGTCATGTTTCTCATGGAAAGGTGTGAGCAACATCTAAGTGAGAAAGGAGACACAGGGTTGACCTGTATACCTTTCCTCCAGTCTCACTTCTAACTTTGTCCATGACTGGAGGCATCACACCCAAGTATGACTCAATCTGTTGGCATTTTTTGGGTAAATGAATGCTATTCGATACATGCCTCCACTCCCAAATAGAAGTATGCATCATGCTGGAAGAGGTGAAAAGGTGTTCCACATGAACTGTGAACTTAGATTATCAGGATTACCATAGGTGATCGTCACAGCCAAATCAAGACAATTCTGCTCTGGTCCAACACAGTCCACTGTCTCTGAGTCATTGCAACTGTTGGGTGACACAGCATAGCATGCCTGGCACCATTTTCCATTAGGTTTCATGAAGTCAGGAGGAACTATAAACAAACAGAAAAATGACATCAATTTGGTGGTCAAGAAGAGCAAGGGAGGAATTCAATGCACCCCAAAGTGAATAGCATTTAATGAATATATAATTCTTCAGTTTTCAGTTTTCTGAAAACAAGAACACATGGGAAATTAAGAGGGATGAGAAGGAGCCTGAGCCACTCAGTCTTGTTAAGAAAGAAAGTCTTCTTCTGCCATATCCAAATCTAATTATTGGTGATCCTCATGTTGATTAGCCAAGAAGACTGTCCTGAAAATATAATGCAGTGGCCTTTCATCTGCCTTCCGCATTGTAGCATGACTCCCTGTACCACTGATCCAGCTCCGCAAGTCACTTTCTGGTCCAGAGCCCTTTTGGCATGGAGTCTTCCTCAGCCCCAGGCCAGTGTTGATGAAGCTGCTACCCTCCATCAAGATGGATTCAAGTGGGATTTAATCCACTTGGGGACCATTACCCTTCCCTGGGGACTTGCCCCCCACCCCGGGCCACTAGTCCTCAGGGTTGTCAGGTTGGTTAACCACCACTTGGCATTGAGTCACTGGCCATATGGTCTACTCCAGTGGTGGTGAACCTATGGCACACATGCCAGAGGGGCCACTCAGAGCCCTCTCTGTGGGCACGCATGCCATTGCCCCAGCACAAAGTTTACTCCACCCCTCTAAAAGGTTCTCCATCACTGGTCTACTCTGTTATCATAATAGGATAATATGGCCAGACTGGTTATCCTGCTATGAACGAAGCAATAGCAGTAATCAAATAACGAATGCATTGAAACCATTGGAAGTCCACAAAAACACAGTAGAGATGAGACTTACTTTGAGGCTTTGCAGCTCTACAGGCATCTCCCACACAACAAATGGTGCTGGATCTTAATCCTTTCCCTTGTCCAAAATGCATATAATTTGGAGTGGTGTTACAGACACTGGATGATGCGCAACCTTTATTAATCGTCTGAAGTGGGTATCCAACTATGGAGGAAAGAGCCAGAATGAGGTATTTTCAATGAAGTCAATCTAATATAGGAAGTGAGCAGGCCAACGTTGTGATCCAGTCCTTGTCGGAGTCTGAGGATGACCTAGATCAGGGCGTACTCCCTATGCCTAGCCCAGTTCTGCCTGCACCCAAACCTGAGAATGTCCTGAGCCAGGAATCTCAGCCTGCATTTAGCTCATGTCTGTTTTCCCTGGCAGATGATCTGTCACATCAGAGGTCTGACTCTGACAGTGATCAGCCTTCTGTAAGGGAAAGAGCTAGAAAGGAACTGTACCTGTGACGCTAGCCAGCTAGAACTAAGTACCAGAGAAGGCTCCCAGCTGATAGCAATTAGCTGGGAGGCTTATAAGCAAACTTGTTGCAGCATTCCAGCGTCAGTACAACTCTTCAGTGCAAAGACTGACACCCTATTGACTTCAGATTGCCTGCCTAGACCCTGACCTGCCTGCCGTGACCCTGACTTCTCTGCCAACCCTGGACATCTGTCAGACTCACTACTTGCTTGACTCACCAGTAACCAGACCTTGGCTTGCTCTTTGGAGCTTGCTATCTGGACCTTCCTCGAATAGACTCTCTGTGTAGCGCCACTTTGTGGTGACCATGCCCGCTGAGGTGGGTCAGCACACCCTGTAAGGTAGGCTTCTTCCTAGTATTGTGCACCAGATCCAGATTCTACTCAAATTCTGAACTGAACCGCCCATATTTTATGAGGTCTAGAAGAAATTGAATGGTCATAATCTGTCCTAGCTCTACATCAAGGTGAACTCACAAATCAGCTCAGATCTGGAATACAAACAAATCATGTCAGCCTAGTTGTTATTTTTTTTTTTAAAGTAAATGTTGCAGGTCACTAAGAAACAACCCTGAGAAAATAGCTGTCTGAAATTTGGCAAGTTTAGTCCGTTCTACAGGGGGTATGACATCTTGAAATTTCATCTAATTTTACATATTCCACATATGTTTTGACTTCGGGTGTTCCCTCCTTCCCCTTTATATAGCTGTCTTGCTACTTTTGGTCTAATGCTATGGCAACAGTTTTCTCCCCCACACTGCTAATTATCGCATTCTATAGCCCCAAAAAGGGGCTGCGGTGGTTTAGTGGTTGTCATAACTTGACAACTGGAAGGTCGGCAGTTCAGCAGTTCGAGACCCGAGTGCTGCATGATGGCGTGAGCTTCAATCTCTGTCCCAGCTTCTGCCAACCTAGCAGTTTGAAAGCAAGAAATTGCAAGTAGGTAAATAGGTACCACTTGGGTGGGAAGGCAAACAATGTTCCATGCACTCTGGTGTTTAGTCATGCCTGTCACATGTCCACGGAAACGTCTGCTCTATAAACAGAAGATGAGCACTGAACCCTAGAGTTGAATATGACCAGTGGTGGGCATCAGCAGGTTCGCACCAGTTCGCCAGAACCAACCAGTAGCAGAAATTCTGGCTGGCCCCGCCAATCCAAGTTTTGAAATAAAGTAGTCCTAATTTTGGTGCAACACAAGGATTCCCCCCTAGCCATGCCCACCATACCACACCCACAGTGTGGTAGTATTTTTTTCCGGAGCCCACCACTGAATATGACTAGCTTTTGAGCAAGGATAACTTTTTCCTGTAGCCCATGTAGACAGTTAATTTGCTGTAGATAGTTAATATAGCTGTGGGTGGTGTGATCTGAGGTGACATATGCAGTGAGTTGTGACATTAAACTGGTTGACTAAGAAACTCCCTTTCCTTTGGACAAGTCTTATTTTTGTTTCATTAGTTCCTGGTGTGGTTGTGCAGCACAATTCCAGAATCCAGATACACTGGAGATGTGTTGAAAGTCTCCTTTGGTGTGTTGCTTCAAATGTCACTCTGAACTGATGCATCCCTGCTTAACTGTGTCACTTTATTTAACATAAATGAAAGGAAAGTTGCTTTGGCTTGTGCAAGATGGGAAAGGAAGCTGGAAGTGGAGTGTCAATCATATAAGCAGGGTGAACCAAAGGCCAATATTGTAGTGAGCCAAAGGCCAATATTGTCCCTTGTTATGGGTGAATAAATGTTTCCATTGTGGATGGAATGATTGTTCAAGTGAGAAATAAAATGAATTGTAGTACAAATAACAAGCTTTTCAATGTGAAATGGACGACTCCACATTCCCTCGTGTAGACAAGCTGTGAGAGAACAATCCAAAGTGTCCTTCAAATAAAATCATGGACCAAAAGCAACCTTATTTGTTTCACTGGGGATGTATTATCGTCAAAGTTATTCTTATTTTTGCACATTTATTCTTCAATATATTTTCTACACACTGGTACCACCCACCCCACCCCCACTCCAGAGCAATGATAAGCAATGTTATTGTTCTACAAAGGAATATAGTCAAAGCAATGGCATTCCCGGTGGTACTGTATGGGTGTGAGTGCTGGACCATTAGGAAAGCTGAACGCAGAAGAATAGAGACCTTTGAGATGTGGTGCTGGAGGAGAGTTTTGAGAGTCCCCTGGACAGCGAGGAGAACAAATAGGTCAATCTTAGAAGAAATCAACCCTGACTGATCCTTCGAAGGACAAATAGTAAGGATGAAGCTAAAGTGCTTTGTACATCAAATGAGAAGAGAGGATTCACTTGAGAAAGCCTGGAAAGATGGAAGGCAAAAGAAGAAGGGGGTGGCCAAAAATGAGATGGCTAGATGGTATTGTAGACACAATGGGCACAGAGCTGGGCGGGTTGAGGAGGATGGTTGAGGACAGAGGTGCCTGGCAGGCAATGGTCCATAGGGTCGCAAAGGGTCGGAATTGACTGTGCGACTGAAGAACAAAAACATTGTTCTACATCTGGGGCTACTGCTTCCTACCGAAAAGAGGGCAGACCTGGCAGTTTTCAGGCTGGGAGTTAGCCATGGTCCCTCTTACCTACCTAGTGAATTTTCAGTCACAATGATCAAACAGGTATCTTGGTTATCAGCACAAGTCTGCAGGCTTCCATTACAGCTGGTGCCGATCGCTGAGCAGACTTCGCACCTCAAGGTGATGCCTGGAGAAGGGAGAAAGAGAAAAGATACGCTTCCTATTTTGTCTTGACAAGAGACCTTTTCTAAACCAATAACCCCTCTTCATCTTTAATAAGTCAAAGGAACAATTTTCCAAACTCTGAATTCCATTGTATGCCAATATGCACACAACGGGGCAAGTGCCCACATGCCCACATATGCACACATGACATCATAGATCAGACCAAAGTAATGGTGGTGGTAACTTATTAGTGATAAATTATAAGGGACAAGGAGTAGGTTTAATAAGTGACACCCACCCTGCTAAATAAGGTACAGCTCAAAGCAGAGGTTCCCAACCTTTGCAAGCTGGGGCCGGGTCACACTCTCTCAGTCAGATTCGAGGGTCGGACGGCCATTTTACTTTGCCTGCATGATAGGTGTGGTCATTTTGTCCCAATAGCTTCAATGTGGTGGCCATTATCTTTCTCAAGTGCCCTTGGAGGGGTGGGGGTCACATGAAATGACACTGCAGGCCAGATCTGGCCCTGATGCCAATTCCAGCCCACGTTGCCCTCATAGTTCCCAGAAGTGGAAGTAAAACATGCCTGTATGGGTGCATTTTACTTCTGCTTCCGGGAGCTACATGGGCAGCATGGGCCAGATGAATTGGCATTGGGGGCTGGATCTGGCTCACAGGTCATAGTTTGGGCACCCCTGTTGTACACTATATGCACACCAACATTCTCTTGACACATGAGCTTACTTGGTTCAGATCCTGTCTAGTCCACCCTTCTGGTTTCCTGAGGGTGACTCATGACTGCTAGCCCCTCATTACCTGGAGTAACAAGAAGTAAAGAAGCGAAGATTCCCAACGTGATCTGCATGATGTACTAATGCTTGATTGAGAGTCAGAAGGTACCTGTGATGCAGATGGACTCAATTTAACAAGAATCTGTTGGCAATTCTGTCAGTTAAATGGAACAGGAGGTAAATGGAATCTGAAAAGGAATGTCAAAAATACTCAGCCAAGTACTCTCATTTCCCAAGTTAAAGGAAAGCTTTGTGAATGTCAAAAGTCACCCAAATGTCATCATGAAATATTACTTTGTTTGGCCAAGTTTTGTTATTCTATTTTTGTGGGACATCATTAGAATAGTCTCTTGTTCAGACTAATATTTTAATTAATTCTTGCAAAATTACTTGTGTTGAGAATTCTCTCTGCCTCCACCCCACACAGCTGAGATTTCTCAGCTTCACAGCAAGCTGAAGACTTGGACACCCTCCTTGAGATTTCCACTAAAAACTCAAAATGCTTCTGGATAATCCTACTTTTTGGGATGTAAGTACGCATACAGCCAAGGAGGAATGGCTGATTGATCACAAAGACTCAAACAACCCATCCAATCTTTTGCATTTTTAAATTAATTGCAACAAGAAAGCAGCTATTTTGGCTATTTATGCTTGTGGGGAAATAATTCTCATAAAGGAAAGATGCTTTCACAAAGGGTTCTCTACCTTTATCTTGAAAAATTATACCCTGCATTGGGGAAAAATATTTCCTAGGTGTGTATTGGCGACAGTGGCAGTTTCTTGATCTCATGAGGGAGGATTCAAATTTTGGGGTCAGGCCTGCAGTGGCTCAAGTGGTTAAGATGCTGACTGAAAGGTCAGCAGTTTGAGACCCGAGTGCTGCATGATGGAGTGAACGCCTGTCTCTGTCCCAGCTCCTGCCAACCTAGCAGTTCGAAAGCAAGAAATTGCAAGTAGATAAATAGGAACCACTTTGGAGGGAAGGTAACAGTGTTCCGTGCGCTCCGGTGTCTATTCATGCCTGCCACATGACCACAGAAATGTCTGCAGAAGCAGACAGCGCTGGCTCGTCGGCTTTGAAACAGAGATGATCACTGAACCCTAGAGTCAGATACGACTGGCTTTCGAGCAAGGGTGACCTTTACCTTTACTCTATTATAGCATATGAAATAGAACTAATTGTGGTCTTCCTTATATAATTTCATTGGGAAGATATGGTTTGGCAATCTAGATTTGCCAGTTAAGCTTGTGTCTACTCCCCACTTATCACAAAATATAGAACTGAATGATAGACAGCACTGTACAAAAGTTTTAGTCAATCACCAGCTGGTTTGGGAAAAATTCAGTGGGTGTTTTGGTGGGTCATAACTTGGACATCTTAAGTCCAAATGGAGAGGGATGAGAGGAGAGTCAGCAGAAGGGTAGCTCCAATTTTGGTGTCTATAAGTGGCTCAGGAGCTGGTTTATGTCCCAAACTCCCATCACTCACTAAATTTTCCCCAAACCAACTGGTGGTGGCTTAAGACTTGCACAATAGGTTTCCCTTGCTCGAAAGCCAGTCGTATCCGACTCTAGGGTTCAGTGCTCATCTCTGTTTCATAGCCGAAGAGCCAGCACTGTCTGCGTCTGCAAATGTTTCCGTGGTCATGTGGCAGGCATGCCTAGACACCGGGGCACACGGAACACTGTTTACCTTCCCACCGAAGTGGTCCCTATTTATTTACTTGCAATTTCTTGCTTTCAGAATGCTAGGTTGGCAGGAGCTGGGACAGGCGACAGGAGCTCATTCTGTCATGCAGTACTTAGGTATTGAACTGCTGACCTGCCGCCTTCCAGTCAGTGTCTTAACCACTTGAGTCACTGCAGCCCCACTTTGCCCAATACTGTATGGATTTTGATAATTTTATACTATGAGAATCAGACCTCTTTCATTATTCCAAGGAGTGCCTCTTCTACAGGCTACGTTTGACCATAAGAATTAAGGAGCACAACTGTAAAATCTCTGTTTTCAGAGTCAACATTCAGGACATAGTTGAGTCATGCAAAAACCCACTTTATTTCCTGCTGCTTGAAAACATTGTTGTTGGGGTGTTTGTTTGTTTTTTGGGGGGGGGGGACCGTCATTCCTAGAATCCCCCCACAATATTCTGTTACTACTGTCAAACATTTGCAAGTTACAGAAGTCCTCCGTGCCCCACAGAAGAGCATCCCATGCTTTACTTGTAGATACAGTTTTGTCTTCTGCCCACCACTCCAGTCTACTAGAAACATTGCAGAGGAAATGAGCAGACTTATCAAACATTCCCAAGTGCCACCAAGAAATAGCAAGAAGATTTAATTTAATTTAACTTTCATATTTCTATAGCCACCCTGCTCACAAGGACTCTGGGCAGCTTGCAATACTAAAAAAAAACCCCAACACAAATTAAAAAACCATTAAAATACAAATACATCCCATTAAAACCCATTTTAAAAACCCACCCACACTTACTCGGAAGAGAGCGAATTACTCTGTTATGTTAGACCAACCAGCGGGGGTCACTCCTCCATCAGCGCCCCACACCTGCCACGCCAGCCGGGTTTTCAGTTCTTTCCTGATAACACTGTTCAGTGAAGCTTCAAAATGTGAAGCATTTTCCTGACCTTTTTAACTAGAAGAAATCTGAGCACATGTTTTCTTAAACTCCTGGATTGCCACACCTATTACGAAACTTTGTTCTATTCTGTCCCTTTGTTGTTGTTGTTTTTTTATTTAAAAAAATGGGAATGGCATCATTGGTGTTCTTGGCTTGGTCCCATGTGAAGTTCATAGAAAGTCCCATGTGTTTACTCAGTGACACTGATATCTATTTTTGCATCTGAAAGAGTGCCCAAGAATCCAGGAAAACTCATGTTAACGAACTCTTGTCTTGAAGGTGTATAAGGTTTCTTCCTAATTCTGCTGTTCTAATTTCCAAGCAAACCCATGTGCTCGCACTACTAGGCACATTTTGACTTGTATTCAAAATTCAAAGACTCATAGAATAGCTGAGCTGGAAGGGGCCTTTTAGTCCACCCAGCCCAACCTGCGTTGATCAAGGCAGGAATTCAAATCAAAGCAGATCTGACAGATGGTTTGTCCAAGTCTCTCTTGAATTCTTCCAGTGTTGGAACACTCACTACCCCTTGAGGAAGTTGGTTCCATGGTTGTACTGCTCTAACCATTAAGAAGGGTTTCTTCATTTTTAGCCTAGATCTGGCTTCCTGTAGTTTCAGCCATTATTACATGTCCTTCACACTGGGATGATGGAGAATAGATCCTTTATTGCTCTCTTTCAAGTCTTTGAAGAGTGCTAACATATTCCCTCTTGGTCTCCTTTTCTCAAGTCTAAACACGCCCAGTTCCTTCAATCTTTCCTCATAGGGTACTGGTGGCGAACATATGGCATGCGTGCCAGAGGTGGCACTCGGAGCCCTCTCTGTAGGCATGTGTGTCATTGCCCCAGCACAGAGTTCACCCTGCCCCTGTGCCCAGCAGCCCAATGGGAGCGTTTCTCCCCCCAGCACTATACCTGTCAAGTATCCCGTATTGGCCGTGATTTCCCATATTTCAAAGCTTGTTCCTCCCCTTTCCCGTCGCCATCCCGTATTATGAACAGCAGGAAAAGAGGTTACTGCACATGTGCACCCATCAGAGGCAGTTCTGTGCATGCGCAAAGGGGTTCTGCGCATGCGCAAAAATAAGCATGTGCGCCCGGGCCAGAGCAGTTCCCGTATTTTCCAGTGCTGCGCTTGACGGGTATGCCCAGCACAGAGTTTGGCTTGCCCTACTGCCCAGAAGCCCGATGGGAGCACTCCCTCCCTCAACCCAGCACAGAGTTCACCCTGCTGTGTTGGCACTTTGCAATAAATAAGTGGGTTTTAGGTTGTAGTTTGGGCACTCAGCAGTGATGCACTGCAAAATATTTTTACTACCTACCCTGTGGGCATGGCCAAATCTATAGGCTATGGAGGTCGGTGTGGCCAACCAAGTGGGTGTGGCCTGGGGGAATTTCTGATACCGGTTCTGCATAACCTGACAGAACCTGCTGCAGTGCATCCCTGGCACTCGGTCTCCAAAAGGTTCACCATCACTGTCAAAGGGCTTGGTTTCCAGTCCTCTGTATATTCAAATTAAGTATATTCAAATTAGGTGTGTTAAAATAAATACACTAAATATTGAGCCTTACAATAAAAAACCCCAAAGATAAATGTTTTATGAAATCCCAGTTTATGGAGAAAGAAAACAGAAAGAGGAAACAGAGGAAACTGAACTGAGGTCCATGCAGTGAGGTAACATTATCTGCTCTGCCTTAAAATACTCCATATTTGGGAAGAGACACCCAAGAACTTGCGAGAGTTACGTCAGTAGGCTGTGAAACTCAGAAACTCCAAACAGGAGAAAGGAAGAATTGTTGCAATGCATATTGATGCAAAGACGATAGATACATTGCTTCTAATAGCTGATTGAGAGTAATGTGGAAGAAATCTCCAGGTTAAATTTTAGAGTTGTTTTTATGTGCTGTCAAGATAAAACTGACTTATAGCAACCCAAATAGAGGTTTCAAGGTAAGTATAATATTTCAGGAAAGGTTGCACCAGTTCCAGGGCCCCGTTGTCTTAGTGGTTAAGAGGCTGAGCTTGACACGCAAAAGTTCAGCAGGTCAGCAGTTCGAGACCCAAGTGCTGCCTGATAGAGTGAGCTCCTGACATCTGCCCCGGCTCCTGCCAGCCAAGCAGTTAAAAAATCAAGAAATTGCAAGTAGATAAATAGGTACTGCTTTGGTGGGAAGGTAACAGCATTCCATGCACTCCCGTATCTAGTCATGTCTGCCACATGAGCACAGAAACAGAGCAGCTGCAGATAGCGCTGGCTCTTAGGCCGTAAATGGATATGAGCACCGCACGCTAGAGTCAGACACAGCTGGCTTTCAAGCAAGGGAGACTTTCACCAATGCCAGAATCCCAGTGAGTTTCCATGACTAAGTGAGGATTTGAACAGTAGCCTCCAGAGTCCTCGTCCATCATTCTACCCACCACACCATCCTAGCCATCAAAACTTCTAGGGTAGGTTTACCCATTATATTTTGAAATCTTGTAGGCTGATTTCCCAAAGTAGTATCTGTTTGTGTATAGATTAATGCTGCACTGTGGTAGAACATATAGACCAGGGGTGCTCAAAAGTTCAGACCATGGGCAGGTCCTGTGGTTCAGTGGGCTGGTCACGTGGTTCCTCCCACCAGAAGCGGAAGTAAAGCACGCCTTGCAATCTGTTTTGCATCAGAATGAGATAGATTTTAAGCTGTCATTTTCTCTGCTTTACCCAGGGATGCCCAAGCTATGGCATGTGGGCCAGATCTGGCCCCCAACACCAATTCATCCGGTCCACACCACCCTCATCCCTCCCAGAAGTGGAAGTATGGGCATGTTTTACTTCCGTTTCCGGGAGCGATGAGGGTGGTGCGGGGTGGATGAATTGTCATCGGGGACTGGATTCAGCCCACTGGCCATAGTTAGGGCACCTCTGATATACACATTTCATGGCAGTTGTACTGAAAGCACCAAAATTATAAGAAGGTCAGGCTTGTGTGTATATTTAAAATGGAGAATTTTAAGAAAGGTGTTATTTTAATAATGTGACGCATGTAATAAGCTCCAGTGTTTGCAAACATCTCACAAAGGTTAGTCAACCACAAACCATCAAGATGTGTGTAATTGCCTTTCGTAACTGGAACCCGTGAAGTCACCCATTCATTGTCATCGCCACCACCAACATTTATCTTTCTGCCTAAAGCTTTAGTAACATACAATACTGTGCAAAAGTCTTAGGCTTAGGAAAATTCAATGAGTGATATATATTGGGGGGGGGCATAGCTCAGACACCCTAACTCCTAACTTCAGCAAACCTGGAGGTGGTTGAAAGGAGAATCAGGAGATGACTCTCTTGAATTTTGGTGTGTCTGGGTGGCTGGAGGGCTGAGTTATGCCTCTCTCCATTACCCAATGAGGGTCCCCCAAACCAGCTGGTGGTGGCTTGTCTTTTGCACACGACTGCAACTCATATCCGAGAATGCATTTTTTCCACAAAATGTTTTTTTTTAAATTTGCACAGTGCTATATGTATAATGTTGCAAGAGGTGGCTAGGAAACTGGTGGCCCACTGTTTAAAAGAAATAAGAGGAAGTAAACTGGCTCATGTGAGAAAGTACATAAAGATTATCAGACAAGGAGCTTGGGAAATAATCAACAAATCTGTTGGACAAATACATATCTGTTTGAGAACGGCAAGTTCTGAACCTGTTTCTGGGTGAGGCTAGGAACCTTGACCGGATGTGGTTCTCTCAAATCACAGTGGAGACCTTATTATGCAACTTTGCAACCTTTGCTTCACTTTGATCACAAAGTGGTGAAAAGCCTATGTGGTGCACCTGCCTGAATACCTATACCAGTGGTGCGAATCTATGGCACGTATGCCAGAGATAGCTCTCAAAGCCTTCTCTGTGATCATGTGCCCCGTTGCCCCAGCTCAGAGTTTGCCCCACCTATCTGACCAGCAGCCTAATGGGAGCGCTTCTTGCCTCCCTGTTGTGTCTAAATGTTTATTAACGTATATTGCTTTAAGTCGCATTCACAGTTAAGTCCTTGCTGTATTGTGCGCCCTTTTCTGTAAGGCGCCTTATTCATATATTACTTATGTAACTTGATTGGTTCTGCACCGGTTTTCCCACGTTAACTAAAGTCCGGGCAAATGTATCACTGTAACTGCCTTCCTGTTGTTATGTAAGTGCTACCTCGTCCCTGTTTTCGCTGGTCCGTTTTAGTCCGTATACAGCACTAATCATGTACGATTCACATCTGAACTGAGCTTTATTTAATAAAAGAATTTTTGATTAACCCCCCAGCAGTTGTGGTGTTGCAATTAATACACGGACTCAACATACCCCCAGCACAATTTTTCCTGCCTCTCTGCCCGATGGGAGTGCCACCTCCCTCCCTAGCACAAAGTTCACCCTACCCCGCTGCCCAGCAGCCCAATGGGAGGACTTCCTCCCTACCCCCAGCACAGAGTTTGCCCCACCCCTCTGTTTGGGCACTCAGTCTCTAAAAGGTTCACCATCACTGCCATTTATTTTCCAGGGACTGATAGGGCCTGTTTCCATTATCTTGATTTTCTTGATGTTGAGTCTCAAGCCGGCTTTTGCACTCTCTTCTTTCAACCTAAGCAGGAGCTTCTTTAGGTCTTCTTTACTTTCTGCCATTAGGGTGGTATCATCTGCAGATCTCAAATTGTTGATGTTTCTCCCAGCAATTTTAATTCCAACTTTTGATTCCTCCAGCCCTGCATGGCGCATTATGTGCTCTGTGTATAAGTTAAATAAGCAGGGTGACAAAATGCAGCCTTGTCTAACTCCTTTTCCTGTTCCAAACCACCCCTTCATTCTATATCCGTATAGGGATAGGATGACTCAAACCTACACTAGTTGAGAAAATATACCTTCTTGTTGGTATTGCTCCACCTAGTAGCTGTGCAAAAGAATGACCCTCAACACCCTCTGAATGGATATGAGCCTCAAGTCTGCCAGCTCAGAGCTTTATGGCAAGAACAAGCATTCTTGAGGGAACACAAGAACAAACCTAAATTAAAAGCTGGAGGAAGGCTAAAAGGCCATTAATGTGGTCTAAACAATTTTGAATTGCCCCCCTAAAAATTCAAACTGTCCCCTGTGGCGTATCTGCCCCATGTTGGGAACCATGGCCCTAACTCCAAACATCAGCAAAACTGGAGATGGTTGAAAGGAGAATCAGCAGATGACTGTCTCGAATTTTGGTGTATGCCGTGGTGTTTCGAAGGCTGAGTTCTCTCTCTCCCCCCCACACCACCATTTACTCATTGTATATTCTCCAATCTAGCTGATGGGGGTTTAAGACTTTTGCACAATACTAAATGTATAATGTTACAAGAGGTGGTTCAGAAACAGATGGCCCACTGTTTAAAAGAAACCTAATAAGAGGAAGTAAACTGGCTCTTGTGAGAAAGTACATAAAGATTATCAGCTTGGGAAATAATCAGCACATCTGTTGGACAAAGACATTTCTGTTTGAGAAGAGTGAATTCTGAGCCTGTTTCTGCAAAAGGCAAGGCACCTTGGTCGGATATGGCTCTCTCGAATGACATTCAAGACCTTGTGAAGCAACTTTGCAACCTTTGCTTCACTTTGATCATGAGGTGGTGAAAAGCCTTTGTGATGCACCTGCCTGAACTATCAGTTACCGTATACAAGTGGTGGTGAACCTATGGCATGTGTGGCAGATGGGGCACTCCCAGCCCTCTATGTGGGCACATGCGCTGTCACCCCAGCACAAAGTTTGCTCTGCCGCCCTCTGCCCAGCAGCCCAATGGGAGTACTTCCTCCCAAACCCCCAGCACAGAGTTTGCCCCACCCCTCTGTTTGGGCACTCGGTCTCTAAAAGGTTTGCCCTCACTGCCATATACTGAGGGACTTGTGTATCAATATTTTGTGATTTGTCCCAGTTTTCTCATTGGTCAACTGGTTCTGTGGAGGCTTCACACCAATTCTTAGAAACCTGGCAAGACCCAATGGACTTCTCTGTACATTTGTCTCACTCAGCTCACGTATCACAGGGCCACTCCAGGACCAGTTCCATGATTCTGGACTTCTCGCCTGCTCCCCACAACTCAATCAACAGCAGCAGAAACAAATGGATTTCAGTCCTTTGTGTACTCGGCTTTAATTCCTTTCTCATCACAGGTTGGGGAAGTGATAAGACCAGTCAGGACAAATCACATGCATGCAGAGGAGATGTGCCATTCCTCAAGAGAGATTGCATTGGAAGGAATGCATTAGAAGAGGGTGTTCATGAATATGAATCCAAAGAGGGCCAGCAGAAAAGAGACGGGATATCCAGAGAAGGAGGGAGCAGAAGCAGATGAAACCTTCTCCGCTTCTGTGCAGTCTACATTTATAACAATCTACCCGTCCATATAACTTGTATATTTTAACAGTAATGGTTTTCCCATTTGGCCTTTTAATTCCTTGCATTCCTCCTTGTTCATGCAACCCTTTTTGTAAAATGATTTAGTGGTGGTATCTGAAGATGTGGTATCTGAAGATAAAGAAACATAAAGGTATAGAAACATAATCAATGAAGCCACCATTCTCAGTCCTTTTGACCTAATCTAGGGTTTCCCAACCTTGGTGCTCCAAGTGTTCTTGGACTTCAATTACCAGAATCCCAAATCAGCACACCTGCTGATCAGGGTGTCTGGGAATCAAAGTTCCAGAACACCTGGAGTGCCAAGGCCGGCCATCCCTGAGCTAAATAAATCCATCTACCCAAACTATATATCACATTTCCACTGGCATGCTTAGGATGACTGACAAAAACATAGGACAAAAAGCAAAAACCTGTGACAAACCTTATGCTTGTATTAAGAGCTGCAACAGTTCTATTGCTATAAGTGTGGGTCACTTTGGTGTATGTCAGTATTCAGGCAACACTACCTGAGCTCAACCAAAACACATTTGGATGAAATGTTCTAGCTATCTTTGTTTTCTTCCGCCTTAAAGTGTGAATGTCTAAACATAACAAAGAAAGAGAGGTGGGTAGCTTTCAAAGGTGAATGTGCTTTGGGTTTCAGTCTGAACATTACAGGAAGGTGTTAAACCATGTATGCTAGTGGTGACGGATCTATGGCTTGTGTGCCAGAGGTCTGCTGTCAAGAGGAAGCCCATGTGCCCCAGCCATAGGGGGCGGGAGGGAGCACCCATAGGTGTTTCTGGGAGCCCAATATACTGCCTAAGCAACAAAGACTTCTAGATTTGCTTCTGGCAGGGGTGTGCTGTCTATGCTAAAAGGGCGCTGGACAGGGAGCGATGAGGGCATCTAACCCTAACAAAATACATACGTTCCCACTTGCCATCTAATTTCAACTCCCCTCTGAGGATACAAACCAACAACCTCCTGCTTACAAGGCAAAATTGCAACCTATAAGCCACAGTGGCTCTACTGTCAATGGAGCTGCATTTGTAATCTTATCTTTGGCAGCACAGGAGGAGGAGGGCAGGCAGAGGAACATGGATCCCCAGTCATTTGCTCGATCGTTCCAGGCATCACAGCTCGGTTCTTTGGATTGGCACCCAAGTGGGGTGCCATGGCACTGGGGGCATGGGGGTGCCCCAGGGTAGGTCCCATTTGCTCAATGGGCCAGCCCACCACTGGCTTCTGGTGTTTTGTATGGAGACCTTCCAGTTTATGACCAGCGATTAGGTACCCTCTTTCATTTTCTTCCTTGGTTGTCTGACTCCTGGCCTGCTTGGACTATGGTTTTGACTACTGGACTATCCTTCAAGCATATCAGAGAGTAACCACACAAAAGTGTTGTAGCACTTTAAAGACTAACTTCTGGTTTTTAATGTTAGCTTTCGTAGATCAAGTCCATTTCTTCAGACATAGGAGTGAAAGGTTTTGTGGCGTCAATATATATACATCAGGTGAAGAAGTACAGAGTGATTGGTTAGCATAACAGATAAGCATGCAAATCAATATGATCTGATGTGCTTGAAACACAGACTAAAACAGATACTATTCCAAAAATGTGGACTAACCTTGTAGTCCTTGCTTTACTTTGGACTCAGAGTTAGATGTGGATAAAGTTTATTGTTTGACATTTTTGACATTTTTCTTGGTTGCCTTGAGTCCTGGTGACTATATGTCTAGCAAGGTGCAAGATTAACTGGCAACACAAGGTGACCATTACCAGAGTACTCCTGATTGCGGTGCAAAAATATCACAATCTTCAAGGGAGCTCTTTCTGTGTACCCCAATGACGATGAAGCGATTCCAACTTACAAGTTGGCTCCTCTCCTAGAAGGGGAGGGGGAATCAGAACTACATTTTGAAATGTGTAAATTTTACAATTTGGCATTAACAACAAGTTTCTGCACTCAGACAAAATCCAATGTGCTCAGCTAGTTAAGTCCAGTTTACAGTAAATGCTACAGTTTCATGTGTACATGGACTTGTTCATTGTATATTGCATTCAGTCGCCTGGACAGACATATAAACACTGCTGCTCACCAGCTTTATGTGATATAACATCATCTGCTCTGCCTTAAAAGACTCCATATTTGGGAAGAGACACCCAAGAACTTGAGGGAGTTACGTCAGTAGGCTGTGAAACTCAGAAACTCTAAGCAGGAGAAGGAAAGAATTGTTGCAATGCATATTGATGGAAAGATCATGGATAAATGCCTCATTCATAGGTTCATTCATAGGTTTATTTGTACTCCAACAGCTTATCGAGAGTAATGTGGAAGAAGGGGTTGTGTTGGCTCAGTGATTAAGAAGCTCGCCTTGTCAGCTGGAAGGCTGGCAAGTCGGCAGTTTGAGACCCGGGTACTACATGATGGATTGAGCGCCTGTCTCTGTCCCAGTTCTTGGGAACATGAAAGGAGCCTCATTTGGGTGTTCCCTGAGTGGAGTTTCTTCCACAAAAATCCTTTCAACACAGAATAATATCTGACACAAAATCATCATCGTCATCAGGTTAAATTTTAGAGTTGTTGTTTTTATGTGCTGTCAAGACCAAACTGATTTATAGCAACCCATATAGGGGTTTCAAGGTAAGTGTAATGTTTAAGGAAAGGTTGCACCAGTTCCAGGACCCTGTTGGCTTAGTGGTTAAGATGCTGAGCTTGACAACTGAAAGTTTGGCAGGTCAGCAGTTTGAGACCCAAGTGCTGCCTGATGGAATAGGCTCCCGATGTCTGCTCCTGCCCCTGCCAACCTAGCAGTTAAAAATCAAGAAATTGAAAGTAAATAAATACCACTTTGACAAGAAAGGTAACAGTGCTCCATGCACTCCAATATCTAGTCTACCACATGAGCATGGGAACAATTTTTAGAAACGTATTATTTTAATAATGTGGTGCATATAAGTAGCCCCAGGTTTTGCAAACATCTCACAAAGTTTATTTTAGTGTTCTTGAAATAACGAGCAGCAGCCAGCATAATGGGCCAAGCACATAACTTTATTCAGGGATAAGAACACAATTTTAACTGCACCACAGCGACTTATATACAGATAGGAAAACATACATTTATGTGGGAATTAACAGGATTGGTTGATGGAACTCAGGAGAGAATGGGGTGATCCTGGACTGGATACCACTTGCGCTTCTCGAAGTAAAATGGCGCGAACCCCAATTTCGTGTTACTTTAAAACTGAGAACCCAAAATGGTGAATCCTTTTATTAAATACACAACAGTTAGTCAACCACAAACCATCAAGATGTGTGTAATTCTCAAAATTTTATGTCATGTAACTTGAACCCACGAAGTCACCTTTTCATTGTCATCACCACCAGCATTTATCTTTCTGCCTAAAGTTTTAGTAACATACAATACTGTGCAAATGTCTTAGGCTACCATCAACTGGCTTTGGAAAATTCAATGGGTGATTCCGGAGGCCATAACTCATATGACCTCACTCAGTAGTTCCCAACCTTTCTTTTTGGGCCATGCCCAATCCAAGCATTTCTAAAATCCTGACACACACACACTGCCCTGTGACATATAATTCTTATTATTCAAAAACTGAAGGAAGGCTAAAAGGCCATTAATGTGGTCTAAACAATCTCAAATTGCCCCCCTTAAAATACAAATTACCCCCTGTGGTGTATCTGCCCCTCGTTGGGAACCATTACCCTAATTCCAAACATTAGGAAAACTGGAGGTGGTTGAAAGGAGAATCCGTAGATGACTGTCTTGAACTTTGGTGTGTGTCTTGGTGGTTTGAAAGCTGAGTTCTTTCCCCCCACCACATCCCATTACTCAGTGAATACTCTCCAAACTAGCTGGTGGGGGCTTAAAATGTTTGCACAATACCATATGTTTAAAGTTGCCAGAGGTGGTTCAGAAACGGAGGACCCACTGTTTAAAAGAAACAAAATAAGAGGAAGTAAACTGGCTCATGTGAGAAAGCACATAAAGATTATCAGTCGAGGAGCTTGGGAAATAATCAACAAATCTGTTGGACATAGACATTTCTGTTTCAGACCAGTGAGTTCTGAACCTGTTTCTGCGTGAGGCTAGGCACCTTGGCTGGATATGGCTCTCTCAAATGACAGTCAAGACCTTGTTATGCAACTTTGCAACCTTTGCTTCACTTTGATCATGAGGTGGTGAAAAGCCATTGTGATGCACCTGCCCAAACTATCAATTACTGAAACTGGTGGCGGCAAACATGGTGTGTGTGGCAGATGGGGCCCTCCCAGCCCTCTCTGTGGACACATACGCCATCACGCCAGCACAGAGTTTGCCCAAACCCTCTGCCCATCAGCCTAATTGGAGCACTTCCTCCCTCCCACCAGCACAGAGTACGCCCCACCCCACTGCCCAGCAGCCCAGTAGAAGCACTTCCTCCCCTCAGCACACAGTTCGCTCTGCCTCTGTGTCCAGCAGCCCAATGGGAGGACTTCCTCCTTACCCCAGAACACAGTTCACCCCACCCCTCTGCCCAGCAGCTCAATGGGAGCACTTCCTCACAACCCCCAGCACAGAGTTTGCCCCACCCCTCTGTTTGGGTACTCGGTCTCTAAAAGGTTCGCCATCACTGCCCTATACTGAGGGACTCGTTTATTAATATCGTGTGATTTGACTCAGTTTTCCCATTGCTCAACTGGTTCTGTGGAGGCTTCAAGATCAATTCTTGGAAACCGAGCAAGACCCAATGGACTTCTTTGTTCATTTGTCTCGCTTAGCTCCCATATCTCAGCGCCACACCAGGACCAGTTCCATGATTCTGGACTTCTCACCTGCTCCCCACAACTCAATCAACAGTAGCAGAAACAAATAGATTCCGGTTCTTTGGGTACTCGGCTTTAATTCCTTTCTCATCACAGGTTGGGAAAGTGATAAGACCAGTCATGACAAATCACTTGCATGCAGATGAGATGTGTCATTCCTCAAGCGTGATTGCATTGGAAGGAATGCATTAGAAGAGGGTGTTCCTGATCAGAAATCCAACGAGAGTCAGCAGGAAAGAGATGGGATATCCAGAGAAGGAGGGAGCAGCAGAAGAAGATTTCGTTGTTTGAGCAGAAGTAATCACCATCTCTTTGCATTCTATGCTTTTAATAATCGTTCCATCTGGATACGGCCCATATTTTCCAGGTATTGGCTTCCCTATTTCCTTGGTCAATTCCATGCATAAATGGTTGTTCATGCAGCCCTTTTCACTATGTGGTTTACTGCCCTCTTCTGAAGATAAAGAAATATAAAGATAAGGAAAAATGAAGCCACCATTCTTAGTCCTTATGACCTAAACCAGCGTTTCCCAACCTTGGTGCTCCAAGTGTTCTTGGACTTCAATTACCAGAAGCCCAAGTCAGCACAAATGTTGATCAGGGCTTCTGGAAATTGAAGTTGTAGAACACCTGGAGCACCGAGGCTGGCCATCCCTGAGCTAAACAAATCCATCTACCCAATCTATATGTCACATTTCCACTAGCATGCTCACTGTGACTGACAAACCAAAGAACAAAAGCAAAAACCTGTTACAAAACCTATGCTTGTGCTAAGAGTAGCAGCAGTTCTGTTGCTATAAGTATGATGTAGGCAGATTGAATGCACACCATACCTGTCAACCTTCCTGGATTGGCCGGGATTTCCCGATTTTTGGCACCAATTTGCACCATTTCCCACCCTGCGCTGCCGAAACCCGGGAATTTGCAAGCGGGGGCGAGGAGGTACTGTGCAGCCCTTCTGCGCAAGTTGCATTCTACGCAAATGGCGTAGCCTTCTACGCATGCGTTGAACACGACCTGCGCAGAACCGTTTGCGAGGGTCCCGTATTATCCGGAGCCGCAGTTGACAGGTATGATGCACACGAGCTGGCAGGCGGGCTAAACACTATTTTATTGTAACATAGTCAATCTGTACATGAGGCAATGGCGGAGCCTTGCCTCCTTATATAGCACACAGTACATATGAATTTGGCCCGGGGGAGCACCATTGGTTACAGTCATAGTGACGTCCATCTGACGTAGTCGGTCCTTTGTGCATACCTAGCATAGCTTCACCTGTGGCGGGAAGATTTCCCACGGAAGTTACCATTGAAGAATTGGAGCCATGTGATGCTCTACCAGCTGCGCAAATGGCGAGCAGCTGAACTGCATACATACACAACAATAAGTGAGTGGCACTTTGGTGTAGCCCAAGAGTTCTCAAACTTTTAAAGCTAGGTCCCAGGTCATCTCCCTCAGACAACTGAGGGTGTGATGGAGGTTGTGGGGGTCCATATGAAATGGCGTTGCAGGCTGCATCCGGCCAATAGCCACAGGTTGAGAATTCCTGGTGTAGCCCTATTCAGGCAACACTATGTGAGCATAACCAAAACACATCTGGAGGAAATGTTCTATCTTTTGTTTCTTCAGCGTTAAAGTGTGAATGTCTTAACATAACAAAGAGCGAGGTAGGTAGCTTTCAAAGGTGAACGTGTTTTGGGTTTTAGTCTGAAATTAACAGAAAGGGGTGCCAGGATCTGAGGTACTGTCAGGCCTCCATTTTCTAGGAAAGTTGCTCTGGTAGTTGCAGGATGAGATTTACAGCCTGCTGCAGCTGCTATGGCCTTCATGAACTCCATGTGGGAGCCCTGGAGAAAGAGCTGTACAGTATAAGAAGCTGCCTAAGCAAAGGCGGCTTCTAGATTTGCTTCTGGCGTTTTGTATGAAGACCTTTCTGCTCTTGCTCCAGAAATAAGGTTCCCTGCTTCAGTTTCTTACTTGGTCATCTGGCTCCTGGCCTGCCTGTTCTATGTCTTGCCTACTGAACTACACTTCAAGCATATCAGAGAGTAGACAAAACAAACATGTCACCACACTTTAAAAACTAAGTCCTGATTTAGCTTTTGTAGATCAAGTCCATTTTGTCAGACATAGGAATGAGACTTCATGGAATCAATTTATATACACCAGGTGCAGAAGTACAGAGCGATAGGTTAGCATAACAGATAAGCATACAAATCAATATGCTCTGATGTGCTTGTGACACAAACTAACACGGCTACTATGCCAACAACATGGACTAGCCTTGTAGTCCTTGCTTTGTAGACCTTGGACTTAGAGTTAGATGTGGATAAATTTTACTGTTTGACCTTTTTCTTGTTTGTCCTGGCTCGTGTTGGCTGTGCTTCTAGCAGGGTGCCTGTGTCCTGGAGACTCTAACAAGGAGTTGTATTTCTTCCTTTGGGTTATGATGAACATAACAATGATGATATTTCTTCTGTGTCTAGGCCAGATAGGAGACTGCCAAAATGAAGGCACCTTTTGGTGAGTTCATTCTATAGTTCCTTTCACTTGACATAGTATGAGAAAGATTAGCTGGCAACACAAGATTGCCGTTACCAGGTTATGCCCGATTGTGGTTCAAAAATACCACAATCTTTGAAGAGGCTCTTTCTGTGTACCCCAATGATGATGATATCAGCCGTGTTAGTCTGTGTTTCAAGCATGTCAGAGTAAACATAATGAAAACGTTTTAGCACTTTAAAAACTAACTGCTGTTTTTTAATGTTAGCTTTCGAGGTTCAAGTTTGGCGAAGTGGATTTGATCCATGAAAGCTAACATTAAAAGACAATAGTTAGTCTTTAAAGTATTACAATATTTCTGTTTTGTTTACTCTCTGATATCCAAATAACTAAGCTGATCTTACATGAGCCAAGGGCAAACATGAGGGTAGTGAAACCCCAGCTCCCAAATTCACTAGCGGGAATTCTGCACATAACATTGGTTGGCTTTAAAAAGATGGAAATGCAAGCTGACATGGGGAGAAAGGAAGGGGAAAATACAGGTTGTCTCTCCCCACCCCCATATCCTTGGGTTATATATCCACAATTTCAGCTATTCACAGGTCTAAAAATATCCAATAGAGCATCCTGAAATACCTAACATATATTTCTTTGGTGCTTTACCAGAACTATCCACTAGAGGCAAGTGTCTTTAATGTAAAATATAGGGTTTGTAGTTATCCACAGTGATCATGGTTTTTCCCCTGGCAGGTATGTATGTGCAGACAAACAGCACATACACCCACTGGTTGCTATCTGATGAAAGGCCCACCTTTGTACTAATTTTACTACTCCTCAAAACTCAGCAGAAATGCTCCTTTTTGAGCGCCCACATTTTAACTTTTGTCTCTTGATATATTTTAAGTACTCTCATTTTAACTTATCTTCCTTTTGCTGTTCTATGCTGTTCATGGACTGTAATAAGGATTTGATTGATTGATAATCCACAGTGCCAGATATCTGTGGTAGGACTCAGACTGTGTCTCCCACGCAGTGGTGGACACCAGAATTTTTTTTACTACCACACCATGGGCGTGGCCTAACTAGTGGGTGTGGCCTAACTGGTGGGTGTGGCCTAATCGGTGGGTGTGGCCTAATTGGTGGACATGTGACTGGGTGGCCAATCTAGTCATGCCTGCCACATAGCCCATGAAAACATCTGGAAACACAGACAGCACTGGCACTTTGGCTGTAAATGGAGATTAGCACTGCACCCTAGAGTCAGATACAACTGGTTTTTGAGCAAGGGCAACCTTTACCTTTATCTATTGTTAGATCCAAAGCTGCCAGTCGTATCTGACTCTAGAGAAATGTTTTACTAATTAAAAGTCTATGAGGATTTTATGTTCTGTAATTGGAAGAGTAAATTTATGTGGATGAGGTGTCGAGGAAGAGGAAAAGAGAAAGAAAAGATTGTGGCCTGGACTCGAGAAAGAGAAACGTCCTCTGATAGGAGTTTTCAAAGGCTTGTGCGGGCAGAACAAGCGAATACTCAGCTGAAGAAGACATTACAACAAGAGGTTAAACATGCAAAAGAGCAAGAAAGAATAAGGAAGATACTTCAACAACAACAGCAAAAAAAAGTTCAGGCACTTTCATTTGATGAGACTCCAGTGGAAATAACTTCAATAACTAATTTTTCTACAGCAACTCCAGTTTTAACAACAACAATAGAAAAAAGTATGTCTTTATTAACAACAGTTACAACAGCTTTGGTTGTCACAACAACGGCACCAATTACAGTATCATCAACTGTTAGAACTGCAACTCTAACAACACCAATAATAACAACAACAGCTATAATGTCTCAAGGAGCGACTTCAGTAATTTCAGCAACAACACAGCCATCAACATTGACTGGAGCAACAGCTGTTACTCCTGGAAAGGCACTGTCCATGGGGGCTATTAAAAAGGTGCCAAAAGATACAATGGGTTCCAGGACAGAATTTGAAATAATGTTTGATATGTTACAGAAAATGGACTCTAGGAAGTCGGTTTGGCAGATGCTGAAAAACAGAGAGCGGATATAACGGCCAAATTTGACTCAAATTTTGATGGATTAAAAAAAGGACAAGATCATCTTAAACTGGAGCAGGAGCAAATTAAAAAAGATCAAAAGGAAATTAAGGATAAAGATGATATTTTAAAGGGAAAGCAGAAGGAGGAGGGCATTAAGGTGGAAGCGCTGGAAAAATGTGTTGCAATACTGGGAGAACAGCAAAGATGGGCAAACATAGTAATTCACAACATACCGGAAAGCAACCCAGATAAGTTAAGAG
This sequence comes from Bradypodion pumilum, assembly GCA_035047305.1. Taxonomy (NCBI): domain Eukaryota; kingdom Metazoa; phylum Chordata; class Lepidosauria; order Squamata; family Chamaeleonidae; genus Bradypodion; species Bradypodion pumilum. Next base: position 7,751,704 of record JAWDJD010000007.1, read on the forward strand.
ACAGAATAGTTTATTGGTTGGGCAATCTGGAAATGGGATATAAGATATCATCGAATGATATTATAAGTGTTTTCTGTCTTGGGCAAAGGAGAGGTAGAACCAGTCCTAGAAATGTGTTGATGAAGTTTGCTTGTGCAGGTGATAAGATGAGATTAATGTCTCATATTAGACAAGCTGATTCGACAGTCATGAAGCTGGATGGTGCAGACATAGAAATTTACAATGATATTCCAGTTGATGAAAGAATTTGGCAGCAAAAGATGAAACTGGTAACCAAATGGCTGAGAGATAAGGGTGTTAACTACAATTGGAAATCTCAGAAACAGATGATTTTTTGGCACATGGGAAGAAGATATTTGGTATAAAAAGCTTCATATGTACTGGATATTTTAGTAGAGGCAAAATTACTGGATCATGGAACTAAAGATTGGAAAGATTTAAATGAGGCTTTGATTCTCTCTGGATGCTTGAGGTGTGGAAGAAATCAACATGAGGATGATAAGACTTCTAGGGGAGCTGAAGGTGGAGTTTAAATTTATTAAAGAGTTTTAGCAGTGACAGATGGCTCTGTTTAAGCTTGGTTTGCCGGATGGGATGCCCTCCCCCTCCCTCTTTGTTTTTGGAAGGCTGCTTTCTCTTGAGAAAAGTGGGGAGGGTAAATGAGTTTTTTCTCTTTTTTGGTATTGTTTTTGTATTAGTTTTTCTTTCTTTCATGTATTTCATTTTGGGGATAAAAGGATTTATATGTGTCACTTATATGCCAAGGAAGAGCTGGGATTGCCAAAGAAATAAGATAATTTGGATGTAAAATGTGAAAGGTACTGGCTGTCAGGTGAAGAGAAGAATAGAAGCTGCTCTTAGGAAAGATAAACCTGATGTTTGTAGATGTTTCTGTGGTCATGTGGCAGGCATGACTAGACACCAGAATGTTGTTACCTTTCCCACCGAAGTGGTCCCTATTTATCAATTTGCGGTTGCCAGGAGCTGGGACAGAGACGAGAGCTCAAACGGTCATGCCGGCCTTCCAGCTAACAAGAAGAATGGAAAATGGCAAGACGGTTGAAACCACGAACACACAGAAATCCGTCTGATATGAAAATAATAGCCTTTACTTCAGGTAGAATAAGAGAAAACCAAAGCCATCCGGTAAATAATGCTTTTCACCACCGCTTCCTCGGGGTTTTCTACAACAATAACATAATAAAATAATTATAATATATATACTATTGTTATATACAATACTTATACATACAGAAAACTATACATCCATCGTTCAATGAGATAATTAAAGTATCTTACCTCGGAAAATGATTATATATTTTTTATAAGTTTTTCTTGTTTGTACCCTAGGATCCCTAAGAGAAATATTGTACTTGAACTAGCCAATTTTACAAATTGTAACTCGCGTAATGTCATTTACGCTATTGTTTGTCCATGTGGATTGTTTTATGTGGGGTTAACTGGGCGCCCTCTGAAAGTTAGGGTACTGGAGCATCGATCTCGTATTTGTGGCCAGGTCATCTCAGCCCCTCTTGTAGCACATTTCATGGAAAAAAGGCACACAGAGAACAATATTAAGTTCCTTGCTCTGGAGAAATTGTCCACTAAGAGGTATGAAAGGGTTAACATGGAACAGTTACTAAGGCACAGGGAGGCTTATTACATACACTTGTTGGATTCGGTGGCTCCGTTCGGGCTAAATCAAGAACAGGATCTCAGCTGTTTTTTGTAGCTTTGGCTCCTTAAATGTGTTTAAATCGGTTTCGATGTTGTACAGCTGAGCTACTGCCTGCATGTACAAGTTTGCTAAAAAGACTCAGTATAGTAACGTCTATGGCACAAATGAATGAACCAAGAGGCTAGGACGCGAGTTATATTATCATACAAACAAGAAAAACTTATAAAAAATATATAATCATTTTCCGAGGTAAGATACTTTAATTATCTCATTGAACGACGGATGTATAGTTTTCTGTATGTATAAGTATTGTATATAACAATAGTGTATATAGTGTATATACAATAGTGTATATATTATAATTATTTTATTATGTTATTGTTGTAGAAAACCCCGAGGAAGCGGTGGTGAAAAGCATTATTTACCGGATGGCTTTGGTTTTCTCTTATTCTACCTGAAGTAAAGGCTATTATTTTCATATCAGACAGATTTCTGAGTGTTCGTGGCTTACAGCTAACAAGGCAAGCTTCTTAACCACTGAGCTCAAGTGGCTAAGGCTCTGACTGGAAGGTGGCAGGTCAGCAGTTTGATTCCCAAGTACTGCAGGATGGGATGTCCCAGTTCCTGCCAACCTAGCAGTTTGAAAGCAAGAAATTGCAAGTGGATAAATAGGGACCACTTTGGTGGGAAGGTAAACAGCATTCCGTGCACTTCGGTGTCTAGCCATGCCTGCCACATGATCATGGAAACATCTACAAAAGCAGACAGCACTGTCTCTTCTGCTTTGAAACAGAGATGAGCAACCTGAACCTTAGCGTGGGATACGACTGGCTTTCGAGCAAGGTAAAGGTATCCCTTACTTGAAAGCCAATCATATCCAACTCTAGAGTTCAGTGGTCATCTCTGTTTTACCGTGGAGCTTCCTGGGCCAACTGTAATCTACCTCGAAGCAGCAGCGAGTCTTTAAGGTGCCACAACATTTTTTTGTTTACTCTCTAATATGCTTGCACAGAATAAAATGGCTACCAACTCTAAAGTTTTCTTCTGTGCAAGCAGATAAGGAGGTAAACAAAGCAAAAACACAAAAATGTTCTGGCACCTTAAAGACTCACTGCCACCACTACCACCCGGAAAATCCCTTTAGCCTCTGTTCCCCTCTACACACACACACACACACACACACACACACACACACACACACACACACACACACACACACACACACACACACACACACACACACACACACACACACACACACACACACACACACACACACACACACACCGGGGGGGGAGAATAAACAAAACAAAAAGACACACTTACCCAGAAGGTGCCATGTTGGGCTGCTCCTTCCTCTTCCTCCTTGCTGCTGCTTCCCACCCACTTCCTCCCAGGAGAGCGACAACAGCTCTTCCTTCTCCTCCTCCAGAGTGGTTGCTGCTAGCTGCTGCCTCAATAGGTGCAGGTGCCGCTCAGGAGGTGGTGGCGTGTGCGCACCTGGGGGAAAGGGAGGGGGAGCTGACGTCACACCACCCAGAGCAGTTCAACCGCCCCCACTCCTTGCCTCTTTCTAGCAGCAGCAGCAACAGCAGCACAACTTTCGCAATACCTGGACCTAGTCCTGCAGGAAGAGAACTTCCTGCAGGATGTCTGTTTGACTCTGGGCATTGCGAGAGTTGCCCTGCTTATGCCATGCTACCTGGACACCCTGCTACCACCAGAGGAAGGGAAGAGCTAGTCTAGGTGCCGCTGGTCCAGGCGGCGCAGCACAAGCTCTTCCATAAGTTAAGTTCCCTTCCCCCAAAAGGGAACTTAAGTTAGGTAAGAGCTTGTGCCGTGCCGCCTGGACCAGCGGCGCCTAGACTAGCTCTTCCCTTCCCTTCCCCCGGCGGTAGCAGGGTTTCCAGGCAGCATGGCGCAAGCAGGGCAACTCTCACAATGCCCAGAAAGACATCCTGCATTCCTGCAGGACTAGGTCCAGGCATCGCGAAAGTTGCTGTTACTGCTGTTAGAAGGAGGCAAGGGGAGCAGTGGCGGGGGCGAGCGAGCTGATCTGGGTGGCACGAAGTCAGCTCCCTCTCCCCCCAGGCATGCAAATGCCAACACCTCCACCACCATCCGAGTGGCACCCGCACAATTAAGGAGGCAGCAGCAGCCACTCTGGAGGAAAAGGAGGAAGAGCCGATGCCGTCGCCCGCTCTCCCAGGAAGAGGTGGCTGGGGTGGGGAGGGGGCATGGCCAGCCAGGTCTACTACCAGTCCACTCAGACTGGGGTGGACCGGCTGATGCCCAGCATTGCTCCCCCAGATATGGGGAGTGGCCTATATACAAATTCAGAACAAACACCTCTGGCCTCAAACTTTCCTGCTGAACCATGGGCTCGGTTCATCACATAAGTGATGTGGGGAGGGACTTGCTAACCCTTTCACTTACCGGTTTTGACTTCCACTACCATAGTGTAGCAGTCTTTCACCCCCGAAGGACAATTTTGCTTTTCACCAGTACACATCTCAACAGCATCTTTGCATGTTTCACACATAGAGGGGACAGCTGGTGTAGTTTGAGAAAAACCTGCCAGAATAGGTGGAGACAGATCGCTATATTACCCACAACTATTTATTTTGGTATTTTACCCTGCTTTTAATAAAAGAACTGTGCTTCCCAGACTGACTCTCATCAAACCAAATGCAGTTATCAGAGCAATATCCAACAGTTAGCTGTATGGGTCCATTGACGTGATGACCCTTCTGAATTTGCTTAGTTTTTCATCATGAATCATCTCTAGGTATAAAGAATTGTTTAGCAGCACTGGTTATCTCAGTAATCTTCCAGAAAAGGAGGGCTGTTTCCGAATCTTTGGGTTCTGGCCCGTCCGGTCGGCGGGGGAGTGGGAGCAGCTGTGGATGGCCCACACTCTCAGAAGTGCCCCCACCACTGCCAATGCCGAGGCTCCGTGCTTCTCCCTCCGGCAGGTCCGGTTGGTGGGGGTGTGAGAGAACCTGTCAACACTGCTGCCACAGATGCATTGTACACTGATTGCCTGTCTTCGGTGAGAACGAGGGTGGGGAGAGAGACTGGCCCCAGCTGTGGGGCGGCCAGGGTGGTGATAAAGACCTTGCCGCTGCCGGAGCCACTGGTTTGCCTGCCCTGGCGAGAACAAGAGCGAGAGCGAGTCCAGACATGGCAAGCGCAAGACCAGCCTCAACTCCAGCCAAGACATGGAGCTCCTTCCCCCAGTCCTGTTGGCTGGAGGGGAGTGGGAGCACCTGTGCCAGCCTTTACTGTATTATTGTATATCTATGTGTCTTATTGTTTTAATTTTATATCCTGTATTTTAATTCTGTATTTTATATCTTGTATGTAAATCGCTTTGTATCTCATATCCTGTATGTAAACCCCTTGGGTTACCTTGGGGTTATTTATATGTTGTTACCCTCCTTGAGTCAGCCTGTGATGAATAGGGTGAGGTATAAATCAAATAAACATGAACATAACATAAACAAACATAAACAATTCCAAGAAGACTAAGTCAATTCCTCAAAGCACTTATCAGCCAACATGCTCCTCAGAACATAGTTTGGGAAACACTATCAAACATGTTCTTAAACAGGCCTGTGTGTGCTCTCTCCTTTTCTTTTCACATACTTTTTTTTAACAGCTCAGATGCCTTGCACCAATCAGGCAACATTAAAGATTTCTGTAGGGAGCTCACTTGATCACTCAATTCCAATGCCGATTACAATGTACTAATTGGCAAGGGAGCCAATTACAGCATTTTCCCCCACTAAAATACCTGTGTGATGCTTGACTCCACATTGTCTTGTAAGCAACACTGCCTGAATACCAAAGCTAAGGTTCATACAAGGAACATCATCAGGAAACTCACAAATATAAATGGGGAATGCAAACGTCCATGCTGAGCATATCAGCTTTGGCCCTGAGCATATCTGAGCAGAGTATGCTGCTCCAGTGTGGAGTGCATCAGCTCATGCAAAACAAGTTGTTTATGAAGCCATGTGTCTAGTGAAAGGATGTTTCAAACATACACTAGTTGAGAAAACATGCTTTCTTGTTGGTATTGCTCCACCTAAGATCAGGAAGAGAAGTAGCTGTGCAAAAGAATGTCCCTCAACACCCTCTGAATGGATATGAGGCTCAAGTCTGCCAACTCAGAGCTTTATGGCAAGAACAAGCATTCTTGAGGGAACACAAGAGCAAACCCAAATTAAAAGCTGGAGGATGGCGCTCGCTGGACAAGGAAAAACATTAAAGGAGGCTGTAGCTGAAGATCTCAACCTCCCCTACATCTCTTGGAGGACCCTGAATAAGTTGAGGGTCAGTGTCCCTAAATGTAAAACCAACATGCCAAAGTGTGGGCTGCTGGCGGACAACAATATGCAGTGTGAATGTGGAGAGATACAGAATCCAGCTCAGTTACTGGTCTGCTGATTGCTGCCCAAAATATACACCAATGATGTCTTAGGTTTGGCCAGTGACAAAGCCAAGTAAGTGGCTTCATTTTGGCAGTCAAGGATTTGATCAGAAAATGGAAGAAGAAACCCAGTCCCAAGAGAACTGTCCTCTTCCCCTTTGGGGTGACAATTCAAACTCTCTACCTCTCATTTGGAGCACAGAGAAGATGAAGAAAAATCCCAGGAGATGTTGATGTTGCATGGTGATTGCTCAGTTCCTGCGGGACACCACCATTCTCATGAAGGAAAGAAGCTGTGAGTCCAGGTGTCTACAGAAAAAAAATTAGGGAAAGTAAATATTTAAACATGAATAAAGGATGAATAGAAAGACTATAACATCCTTTCCTTTGCTTTTAAAAGAAATATTAATAGATATTAACTTTATTCTGTAGGAGCTGTTCAACTGAAGTAATAGCTCCGTGAACTCTCCAATTTTGAATTTCAGGAAGTCACAGCAGTGATAAAATCCCAGAATGAAATACGTTAGCACATAAGGTATTACCAAAAACTAACAGTCTTGTGATCTGATCACACAGCCACGTTCTATCATGTTGTGTTTTCCACACAACTCATTCATATTCATACTTTTTTAAACCTTCAGTTTCCTTGGCTAGTCTACTTGGTACTTGGCCTTTCTCCGTCTCTGCAAGCAGACAACCTTTAACTCCTTCAAATGTATCTGGGAACTCACATTGGTTACTTCTCTATAGAGTGGTAAGTTCTACAGCTGACCTTTTTGCAAGATGTTTTTACTTGTGCAGAGGAAATATTGGATGTTTCCCCGCTTTCCTTGCACCCATTCCTGATGAGCAGGGTAGAAAAGCACAGGCTTATATGCTGTGACCATATTGTGACATCACAATAAACCAGAGTTCTTGAGAAGCCTTGAGAATTCTCACCATGAATGACACAATGTGGTGATGCATCCAAATGCAAATGATCAGGAAAGGGTCTCCGGGATGTTTAACCCATTTTGATATGGAAATTGGACCAGTGTTCATCTGCAAATGAAGATCATCAGCACATTTGGGGAGTCTCCCCCATCACAAGCTAACCTAGGCTCCATGTGGCAAGACTCTAGCAAACCTGCCAGGCTGCTATTTTGTGGGTTTCCTCCCGAATTGGTGAGCTGTTTCTCTCCAGCCTCCTGTCAGTGGTAACCACAGTGGCTGCTACTGCTACTCATAACCCAGTATTCACACACACACCCCAATAAAAATCATTTTCAAGAAAAATGCCATTGCCATGAATTTGTATAAGGTGGAAAGCCAGCTTGCCATGAATTGATGCACACACTGTGATTATGGAGCCATCTCCTGTGGCATGTATGAAATGAGACATGCAGGATTTAATACCTGGACTGTAGCCTCCTGTATGGTAGAGAGATAGGATATGGCTTTTCTGGACTGCATCTCCTGAGCCAGTTTAACCAGGGGAGCACCTGGATAGGTTTCCCCCCCCCACCCCTTAGTTTAGTAGGCTGGAGAAACCCTAACTTTTTCCATTTCTGATACAGTACATTCAAGTAAAGGTAAAGTCGCCCTTGCTCAAGAGCCAGCCATATCTGACTAGGGTTCCATGCTCATTTATGTTCATAGCCAAAGAGCCAGCACTGTTTACATCTGCAGATATTTCCATGTGGCATGCATGACTATAGACACCAGAGTGCATGGAACACTGTTACCTTTCCTGCAACTGCTAGGTTGACAGAAGCTATCATGCAGCACTCGGGTCTTAAACTGCCAACCTGTCAATCTTCCAGTCGTCAAGTTCAGCATCTCAACCACTATCCCAGAGTGTCTAGGAGCTACAAATTATTATCAAGCTTTTGTAAAACCATCACATCTGAAGTGAAACATAATACCAGACATTCCTGTCTTGGACTCCCATGAACTTGTGGCCCTGGAAACAAAATATAGCCCTCAATGCTGTTGTGTTCTGTAAAGCTGTGCCTTTAACAATGTACCTTTGCCATGTGTTATCAATGTAACCTTTCTGTGTGCAACATTATAACCATCAGCTGTATCAATGTAAACCTGATAAGGGGACGCGAGCTAGTGACCACCAGAGGGCAGTAGCGAGCGTCCAGCTCTCATGGCTCAGATTCACCTGGTTCAGCAGCGCGGGAAGATTCCCCGCCACCT